>JACAZH010000038.1:0-600000 GCA_014462675.1 Mycena sanguinolenta | reverse complement strand
AGGAAACTCGAGCAGGTCGATGGGTGTGGACAGTCATGCGCGAGCGGTACCATTTGCAGACGTGCGAACGAGATGGCGCCTCTGCAATCGAGTGGGTGGGGCGTTCGGACGGATCCATGGCAGCAGCAAGGCCAGAGCCGCCTGTGCACGGGCTGTGGAAAGAAGATAAAAAATCAGATAGAAAGGAAGATAGGGGGAGAAAAAAACGTACTATGCCCCAAACCTTCCTGTCTCAACGTCTGCAAATCCATCTAACGCAGCCGGGCGGAAGGAGACGGAGCGGTTTGGACCGACATGAATGAGCTATACGACCAAAAAAAAAAAAGCTAAAGATGAGACGAACTTGTGGGGAAACAAGAAAAAAGAGACATACCGGGCCTGAATACACTACCAGGATCCTCGGTTCAACAGGGCGTAGGCAGGCGAGAGGAGAGCAACAAATTTGAAGGAACTGGGGATAACAGCTTCAGAACACAACAAATACAGACAAACGGACAAACTTACCGAGACACGTTGAAAACTGTGGCAAAAACATTGAAAAAAAGAACAAAGCGCATCGGACAGCATGCAGAGGCGTGGAATACACGCGACACGATTCACGTCGCGCGACGCGATACGAAAAGCTTGGCACGGCAAGGAGTCCAGTTCCCATGATGCTGCTTATTGTATGGTGTTGGAGAGGCAAGACAATGGTTGCAGGAGGCAAGAGGTAGGAGTTGAAGGGTATAATTGACAGGCCGCCGTACAGGCATACCAGCATCCCACTTGTCTTCACCACTCACATCATCATAGCACAGTGGCTCGACGTCTGCATAAGAAGGCTACAACTGTAAGTGCCCATAGAGCAAGTGAAGAGGGGTGATGGTGGTCTATTGCAAGTCCATGAAGAACTATCAACAAATAACAAAGTCTTTTATACAGGCGCGTCGCGTTACAATTCACATGACCATAAGCATTCCCACGGAACTCCATGTAAACTTGATGTTAACCGAAATCTTGTGACGGTATAGCATGCGCAGGTGACAAAGTACGCAGCCAGCGACTGGATAAGTTCAACCAAGCCCAAGGCAACAAGACTGACCGCGAATTTGAATCCAAATCGGGACGCGAATTTGCACAGCCACGCACAGCCACTCGAACTTTTGAATCCCCGGAGTATTGGGATCAACGTTTCAACACTGAGGCGCTTCAAAGGAAGGAATTCGAAGGAAGTGTATCAGAAGGCACTGCCAGCTGTTGATATCGCTGACCGGGCGCTGAAGATGCCCCTCACTTCATACTGCCATCCCATCCACCCCCGCCAAGATCGCACGCCTCTTCTGCGATCATACCCGGAGCATTTGTTTGGGATAGTTTGGTGTGTGCTCCTTGGGTTACCCACGTACTTCCCTCCCATACTATCCAACCCTTGCTTCCTCCGTGTCATTTTTCTTCTCATCGCAGACCACTGATCCCTCTGTGCAAAACCTTTCACACGGTCGCCTCGTTCACACCGTCAGCAAACGTGCCCATATCCTACACTGCTCTTCTCGTCTCATCAAGTCTTTGGGACTTGACATTGCCTACTGAACTCGTGCACTTGTTTCGTTTGTGTTGTCTGTGGTGGCAGCACATCTGTGCACCTTTCACCCACTTCTGGTCTTGTTTCTACTCCTAGGTTTCCAAAAGCATAGATCTCTCTGGATAGTTAAGAGTATCACACCCTGTAATTATAAACGGCGTTCAGTTACTATAAAAATGGAAATTCATTATTAAGGCTGTTTGCTTTTTTCCTTGGAATCTGGGAATTTCAAATTTTAATCAATTTTGTATTGCTGAGGGAGTCAAGATATCTGCCACCGAGAACAAGGTTTTCCTGAAAACAGCATCGCTCTCAGCATGCGCCCAGTGATGCCCGTTTGGCAATTGCGATCGCGATTCGCCATGAGAATGATGATCATTGATTGTTGATTGGAACGGTACTGCACAGCCACTTCCCACCAAAAATATGGAAATTCATTGCTTAGTATTGAACAATGAAGATGTCTACTGATCCAAAATAAGTGGAGGAAGCACCTGTACCGATTTTCCTATTTGGGCGCCACTAAACCTCCAGTTTCAAATTGCGAGTGGAGTGTTGGATGTTGCCCTCTGATATCTCTCAATCACCTTGGAGTATCAATCCACTGCGCATTTTCCTTTCCAATTTCACAGTCCTTATAGTGTGTGTGCCTAAGCTTTAGTACATAGGAGCACCAACTGTTGGGACAAACCCTCTTTGCGAGGTAGTCTTTGATTCACCAGGAAACAAACGGTAGTCAATCCGTTGATTCTGGGATTAGGGCCTAAGTGCCTTACAACTGGGTGTTCAGTAGAATCACTTACATACATTACCTACATTTCTTCTCTGCACACACATTCCTGAGGGCACCAGCTGTTCATTTTGGCAGTTTGGTTCTAGCTTATCATCCACTTTCCCTGCGCATTCATTTCCAACTCTATCATGTCTGATTCAGACTCTGCCTTTGTTATCCCTGTTCTGTCCAAGGAGACTTTGTTCTCTGATTGGAGGAGCAATGCTAAAGCCTGTTTGCATCGCAAGTGTGTGTTTGGCCACTGTTTGACTACATCTTCGAATCCCGAGGATGTGGCAGACAGGGAGAAGTGCGCTGGCATTCTGTGGGGTCTTTTAGGCCCAGATGTCAAGCCCCTCGTTAAGCAGCATGATGATGACCCCAAAGCCTTGTGGGATGCCTTGGAGTCCATTTTCGCTCCAAGGAAGGCTGGAGCTCGCTTCAATGCCTACAGGACACTGACTTCCATTCGCCTTCGGGAGGATGAGACTCTGTTGTCACTCACTGGTCGTGTTTCTGCTGCTATGCGCTTGCTCAAGGATTCTAGAGCTGAAGAGTTCACCCTTGAGAAAGCGGACGAGGAACTGCAAGCTGTAGTTCTTCTCATGGCCCTTCCTGATGAAGGACATTATTCTGTCCATAAGGCACCATTTGAGCAGTCTTCATCTGATCTCAAGGTATCTGACATCGAAGTAGCCTATGCCAATCACCAGGCAGTTAGGACTGCGCAAAAGGAAGGAGACACCAGCCAGATCAGTCCGATCTCTGGCCTTGCCATGGCCGCTACAACGCCTCCTCCACCGCCCTCATCTTCTGCACCTGCTGCTGCACCACCTGCCCAGTCATCTCTCATTTGTGCTGGGTGTGGCAAATCTGGCCATCTGTTGCTTCAGTGCTTCAAGTTCTTGGACATGGTCGGACTTCCCAGGCCTACTGGCCAGAAAGGTGCAGCTCTGTCCAAAGCCCCTAATGCAAGTGTCCTTTCTGCTTCCACTTCATCACTCATTGACTCAAGATGGAACCCAGATTCAGGGTGCACTTCGCACATGACAGGATCGAGAAACCGACTTTTCAATACTCGTCCTTACAGGGTTCCAGTTGAGGTTGCAAATGGAGTCATAGTTTACTCCGAGTTGATTGGATGAACATTGCTTAGGCCGCATATACATGGACGTAGTCATAGCAGGCACATCATTCTTACAAATGTCTTGTATGTTCCTCTCTTGTCTCACAATCTCATCTCTATTACATATCTGTCTGGAGCTCATGGTTACACTCTGTGTATGAAAGACTCAGTCATGGCTTTCTATCATGGAGGTGAACTGGTCTTTGAAGCAGACATTGATGAGAGGAACAGAGCATTTGTTAGGGAAGATGATCCCAATTCTGGTTTAGCTTTGTCTGCAGTTGGAACCTTGCCTCTTGATCTGACCTTGCTGCATCGTCGCATGGGTCATCATTCTGATACACAGAAGATCTTGAGCAAGAATCTGGTGTCTGGTGCGAAGATCACTTCAAACCATAAGCCAGATCCAATCTGTGAGCCTTGTCTCGCAGGCAAGCTGAATGCGGCTCCGTTTCCTTCTACTGGACATCGCGCTGCAGCTCCATTGGATTTAATACACTCTGATCCGAAGGAATATCGTGTCTTCACTCGAGAGGGCTGGAAACATCGTGTTCTCTTCATTGATGATCACACAGGCTTCAAAGTTGCTAGGCGCAAGAGTGGTACATTCAATGCGTTCAAAGTGTTCAAAGCTTATGCTGAGAATCACTTTGGACGAAAGATCAAAGCGCTGCAAGATGATGAAGGTGGAGAGTACATGTCCAAGGAGTTTGAGACTTATCTCGCCTCTGAAGGCATTGTGCGTCGTCATTCAACGAGAAACAGGCCACAACAGAATGGGCATGCAGAACGTGCTAATCGCACAGTTGATGAACATGCAACGGCTATGCTTCATGAGGCAAACCTGCCGGCATCTTTCAAGGCACTTGCAGTGGCTGCCTATATTCATGTTGCTAATATGCATCCATCGGCTCGTATTGGAGATGATACTACTCCATATGAGCTGTGGTACAATGAAAAGCCGGATGTGTCACACCTTCGTGTGTGGGGCTGCCTTGCCTATGTGCATGTGCAACGTGACAAACGGGATCCTTCTGGGTCCCATTTCCAGAAGTGTGTCTTTGTAGGTTATCCCACTGAGTACAAAGGCTAGTTGTTCTACAACCCTCTGACCAGACGTATCATCAAATCGGAGCGCGCTGTCTTTGATAAGCGCTATTTCCCGGGCAGCAGTCCACTCTTCATGCAACGCTGTCCCGGAGTTCCACCATCTCCTTTTGTCGAACTTCCTCTTGTCTTGCTGCCAGGTGTGCGCTATGACAGAGAAGATGACGAGGATAATTCTGGTGTCAATCAACCTCCCCGTGCACCATCTCCTAATTGTAAAACACAGGCAAGCACAGAGGTCTGGAATCCCAAAAGGTAAAGAGGTCTGTGCATTGACTGTGGAAGTACTTGCCTGGAATCCCAAAAGGTAAGAGGTAGGGATCCAGGTCAAGTCTACACTACTTATATACTAAAAAGAACAATAGGCTGTCTAGAACAATAAGATCTGTACCAACACAATAGAACAATAAGATATGTATCACTTGTCAGATGTATATCGGATATGTATCAACTGTCAGATGGATATCAGATATGTATCAACTGTCAGATATGTATCAGATATGTATCAGATAGATATCAAGATGAATATCAAAGAAGGATCAATGAGGAATGATAAAGTGGGAATGATTGAGTCCAAACCACAACATCTAACACTAATCTCCCTCAACCTGCTCCTTCTCCTCGCCATTCACAACCATCTACTCGCTCTCCATTGCCGGATCCAATCGCTGAGCCTCTGGTTGAGCCAGCTCCTCCCCCTCTGAAATCATTAGTACACGACACCAACGTTAATTCTTGCAACCCAGCTCCATGTAAAACACAGGCAAGCACAGAGGTCTGGAATCCCAAAAGGTAAGAGGTCTGTGCATTGACTGTGGAAGTACTTGCCTGGAATCTCAAAAGGTAAGAGGTAGGGATCCAGAACAAGTCTACACTACTTATATACTACAAGAACAATAAGCTGTCCACAACAATAAGATCTGTACCAACACAATAGAACAATAAGATATATATCACTTGTCAGATGTATATCAGATATGTATCAACTGTCAGATGTGTATCAGATATGTATCAGATGGATATCAAGATGAATATCAGAGAAGGATCAATGAGGAATGATAAAGGATCAATGATGATAGGATCAGATAGTGTGGGAATGATTGAGTCCAAACCACAACATCCAACACTCCCCTGGGACAAGAGCAGTCTCGTTGTCTATCTCCCCCGCATTCCCATCATTCCAAGCAGGTATTCAACTGCTGGACGAGGGAGAGGCTTGGTGAGAATATCCCCAAGCTGCTCCTTGGTTGGGACATAATGAACATCAATTGAACCTCTTGCAACTTCATCACAAAGCCAATAGTGTGCAAGGTCTTGATGTTTTATACGACCATGATGCTCCGGGTTTTTGGAGACACAAATCGCAGATTGATTGTCCATAAGGAGCGGTGAAGGACCAGTCACCTTGTGACCCATTTCCCAGAGTAAGTTTCGAATCCACTATTAAAGTGCAAAAGAACGGCTGAACCCGGACTTGAACCGGAGACTTTCTGGTGATTGCGCCACCGATGCTCTAACCACTGAGCTATTCTGCCATGAGTGTGAAGAGAACTCCCAGAAGGATCTTCAACACTCGGTTACAAAGCACTCATGGCTTATGTAACACACTTAAGGTGGCACCATTCTATTTGCGAAGGATGGCAGAGCCAAATAAATGACTAAGCCGGAGGGATGGCAAACAATGCCAAATAGGAAGTTTCCTGGAAGCCCAGGGCCCATAACCTATTAAAGTGCAAAAGAACGGCTGAACCCGGACTTGAACCGGAGACCTTCTGGTGATTGCGCCACCGATGCTCTAACCACTGAGCTATTCTGCCATGAGTGTGAAGAGAACTCCCAGAAGGATCTTCAACATCCACTTGATCTCCTTTCCAGCTTGAACACCAGAGATGTATTCAGCTTCAGTAGTGGAAAGAGAGACAGTGGACTGGAGTTTACTTTTCCAGCTCACTGGACCACCATTCATCATCACAAGATAACTGCCAGTGCTTTTGCCAGTATCTCGGCAGCCACCATAGTCAGCATCACTGTAGGTAGTGAAAGGATGTGTAGAGGGGAAAGGGGATGATGATTTGGAATAGGTGATGCGGTAGTCAAGTGTTCCTTTGATGTAACGGAACAAGTGCTTGACCGCTTTCCAGTGAGCTTCACCAGGATTGGAATTAAAGTGGGCCAATGCCCCAACAGGGTAAGCGATGTCTGGACGAGTTTGGGTGGCCAAATACATCAGACGACCAACAGCAGATATGTAGATGCTGTGATATTTCTTGGACTCCTCCTCAGCAGTGGCACCCATCTCTTTGGTCAGGGTTAGACCAGGAAGCATTGGAGTAGCCACAGGGTGGCAATCAGACATCCCAAACTCCTCAAGCATGTCTTCAGTATGGAAGCCCGGACTGGCATGCTCGTTTGATCGCCGGGTCTTACCTTTTTAGGTAACAGGACCCAGGACACTGGTGATTAAGTGACTTATTCGGAACCCCTCTATGTTTGTCAAGCCGTATAGTGTGTGACTGTTTGATTCAGTAACTATAGTATATATCAGTGCAAAATGTTACAAGTGATCTATCTCAGAGAGCAATGGAAGCTTGAACCAGCGGCAAAACTTGTTGCAGATGTGCTGGGAGGAAAAGGCCATGAATGCCTTGGGATCATTACCCCTGCCAAACAAATTTTTGCCCTCTGCAATTGACCTAGGAGCAAACAACATTTAAATAAGCGCAGAATTAAACTCAGATATAAGATCGCACGGAGATGTCATTATTTGAGGGTCAGTCAATAATGTTGTTGTCCCTGTAATGTTGGATCAGCATGAAACAATGGATACACAATAAAAACTCACCCTGCAAGTCTGAGATATACACCATACAGCCTGTCTTCCAGTACTGAATGTGTTGGATAAAGCACAAGAACTGTGCAGTGGATATGATGCTAGGGTCATCTGCAAGATCAACAGTGGCGGATGGAACAGCATGATCATTGTTAATGAACTTGTAGAATTTGTTGTCCTCATTCAAGTTCAACAATTCCTCCACTAGCCAGGTGCGGGAGAGACTGCTTTTAGCATGGTTATGGTCTGTGTGAGCAACAGCCAAGCCCCCATGCACGAAGCGAATGTCGGGAATGTCGAAAGGTGGCTTCTCCGAGTATTGTCCAAGCCTGGAGTCAATAAAAGAATATGCAAAGCCTAACAGTGACACGGCCCAATGCAGCATATTGGCCTCTGTGAAAATTTTCTGAAGCCAGTCGCCCAATAACAACCTGTGCAGTGGTCAGTTCATCCTCGGCATGCGGGATGTACATCCTCTTCACAGCAACACACTCATTCTGCTTCTGCCCGAGTCCACTGGAGGCCAGATGAACTAGAGAGAGGTATCCAATCTGGGCTGTCTTGAATGAACCCATACCGATCATGCCCTTCTGTACAACCAATGTCCCTTGTGCTGCAGTGGAAGGATCACAATTAAACTGGCGGCTGGCCCCGGCCAGGAGCTCATTCAGATGGCACTCCTTTTATTTGGAAATAGTCGACTCTTTCCGAAATTATCTGCATTCCCACTGCACAATTCGAAAGGTTCAGAGTGCTTTGACAATCCAGAATCCAATGGCTTACATGATGTTGCAAGCCCGCCCTCTGCCAAGCTTTGAGTCAACCTTCCATGATCAGGTGATTCATATGGAATCAATCGTTTGGCTTTAGGAGGAGTGGATGGTTCTGAATGTGTTGGCTGAATCAATGCATTAGTGATACTCTATGCTAATTGCAGGCACATACACTTCGCAACCGCTTTGAAGGGTGGGGCTGCAGGCATGAATAAGGTCTGGAATATTGCATTATAAACTGGAAGTGTTAACTCACCTGTTTGTCGGCAGGAGATCTTTCAAAGGTCGCAGCAGATAATGAGAATTCGCTTCGCATAGATGTTTGGACCTGGTCCTGCCATTCTTCTGCATCGGAGTCATTGTTCTGCGATTGAAATAACCAGGACAGTCACACAATACTCAAAGGCAACATACCAACTTTCGAAGTTTGACCCTTACAAGTCATGTAAGCATATTTGCAAGTACCAGAGAAGAAGTGTACCTCTTCTATGTGTATATCAATCTCATGCCCAAGATCTGAACCAACAATGAATGCAAGCTCAAAGATTTTTGTGGGTTTTTTGAATGTTGGATTTCCGCCCTTGTCCACCTTGCCATTCATACAACAGCTAAGGAAGTATGGGGTATCCTGGCGTACAGATGCCAAATCAATGGAGGTAGATGTTTCCTGGAGCATAAGTCTGTTCAAGTCAAGTGGGAAACCCTCCAGCTGGCTGGCAATATGGGGAGCAAGAGTTCTGATCCCACACTGCCGCAACTCAGTTGGGGTTGAAGTGGCAAGTACATGTGCACCATAATTGAGATTCTGGGTTTGTTGTTGAGAAAACTGCTATTCGGCAATGAAGAAGACCTACACTGAAAAGACTGCCTTTTTGTTTACCAGGAATGTTCCGAATGAGCTGGAATCGCACATTGATCTCGTCTGGAATTTGACTTTGAACTGATTTCAATGCCCAGGACTGACGAGCTTTCATATATTGAGGGTGTGCATGATTGTATCCATATGGTACATTTGCGTGTGAAGGTCCTCCAGTCGAGACCTGTGGGTTCTGCAGATGGGAAGGAACTTGTGGATACTGCATAGGCATTGTTTGTGCCGAGTAATTCCCCAAAGATGGGCCCATTGACCCGAGCCCTGTGTGATTGGTAAACATTTGAAACTCACTCATACAATCCGGTTCTGTTTACCATGCTGATAACTCATTGAAGGATAATTGTTTGGTGGGGTTCCCATGTACCCGAGACCTTTGTAAATGTTAAAGCATTCTGAACACAAGCATACAATATAATCTTACAGACCATGATGTGGGACCATAGAATCTAAATGTGATGGAACTGCAGTTATAACACGTTTATCCCTGGTTGCATCTAACAATACAATTTTATTGCCAACCATGGTGCAAAGATGAGGGGTGAGTACACACCTTTTTTGCGTGAGTCAATGACTCTTCGATGCACAACCTGCACATTTGTGGTGGACATGGCAGCATTTGCTGAAGAAGATTGCTGGTTAACTGGCTGGGAGCCTGAAAGAACATTTCAGTATACAGGAAGACAACAAGATAGAAATAATACACACAAGTGGTTGTTCTGGGGGCTGTTTAAATAGTGATCATAACATTTTTGGCAGACAAATTTCCCTTTCCACAAGTGTAGAGTCTCGAGTAGTGTCAAGTGGAGTATGGAAAAGTAAAGTCCAGCTAAGTAGAGATGCACAGATTGACAGTCAAAGCGAGGAGAAGGAGGACAAAACGACTGACACAGTGACACGCAAACCGTGACAACTCGGTCCGTGATGGCACACGTGATTCGTGGGTCCTCCGGGCCGGTCAATTGCCGGTGTTGAATCCAAGTTCAACAGTAAAGCAAAGAGGTGATTTAGGATAGAAAAATTCAGCCATTCTCTCCCAATCCTCGTGGCCGAACATACTATAGAGAGTATCAGCCCAGCAATGCAGCGATTGCGAAACATGTATCCAACAGCCGGCCATAGAGAGATGCGGCAGCTCCTGTTTCATGAGGAAGATATGAAGGTCTCCCGGTATGTTCCTGCAGTTCACCCTGAGACTGCAACTCAGATCACAATTCAGGAGTGTTATTGTGGGCTATTTTCTCTTGTATGAGCCTGAGCTCATAATAAGCCGACGAGCAAATTGTCTCAAACAAAAGCGCTTTTGGGCTGCTGGTCTGAATGATATCTGGACAGTGGACCAGCATGACAAGTGGAAATACAAATTTGGTCTCGGTCTTCACATGTGCCTGGAGCCGTTCTCTGGCCGCCTTATCTGGCTGAAGATCTGGTGGACAAACAGCAACCCAAAGCTAATTCTCAGCTATCATCTCGACACTGTGGAGGAACTTGGATGTGCGTTCATAATTTCCAGCCTTGTTGAAGCTAAAAATGGTTGCAGTTCTACCACTTGTTTCTCAGAGTGATCCTGGTAATGAAAATTTTGGTCTTGCCAATGGACACACCCTCCTTCGCCATTACCATGATCCCAGTCTTGTTGGCACACTGCAGCACCGGTGGATGAACCGCAAGAAGAATGTGCTGCCAGAGATAGGTTGGTCCCAGTTGCGTCACCACTGGAGTCCTGGCTTCAAGAATATTTTGCATTATGGTGTCAATAGTGACCTGTATGACCCGGGGAATCTGCTGCAGTCGTAGGTGGTATTTGCTATGTTTATTAGTACCAATGAAACATCCCACTCAGATTAGTTTTTCGCTGGATATTCATTCCCTGGCTCCAATTGGAGTTGGATCGCTACAGGGAGCGAGTGAACAGCACTGCCAAGCGTTCTGACCGCAACAAAATACTACCCCATGGCGTCCCCAACCATATCTTTGAGTTTCCAGATGAGTATGGTATCCTGGATTTCAGGGTGAGTGAGTTACATCCTGATCAATTATTTCTTATAATCGAAACTGTTCAGGTTCAATTGAAACCAGGTGCTGTTGAGCATGTTCGCCAGTTATACGCCCCAAGAAATCATGAAGTCTTCCAATTGGTTCCACCAGACTTCCATGACCTTGCTGCCCTCTTTCACATACAAATGGGTTCCCCTATAATCACTTGTGATAATGTTTGGACAGTATATTCAGCAATTCTGAGCCGGTTTGAACATCTTGATGATGTTCATCACATCCCCGCTGCAATTGATGCCCACTGGGGTTATGTGTTGACAATGGCAAGAGATGACTATTGGGACGACATTGAGCTGCTCCCTAACCTGGTCCCACTTGCAAAGGGAGAACAGGGTTACGATGGCGGGGTTAATGCTGGTCATGGTCTAGGTCTGTTTATCTCTATGCTGTACAACCAGACAGCTAACAGGCTCTTATAGATGAGGCACAGCATTTTCAGATTGACAATATGATGGAGCATGATTATCCTCTACCCCAAGGCATGGTTGATATTATAGAATTGGAGACATTGGTTGTAGAGTTCTCATCCGATGAGGATGAATGGGCAGATGAAGAAGAGAAAGTTTCTTCAATGTTGTTAGCTTGAATCTATGCAGTGGCTGCAAGGACAAAAAATTCCAACATAGATCAAGCACAGCAAAAATTCAACTTCGCTAATTTGACTTTGACCCAAGAAGAGCAACAAAAAGCGTGCCAGGGGTAGGCCAGATTTCACTCAAAAAATTCAGACATCGCCAGCTGGTTGCAAAGTTAGCATTAAGTAAAAAATTGGAGTCCCCCGGTGCTCAACTGCCCCTTGAATGAAGAGAGACGTCTGACTTGCCTAATTTGACTTTTGACCCAAGAAGAGCAACAAAAGACGTGCCAGGGGTAGGCCAGATTTCGCTCAAAAAATTCAGACATTACTAGCTGGTTGCAAAGATAGTATTAAATAAAAAATTGGAGTCCTCCGGTGCTCAACTGCCCCTTGAACGAAGAGAGAAAGTCTGACTTGCCTAATTTGGAGAGCGTGGGAAATTATTCACAGAGCCGCCGCTTACTGATCTATTATCACTCATTACATAACCAAGGGTAGGGTGTCCTGGGTCCACTGCTATATATGGCAAGCACCGGCGATCAAGAGAGCATACCAGTCCGGGCTTCCATACTTCAGCATACTGCCGTTGCGAGATTGAGATATCTCCAGTCTGTGGATCACGCTCAATCTTGATCCCCAACATGAACTCTGTGGGACCAAGATCCTTGACTTTGAATGAAGAGCTAAGTTGAGCAATGACCCGGTCAATGTCAGCCTGATTCTTAGCACAAATCATGCCATCATCAACGTGAATGGGTAGAATGATTCGCACAGTGCCATTGTCAAAGACATAGCACGAACTATCAGACTGGAGACACTTGAAGCCCATTGGCTGGAGCTTTGCTCGCAGCTTCTTGTTCCATTGCCTATTAAAAAGTGCAAAAGAACGGCTGAATCCGGACTCGAACCGGAGACCTTCTGGTGATTGCGCCACCGATGCTCTAACCACTGAGCTATTCTGCCATGAGTGTGAAGGGAACTCCCAGATGGATCTTCAACACTCCCCCGGTTACAAAGCACTCATGGCTTATGTAACACACTTAGGGTGGCACCATCCTAGGATGGCAGAGCCAAATAAATGACTAAGCCGGAGGGATGGCAAACAATGCCAAATAGGAAGTTTCCTGGAAGCCCAGGGCCCATAACCTATTAAAGTGCAAAAGGAACGGCTGAACCCAGACTCGAACCAGAGACCTTCTGGTGATTGCGCCACCGATGCTCTAACCACTGAGCTATTCTGCCATGAGTGTGAAGGGAACTCCCAGAAGGATCTTCAACACTGCCGGCTTGCCTGATGCAGTCCATAGATAGACTTGTTCAAGTGCAAGACCTGGCGACGCTCTCCCTGAGGAAACCCTTCGGGCTGTGTCATATAGACATCCTCCTGTAAAACACAGGCAAGCACAGAGGTCTGGAATCCCAAAAGGTAAGAGGTCTGTGCATTGACTGTGGAAGTACTTGCCTGGAATCCCAAAAGGTAAGAGGTAGGGATCCAGGACAAGTGTACACTACTTATATACTACAAGAACAATAAGCTGTCAAGAACAATAAGATCTGTACCAACACAATAGAACAATAAGATATGTATCAACTGTCAGATGTATATCAGATATGTATCAACTGTCAGATGCGTATCAGATATGTATCAACTGTCAGATATGTATCAGATGGATATCAAGATGAATATCAGAGAAAGATCAATGAGGGATGATAAAGAATCAGATAGTGTGGGAATGATTGAGTCCAAACCACAACATCCAACACCTCCTCCAGATCACCATTCAGGAAAGCAGATGAAAAGTCGATGGACTGAAGCTTAAGATCATGCTAAGCAGCTAAGGCAAGTATGATGTGAAAGGTGGCTGGTCTGAATGTAGGGGAGAAAATCTCGTTGAAGTCAATGCCATGGTGCTGTCCACGGCCGTCTGCAACGAGTCGTGCCTTATAGCGCTCAATAGAGCCATCAGACTTGTGCTTGATGGTGAAGACCCATTGGGAGCGAATGGGCTTAGCATCAGATGGGCAATCAACAACATCCCAAGTGCAGTTCTCCAAAAGTGAGTTGATTTCGGAGATAGCTGCTTCTTCCCAAAGTGGTGCATCTGCTCGCCGGAGTGCTTCATAGTAGGTGCGCGGATTGCCAGATTGCACAGCGGAATGAGCCAACTGTACATGGGCATAGTTTGCAGCATGAAGTGAATGGTTGGATGGATCGCCTTCATGAGCTACAATGGGAGCACTACCAGGTTGAAGCAGTAACTCATCATCTTCACTTTCTGAGTTGATAGGCTCTGGTGGTGGAGTGGCCTTAGGCACAGTCCACCACTCCCCCAGTTTCCGGTGCTCAGTTGTCTGCCCACGGGTGCGACGACGTGCTGCAACACCAATAGGTGAAGGGGGAGGAGCTGGCTCAACCAGAGGCTCAGCGATTGGATCCGGCGATGTGTTGGATGTTGTGGTTTGGACTCAATCAGTCCCACGCTATTTGATCCTATCATCATTGATTCTTTATCATTCCTCATTGATCCTTTTTTGATATTCATCTTGATATCCATCTGATACATATCTGACAGTTGATACATATCTGATACACATCTGACAGTTGATACATATCTGATATACATCTGACAAGTATCTTATTGTTCTATTGTGTTGGTACAGATCCTATTGTTGTAGACAGCTTATTGTTCTTGTAGTATATAAGTAGTGTAGACTTGTCCTGGATCCCTACCTCTTACCTTTTGGGATTCCAGGCAAGTACTTCCACAGTCAATGCACAGACCTCTTACCTTTTGGGATTCCAGACCTCTGTGCTTGCCTGTGTTTTACACGATGGAGAGCAAGTTGATGGTGGTGAATGAGGAGGGGAAAAAGCAGGATTGGGAAAATTGGGAGATGGTGCATAGGGAGGTTGATTGACACCAGAATCATCCTCATCATCTTCTCTGTCATTGCGCACAACTGGCAGCAAGACAAGAGCAAGTTTGACAAAAGAAGATGGAGGAACTCCAGGACAGCGCTGCATAAGCAATGGACTGTTGCCTGGGAAATAGCGCTCGTCAAAGACAGCGCGCTCCGATGTGACAATACGTCTAGTCACAGGGTTGTAAAACAACCAGCCTTTATACTCAGTGGGATAACCCACAAAGACACACTTCTGGAAATGGGACCCAGAAGGATCCCGTTTGTCCTTTTGCACATGCACATGGGCAAGGCAACCCCACACCCGAAGGTGTGACACGTCTGGCTTTTCATTGTACCACAGCTCATATGGAGTAGTATCATCTCCAATACGAGCTGATGGATGCATGTTCGCAACATGAATGTAAGCAGCCACTGCAAGCGCCTTGAAAGATGGCAGCAGGTTTGTCTGATGAAGCATAGCTGTTGCATGTTCATCAACCATGCGATTAGCATGTTCTGCATGCCCATTCTGTTGTGGTCTGTTCCTCGTTGAATGACGATGCACAATGCCTTCAGAGGCGAGATAAGTCTCAAACTCTTTAGACATGTACTCTCCACCTTCATCGTCTTGCAGCGCCTTGATCTTTCATCCAAAGTGATTCTCAGCATAAGCTTTGAACACTTTGAATGCATTGAATGTACCACTCTTGCGCCTCATGTGCATAGCAACTTTGAAGCCTGTGTGATCATCAATGAAGAGAACACGATGTTTCCAACCCTCTCAAGTGAAGACACGATATTCCTCCAGATCAGAGTGTATCAAATCCAATGGTGCCGCAGCGCGATGTCCAGTGGAAGGAAACGGAGCCGCATTCAGCTTGCCTCCAAGACAAGGCTCACAGATTGGATCTGGCTTATGGTTTGAAGTGATTTTCGTACCAGACACCAGATTCTTGCTCAAGGTCTTCTGAGTGTCAGAATGATGACCCATGCGACGATGCAGCAAGGTCAGATCAAGAGGCAAGGTTCCAACTGCAGACAAAGCTGAACCAGAACTGGGTTCATCTTCTCTCACAAATGCTCTGTTCCTCTCATCAATATCCGCTTCAAAGACCAGTTCACCTTCATGATAGAAAGCCATGACTGAGTCTTTCATACACAGAGTGTAACCATGAGCTCCAGACAGATATGTAATAGAGATGAGATTGTGAGACAAGAGAGGAACATACAAGACATTTGTAAGAATGATGTGCCTGCTATGACTACGTCCATGTATATGCGGCCTAAGCAATGTTCATCCAATCAACTCGGAGTAAACTATGACTCCATTTGCAACCTCAACTGGAACCCTGTAAGGACGAGTATTGAAAAGTCGATTCCTCGATCCTATCATGTGCGAAGTGCACCCTGAGTCTGGGTTCCATCTTGAGTCAATGAGTGATCATGTGGAAGCAGAAAGGACACTTGCATTAGGGGCTTTGGACGGAGCTGCACCTGATGTGAAACTTTGGGTGATCTTGCACATATTTTTCTGATCTGTGTTTTCTTTTTTCTTGTGGTGCTTGGGTCATACAGGGACTATAGCACAGTCGGAATCTGATGCATCAACTTTCTTGTTGGTGGGGTGCTTCCTCTTGGACTTTGGTGGGGAAGAAGCGAAGAAGGAGGCAGCATTTTGTCATCTGAATTGATGGAAATCGCAGATAAATCATGGCGGCCAGAGAATTTGCCACTGACACTATGAGTTGAAGCCCCAGGTAACATTGGCGATGAGAATATTTCTTTAAGAGGGGAAGACGATGGAAGAAGGCGAAATGAGGAAAAGATAGAGGGTAGAGGTCTAGATAATATGGAATGGGTGGCAGGAGTCTTCAGCAGCGCAATGGTGACAGATTTTTGAGCCTGGTAGCTTATCCAGCCCATGAATTTGTCAATCTCTCAGCATTTTCTACTGTGTAGTAGCCAATGGGAAGAATTTCAGGTGAAAATATGTGCGGAATATTGGTGATTAATTCTCAGAAAGATGAGAATTTTGACTTACCTCCTGAATATATGCGCTCAAGTGATCTGGGCTAATGGCGGCAATGACCTTGGCTGCTGTTGGTACTGTAGGAGGTGTGAGGGGGGACAGTAGCATCTATTTGGCCAAATCTAGTGGTGGTTTGGAAAGCACAAGAGCTAGGGTCAGGCTCCATTGCACAGCTTGTCAAGGGTGCCAAAGAGAGCACTAGGGCTGTTATAAATTGGACCATGACTCGGGTTCTTGTTGTGGACGAAAGTGAGTGATGTGCTGTGTACTTTAGACAAAAACTCACCTATCATAAATAGTCTCCATGCTTGAAGGAGAGTTATGGGAGAAAATCACTGAAGTTGGAAGACAGATTCAAGATGGAAATCCATTGTGTGAGACCTTGCATTGCATTAATGTGCAGCAGCTCGTCATAACAGGGGACTTCTTCCAATTGCCTTGTGAGTCATTTTATTGATCCATCACGGTTGCTCGAACTTACCTCTTTTATGTAGCTATTACGAATAATGCCAAATATGCATTCAAGGCAAAATGCTGGAGCACGGCAATTTCTTGTTCCTTCAACCTTACTCGAGTTTTTCGACAGTGAGATGAAGGTCTAGAATGTTGTCATATCCACTGTTAGCTCACTCATTTGCAAGCTAGAGTTCATCCAGACGCTGAATGCCATCCAGTACAGCATGCTCACCGATCATTACATCGAAATATTAAGAGAAGAATGCGCTGTTCCCATTGGATACACTGACAGCGTAGAACCAACGGCACTGTAAGCTATCTCACGCTCAGTGGACAGCACTTATGCCCAGTGTGCTCAGATATCCCGTAAATGGCCAAGTTGACACTGCTAACAATAAGCACCTTGGGTGCCTAGAAGGTGATTTGCACACCTTCAAGGCCCACGATGACAGTTCACCATTCTTGCTGAAACAAATGGTTGCCGACCCCATCTTCTATGTTTGCAAAGGGGCTCAGGTTTGCAGTACTTTTGTTTTTTCTTCTCTATGCTCAGTTTCAATGCTTTTTTGGAGGTCATGCTCTTGAAAAACAAAAGTGCTGAACTGGTGAATGGTCGTATTGGAATAGTGGTGAGGTTTGAAGACAAGGAAGGTGAGTGGAGCTCTAAAGAGGTGCGGCATTTCCAGAGATCGTATATTCTCATCCAAGGCTGAGACAACATAATGATTGGCATGCCAATCATTATGCTGTTACCAGCCTCCTTTGTTCTCTACCACCACTACCACCTTGACACACAAGCATAATACACTTGCGGCTTGGGAACGGCTTCCTCCCTTGTCACACACCTCCTGGGGTGTCTGCAAGCACACTACTCGCAGTACAGTACCGCTTGGTGTGGCAGAGAAGCCCTGCTGACACCCACTCCTGGCTTTGTCCCTCTGGGAGACATTTCTTGCATGTTTCTGGCCCGATTTGCTTGCCACTGCCCTCAAATCAAAAAGACAGGTCCCTGTGACACCCTCTGCTTTGTTGCTGCCTGCATCTGCCACCAGCATCACTGACTTGGGTGTGCACTCCCTCAAAAATTGTTTGTGGCCTATGCCACCGCTGTCGCCAACTTTGGTGTGTGTTTCTGAAATTTTCGCATTCTTCTTAGATGACTCCAACAAAGAGTGCCCTAGAAAATTGGTGCCTTCAACCTCTGGTGCTAGTAGTTTTGGGTCTACTTCAACATCCTCTTCAAACAGTGTCTTCTTAGCATCCTTTGGTGGTGCATGTTGTCCTTGGTGTCCTCCTCTGGTGGTGCTGTGTTGAGAGGACTCTCCAACACTGGCTCTACTTCAGCATCTTCCTCAGATAGTATCTCAGTGTCTTCTGGTGATACTGTGTCATTCTCAGCATTCTCTTCTGGTGGTGCTGTGTCTGGAGGACCTTCTAAGACCGTTAATAGGAATACTTGAGTAGCTTTGATACATGATACATACTACTACTGTGAACTAAAACCAACTGATACTGTCTACTATTGTGAACTAAAACCAACTAATACTGTCTACTACTGCGAACCATTCTATATGTCTTGAACTGTCCTGAATATCTTGAATGAAAAAGACATATTTGTGCCTGATTAAACAACATTATCTCTAGGTCAAACCTCATGCTGACCTCTTTTCAGTTCACCACATTGAAAAGAACATGCAAATCTCTATCCATCACAAGAGTATCTTTGTATTTGGCAGCACTCAGTATTAAGACAATACAGAAGAAACCTAAGCAATGTACTGAGCACGACATTGATCATTCTTTGTATCTTTTCTCTGCCTATCTGTTTCCTGCTCTAAATGAGAGGGCAGTAATGTTGCTGAGTGCAGTATAGAGCTGATAGGAATCGAGTATAATCCTCATTCACTCATACTGGATTTTTGCTCTTGTTTCATCAAAGTAACTGCTATAGATCTTTTTTTTTTTTTTTTTTTTTTTTGAATCCTCGTTTATTCTCCGTTGTGCCTAAGGCATATGGTAGAGATACAAACTTATCTTCTTTTTTACATAGCTGTTATATAATCATACTTAATCTGGAGGTCTGCTGCTCGAACACATGACATGAGCGATGGAGCCCAGTCTTGTGGCACAGCCACAATGTTAACATGCAGGGAACTCCCGGAATGCTGTAATCATCCCATCAGTCTCGACGCGTTCTGGCCCAACTTCCATCCCCAGACCCTGTCTAACCAGCAACCCCTACGCCAGCTCCTTCTGATCCTATTTCGAACCCAGACTGATGAAATTCCCATTTTCGGCACAGTGTAGTGATTTTCCGGCTCCTTTGTTGGCCCCCATCAAAATCCCAGGCAACCTCCACTGAGATAAACGACTTCCGGGCTGGCCCCACCCGGCACGTTTGAGTATGAACGCAGTACTGTGGAGTGTGAATGTGCGGGCCGCCGGGTTGTTCCGGCTGTTGTTGCGAAGATAAGAAGAAGTTGCTGATGGCGTGGGAGAATGGACAGCGGCATCCATGGGATGATCCAAAAGAAGACCACAACAAGGCTGATGGTCAGGAATCGGCAGTGGAGAAGCCGGAGAGTGCCAAAATGTTTTCTCTCTAGCAGGTGGGGGGGTTCGAACCTGCTTCCAAAAATCCATAAAGCAGGATGGTGTGTTAAAACACCACACAATAGACCACTACACTATTGTGCCCCCATAGATCTCTTTAGTCCCTTCACTCTTTTTACTAGCAAATAGTAGAGCCTCTGCTCCATACATCACTCCAGATCTTTGTCAATGAAAAATGGGATCAAATTATCTACATACCCACAAACAGTTGAGAATTCAAGGTAGTGGCTTTCCAGATGAAGTCTTATACTGTTGCCTTTTTGTCATATAATAACTTGTGCTATTTCTATTAGTATTCCCACACTGACATACAATTGGTCCATGCAGCCCATGTGCCAGATAGGTGTCTGTCTGGCCAGATTCTCACATGCCAATTGCCTATTGCAGATCTAGTACTTGAGTATTGGAATTGGTCATGTGCTGGCTAAGAGAAAGAGATATCCAGCCAAAGTGGGATAAACATCCTTTATTATATGTTGTCATCCACCAAAAGAGTTTGGTAAAAAGATAAAGAGAGTGCCGGATTTGGAATGATTACAAATGATAACAAAATCACATCATAACATAAACCAGACCTAAATATGATAGTTTAGAGTTGATCTCTAGAGCACCCACAAGGCTGTGTAAACCAGCTGGGTGCAAAACCTTATTTCTACAGTATTTCCAGGCCTCAAAAATTTTTAATTTGTGCAACATTTATGTAGGCTGTGGAAATGTTGCAGAAATATTGTATTTCCGCAATATTTCTGCAGATGCAGAAATTTGATCTGAGTATTATCAAAAAAGGCAAGTGTTCAAAAAGTCAAAGTTATAGCCCTTTTCGATAGGAATCAAACTATATTACTAAAAAAGGCAAAAATCAAAGTTTTAGCCCTGTTCAATACAAATATAACTGTATCAGAAATTTCTTATCAGATACTTTGTTATGTCACAAACTACAAAACACTTGCTATTTTGTGTTTTGCTGCCTAATAGTTGACATTGGATCGTTGGAGAGGTGGGCAGAAGCCATGCTGGAGTTGCAGACACAGATGTGAAATGTTGCTGCTGAACTGTGGGAACCAGTAGTTGTAACAAAATAGCGGTGACCTGGAGGCAATTGAAACACCAGGATTGAGGACAAAAATAGCAGCACTCACAGAGCCTGGTGCAGAACAATGCACTTGAAAAGGTTGTTTGAGAGGTTTTAATGTGCTTTGTGGATAACACACATGCCAAAGCATGGATAAAGGCCAGTGAGCAGTATTGACTGAAAATGAATCTATCGGTCCAACAACATTGCTGAATCGTGGTGCTAGTAGATCAAGTCAGTGAAGGAACTAAAATGTGAGAATTTACACATACTGATGAAAATCCACAGCGGTTGTGGTTAGCGACATGTTGGCCATTGGAGTTGGTAGGATGTTGGCCAGCTTCAGAACCTAGAGCTGGCCATCAAGATTGCCTGTGCCATCTACATCATAATGCAATGGGAATGGGGGTATTGTTAAGTTGTGAGTGGAGAGATGTGTGAGTAGTTGGTGAGAGAACTCAGCAGGAGACATAAGCCCTGGGCAGAAATATTAATTTTGAAAACAAGGTGGTGCTCCTTCAGACACAGGGCATATTGTTTGATGTCGGCATTTTTGATCTTGATAGGTTTAGACAGATAACCAGGCAGGTCAAAGTTGCAGTTGACCTCAATAACAAAAAGAATCAAACAATTTGGTGAACACATACATTTTGCAGCTATAAAACAACATCTATCTCGACCTTGGTGGTGGCAGGATACCCTCGCTGTGAGCCGCTGTGAGAGCGAAGAGTAGCAAATTGACCACCAGACAAGCTCTGGATCATGCTTTGAGTGTATTGAGTTTCTATATTATGTGCACTGGTTGCAGGGACTCCGGAAAAGGCATTTATGATAGAGATGGGCTGCCCTATGTGAAGAACAGGAGTGGGGGCTATGGGGTTCTGGGGGTGCAGGTGGGACAGGCAGAAAAAAGTTGGTGAGCACATGGGATGGGACAGGGCTGAATATGGTGAGTGAGAAAATGAATACAACAAAAGTATGGACAGACGTACATATGAGGAAGCCATGGAGTGCCACAGGCATATGGGTATTGGGGATCCCAAGGATGGGTGGGCTGGTGCATCGTTAATAAATGCAGATAGTGGTGCACAGGCCCTTGCGACGTGGTTGGGGGCAACCAGTATGAGACAGCCAAAGATGAAAGCAACCTTGGCACTGTTCTTGGGCAGAAGACAGAGACCAATAATGTGTTTGAGCAAAATAAAGATATAGAAGAAAGCCAACACCTGCATCTCAAGAAAAAAAGTATGCAAGCCGATAGATGAAGATCTAGTACAACCCAGCCCACACAGGTGCTGCATTGAGTGCATTGGTTGCATAGACATTGTGGATACAGACAGAGAGACAGCAAGTGCAGAGGAAGGAGAAAGAAGCAAAGGATGAGTAAGAAAGGAGACGCACCAGACAGAGCTTCAACTGATATGGCTCAAAGGGGCCAGTCTGATCGATAGAGCATGTTAGACTGAGATGGCATATGTGAATAGATAGGGCACCTTAGATCGAGACAGAACATGTGGATAGCACCAGAAATGCATGAAATAATAAGGTCAACCATGTGCAGGAGGGGTGCTGACAAACTCGAGACTTTGAGCATATCTCTGATATCTTTGAAAAAAATGCAAGATTTGTTTATCAAGAACCCTTGAGATCTTGATAATAGTGATTTGGGTTTTTTTGATGCCTTTGAGATCTCAACAGAGTTTGAGATCTCAAAATGATGTTGAGAACTCAAAAGAAAAAACTGAATTTTCTTGGGATCTTTTGAGCACTTGCGGGATCTTGTGGGGTCTCTCAGGATCTCACAAGTTCTCTTGGGATCTCGACCCTGGGACCAAAAAAAAAAAACCTTTTGTCCAGTAACGACCTTCAAAACCTGGCCTTAAGATGTTTCACAAACAACCATATAAAGTTGTCAAAGGGTCCAACTTGGATAGATCACCCTCTCTCATCTACCCAGGCAGCAGCACCAACAGCGTGCTGTCAGAACTCTCCTTTTTTGTGCTAGCCAACCTTGGCACCTCAGTCACCCCCACAACCTTTCTGCCTGCTGCTAGCTCTATCACCACATACTTTCAACACGAATACATGTTTGTACACACCAGCGACATTGTTCACGCCCACTGTGCTCCACCAGTACACCCCACTTGCATATGACTCACAGCACCACACCTTGGCATAGGTTGTGTTGGATGTTGAGGTTTGGACTCAATCATTCCCACGCCATCTGATCCTATCATCATTGATCCTTCCTTGATATTCATCTTGATATCCATCTTGATATTCATCTAATACATATCTAATACACATCTGACAGTTGATACATATCTGATATACATCTGACAAGTGATACATATCTTATTGTTCTATTGTGTTGGTACAGATCTTATTGTTCTAGACAGCTTATTGTTCTTGTAGTATATAAGTAATGTAGACTTGACCTGGATCTCTACCTCTTACCTTTTGGGATTCCAGGCAAGTACTTCCACAGTCAATGCACAGACCTCTTACCTTTTGGGATTCCAGACCTCTGTGCTTGCCTGTGTTTTACAGGTTGACATGGAGCACAGAGTCCAGGACCTCCAAGCTAGAGGAGTTCCCACCATTGAAATCAAGACAAAAAGGCAGCTAACAATGGCCACCTCTTCTGCTATGCTTTAAACATCAATGCCACTGAGGTTGTGGACCGCATTACTATAGAAGCGAACCACCGATACAACCAGGAAGATCTTTGGCTTCAATAAGAGTGCAACCATGAAAAGTAGGAATGAGAACTGCTTGAGCATACAGCTAGTATTTAGCTCAATAGGACCTGTGTCTGGTACAATCAACAGTATCATGGAAGACCAGTTAGACAAGGTCTCAGATCTGGTTGGTGACAGCATGCATTGTGTCTCTATTTAGATAGAGCCACCTTCCACACCTATGGTCTCACATATCTTATTGCTGTGTTGAACAGGTTTAGGCAGTGAGGACTGCAGGTTCATGCCATTATTGGAATCTTTTGGAGAAAATGGCTGAACCTGGAATCAAACTAGAGACCCTCTGGTAAATGCACCACTGATGCTCTAACTACTGAGCTATTCTACTATGAGTGTGAAGTGAACTCTCAGAAGGATCTTCAACAGAATCCACACAAATGTGCAATTTCATCAATATTACTCTTGAAAATGTCATCACCCAAGGACTGGATCTCAACTATGCTGCAGCTCATGCACCTTGCCAACCTCCACCACCATTTCTCACTCACGTTGAACACCTCAAGCTCCTGCTTGTTCAGAGGACATACAATGCCTACAGAAACCATCTCATTGCCAGCACTGCAGAGAGACTGAAGGAATTTCAATTTAAAGATTTCCTTCCTCAAAGCTGGGCTATTGGAAATAGGTGATTCATTCTCAGCTTTATATGAAAGCACTGTTGCAAAGTGTAGAATGAGAACTCCATCTACAGCAAATTACAACATGCACCAGGCACGTCAAATTTATTTTCATTCCAATAACATTAATGTTAATGCTGAGCTCGGATTTTTTCAGGCTATGAGATTTCTGGGCAGTAGTCTTTGGGGCCGCCCAGCAGGCAGGCTTGCCTAGCAAAACAATCATCTGCGTGCTACACGAAAGTTCAGCCCCCATGTATTTCAGCACCACCATTCTGCCTCCTGCAGCAAACAAAGTGCTACCCCTGCTACAGGGTCTCATGGCTCATTTGATTCTGTTGCCATGTTGTCATTAAAGAAGTTCAGAACAAGTGCAGGTGGTCATCAGGGGCTTGTAGACTTCGCACAACAACATTAAAACCATAGATATATATATAATATGGCCACCTTTTTGCTCCAGCACTATGAACATCAACAGCATCTTTGAATCTTAGTGACCAATCTCTTTTGCACTGCCTGCTGTTTAACAAAACATTGCCTCCCAACACTCTCGTCACTGATGCCACCACAGAGCCATCTCTATCCTGTGCTATTTCTCTTCTTGAACAATCTTACATGCTGCTATTGCCGCCATCCACCAACCACCACTTACCTTTGCAATCATGCCAACATTTGTTTGTAGTCTCACTGTTCTACCTCCTCTACATACTACTTACCTACACACTACAATTACTCATGTGCTACATACCTGTTATACTTATTAACAGGATATATAAAATTCTTTACTTCTCATATTTATTTTTGTATCCTTAAAAAAAATAGCAAGCTGTAAATTGTTCATGACTTGCAGCCTTTCAATAAAGTCACAATTAGAGACGCAGGAAGGCTGCCTGTTCTGGATGACTTTTTTGAAGGGTTTGCTAGACAACAGTGTTATTCTGTCTTTGATCTATATTGGGGATTTGACGCATAGCACATGGAACCTAAAGGTAGAAATGTCTCTGCTAGAATTACAGTAGGGGACAATCAAAGTCCAGCAGTTACATAGCATGTGAAAGAGGCTTTTTTGAACAAATCTGAGTTTAGATTCAGACTCAGCTCATTGAAAAGAGCCTAAAAACATATCTCCGAAGTTTTTCCTATGAGCCATTAGTTTTCCCAATATTTTGGACTCTTTGAATACAATTGTGTGTACCCCTTTTTGGACCTCCAGAGGGCATGCCCTATGGAGGCACTGAGGGGACTGTGAAGTAAGAATTCTGATAAATTCATGAATTTTCTATTGTTTTTCAGCCAAAATCAGTGCCATCACTGTCAGATCAAATCATTTTTCCTGCTGAAACAGCTTGATAAAACTTTTCAATTTGTTCAGGAACATAACCAGCTTATCAAAAGGAGTTGATTGGCGATTTTTTCATATTTTTAGTGATTTTTTCTGAAATTCTCAATATTTTGGGTCAATTCTTCAGAAAAATCACAGATTTCAGCATTTTCGCTCGTGCCGATCCATTCATTTGGGCCCTACACACTTTGATTGTCCCCTACTGTATTGCAAATTACATCTATGCCTACTGGTTTTATTCAGAAATGTTTTGCATAACAAGATTCCACATATTGTAAATATTTTTATTGACAACCTGCTGACAAAAAGACCACAAACTCAGTATCTGGATGAAAAAGGAAAACCAGAAACCATACCAGGAAACTCTGAAATCTTTGCAAAACACAGGCAAGCACAGAGGTCTGGAATCCCAAAAGATAAGAGGTCTGTGCATTGACTGTGGAAGTACTTGTCTGGAATCTTAAAAAATAAGAGATAGAGATCTAAGAGAAGTCTACACTACTTATATACTATAGAAACAATAAGCTGTCTAGAACAATAAGATCTGTACCAACAGAATAGAACAATAAGATGGATATCACAACAATAAGATGCTTGTCAGATATGTGTCTGATATGTATCAGATGGATATCAAAATAAATATCAAAAAAAGATCAATAAGGAATGATAAAAATGATTGAGTCCAAACCACAACATCTAACAGAAGTTGCTAATATCAAATTGGTTGTCTAGCAAATAGAATGAGTAAAGTATGTGAATACTGTATTTATAACACCACACACCTGGAAAGCACAAAATGTTGCAGTACCTCAGATTCCTGTGGAAATGCCGATGTCATGGCAGTAAGGAATTCTAGGACAAGTTGCATGCATTGAAGATTGCCAACAATGTTGTGTATAGTTATGATATTTGGATGTTCTCTGAGAAGACGCTGCAGATAGGCTTCACATTCAACAGCTTCCTTTTGTTGTTTGGAAGAGCCAGTAGTGATGTTGATGGCTTTCACAGCAAAGACTCTTCCTGAGTGTTGGATGTTGTGGTTTAGACTCAATCATTCCCATGCTATCTGATCCCATCATTATTGATCCTTTATCATTCCTCATTGATCCTTCTCTGATATTCATCTTGATATCTATCTGATACATATTTGACACATATCTGACAAGCATTTTATTGTTCTATTGTTCTCAGTAATACATATCTTATTGTTCTATTGTGTTGGTACAGATCTTATTGTTCTAGACAGCTTATTGTTCTTGTAGTATATAAGTAATGTAGACTTGACCTGGATCCCTACCTCTTACCTTTTGGGATTCCAGGCAAGTACTTCCACAGTCAATGCACAGACCCTTTACCTTTCCAGACCTCTGTGCTTGCCTGTGTTTTACACTGAGCTGCTCATAGCACAGTACACAGCATCATAAGTGCTGCTTTTGAGTTTTTTTATTGCAAACTAGTTTTTGAATATTATGCATTTCACGCAAATAAACTATAGCTGGCTGAGACTGAGCATTAGCGATCATGTTCTTGTTTGAATTGAGAATCTCTGTGAGGGAGTTAGATGTAATGGACTTTTTGGATTTATTGTACTAAGTGATTCGTTCTGAGAAGCACCAGTCCATGGCTAGTTCATAGGGGGGGCACTGTAAAAAAATCAAGTTAATAAGTGTTATATCTATGCACTCAAGAGCCCCTAAACACCTCCCAGAGATTCTTTTTCTTCTAATCACGACTTCCCCAGTGAGCCTACTCTTACTTCTATTTGAGCCTTCCAGTACCCTCCAGTCCTCCTTTTACTGTGATTCTATTGCTATAGTGGTCATCAGACCTCCGTCTCATCACACTCCGAATATATAAGCGGTGGTTATGTTTCTACTACCGTTCTCGTCCCACTCCCTCCGGCTCCTCCTTCTGGAACCTCTGCACCTCCAGATTCCCACAGTCTGATCCTCCAGGCCATACTCCGCTTCCTCTATTCCCAGGCTCCAGTCCCTCCGTACCTTACAGCTGTCTTTTCAGCATATCATGCTTCACATTCCTTAATCTTCACTTGCATTTCTGTATTCACTCCTCTATGTTGAGTGCTATTCCTTCCGGCACTTCTCTGTTCTGTCCTCATGGGTTCTGGCCCTCTGACCCTCCATGTTTCCCATGCCTTCTGCATTTTCTGCACTTCTGCATATCTCCGGTCTCTGGCCTCCGGCTATCAAGTATCACTTGCTATACTCATTCTGACCATTTATTATCTCCCTTCCAATCCACTGGCTACTCTCTTCCTATGGTCGTGCTTACCCAGGTAGTTGCGTCACTCACTTACCCTCCATCTTCATGCCTGTGTAGTGTTTGCGAGATTGACCACTCTTTCACCATCTTGACCATTCAGTCTTTATCCTGTGTTGGGATAGTCCATTCTATTTCCAGGCTATCTCTTGTCCTCTAGCACAGGACATAACAATAAGATTCTATCTACTATGTATTTGGTGCATACAAGGTTTGGGCATTGTGTTTGATATGCTATGTGGGTCCAGGTAGGTTGACACATGTGTTCTGAAGATACCTGATCGAGGATCGAGATATATCACTGTGGAAGTCAAAAATAGTGATAAATCTAATCAACTTGAGCTGCAAGGAAAGCTCAGCTTTCTGGTAGGGGCAGCAAGTCACTTGCATAGCGTCTTGCTGCCAGCTCATATTTCTCGAATCCCTAGTCCATTAGTCGCACATTTACATGTACAGTTCCATTAAGCCCTCAATATTGCTGGAGGATGGGGTAGTGCAAGAGAGTCTGGAGGCAGAAGCGAAGGTCTTGGAGAAGATGTTATGGAGTGCGAGGGTGACTGTGATTCTTGTGAGCCCGAAAGCTTTGAAAGATTCAACTGCAGCTTTACATTGAGCGTTGTGGGCAGTGTCAACATCCTGCGTTATAATTTGCACAAGTTCAGTTAGAGAGGAAAAAAAAAAGAAAAAATAGTATTTGTACCTCAGTTGACTTGGACAAGAAAAAGCGCATAAAACATTGAGCAGAGTGCAGTTGTACAAAACCTCGTAGACACTGAACTTTGGATTCCAGATGGTAAAAAGAGCATGGGCCGTGTGTGGTCAGAGCAGCTCCTCCACGCAATGTCCAAACCTCGAGGCCAGTGGGTGACCTGGTCAGCAAACAAAGGACCGGAGAGATAGTTGTAGTATTTCTGTCTGGGATATTTGTTGTGTTCGGTTTGACCAATACATCCAGGATAAGGTGGAAGGATAATAGGGGCATTGACAACCACAGCCTCTCTGAGGTGTGCGGGATAGAATAATAGTCTTTCTAGTACGTTCGGCAAGGAGTAAATTTTGAAAAAGCAAGGCAATGTCAATGTGGAGATCTGGGAAGACAGGAAAAGGTTGACAGGGTGTTCAGAGCATGAGGAGATACTTAGTTGCACCACATGCTGCTAACTGAGGAACTGCGTGAACAGTTGTGTACTGTCCACCAGACCTCCATCCATGGGTGGCATCCTACAATATTGAAGCTTAAATAAAGAGAAAGGTTATTCAATAGAGTATTTGCATATAAAGTCCTGCAAGTTGGCATAGTCATGTTGGCATTGAACCCAGAATAAAAAAATAAAAATAAAAAAGCATGAGTTATAGGAGGCTATAGTAATAGACTTGAAGTGGTATGTGAATGAAAAATAACTCATAGTTGTGCCTGAAACCTCAGTTTTGACCTGGAGACTCTTGGAGAACAGTGATATTCATGTGCCCACTGGCTCTACTGTATGTCGCATGCCCTTTATGCATGCTGGCCCCGCCACATGCTATGTGCTTTCTACACCAGCTGGCCCTGCCACAATCCCATCACATGCCATATGTTCCCACATGTGCTGGCCACCACGTGCCCCTGTATCCGCTCTGCACCCCCCCAAAAAAATACAAAAAGTGCACCTAATTCCCCTCCTCGCCTATTTATTGTGTACAGATCTTCAGTAAGCAACAGCCTAGTGATAATATTTACACTCGCACGTTCCCTGCATCTTATTGCCATGCTCCGGAGATTCCCCACATTATTTCACTGTCTTTCCATCACCAACAAATGCCACAGTTATTAGAAATCAAACCATGTAAAGCTACGCTGTATCACTTGAAGAGATGTTCACATCCACAGTCCCACATGTTGTTTTGCCATTATTCCATCACAAACAGGAGCCACAGCTGTCAAATGTCGATCCTATACACCTTCTAGATGCTCACAGTTGCCCCGTATAGTCCCAGATGCAAATGTGGCTGGATGCTGCCATGTGCTGCCAAAGCATGGGGTGTGGGTGTTGTAGATGTGTGGGTGCATAGCGATGCAGGCAAGTGAGCAAGCGAGGGACTGCAGAAGACTGAAAATTGATGTTGTGGATGGCTGGGAGTACAGCAGTGCAAGCAAGTGGCTGAATGCAGGAGAGCAGTTAAGTGCAAAAAGAAGAGGAGAGAGGAGAGAAAGACACCCCAATATCTTTTCTCCTTGTTTTCAAACAACTCCATCAGAGTGCAGGAACAAGCTTTTGGCAGCTCCAATGTCGGAGCTGCATACTCATAGAGTGAGGTTGAAGTGGGCAGAGTACTGGTGATGAGAAGAGAGCCAATGATAGTAGAGCAGAAAGATGTGCTGGCAAATTGATCTGGTACTCTGATTGGCTGGATCATACTCAAAAGCCCAATACCACTGGGTGCAAAACATTATTTCCGAGGTTTGGAAATATTAAATTTCCGCAATATTTCTGTAATATTTTCATAGCATTTGTGCAATATTTTTGAGCCCTGGAAATTTTGTATTTCCACAGTATTTCCTCAACATTTCTGCAGTATTTTCAGGCTTCAGAAATTTAAAATTTCTGCAGGTGCAGAAATTTGATCTAAATATTACCAAAAAAAGCAAGTGTTCTGAGAATCAAAGTTGTAGCTCTTTTCAATATGAATCAAACTGTATAAGAAATTTTCTTATTGGATACTTTATTATGTCACAAAACACAAGATCATCTGATTATTATCAAAAAAAGCAAAAAATCAAAGTTGTAGCTCTTTTTAATATGAATCTAACTATATCAGAAATTTTCTTATCAAGTGCTTTATTAGGCAGCAAAACACAAAATAGCAAGTGTTTTGTAGTTTGTGACATAACAAAGTATCTGATAAGAAATTTCTGATACAGTTATATTTGTATTGAACAGGGCTAAAACTTTGATTTTTGCCTTTTTTAGTAATATAGTTTGATTCCTATCGAAAAGGGCTATAACTTTGACTTTTTGAACACTTGCCTTTTTTGATAATACTCAGATCAAATTTCTGCATCTGCAGAAATATTGCGGAAATACAATATTTCTGCAACATTTCCACAGCCTACATAAATGTTGCACAAATTAAAAATTTTTGAGGCCTGGAAATACTGTAGAAATAAGGTTTTGCACCCAGCTGGTTTACACAGCCTTGTGGGTGCTCTAGAGATCAACTCTAAACTATCATATTTAGGTCTGGTTTATGTTATGATGTGATTTTGTTATCATTTGTAATCATTCCAAATCCGGCACTCTCTTTTATCTTTTTACCAAACTCTTTTGGTGGATGACAACATATAATAAAGGATGTTTATCCCACTTTGGCTGGATATCTTGCTCTCTTAGCCAGCACATGACCAATTCCAATACTCAAGTACTAGATCTGCAATAGGCAATTGGCATGTGAGAATCTGGCCAGACAGACACCTATCTGGCACATGGGCTGCATGGACCAATTGTATGTCAGTGTGGGAATACTAATAGAAATAGCACAAGTTATTATATGACAAAAAGGCAACAGTATAAGACTTCATCTGGAAAGCCACTACCTTGAATTCTCAACTGTTTGTGGGTATGTAGATAATTTGATCCCATTTTTCATTGACAAAGATCTGGAGTGATGTATGGAGCAGAGGCTCTACTATTTGCTAGTAAAAAGAGTGAAGGGACTAAAGAGATCTATGGGGGCACAATAGTGTAGTGGTCTATTGTGTGGTGTTTTAACACACCATCCTGCTTTATGGATTTTTGGAAGCAGGTTCGAACCCCCCCACCTGCTAGAGAGAAAACATTTTGGCACTCTCCGGCTTCTCCACTGCCGATTCCTGACCATCAGCCTTGTTGTGGTCTTCTTTTGGATCATCCCATGGATGCCGCTGTCCATTCTCCCACGCCATCAGCAACTTCTTCTTATCTTCGCAACAACAGCCGGAACAACCCGGCGGCCCGCACATTCACACTCCACAGTACTGCGTTCATACTCAAACGTGCCGGGTGGGGCCAGCCCGGAAGTCGTTTATCTCAGTGGAGGTTGCCTGGGATTTTGATGGGGGCCAACAAAGGAGCCGGAAAATCACTACACTGTGCCGAAAATGGGAATTTCATCAGTCTGGGTTCGAAATAGGATCAGAAGGAGCTGGCGTAGGGGTTGCTGGTTAGACAGGGTCTGGGGATGGAAGTTGGGCCAGAACGTCGAGACTGATGGGATGATTACAGCATTCCGGGAGTTCCCTGCATGTTAACATTGTGGCTGTGCCACAAGACTGGGCTCCATCGCTCATGTCATGTGTTCGAGCAGCAGACCTCCAGATTAAGTATGATTATATAACAGCTATGTAAAAAAGAAGATAAGTTTGTATCTCTACCATATGCCTTAGGCACAACGGAGAATAAACGAGGATTCAAAAAAAAAAAAAAAAAAAAAGATCTATAGCAGTTACTTTGATGAAACAAGAGCAAAAATCCAGTATGAGTGAATGAGGATTATACTCGATTCCTATCAGCTCTATACTGCACTCAGCAACATTACTGCCCTCTCATTTAGAGCAGGAAACAGATAGGCAGAGAAAAGATACAAAGAATGATCAATGTCGTGCTCAGTACATTGCTTAGGTTTCTTCTGTATTGTCTTAATACTGAGTGCTGCCAAATACAAAGATACTCTTGTGATGGATAGAGATTTGCATGTTCTTTTCAATGTGGTGAACTGAAAAAGAGGTCAGCATGAGGTTTGACCTAGAGATAATGTTGTTTAATCAGGCACAAATATGTCTTTTTCATTCAAGATATTCAGGACAGTTCAAGACATATAGAATGGTTCGCAGTAGTAGACAGTATTAGTTGGTTTTAGTTCACAATAGTAGACAGTATCAGTTGGTTTTAGTTCACAGTAGTAGTATGTATCATGTATCAAAGCTACTCAAGTATTCCTATTAACGGTCTTAGAAGGTCCTCCAGACACAGCACCACCAGAAGAGAATGCTGAGAATGACACAGTATCACCAGAAGACACTGAGATACTATCTGAGGAAGATGCTGAAGTAGAGCCAGTGTTGGAGAGTCCTCTCAACACAGCACCACCAGAGGAGGACACCAAGGACAACATGCACCACCAAAGGATGCTAAGAAGACACTGTTTGAAGAGGATGTTGAAGTAGACCCAAAACTACTAGCACCAGAGGTTGAAGGCACCAATTTTCTAGGGCACTCTTTGTTGGAGTCATCTAAGAAGAATGCGAAAATTTCAGAAACACACACCAAAGTTGGCGACAGCGGTGGCATAGGCCACAAACAATTTTTGAGGGAGTGCACACCCAAGTCAGTGATGCTGGTGGCAGATGCAGGCAGCAACAAAGCAGAGGGTGTCACAGGGACCTGTCTTTTTGATTTGAGGGCAGTGGCAAGCAAATCGGGCCAGAAACATGCAAGAAATGTCTCCCAGAGGGACAAAGCCAGGAGTGGGTGTCAGCAGGGCTTCTCTGCCACACCAAGCGGTACTGTACTGCGAGTAGTGTGCTTGCAGACACCCCAGGAGGTGTGTGACAAGGGAGGAAGCCGTTCCCCAAGCCGCAAGTGTATTATGCTTGTGTGTCAAGGTGGTAGTGGTGGTAGAGAACAAAGGAGGCTGGTAACAGCATAATGATTGGCATGCCAATCATTATGTTGTCTCAGCCTTGGATGAGAATATACGATCTCTGGAAATGCCGCACCTCTTTAGAGCTCCACTCACCTTCCTTGTCTTCAAACCTCACCACTATTCCAATACGACCATTCACCAGTTCAGCACTTTTGTTTTTCAAGAGCATGACCTCCAAAAAAGCATTGAAACTGAGCATAGAGAAGAAAAAACAAAAGTACTGCAAACCTGAGCCCCTTTGCAAACATAGAAGATGGGGTCGGCAACCATTTGTTTCAGCAAGAATGGTGAACTGTCATCGTGGGCCTTGAAGGTGTGCAAATCACCTTCTAGGCACCCAAGGTGCTTATTGTTAGCAGTGTCAACTTGGCCATTTACGGGATATCTGAGCACACTGGGCATAAGTGCTGTCCACTGAGCGTGAGATAGCTTACAGTGCCGTTGGTTCTACGCTGTCAGTGTATCCAATGGGAACAGCGCATTCTTCTCTTAATATTTCGATGTAATGATCGGTGAGCATGCTGTACTGGATGGCATTCAGCGTCTGGATGAACTCTAGCTTGCAAATGAGTGAGCTAACAGTGGATATGACAACATTCTAGACCTTCATCTCACTGTCGAAAAACTCGAGTAAGGTTGAAGGAACAAGAAATTGCCGTGCTCCAGCATTTTGCCTTGAATGCATATTTGGCATTATTCGTAATAGCTACATAAAAGAGGTAAGTTCGAGCAACCGTGATGGATCAATAAAATGACTCACAAGGCAATTGGAAGAAGTCCCCTGTTATGACGAGCTGCTGCACATTAATGCAATGCAAGGTCTCACACAATGGATTTCCATCTTGAATCTGTCTTCCAACTTCAGTGATTTTCTCCCATAACTCTCCTTCAAGCATGGAGACTATTTATGATAGGTGAGTTTTTGTCTAAAGTACACAGCACATCACTCACTTTCGTCCACAACAAGAACCCAAGTCATGGTCCAATTTATAACAGCCCTGGTGCTCTCTTTGGCACCCTTGACAAGCTGTGCAATGGAGCCTGACCCTAGGCCAACCCAGCAAAAGAGTGCAGAGTAATACCTCCAATGTTCAGTGCAGCCAGACCTAATGGGACAACCAGTCGCCTTAGTTGCTTACAAAAGTAGCCAACTTACCAGTGGTAGCAGTAATAGCAACTGGGTCGAAACCTCTATTTTTGTCAGCAGGATGCTGTTCCTTCAGCACCTTGATGATTTGACAAAGAAGAAAAGATTTCTTGGTACCTGGGTACACATCAACTATGGTCTGCGACGCGAAACAAACTAGTACTGACCAGTGCTTTCCATGAAGAAGACACTTGTCCCGTTCTTGACCTGCTGAAGAATCACCGCTTGAGGGCTTAATCGCCTCTCTGCCTGAGGTTTCTCCATGTCCTTGGAGATCTGGAGGGGCTTGGTTGATGATGAGCAATGCATGAGTGGTATTTATATAGATTACTCACCTTTTGAAGTATTCTAGTTGCCGCCCCTGGTCCGATTTGCTCCACACAAGATTCCGCATTAAAGGCATCCTGGATATGTCGGAGATGGTTTGCCTTAGCCTAAAGGTCGTTTCTAGTCTGTCGGTTTGGCTCCCATCCCGCATTGAGGGCATCCTGGATATGTCAGAGACAGTTTGCCTTAGCCTGAAGGTGGTTCATAGTTTGTTGGCTCGTCTCCATCGCGAATCCAACCGTCTGCTTGGTTGTGGGGATGGAACCGGGGTCAGTGACAGATAACAGGGACTTCCTTGCTGGCTCAATGACGTCAACTGAGTCAGAAGAAGTATTGGTGTTGCAAGTAAAGAGAGGGACAAGCAACCAGGCACCGGGCAGCTATCCAGATATATGTTTCCTGCCAGGATCCAAGGATCTCACAGGCTGGTGAGAGATATCGCCATGATACAGCAGAACAGGGCCCAAGTGGCGGCTGCGATACAGCAGTTTGGTAGATGCGCTGGTCGTCATTGCTCATCACTGAGGCAGAATCACAGATTGGCTCGATTCTTGCTAATACAGAATCAAGCGATGACTCCAGCATTGTTCTCAATCTTTTATTTCTCTCATACACAGGTGACACAGACCGTGGCTGCTTCAATGGCCTGGGATCAAGAGATAAGTGATTCCCCTAACACCTCATTTGTGTGGGGGAGACCTTTGGGCCATGTTCACAATAGGATTGCAATCTGTTGTGTGGTTCTCCGAGGTGGGTATTTGTGGAAAGAGTGGAAGTTTGGAATTGGACGGTTGTGGTTGGGGATGAGAAGGCAACTGGGTAGATTTTCGGGGTATGAGTGGAGTCCCTGGGCACAGAAGTTAGTCGCTGTGGTTGGATGGATGAGTGGGAGATCAAATCTTACTTGAAACAACTCATTGGGTTAAAGATCCTCATCTACCTTGCAAGCCCTGAACCACTTTTTCAACACAAGTATTGCGTGTGCCGCCGATATGTCTTACTGGGGCTTCCCAGGTATGAGAGGGCAGAAGCTATGAGTGAAACGGTCATGAGAGTGACCTGGCAGTGATATTGACAAGCCAATATTCCTATTCAAAATCAGTTTTTAACACAAAAACTAAGTGTGCAGATACGTGGGCAGGGTAAGAAAAAGAAAGAACGCATAGTAGAAGTTAGCGTTATAAATATAATCAAGCCCTTGCCAAGCCTATGTATCCAATGAAATGAAATAGCAGGATAGATTTTGTTATTTGCATTATAAATAAGGATTTCTAGGACACAATTATAACAAAAGTTGGTATTGAGTAAGAAAGACTTGAAATTGTAGATGTTGTCAAATTCAGAAGCTCTACCTTTCTGAAAACAAGCATTAGAACAAAAATTACAATAAAGAACATATATCTTGGATGGTACTATTAGAAAGAAACACAGGTCAATAGCTACACAAAAATATAGAAGAAACCAGTCCACTCTTGATTTTACGCTTGTCCATGTTTTTTTCACTCAGAACAGATGTTTCCATAAAAAGTATCTGATCAGAACCACAAAAACAGAGAGAAGGTCAGTGAGAAGTCAAGTCTAACTTGCTAGTACTTGTCAATGTATTTATGCACATCACATGCAAAGTCCCAGTCAGTGGGTTGACCAGAAAATAAATATTTGATTGTGCAAGGGTTATCAAACTGTCTATTCCACCTATATAATATCAGGAACAAAAACAAGGCAGAGAATTGTAATATAAACACCTGACGTGTAAACATACCATGAATACATTAGGTTGGTTTTGCTGCAGATAATCTTGACCCAACATGTATTTAATATAGAGTGACTGTTTGATTGCTGAAGTTCAAAGATGATACCATCTAGAAGCTTATTCTCAGTTTTTCAAAGGTGGATGCTGAAATTGCTACCAGGACTGTTATCACAAGCCCAAGTAGATTGTTCATCAACAAGAATAGTATATTTGAGAGGTTTCCTACTAAAAGTATATAAGTATTAAAGTAAGTGCTAGAGAAAAAAAGAAAGAAAAGCTAGAATGAAAACAAACAAGACAAAAGTGACAACTTCAGAAAGAATAATAATAATACAAAAACAAAAAAGCAAACCTGAAAGTGAATATTTACGTCTTGTTAGAAGTAAATGAAGTTTTGGTCTTGGCTAGAATGCTAGCAATGGTTTTGTCTGTAACAGGTCTGTCTACTGTTTCCAAGGTGGTCTGTTTGTGAATAAACTCAGTGATAAATGCAAATAAGATATAGCATTCCTGGGGTGTAAAAGCGCTTCTTGAGAAAGGCTAGACAATAAAAGATATCAATTCAAAAGAAGCATGTTTAAGATAGAGTAACTGCCAAGCCAAGAGAACTGAATATTGAATGTTGTGGTTTGGACTCAATCATTCCCATGCTATTTGATCCTATCATCATTGATCCTTTATCATTCCTCATTGATCCTTCTTTGATATTCATCTTGATATCCATCTGATACATATCTGATACATATCTGACAGTTGATATATATCTGATATACATCTAACAAGTATCTTATTGTTCTATTGTGTTGGTACAAATCTTATTGTTGTAAACAGCTTATTGTTCTTGTAGTATATAAGTAGTGTAGACTTGTCCTGGATCCCTACCTCTTACCTTTGGGATTCCAGGCAAGTACTTCCACAGTCAATACACAGACCTCTTACCTTTGGGATTCCAGACCTCTGTGCTTGCCTGTGTGTTACACTGAAGGTCAACATAACAAAAGCCAATAGAAAGGATGAATATATACAAAAAAGCAGTAACAAATAAAGCAATGTAGCAATTAGAAAGCAGACTACATCAACTATTATACTTATAGATTGCTGTCTAGACAGGTGAATGAAGCAATAAATCAGTACAATTTTATTAATGTATTATTCTAGATGACCACAAGATAATATTGAATGAGCAGCACTATATATATAACTGTATTTTTCAAGAACACTAGTAAGAACTAAAAGATATTGTGAACATGGTGATAGCTTTTAGCACAAGTAGCAAAAGTCACTAAAACAAGTTAAGTAGACACAATAGTTACATATGAGACATATTTAATATGTACACCTAAGGAAACAGTCTATCCTCCCAATAGTTGAAATATACTATTCAATACATCTGGATCTGCGATTTAGGCTATATTTCTTGATGCCTGACCTGTCATCCCTCAATCAGATAAAGAGAGGGCATTTCACAAACTGAATTAGGCCAGGAACTCCAGGCCTCAGAAATTTTAAATTTTCGCAACATTTGTGCAATATTTCTGCAACATTTCCGCAGGTGTGGAAATTGGATCTGAGTATTACCAAAAAAGGCAAGTGTTCAAAAAATCAAAGTTATAGCTCTTTTCGATAGGAATCAAACTGTATAAGAAATTTCCTTATTGGATAATTTCCTGTGTCACAAAACACAAGATCATCTGATTATTATTAAAAAAGACAAAAATCAAAGTTGTAGCCCTGTTCAATACAAATCTAACTATATAAGAAATTCTCTTATCGGACACTTTGTTGTGTCACAAACCACAAAACACTTGCTATTTTGTGTTTTGCTGCCTAGTGAAGCATCTGATAAGGAAATTTCTGATACAGTTAGATTCTTATTGAAAAGAGCTACAACTTTGATTTTTGCCTTTTTTGGTAATAATCAAATGATCTTGCATTTTGTAACACAACAAAGTACCCGATAAGGAAATTTTTTATACAGTTTGATTCATATTAAAAAGAGCTACAACTTTGATTTTTGTCTTTTTGGGTAATAATTAGATGATCTTGTGTTTTGTGACATAACAAAGTATTCGATAAAGAAATTTTTTATACAGTTTGATTCGTATTGAAAAGAGCTACGACTTTGATTTTCAGAACACTTGCCTTTTTTTGGTAATATTCACATCAAATTTCCGCACCTGCGGAAATTTTGAATTTCTGAGGCCTGGAAATGCTGCGGAAATGTTGTAAGAGCAACCCTGCGGCCCAAGATCAATCTCAAGAGTCCTGGCAGAGGAGAATCCAAAGTATAAATAAGTAGTACATAAAATACAAGCGCGGTGCACCTGGCAGAGGAGAATCCAAAGAGAAACAAGTCTAAGGATCTCTACTGGCAGGTGCCCAACTATATACAAGTCGTCCATGTGAATCCTGGTGCTGATCTCCGCGCGTAACAGTGATCTTGGGCGGCGTTGCACGTAATATGCCAGTGGGCGGTGCGAGTACCCCTTTTGGGAGGGACTCGGAAGGTTTCGGAAGTGGGAGCAGAAGAACTAGGAGGGCTGGAAGTGGGGGTTCCCCTTACACCACCCCTCTCCTTGGAATGCGGCGCCTCAACGCATAGAATGCACGTGGGCTGAGGGGTTGCGAAAAGGAAGGGAGTCGAAGGTTGCGGCAACAATATGATGGGGTTTGCCAGGGTACTTCCGATAAAAGTCCTCTACGAGTTCTGGAGCAAATACATCAGAGTGTTTAACCCACTTGTTATAGTCTGGACCATAGCCTTTGAAGCTGCACATATACCAAAGGCTCTGATACCGAACCTTTGCATCCAGAATCTCGTCAACCTCCCATTGTTGGTCTCCAGGCTCGTCAAGCACTGGAGGTGGCTCATCATAGCTTGGACGTCCCTCAAAAGGGTCATCTTCTGCCAGTTGGAGCTTGACAACGGGGAAGACAGGGTGGAGTGCAGAGTACCAGGGAGGGAGCTCAAGTTTATAGGCCCCCCGGACCCACGACCTTTATGACCTTGAAGGGCCCGAGGCGGCGGTGGGGGAATTTGGGGGATGGTCGTGTGGTCCGGATGTCAGAGGCATCTAGCCACACTTGATCTCCAACTTTGATCTCTGGTGCTCGGAGCTGCCTCTGGTCATAGTACCGCTTATACTCATCCTTTGCCTTCACCAGAGCAGAGTGTGCCTCAGAGACACCCAAGGCAATCCGGTCGCGGAATTCATTTGCACTCTCTACCCTAGAGCGGATACCGTTGGGCTCAAATCCCATGTGGGGGAGCCGTCCGGTGTCTGTCATGAAGGGAACTTGTTGGGTAGAAGAGTGGATGTGGTTGTTGTATGCAAATTCCCCAGCTGGAAGAAGCTCATCCCAGTCATCCTGTTGGTAGTTTGTGAAAATGCGGATGAACTGTTCCAGCTCCTGGTTGATACGCTCTGTCTGGCCGTCGGTCTGTGGATGATATGCAGTGGAGGTTGCTGGCTCGACTTCAACAAGGCACCACAGCTCTGGAGTAAAATCTGCAATGAACTGTGGGCCTCGGTTGGTGATGAACTTCTGAGCCATGCTATAGTGCCTCCAGATGTGCCGGTAGTAGAGCCAGGCAGCGCCTTTTGCATCAATCTGGGTGTGGCACTCAATAAAATGAGCATGTTTCCCCAGAACATCCGCTGCTACCATGATTGCATCGTAGCCGTGTGTCTCTAGGAGCTCGACAATGAAGTCGATAGAGACAGTGTCCCACCACTCCTTTGGAACCTCTGTTGGGTGAAGTTCTCCTATTGGGAGGTGCTTGAGGGCTTTGGTCCAGCAACACAGGTCACAAGTGGCAACATACCGGCCCTTGCCAGCAGGCTTGAGGAGGTGAGATATAAATAGTAAAGATATAGCTGATGATGGTTTCTGCACAATGTTGTTAATGGCTATAGTGAGCCGCTGCAGGTTTGGGAACATAGTAATGATCTGCAAGAATAGGCTCTCAAAATCAAGCTCTAGATCTGATGCTTGTAAGAAAGACAGTTGTCAATCTCTCTGGTACAAAAGCTGCTGATCATGCTAGAAAGTAGTAAGGCAATAAAAGAAGTGCAGATTGCAGAAAAACAGAAAAACCTTCAATATAAAGAAATCTAGTTGTTGGCACAGCATTGGTGATAAGAGCGACTATTTTACCAATTATATGATTGTGTAATATCTGGGTGAAAGAGGCCTGAGGTGTAGGCATGCCAGGAGCAGATAGAGGAGGAAGAACATGTGTGAAACAAATTTTAAAATCTAGTAAAACAGAGCATGTATAACACATTATTGATTAGCAATTATCCACTGCCCTCTGCAGTGATGCCAGATATCCCAGAGAGTGAAACACCATATCCTGAGAGCAGGCTGGCACAGTGTCAACAACACAGCATCAGGACTGACAGACTGAATAAATGATGTGGTGAGTTTCTGGAGAGCCAGAGACAAACTGCTTACACAGGAAAGGCAAGTCTAATATAATAAGTAAAAGAGAGGGATATTAAACAAAGGATGTTAAATGAAAACAGGCATGCTGTCTGAAAAAAAAAACATGTTGTCCTTGAAAAAACTTAAAGGCATGTTTGTATAGTGGCAAAAGCTGAAGAAACAAGTGTGTGGTGCAGCGGCCAAAGTGCTGAAAATACATAAGATATTCCATATTGCTTATATCAGGCAAGAGGAGTGAGATAAACAATACAATGGCTATATCAGCAATAGCCATCATTTCCAAAATCTGTGCTCTCTAGACATTTTGAGAATGAAATAAATGTGTCTCTAGAATGCTCCAAGTGCCATGACTGTATTATGGATGCATTCATGACTAAAACTAGCCATGGTCTAATGATTAGAAAACATAACTTTAAAAATGTGTTTTCACTTAATTTCATCCTAAGATGGGAGCATATTAGTACATATGAATACACCAATTTGAAGCTGTCTTTTATCTCAAGGATTTGAACATAAAAAAACATGTTGGAATATGATTTATAGATAAGATAGGTAGAATAACATTTTTTGGCTTTTTTAATGTGAAATAAAGGCCAAAAATGAAAAGAGACAGTCTGATAGTACAGTCTGATGCTTTATTTGAAGGATTTTTATGAATTTTTGGTCAAATGGTGTTTTTGAGCATATCTATATTATAGGCCTTTATACTGCAGTTAAATTCTCCTGCTTGAAGACATCATTTGGCCAAATCTCAACCAGATTGCTTCAAATAAAGCATCACATTGTACTATCAGATTGCCTCTTTTTATTTCTAGTCTTTATTTTGCACCAACTGCTCTCTTTGGTTCTCTATTAACCAAAAAGCCATAAAATGTCACTCCACCTATCTTATCCATAAGATCATATATAAACACAATTTTTGTGCTCAGACCCTTGAGACAGAATACAGCTTCAAATAGCACCATTCATCTGCACTAATATGACCCTATCTGAGGGTGAAATTAAGTCAAAATATATTTTTAAGGTTATACTTTCTAATCTTTAGGCCATAGCTAGTTCTAATCCTGAATGCATCTATAATATAGTTATGGCGCTTGGAGCATTCTAGAAACACATTTATTTCACTCTTAAAATGTCTAAAGAGCACAGATTCTGGAAATGATGGCTATTGCTGAGGTAGCCATTGTATTGTTTATCTCACTCCTCTTGCCTGATATAAGCAATATGGAATATCTTATGTATTATAGTTAGTATTACAGGAGTTCAAATGCTTCTCACTATATTAAAGTGATGTAGTGGCTTAAAGAATACCTTCAAAATTCCTGATATACATTGAACATTAGCTCTATGAAGTTAGATCATTCAAAACAGTCAAGTATTGAGCTAGCTACTGGGATTTCAACAAAATTTTTCTTTTGGGAAGAAAGTGTTAGTAACCCAAAAAGGAAATTCATCAGAAATATGACTGACATATAGTACCATGTTGTAGAGCTTATTGAGGGCTACAACATTCATATACAATATTTTTTTGATCCAATCACTGGTTGGCTCACAAAACGCAAAATAAAGAGCCAACTCCAGCGATGAGGAGTCAAACAAATGCAAATATCAATGCCACTGAGGCTGTATAAGCCAAGGCAATGCCTGAGATCATTAATTTGACCCTCTACTATTATATTTGCACCAGCTATCAAAAGTCCAGAAATATCTGGGACCTCTCACATCTAAATGCATGCAGCTATCAAATTTGTAGGAGTTGCCGAACCTAATCAAATAAAAGATAAGATTAATTCTCTCATAAATAAGTATAAATACAGTTAATCAACAGATTGGGCTTTGCCGGCCAAAAGATAGCATTAGATAGGCCATTTGGGAAAAGATAAAAGTTATCTGCTCCTTTTGCAAAAGGCCATGACATTACTTGTCTGGGATTTTGCAAAAGGCCTATTGCCTGTAGTAGATCTCAATATTTAGACACTTGATCTCCTCCTGTGCATGCAGAATCTTGAAGTAACAATCCATGGCAAGACAATATGCTGGCTGCATCCATGGTTTGGCTTGCACCTTGGTACAAGTATCCTGGAGGATGTCGAAGTCTGCCAGAAAAGCATACTCCACCACTTGTTCCCAACTGAGCTTCAGCATAGGGGGATTGAGTGCAGCAGCAGCATCATTATATTGTTCAATGGCATTCTTGACTGCCTTTGAGCATGCCTGCAAAGCCTTCATGATATGCTTGCACATCTTGTACCCTGCAGTTCATGTTAGCACCGCATATCAGTGTTGTTCCACCTCACTTACCTGTCTGTGACTGGTTCATTTTTGTTAGCTTGAAAATATGTTCCACAATAAGGAGCTCCAGTTGGTTGAGCACAATGTGGTACTTGCACTTCTTGATCTCGCCAACCGTCTCCAACCACTTCAAGGATGTAGTTGTCCAATGCTCCTCAATCTTGAGGATCTCCTCCAGCTCCTGCATGCGCTCCAAATCCTTCTCCATTTTCTCTTGGGCATGGCACCTAGTGCGGTCCTCCTTTGAGACCTCTGGTGCATACGTCCCATCATCCCCTTTTGTGCACTGTGCTTCTGCCGCTGCAAATTGATACTTTGCTCTAGAAATAGGACTGGTCAGCCAATGAAGCTCCCACTGACGCATGCAAACACATACCAGCTCGCACTCAAATTTACCAATTTTTGCATGTACTCCATCTCCAGCGTCTCCATGTTGGTCTTTACAGTGCCCTTCAGGCCCTCAAGATATGTCCTCTCCTCTGCCAGCCACTCATGGAACTGATCTATGCTGTCGACACCCTTCTGCCACATCCATGCTCATAACGCCATCTTGGTCTTCAAGATTGCCAAGGCCTGGCAATAATTATTGCACAGGAATTTACCTAGACAACGTCAGTGTCCATTTTCCTCTAAACCAGCAACCAGTGTACTCAAGTTAGCATAGGTCTCGAAGGTGTTGAAATGGTTGGTGTAGGTGCTGATTTCCTGTTGTTGGTAGAACCGGCTTGTGTAGTGACATGACTTTGCGAGGCCATTTGAGCGTGAAAAGAAATGCTCGCAGCCCTTGAGATCCTCTAGGCCCATCCCTTCCACATAGGTCGGTCACCAAGAACCACAGTTGGCAGAGGCGATTATAGGCGTGTCCATGGAATGACCCCACAAGGCACTTGAGCTTCTTCTCGCACGCCTCCACACCCAGCTCATTGTTGGTGACTGTTGTCTCAAAATGGCACCCCATATCGTAGCCAGCCCTGAGCCTCATGCCAAAGTTGTTAAGGAGCTCTTTTACCATGGCCAGCAGGTACTTGGCTCTAAAAAAGAATGGTCAGCAGCTGCATGCAACAATTGAGCACCCACTCACAGCTCTCCGCTCTTGATCATATCTGCAATGACCAGCACAAAGCTGTGTCAGCACAGAGCCAGAAAGATCCCTATTTCATTGAAGATACCCCACATCTTCAACGTAACGTCGTTGATTATGCTCTTCCAGCAATCTGCACAAGGATTATCCTCGTCCTGCAGTGGGTTAGCATGCCTAACACAATACATTAACATGGAGCACGTACTGTGCTCGCTGTCTGCATTGGCAGCCTCTCTATCAGCCTATCTTTTGCCCACCTCTCCACACGTTCCCCCAAAATGTAATACCTGTCCCCTGCATCCCTGTTATCGATGTGCTTGTGGGACTTCCCCAGCACCAGCTCCCCCACCTCACTGTCTGCCATCGGTACTTTCTCTCACTGCAGCACCTGCTTGAGCAAGTCGTTTCCATCCATGGTCGTGAGCATGTCAAAGACAAGGGCATTCTCGCCCTCAAGCTTGTATGTGCACACAGGGCATGCATGCTTCAGCTGCCACGCGGAATCACGACCGAGGGCATGCATCACCCACGCATCTGTTCGGTGGCGAATGTCGAGGTACAAATTGTACACAATAGAAAACTGTTGGCAGAGGTACAGGCGATATGGTACCTAACGTGTATTTTAGCCAGTTGTCCAGCAATAATTGTAAAGGACCTATGTCATGCAGATCACAGAGCGACTTTATGAAGGACTGAACAGTGAGATGGGGGCAGCACACATGGGTAACGCAGTATACCTCCAGGACATGAACCTTGATGGCCACTGTTGAACTCCAAGATGCGCAGGGCATCAGCCAAGCCAGGACCAGCACTGGGACCACACCGTTTGCCTGAGGATCCAGCCTAACCCCCACGCTGCTTGTCTCTGCAAGCCACAATCAGCAAAGGAAAATATGAGTGGAGCAGAACTCACCAAACATGTCTACCACTTGAACCTTGTAGGTTTCCTCTACTGTCACCCCAATGCCATCTGAACAGGGGCGCAGAGGTATTTCTGACTCTGCACACATACGAATATATGCTAACATGATCTCAGGCATCTGGCTCAGAAACGCACAGTTGCGCAACTCCATACAGTTCCACTGTGTCTGCCAATCCTCCCATTTGCTATGATTGCGTCAGTATCACCCTAGCCTCATAAATCTAAGTTTGAGACCTACCGCGGCCTCCCATTGTCGTCTTCCACCAACTTCTCTTCAATGTCCTCTTCCAGCAATGCAAACTCTCCCCCAGCATAACTTAAACCAGCCTGTGCTGCACCCGTCAGGATATCCTCCATGTTCACCATATCTGGGAAGGTCAGTATGTCCCCCGGCATGGAAGTCATCATTCTCAGCCAAAAATTGCAGATGCTCAAGGTCTGCTCACTCCTCATTGTCTATAGCTTTTTTCTTTGGTCAATATTGAGACAAAATGCTCATTCCAAAATGGACACACTGTTCAAGCAAGCATTCAAAGCCTCCTTCTCCTTTCGGTGAAATTCATCCAGACCCTGTCTCAAGAGAGTCACCTTCATTACTTGGGCTCGGCCTGAAGCGTAGGGCGACTTGCACTCCCCGTGGTCATCCCACTCTTGTTGCGATGCATGGTCTTGATGGTGAAACTGTCAAGGCTTCAGCAGCATGTTGTTGTTATTTGCAGTGGCAGTGTGCACTGCCACAGGCTTAACAGTCACATCATGACTGAACATGTTTGCACGCTACTCACACATGACGCAACAGCCTGCTTCCTCCCCCTGTAGATGTCTGGTAAGTTCACACCTATTTTGTGTGCACCCTTTGCCTGCAGAGATCCACCCTTGGAACTCAAATAGCCTCCCTCTCCCTCTTTTGCCACCACCCTTAGCACACTCTCTGCTCATGCTGTACCCCCAGGCATCGTGCTCCCATGCCACACCCTCCGGTCTGGGAAGAAAATTTCCCCGTTTGACTTGGCATTGGGCCACGCCATCATGCCACCTGTCCCCTTCGACTTTGGAGAGGCTCTGCAAGAATGGCTTGCCGAGCAAGCTGTTACCGGTATCCTCAATGAAGAGCAGCCTGCTCACGATGACCTGGAGTCTGAAACAGAGGATGAGGCACCATTGTACGAGCACCTGCCTAGCCTGGGGCCACTACAACCCTCACCCATACCATCTCCTTCCTTGCTCTCTCCCACCAAGCATGACAAGCTCAAGTCAAAGAGACGGCACAGCCAGAAGCACCAGGACGCTCGCCAGTCCTCAGAAAACCCCCCTCCTCAAGTGTGTTCATTACAAGCATCACACAGAAGCTAAGAAGGCTGCTGTGCATGTCAACACCGACACTCCCTCACATGAAGACTTCCTAGGTAAGCACTCTTGAAGCACAGAATGCAGATCTGCCATCTGCAGAACCTGCAGAACCTGTGCTGTCACCAGAATCCACGAGCAGCCTAGGAGGTGTTGAAATGCTTGCTCTGTGTCTAAGATGGAATATATATGTGAAATGAAGTATTCGCAAAAAGGTCTTCGGAACACAACACACAACACACAACACACTCGTTTGGTTGAGTTCGGGGTTCCAGTCCAGTATAGACTGCTGCAATTTAGCTAAACTTCTGAAAGTGAAGTCCTTTTCAACTCTACAAGACAGACAAACAACTTCTGATCACTTCTAGGCGCTTACACATTCTAGAAACAAAGGGAAGTTGTTTAAAAGGTTTTATCAATTGTATAGGTGGTTTTGGAGAAGGTAACTCTGTACAAAGTGTTCGAGTTTGCAGTATTTCTCTCGCAATAGGCTTTTGCGAAAAGTCAAAAGACTTCAAATCTTGCTAGAACCAAGTTCTCTCGTATCCAAATCCAATTCACGTGCTCTGAAACCATATTCGTTTAACTTGTTTACGTGTAAAATAGATCTGATCACAATCCAACAATGTATTGCAAGAAAAACAACAGAAACTTTATAGCTTCTAGAGGTTTCTCCGAATGGCCTGACACAATCAGATTACCACAGAAGTTTCCAGCAAAACTTAACTGTAGCAACAAGAGGGGTCCGATCCACTGGCATCTCCAGAGCTAATACAGGCTTTATATACACTACGACGATTTCTATAAATGGAATGTTGTACAAATAGATGACAGAACATAAATAACTTCCTAACCATAAATACTGCTTAATAAATAGAACAAATAATGAGTAAGAGAGAGAAAATCTATAATCAGCATGTTTTCCTGCTGTGCTGCACAAGTCTATTTGGACTCGCAAATAAGTTAATGACCTTTGACGTCACTAACCCACTAGCTGACATCAATATATGATGCACTTCTCGCTTGTGTCATGGAACTTCGGAAGCCAAGCCCTGGTAGCTAATTATAGCCTCCTGAGTGGGTGCAACAGTCCTTGGCACACCCTCAGCTATCATTCCTCATTATTCATGTATTTGTACAGCCACCATGCTGTTTGTACACCATGACTTGGTCAATCAAGGGAACCAGGTTTGACTCAAACTCTTTTGATGGCTCGGTTCATCTCGTCCGGTCCAACCGGTACATTCCTCTGGTGCTAAATAAGCCATTTATGCACAACTTCATTATTAAATGGCTGTCCTTAGCTAGCAAAATGAAAAATTGCTAGGGTGGCTCAGTGCTAGGCTCATCACCGTGAGTCATCCTGACTCACAGTTGGAGTAGCTATGTCTCATGCAGGGGTTTCTGAAGTACTTTCCTTCGTCTGGAGGTCATGGAAGATGAACCGAGTGCGACCGCTGGTCATGTTATGCCCATGCACATCTCTGGCAACCTGTTCTCTGTCCGGAGAATCTTCCGGGATTCTCCGTCCTCTGTCTCGGACACATCTCTGTACTTCCGGCCCGCGTCCTACATCACACTGATGCATCCAGCTTGACTGTTGATGCACGCCTCTCGGGGTTTTTATGCAATGAAGATTTACTGAGTGTTTCCCCTCTATGTACTATATGACCTATGCCCACATGTATTCCTCTTATTGTTCTTATTGTCTTTACTTTGTCTTATTGTCTTTACTTACTTCTACAACTCCATCTGGAATATGTCCGTACTTAGTATAAATATGTATTTACTCTGAGATATACTTTAGTTGATAATTAATGTACTTTGCCTCTGCATTGCTCCATTGTTGGAATTCCTCTTCACTGTCTGGTCGTCAAGTTAGTTCAGCACACTTGCCGATTTAGCGTAGTGTTGTTCAGCCTTCTGGCTATCTCCGGCATTCACCTCTGTCTCCAGCATTCATCTCTGTCTCCGGCATTTGCCTCCATCTCCGGCACCTCTGACATAGATATAACAGGTCACGACTTAACCGTCGTACCAGCAACTGCCAGTTGGCCACCTGCCACAAGTGATGCAACAACTGACTAATGTGACCTGGCTTTCATAGTGAGTGCTGGGACATCATGCTGCTGCGAGTTGAAGATCAATTCAACTAGCAAGAGGTGGACTTATCCTTAGTCCAACCTTATAATTCTATTTCTCAAGACTGGTCCTGTCCCCGCTAGAAGGTGCTCCTGCCAGATGCTATTTCTCTCCTCTAGTGTTTCACCTCTGTCACATATAGCCTCAGCTTGCTGCCATGACTCCTAGCCCAGTACTAAGATGCCCTCCTGGCAAAGCTCTCTGGCTTTACCAGCCAGATCACTAAGTCGTTCAGTGGTTAATGGTAAGCATACTGGCTTTCAGCCGTCAATGGTGCAGCATGCTGTCCTGGGGCGGGCACATGCCCCCAAACTAATCTTCACTTCACCGTACTGATAAGTCATGAAAAATGAATAAAAACTTGGTGTTTTTACACGTGTTTCATTACATGCCTCATCACTGTGGCCCTGCCACATCTGTGCCCCCTTCTACGTTGGTGCCCCCTGCTGTGTCTGTCCTCACCACTGCCAGTACTCCTACCATGGGACCCAGCAGATTCAGCACCCGTGCGGTGCCTGATGCCACGATTTCTGAGAAGGTACTTTTCAACAGGAGGAGCTGCATCTTCTACGATGATCTGTGAGTTTCTTTTCAATCTTGTACACAGTGCAGAGACTGACAGAAATCTTTTCACAGGGAGGCAGCTCTGCGTGAGAGGCTTCCTGGGGAGTTGATGGATCCTGGGGAAGTCATACAGTGAATCAGCAGGTTGGGCAGGTGAGAATTTTGTGGTGCGGTGTAGTGGCTTTTCGGTGCTGTGGATCATGTGGACATTTCTTGCTTTGCTGGGTCTGATATTTCGCTTGCTGTGTCAGTTGTTGATTTTATCACTGCTCATTTGTATATGGATTGTGTTTTGCTTGCTGGAAAGACATATTTGATTCAGGTGTCTTGAGTAGTATGAGGAACTTGTTAAATGCAAGAAAAATTGATTTATTAATTGGACAATGTATGAGTAAAAAATAACATGAATAAAAAAGGAGCACCTATTGGTAGAAAGGTTTCGTTACATGAATTGAAGGCATGAGCTCCCAAAATGAGGCCAGAACTTCTGTACCAGTACAAGTACAGGGGTTCTGGCCTCATTGGGAGATCTGCTCCGACAGCTTGACATTTGATCCCTGTGCTCTTCTTGGCATACTGTAAGTGCCGTAATCTGTGGGTCCATGTTTCCATGGCCTGCCACGGTGCACATTGGTCTCTCTCCTTTTCTTGGCTTTCTTGCCTTACTGGTTTGCTGCTCTGGACGATGTACTCAGCGCATCTGCCTATTCAAACACTGTCTCTGAATGGCCGGCATGTGTCCTGGAGCACAAACAGGCCACATCAAGAAGTGTTTTGTTTGCAACGTGACAAATCCTCTGAACATCCTAGTGATCTTTCTCTCTGGGCTAGCCTATCCTCTCTGCATTCCAGCAGCTCTTCTCAGACTTTAGACTCATGCACTACCTCTGGGAATTCTACACCTGACAACATCAGCCGGTACCGTAAATGTTTTGCAAAATACTATGGTAGATAGTGTCAGATATTTTGCAAAAGGTGCCACTGATGAGCGTACAGCCCCCAGACATCTCTATATAGGCTGCGGCAGCAGGTTTTCGTGACTATGGATGATAGGCAATCATTCGGCATGGTGGGCAGCCTCCAAAATACTGTTTAAAAGGATAATTTACGATATTTTGCAAAATATACCTGGTTAATATATATTAACAGCTAGGGGTATAGCAATTGCCCTTTAGTTAACAATTGCTTGGCAGTGGTCTGTGAGACGGTGGCTCACCCAAAAAGGAAATGTGTCTAAAAATAAACCAAAATCAAAGTTGTAGAGCACATTCAGCTGAGCCTGACTGTACAAACAGTTTTATTATCCGATGCTTTGTTAGGCTGAAAAATGCAAAATATTTTCGCAAACGCGAGTCTTTATTACCAAAAAAGGCAATTTTTCTAAAAATAGCCCAAAATCAAAGTTGTAGCCCTCTTCAATACAAATCTAACTGTATAAGAATTTTTCTTATCGGATGCTTCGTTGTGTCACAAAACACAAAATACTCAAGCGAACGCGAGTCTTTGCAGCTTTCAGTGCATATTATATATGCTATTATCAGCCCAACTGACCTCATTTCATTGACTCTTTGCTTAGTATCATAAGCAAAACATCCTCTGACCAACAACTAGTGTCAATGTGCCCTAGTATCAGTAAAAAAACTATATTTGTTACCAGTCAGCAATCTGACCAATTGTTAATACAAAAAGCTTACCTGATAAATTCAACTGACAATCTGTATAAAGCTATTAACTTCAGGGTAATCTGACTTGATGTTCTTCGCTGATACCTTTTGAACATTCTTTTCTGGTTACTAGTTAGTGAAACCAGCAATCAAGCCAGTCATGGAAATCTATTGATTCTTATCTATTTACTTCAATCAACTGACTTTATTGACACCAATCCAGCAGTCTATTAACTTCCAGTTAGCTATCGACTAACTCCATTGACTCCAATTTAATAGTCTATCAACTTCAAGCCAGCTATCTATTGACTCTATCAATTCCAATTCAGCAATCTATTGACATAGCCAGTAAATCTACAGAGTCTATTGACTTGAAGTCAGTGACATCTATTGACTCCACTGACTTCAATTCACTAGTGTAGTGACCTCACTGACTTCAATTCAGTCGCATTGACTTTAATTCAGTAGTGTATTGATTTCAAAGCAGCAACATATAGAATTCAATTAGTGATTTATTGACTCTATTGACCTTGATTCAGTGTTGTATTGACCTCATTGAGTTCAATTCAGTAATCTATTGACTTCAAGGCAATAATGTATTGACTTCAAGGCAACAATGTGTTGACTTCAGTCAGTAATGTAATAACTTCATTGACTCAAGTCAGTGGACCTCAAAGCAGCAATGTATTAACTTCAGTCAGTAATTGGTTGACTTTTCAAGTCAGTAAAGGTAGTCTATTCACTTCAAGAATCAGTATCGAAGTCAATAGACCACTTACATGGTTCAAAAGCACTGGCTTTCAAAAATTATTTTGCATTTTATGGGCCAACCAAGCCTTGGATCGAAAAAATGTTGTATATGAATCTTGTAGCCGTTGATGAGCTCTACAAGATGAGATCAGCCATCAGATATATTTCGGGGTCCTTCCTCTTTGGGACACTAACACCTCCCATCCAAATAAAGAAATTTCACTAAAATCTCGCTATCTTGCCCAATATCGGACCGTTTTGGATGATCTAACTTCACAGAGCCAATGTTTTACATCCTTCATGAATTTTAAGGGCCTTGCCCGGCCCAATACAACACTGTAATGCGGTTATAAATGGTGAAAATGCTAAATAAGCGATCAACACACAATATGTTGTTCAGGATGTGATATATATGGCTTCCAACCACATCATATTGCTTGGAGCACTACTTAGAACAGTTCTGACACCCCAGATCAGGTCTTGAGAGCTACAACAGCACTATCTGAACAAGATCAAAAAATCTAATCTTTTCCTGATTCCAAGAGATCCCAAGGCCTGATAATGGTTCTGGATGGTGTCCTAGTATATTCTGGACTATACTAAGCCTTCTAGAGCACATATACAGCAGGGCCTTCTTAAAGACTCATGATTTACACTGATCAAATCTGAAAAGTGTTTTCATGATATTTCATCTTGCCCAAGGTCCCAGGAGTGGGGCCAGACACTAGTTGTTGGTCAGAGGATGTTTTGCTTATGATACTAAGCAAGGGTCAATGAAATAAGGTCAGTTGGGCTGATAATAGCATATATAATATGCACTGAAAGCTGCAAAGACTCGCGTTCGCTCGAGTATTTTTGCGTTTTGTGACATAACAAAGCATCCGATAAGAAAAATTCTTATACAGTTAGATTTGTATTGAAGAGGGCTACAACTTTGATTTTTGGGCTATTTTTAGAAAAATTGCCTTTTTTGGTAATAAAGACTCGCGTTTGCGAAAATATTTTGCATTTTTCAGCCTAACAAAGCATCGGATAACAAAACTGTTTGTACAGTCAGGCTCAGCTGAATGTGCTCTACAACTTTGATTTTGGTCTATTTTTAGACACATTTCCTTTTTGGGTGAGCCACAGTCCTACAGACCACTGCCAAGCAATTGTCAACTGAAGGGCAATTGCTATAGCTCTAGCTGTTAATATATATTAACCAGGTATATATTGCAAAATATCGTAAATTATCCTTTTAAACAGTATTTTGGAGGCTGCCCACCATGCCGAATGATTGCCTATCATCCATAGTCACGGAAACCTGCTGCCGCAGCCTATATAGAGATGTCTGGGGCTGTACGCTCATCAGTGGCACTTTTTGCAAAATATCTGACACTATCTACCATGTATTTTGTAAAATATCTACGGTATCTAGTGACAACATGGCTGATCAGGAGCATGTCCCGGATAACAAGTATGACCCCAGCGACCACAGCTCTCCTGCCCTGCCAAATAGCGACAACGACAGCACCCTACTGCCTGTAGACGCACCTCCTGCGAAATGCTGTGTTGTAGATTTCGTTGTGGATGGCCCCAATTGGGAGGACGTAGTTGATGGCATGCCTGGTCTAGGAAAAATGACCCACCGAAGCCGCAACCCCCAACTCCCTGCCAATCCTCTACGCAAGCAGCGCTGCTGTGTGGTCTCTGGGCCGAACATAGCAGCAACAGCGGTACGGTGGCACAAAAAAGGGGACAAGCATCTCAAGGCATTTGTGGATGACCTCAACATGTGGGAGTTGGAGGTCAAGGCGCACGTGCGCAAACTGGCTGAGAAGCATGACATGAAGGTGAAGGAGGTGCCAATAGTGAGGCTAGTCCTATTATAATGTGCCCTGGTTGGGCCAGCAGTACACATTAGAATGTGCCCTTTGCACTGCCAGGCCTGGTGCACATTATAATGCACACCTATTTTCAATTAAATAAAAGAATGTCAGCTGCAGGAATTGAACCCAAAAAAAGGTTGTATGATGGGATTAATAAAGTGAAACTATAAACAATAACCATTATACCAACCAAGACATAAGTGAGTCTGCAATTGATCTGGATATACTATGCTGGTTACAAGCCATGGAATCAGCTTTATAGTGGGCCTAGCAAGAGGTTAGAGGTTTAGGGTTGGTTAGGAGGTTAGGGTGGTTAGAGGTTAGTAGTTAAGTGTTTGGGTCAGGGAATATTGTTTTTTCTTTGGTTAGAGGGTTAGGGGGTTAGGGGTTAGGAAGGTTAGGAGGTTAAGGGTTGAGGTTCAAACAAGGGAAAATAAACAATAAGCAATGCAAACAATTTTCGAAGGCCCAGGGCAGCTTGCCTGCCCTGGGTCTAGGTATTAGCAGTCCTGGGTAGGGTAAGGCTAGGCTAGCCTTACCCTAGCCAGGAAGCAAACAGAAATATCTGTAACCACTTTAGTCTATTGGCTAATTGCTCTGCACACTTCCTATCAATTCTGTTGTGGGAAGGTCCTGGGTTCAGTCCCACATTTTGCATATTTTTCTCTCCACTTTTATTTCCACAGTTTGGGCGGACATTATAATGTGCACCAGGCCTGGCAATGCAAAGTGCACATTCTAATATACACTGCTGGCCTAACCAGGGCACATTATAATGGGGCTACAGGGTGAGCTCCAATGAGTGCATGACAAAGAAAAGGCAAGCGTACATGTAGTTTTTTATAGTAGCCTAGCAGACAATCCAGCTGCACGCGCTGTGAGCCAAGCAAGTGGCCAAGTACAGGCAAAGTGTGGCAGGGGCAGTGTGCGCAGGCAACGACACGTCAGCAGGCGATGTAGTCACGCACTCATTGCTCTCTCGTAGAGCTTAGTATGCATTCTCAGGCAGCCACATGTACTCGTCTCTGGCCAGCTGGCCATCGCGCACCGTGTGAAAACCGCACCCGAGTGTCGTCAAGGTGTCAAGGGTTGGTCTTGCCATGCGTGAGTGCTCCAAGACTCAATCTCAGCTAATGTACAAAGTGCAGGATGTAGAGGTGCGCAGCTTTTTTTATCTTTCTTTCTTGTGCACTCAATGTTTGCACCCTTTGAAGACATGGCGTCGACGCAACCGCGACCGCCCGAAATGCACACGTCTGCAAAGCCCCAAGTTTGGGCCCAGTCTCCACATCGTCCCTGCTTCATCTCGATCTCACTCCCTTCGAATTAGCCTGCCACTCACGCTCGCCGATGGCTTATGGCTCCTTGCGCCTCATACCCACTGAATTCCCATCTCCAGCGGAAGGCTCGTGCTCTCGCGATCCCTGCCGACTGTGGTCCGGCACCTCTGTGCACTGAGCTCGTTCATTCTCAAGGTTCATGCGACATCCGTCTCCACTGCGTTGATGAGCCTGGCACCAAGCCACCCTGGCAATTTTTCATTTTGCTAGCTAAGGACAACCATTTAAATATGAAGTTGTGCATAAATGGCTTATTGTTTCAATATGGGAGCTATTACTGGCCTGGGTAGTTAGCTATAAGGGAGATAATGTAGCGTGGAACTCTATCAGTGTATTCTAGGCGCAATGGCTCTGGTAAAGAGTTGGAGTCCTTCAAGAAACACAAAGGAGACCTTTTGTGAAAGATGTATTTAACCATCCGGACGGATTGGGGTATGCCGTACGTCCCATAAACCAAGAACATGATGGAATTAACATTACGAGGCAGGTATCTGACGTGATTAGCACCGGAGGAACATACCGGTTGGGCCGGTCGAGACGAACTGAGCCATCAAAGGAATTCGAGTCAAACCTGGTTCCATTGATCAACCGAGTCACAGGTGTACAAATAACTTGGTGGCTGCACAAACACCTGAATAATGAAGAAATGATAGCTGAGAGGTGTGCCAAGGACTGTTGCGCCTGCTCGGGAGGCTATAATTAGCTACCAGGGCTTGGCTTCTGAAGTTCCGTGACTCAAGCGAGAATCGCATCATATATTGATGTCGGCTAGTGGATTAGCGATGTCAAAGGTCATTAACCTATTTGCGAGTCCAAATAGACTCATGCAGCGCAGCAGGAAAGCGTGCTGATCATAGATTTCTCTTCTCTTACTCATTATTTGTCCTATTTATTAAGCAGTGTTTACGGTCAGGAAGTTATTTATATTCTGTCATCTATTTGTACAATATTCCGTTTATAAAAATTGTCATAGCGTATATAAAGCCTGTATTAGCTCTGGAGATGCCAGTGGATCGGACCCCTTTTGTTGCTATAGTTAAGTTTTGCTGGAAACTTCTGTGGTAATCTGATTGTGTCAGGCCATTCGGAGAAACCTCTAGAAGCTATAAAGTTTCGTTGTATTTCTTGCAATACATTGTTGGATTGTGATCAGATCTCTTTTACGCGTGAACAAGTTAAACGACTACGGTTTCGGAGCGTGTGAATTGGATTTGGATACGAGAGAACTTGGTTCTAGCAAGATTTGAAGTCTTTTGACTTTTCGCGATAGCCTATTGCGAGAGAAATACTGCGAACTCGAACACTTTGTACAGAGTTACCTTCTTCAAAACCACCTATACAATCGATAAAACCTTTTAAACAACTTCCCTTTGTTTCTAGAACGCGTAAGCGCCTAGAAGTGATCAGAAGTTGTTTGTCTGTCTTGTAGAGTTGAAAAGGACTTCGCTCTCGGAAGTTTAGCTAAATTGCAGCAGTCTATACTGGACTGGAACCCTGAACTCAACCAAACAAGTGTGTTGTGTGTTGTGTGTTGTGTTCCGGAAGATCTTTTCACGAATACTTCATTTCACATATATATTCCACCCTAGACGCAGAGCAAGCGTTTCAGCGTCTTGTCTGACTCGCACTCTGTCGACACAGTTGTCTGTACCACGGTACCCCATGATGCTCACACCGTATACGTTTCCATTACCAATGTCCCAACGGAACCAGCACCTGTCATCTGCGGCTGCTTACCTCATGTCTTGTGCTGCTTGCACCACGCGCTATACAGCGCGCCAGGGCAACCGAGGTGTGGATGCATAGCGAACGAAGACATGAACAGGAGCGGGCCGTCGAGACGCTCCACTGCTGCTGTTCTCAACTCTGAGAGGCTTGTCACAGTGTGCATGGTACGGATACGATGGGGGCGGAGAGGACCAAAGTAGTCGCGTTTGTGCCCGGAAATGCTTGGGAATATCACACTCCGCACGTGGGTTTGTCTCAGACATGCAGCACTCGGTGGATTGAGGCTTGAAGATTGTTTGTGTCAAGGGCGAAGGATGAATACGAGAGAAGGAGAAGAATGCATCCCCACAGTGGGGTGCGTGCACCTTCTGCTCCACTTCTGCTTGCTCTTGTGCAGTCCTGACGTCGTCCACGTACAGATCTACGCAAATGAAGCTGGCTCGACTCACGAGAGCTGCACTCATGCTTGTTGCTCGCCCGCCCATGCCATGCCCAATGCTAGATGTTGTCGACAGATCGACTTCCCATCCTGCCCTGCCAGTCGTCTTCTACCTTCAGCACGGCAGAGCTCTCAGTACCACCACCACCACTTGCGAGCATTACACGCTTGCAACCCACAGCCAGTGACCTCCTGCCCCTATATTTGCCTGCTTGAGCCACTGTCACTGCTAATTTCGGTAAGTTATGTCAATATATTTCGAGTTTCATAATTTAACCTCTATTTTCAGCCGTTCCTCCTCAGATTTGGCCGTCACATGGCCCAAGCGGAAGGGAAAGGGTCCCCGCACGTCCCTCTACCCCTCTCTTCTGTGGGCTCGCTGGCCGCGCCGCTGCCGTTGCAGATTTCGGTGAGTGAAGTGAATAAATTTCGATTTTCATATTTAGACATTTATTTCTCAGCCATTAATGGCCTGCTTGGATTGGGACGCTTCATGGCCCAAATGGAATGAAGATATCCTCTGCACACCCCTCCTCCCCACTCTTCAATGTGTTTCTCACCTCTGCCACCACCATTGCCGATTCTGATGAGTAATACTGAGAAATTCCGACTTTCATATTCTTACATGTTGTTCTCAGCGGTTTATGGTAAGATTTGGCCACCTCATAACTCAAATTGGAAGGGGGGAGGTTTCTCACACGTTCCTGCACCCCGCCCTCTGGCGCGTTTGACGCCGATATCGGTGCGAGCCAGGAGTGCTCGCGTGAGGTAGCACGGGTGAACAGCCGTCCAACAGCGCCGTGCTGCCCCGGGCCCCGCTGTCTCGTAGCACAAGCAGCAGGACCATGGGGCCGTGTTGCCCACCCCCCCGCGTAGCCAGTGCATTGCGTCTGTGGGTACGCGTCTCGCTCGCTGTCCACATCGGATGCGGGTGCAGAGTGTGTCTCCACGCCAGTGACTGCTCGAGCCCAAGCCACTGTGTGCAGGTCTTGCAACACCCCAACCACTCACTGGCGTGCTGCCGCCGTAAAGATCTGTACTGTACAATGAGATGTATTAGCTAGAATGTTAATACATGAATTTTTAAATATTTTCTTTTTAAGCATCTTTTCATTGCCTTTAAGAAATGTTCATTGAATATTGCCTGATATAGCAGGTTTTATGACAGCCTCGTGGTCTCGGCTAACATCAAATTTCCGTGGTGCGGAAATGTTGCGGAAATCAAGTTTTGCACCCAGTGTGAAAGAGGATCAAGGCGTTGGGAGTAGAAAGATGAACAATCCATGTGGCAGAGGACCACAAGATTAAACCACATGAGGTAAAGCTAGTCAAAGTTAGCAGCAACTTTACTGAAGACCGAGATTGGCTAGTGCAGAAGACCCTGCTGTCTGGGACTAACAATTCATTATCCCCTATGCCAAACATGCTCATATCTGCTTGAAAGCCCATGGTACTGATAGCCAACACTAGTGACCATCCAAGAATTATACGAAAAGGGGAAGCGCTAGCACTGGGTGCAAAACGTTATTTCCGAGGTCCAGAAATATTAAATTTCCACAATATTCCCACAGTATTCCCACAGCATTTGCGCAATATTTCTGAGGCCTGGAAATTTTGTATTTCCATAGTATTTCCTCAACATTTCTGCAGCATTTCCAGGCCTCAAAAATTTAAAATTTTCATACCTGCAGAAATTTGATCTGAATATTACCAAAAAAGGCAAGTGTTCTGAGAATCGAAGTTTTAGCTCTTTTCAATACGAATCAAACTGTATAAGAAATTTCCTTATCAGATACTTTGTTGTGTCACAAAACACAAGATCATTTGATTATTACCATAAAAGGCAAAAAATCAAAGTTGTAGCTCTTTTTAATACAAATCTAACTGTATCAGAAGTTTCCTTATCGGATGCTTTATTAGGCAGTAAAATACAAAATAGCAAGTGTTTTGTGGTTTGTGACACAACAAAGTATGTGATAAGAAAATTTCTTATACAGTTAGATTTGTATTGAACAGGGCTACAACTTTGATTTTTTGCCTTTTTTGGTAATAATCAGATGATCTTGTGTTTTGTGACACAACAAAGTATCCAATAAGGAAATTTCTTATACAGTTTGATTCCTATCGAAAAGGGCTACAACTTTGATTTTTGAACACTTGCCTTTTTTGGTAATACTCAGATCAAATTTCTGCACCTGCAGAAATGCTGCGGAAATGTTGTGGAAATACTGCAGAAATACAATATTTCTGCAACATTTCCACAGCCTGGAAATATTACACAAATGTTGCGAAAATTTGAAATTTCCAGGGCGAAATACTGCGGAAATAAAGTTTTGCACCCAGTGTAGGAAGCATCACCGACTCAAGAATTCTTCAACTCACCACACACTCTCTCTGAATGGGAGACAATGGACAAGAAATCCCACTTCATTAGATCAGTTATGTTGGCGAGAATGGAGACAGAGGCTACAGAGAAGGTCGAGCAGGAGAACACACTTTCTAAGGTGAAGCAGTCTGAAGAAAAAATCTATATTCGTACTTATACAGGTTTGGGTATTACACCAGAAGAACAAACCATGGCCAATCAACATAATGGCACACACATATGAACTCAAGATGGAAAACTGGAAGAGGGCCATAGTGAAGAGGCCGAAGATTACGGGCCCAAAACAGCAGCCATGCCGGATCCAGACGAGTATTGCTCTGAAGATATGGAAAAACTTCTGGATATTGGCTCCCTGCCTGAACACCTCTGTGAACATGCTCAGGAAATGCTGAGACATCGCGTTTGAGCATTTGGATTTGATGGACACCTAGGTCAAGTGGTGACGAGGGCGAAGATCAGAACCAAACCAGATCAAGAGCCAATAGCTGTGCCCATGTACAGCAGTTCTCCAGAAAAGAAGAGAGTCATTGACGAGCAGCTGGACAAATGGTTTTAGGAGCCATCAAAAAAGCAGGAGTAACATTGTCACCAATAAAGTGCCACCTCTTTTACTCTTCCATCCTATTGTTGGGACATAAAGTGTTGTGATTCGGTCTGTCGACACACCAAGAGAAGGTTGAGGCCATACTAAACCTGGAGCAGCCAAGATTTTACATCTGCAAACTTTCCTCGGCATGGCGGTATACTTTTTGGCCTTCATCCTGTACTATTCAGACATATGCTTGCCTTTGTTCCAATTATTGCAAAAAGGAAGCGTGTGGGAATGGGGCGCCGAACAGGAATTCACGTTCAGATCAGTAAAAGAAGCCTTCCTAAAAGTGCTGGTAATAGGTCACCCAATCAAAGGAAAGCCATACAGGCTTTATACTGATGTATCGGACGAAGCCACGAGAGCAGCATTACAGCAGGTGCAACCTGTTAAAGTAAAGGACTTGAAGGGCACTAGAACATACAAGAAGCTAGAGAAGGCCTTCAATGCAGGAGAAAAGGTGCTGCGGCTAGTGATCTGTTTATCCAGCAAAATCGACGATTGTCGTACACTGATAACTGGGGAGAGACATTGGATGAGACGATAGTGCATGTAAAATGGGTAATAGCTTACTGGTCAAGATCCTTCAAGGGACCGGAGACAAGATACTCGACAACAGAGAGAGAAGCCTTAGCAGCAAAAGAAGGACTGGTGCGATTCCAGCCGGTCATAGAGGGGGGGAAGAAGTCCTGCTGGTTACAGATCATTTGGCTCTACAATGGGCTTGAACATACAAAAACTCTAATAGGCGATTAGCCGTTTGGGGAGCTGTATTTTCAGCATATGCTCCAGGGTTAGAAATTGTGCATCACGCAGGGAGGATTTGCTCGAATGTGGACCCTCTCTCTCACTTGCCCCATGCCCCGCCAGCTCATATCTCCCCAATCGACTCAGCAGGGGATGTGATCATGACCGACGGCGATCTTGCAGAAGCACAGGAGAGAGAGTTGGAGAGGAGTCCAGCAGTGAAGGCCTTCAGCGCATGGACAATTGAGGACTGTTTAGAGGACAGCAAATCAGCTTTTGCATCCGCCTTCATGATAACAAGAAGTAAAATGAAGGCAGATGAAAGGGGGAGTGTATGCACGGAAACTCCGGGGCATCCAAGGCGATGAGCTGCTCCCCTTAGAGGAAAGAAAGCAAAGAAGGAACTAACTTCAGAGGAAGCTCAAGATGAGAACATAGTCACTAGCCAGAAACCGAGTCCTGAATCGAGACAGGACACGTCCATTTCAGAAGAGGATGTAGACGTGTTGGAACCAGCTCAAGAATATTGGAGAGCTAGCAATCCACCCCCTCCGAATATCCATATAGCCATAGACCCTGTGACAATAGAGGACTTCATGAGGGGGGTACAACAGAGATCCTGTGTTCAAACCTCTTTGGAACAGCAGCGAGTTGGAGGACAGCAAATGGAAATCTGGGCAGAGATTCTTCAAGACAAAGGAGGGGTTGCTGTTTTTCAGAGACGCCGATTACCAACCTTGACTTTGCGTTTCGTTGAATCGCAAGTGGGAGACCATACAGGAAGCACATGAGAGCCCTGTCGAGGCGCCGTATACTAGCCCAGAACGCCTGTGGTGGAAGCTTAGCTCTAGATTCTACTGGAGTCAGATGAAGACTGACATATCCTCTTTTTGCGACTCCTGTGATATTTGTCAGAAGATCAAGCACCGGAATTTTACTCGGTTCGGCTACCTGATTCCTAACCCAATTCCCTTATGGCCTTACGAATCTATATCCCTGGACCTCATAGTCAACCTCCCATGGTCTGGTGAATACAACACTGTAAGGGCAACTCCCCAGTGTGCTGTATGCTGAGAGCTACACAGTCAAGACTGGCAGAGGGATCCAAAGTATATTAGCTATAGAATACAGGTATAGTATAGAGAGAAGGCATACCTGGCAGAGGGATCCAAAGACAACAAGTCTAAGGAGCTCGGCCAGCATGGTGCCACTAATATGTCTCGGAGAAATGGGTATTTTACATAAGAGGAAATGAGTAATCTCGGAGAAATATGTCCCAGATTCACAGGAAGTGTCAAATGCCAGAAAGAAGTGTCAAATGTCAGATGTTGTAAAAAAAGTTTCAAATATCATGGAAGTCCTCGGGAACAATGGGATCATGGAGCAAATGAGAAGCAAATGAGTAGAGGTTCCCCTTACAAACACAATTCTAGTCGTAGTGGATCGGTTGTCCAAACACGCCAATTTCATTCCGACTACCTCTGGGCTGATGGTGGAAGGGTTCACCGACCTGTTCGTTCAGCACATCTTTTTGTGCTTCGGACTCCCAGATAGCATTATTGTGGATAGAGACCTGCATTGGGTCTCTGATTTTTGGAAAGCAGTAATGTCAGCCTTGAAGACCAGAATGTTACTTTCCTCTTCGCATCATCCTCAGCACAACGGCCAAACAGAGAACATCAACAGGCAATTGGAAACAATGCCAAGGGCCTTCGTCGATGTGGACAGGAGTGACTGGGCTGAGTGTGTGACGGGGTGTATATACAAATACTTGCTCAATATTGCGTACCACGGCCAGAGGCCGCTTACTGTATACTAGCGATCAAGTTACGTAATCTTAATCTTGCTTACTCTGGACTTTCATGCACGAGTGAGAGGGATCTACGGATTAATGCCCCGAAGGCGTAGGCTAACCACCCTGGACCTGCTGGATGGCTGAGCACCTGTAAACTGCTCCTCCAGACTCGGAGCAATAGAGCCCCTGCTCTGGGTGACAGAGCTCCTCGTCTACAGGGTCACAGTGGCACGATGGGTGAGCGCCTACAAGGCGCTCCCTTACTTTATTGCCTATCCTAGGCACCTCTCTACCTATTTCTTAACCAACTACCTACTTCGTTTATGAAGCCTACCGGACCCATATCACAATGGAGCCCACCACGAGGGGCTTCGAAACGACGTAGTCGGTTTGGATACGGCGGCAGAGCAGCTCGCGGAAGCTGAGCGCTCATGCTGCCAGAGGCGAGAGCGGGTTGAAAGTGAAGTGCCAGGACGAAGATCCCGACGCGAACATCGCTCATCTCGAGTGAGCTACGGGGGCCTCTCAAGTCTGCTGGCACTCGTGCGATCACTCTGATAGTGATCCGGGGCACGTGACTCACCACTCAATCCACTCTCATCCTCTTCGACTGGGATCTCGCCTTGCCACTCTCTCACTCCGGAGGTCGAACCACCTCAAGTGACGAGTAGGTCGGGACCGCAGACGCTTGGCGTACCCGCCTGAGCACGCAAGCCCGACCCTGCAAGACACCTGCCACAATATCCATGGATATTCGCTTGGCTCGACTGCGACATGGCGTCTACACGAGGATGGTGTGTCGTTTCAGGTGGAATGCTCATGGAAGCGAGAGCCCTATAAGGAAGGGATGGGAGCTGAGAACTCACTATGCCCTTGCCCCCAGTCATCAAGAAGAAACGAGACACCGTAATCAACACAACTAATCCTTACCCAGTCATTAATCGAGCGATGTCTACACGATCCAACAAGTCGAATACCCCGTCATCTGAGCGACGAGACGGAATGGCTAGCTCGACGCCGTCCAACAGTCAGTGTAGGGGCAATACATTGTGCACTGGCCCGGCCACAGGTGCACGTTGCAATGCGCCGCCTGGCTAGCCACCGCTGGTGCACGTTGCATTGTGCACCCTTCCCTTTCGGAAAGCAGCGGGTGGCGGCACCTCGGCATCCCAGCACCATCACTGCTGCTTTGGGAGCAGGGCTGCTGCCCATCACAGCGATCAAAAACCTCGGCTAATCGCGGCAGCCAACGGCCTCGGGCTTTGCCGTCGGTCTAATCAATCAAAATGCAGTGCAAATTAAAGTGCAGTGCGCAGCGCCATAAACAACATATACAAACACACTAACGCTTGTATCCGAAACAGGAAACTATGCGTCCTCCTCCTCCTCGAACCCGTCGTCCTCAAAAATGGCCCGCTCCTCATCCTCGTCATCTAACTCTACCTCAAGTGGCACCAAAACCTCTTCCGTGACATCCACGAGGTGATCCCGAAGCACTGTGGCTGTCCGCACGCGCACGGTTTCCCATTTAGCTTTCCATGCGGCCAGCCACGCTTGCTCACGGAATACCTGCTCGAGTGCATAGGCACGCAGGCCCTCCGCTAACTCTGGCGTGATTTCAGAGCGCTCCGGACCCCTCTGCGGCTCGAGCCTTTGCTGCCACCACTCTGTCTTCCATACGCAAAATTCCAGAACACGCCGCATTTCTTCCTCGACAAGGATTAGCTCTTCCCGCCACCGATCCGCACGGGCCCGAGCTTTCATCCACTCCACACGGATATCTGAAGTTTATCAATCCAGCGCCAATTAGGCAAAACATCGACTCACCAGGATGCAGGGACCCATCTGCTCTCTGATCCGCTCCAGCCTGGGCCGCGGTGTACCAGATCCATGACAACTGCCTTTTACCTTCACCCGTCTCGAGGTTGAATAGCACTGTGAGCTCCACAGGCTCACCGAAGTCATCCAATTCGTCGCCCTGTGCATCGGCCGATAACCCCGCCAATAAACGTGCCTTTCGATTTTCTTCCTTCTCCTCCTCATTCATCATTCTCTCGTTCATGCCCCTAATATCCTCCTTCCTCAACTCCTGCAAAATTCGCTCCCATTCCCCTGGTCCGGCGGAGCGCCAACAGCGCAGCTCGCGACATCCGATATCGTGATGCTGATTCGCGTATCCCGGTCTCTATCGTGTCAAGCAGAGAACGGCTTTTGGTGTACATACCCTGGCCTGACAGATGCTGCCGTTTGAAGCGATGAGCGAAGGTGCGCGTGCGCAATCCCCTCCGAAGATCCCGCAGGGAATCCTCGGCTTGGGCCTTGCATAAGCGCTCCTCTTGTGCGACTAACCCCGGCGCACACACCGCCTCACGATCCGCCGTTGGCAAGGACGAAGGGAGATAAATCTTGATGGTTTCTGGCTTGGAGCTGTCGCGGGCGGGCAACGGCGGTAGCTGGCGTGCCATCCATTGGGTCAATCCAGGCATGTACTGTCCTTGCACGTCGTGTAATTTTGCAATCTTCCCGAGCAGCAGCGTCCGCTGTCTCTGCAACGAGGTTGCCTGGATCGTCGTTAGGCTGCGCCGCTTCGCCTCGAGTGACACGGCTTGTCTGACATGAGAAATCAGCCAGCAATTTACCGGACCGAATGCACAATACTCGCTGAGTCTCCTGAATCTCAATGCCAGCCAGCAGAAATGCCGCTGGGTTCACCTCCAAAGCCGCCGCCCCGCTCGCCACAACTCGTGCGTGATCTTCTTCAGAGATCCGCTTCATAACGTCGGCCATTGTCTCCGCTTTGACAGCATTAGCGGCGCTGATCCATCAACAATATCTCACGTACCTTCGACGTCCACATAATCATACGGATTTTCCTTCGTATTGTCAGCCTCCCACGCGCGAACCATTCTCTCCCATTTCAGCAGATCCTCCCTCATGACCCTCACGCAGCCCCTCTGTGAACGCGTGAAACGCACGGCTATGGACCATTGCCTGAGGAATTGCAAGCACCATTTTTCGTAACAGGGAGTTTCCTGAAGACTCTGTAAGCACGAACTATTGCAACGGGATCGCCCCTTACCGAGATCCACGGTTTTCTTCCAGTTCGAAAAGGCACAGATGTCATCAATCGTGTCTTCACGGGCGCCAGGTACCATCACCGAAATTGATCTTGCAGCGCCATTCAGCCACGACCAGTTTCGCTCGATCCCCTCTCCATCTGTGCGCCCAACGCCTTTGGTGTAATTGAAGGAGTAAGGAGCATGGCAAGCTTTGACGTGGGGCGGCAAGTGAAACTTGGGGACCTTGAAGATAACATCCACGATGGTCGACAGTTTCATGTGGGCTGGCATGCTCTTGGCTCGCGTCCAGATATTCCGCGACCACTGGCACGCGATGTCGTAGCTTGCCAGCAGCATTAATAAAATAACTCCGATTAAACTGGAAAAAAATAGATAATCCATGTTCGAATATCTTGAGTGCGTCGTAAGTTGATTTTGACTTCCTAATGGCAAATAGATTACGCACTTTTCTCCCTTCTGGAGATCGCCAGTCCCTCGCGGCCGAAACATCTCGTGCCGTGAGCAACTGACAGATGCAATCCCCGAAGCTCGAAGCCCTTTTGCCCGTTTGTTATTCGCCGACCAGAGCGCCGCAAAAGAAACGCAATGGCTGATCTATATCCCAACGTGTCAGGAGTTGCATAGAATCAACAATGATTCTCACCTCATCTTCGTCAATATATTTCACCAAGTGCTTGAGGTACTCGTCATTAGCCACCATGTACGCCCACCCAGGTCCCAGTGTAGGGTCCTTCTCCTTCGAAGAACGGTCGCGTCCCTTCATCTTGAAGTTCGCGTCCATTGATACCATTAGGCGGTATATCCATCTATAAAACTGTTAATGAGTCGACACTTCTCATGATTAAAACGTACGCGATCTCTGGCGGAGCATTTTCCCAGCCCTCAGGTAAATTAATGCCCGGGTGTGGACAGGCGCGACACGGAATCGCCAATTCACCCGGCATCGTGGCCGAAATACCACCGGGCGTGGTGCCCACGCCCAGCGCGTTTGCACATTTGCAGATGTCGATACTCGCGGACCATGTTCATGAACTGGGGCAGACGGTTCTGAAAAAGAGATTAGCATCACTCTCGGATCTGGACAGGACAGACCACTTACCGGGAGCTTCTTCAATCCGTTTGCGTTTGTCAACAGCACTAGTGAATTGTAGAAATCATATCCCGGCACACGAGCCTGCAGATTGAGCTTGTGGAACCGACGCAATAAGCTAAGAGTCGCAGCTGTTGAAGGCTCCTTTGAAGTCGCGGGGTACCATCCAACATTGAGCAATTGATTGACCTCGCTGGGTGCTCCGCTGCAGCCACAGAAGTCGATGTCGATGATGTGAATCCCATTGTTGTGCAAAACGACAAATTTTTCGCCTGAGTAAGTGAGACGAGTCCATGGACAGTCTTCTCCAGGAGGGTGGCCGATTTGATAGCGAAGCCCTAGGTCACGCGTCGTCCGTGGCTGGAAGAAGCCGTCTTCCCATTCCTGCACGCCGTAAGACCCAGCACACCTATAAAAAACATAACGCACCTGCAGCAAATGCAAAGGTTCATCCCGGTGTCTTTCCAGTATGCATGAAGCGCAGAGCAGCCGTCCTGCAAAGCAATCTTCACACCGCCAAGTCGGATTTGTTTCTTGACACTGTACGCAGCCCTTACTCCACCACATGCCCCGCCCTTCGAGTCGCATCAAGCCATCGAGAATATCATCGCGATGTGGGATCCACGACTTCAGAGGGTGATCCTGGGCACGAATCAGAAACTGTCCAAAATCAAAGTCAAGTAACACGCACTGAGTTCTCGTATCTCTTCGCTTTCTTGATTTTAATAGCTGCCGGGCCCCTCGGCGACGAGAACAGGCCCTCCACCCCAATCTCCAGACTCAAATCCCATCAAAACATCGAAGGTGTCGGCATCTCGTTTCTTCTCGGGAGATGGAGGCGGCGCGGGACGATGCTCTTCGCGAAGACGGCGATTCGTTGCTGTCGATGTTACTGACCGGGAAGTGGAGGCGGCGTGTGTATAAACCTCGCGCTTCCGTTTTTTCTCTCCCGCTCCCATTTCACGTAGAGGCGGCAAAGAAAATATCAAGACAGGTAACTCACAGTCCCTCGCAGACTTTTGTTGCACATAATTTTCATTGACAAATCGTAGACCTAGTGTAGATTTAATCGTACGCGTGAAATATTGTTTACCTACGTAGTCCCATTTGACTCCACCGAATCCGAGTCCTCTGGTTCCTCGTCGTCATCTTCAGCATAATGAATAACCCGTGCGTCCGCAACTTTCGGCCTCCGACGGAGTATTCTGCAGCCATCTGATGCAGTCGTCCACAGATCGTGAGATAACAAAACCAACAACCACCCCGGTCCTTTGTAGCGCGTGGAACCGGGCGCGCGCTTCAGCCGCGCTGCTGAAAATCTCCCCCTCCCGGCCAACGCGCACAGCGTAGCACATCTCCTCAACAGCGGAGTCGGCACTGTTGGAGGGGGAGGACGGGAGAGGCGCGTAAGGTGGTGGGTCCGAGGCACGTGGAATCCTGGACCGATCCGCAACATGTGAAGTGGACGCGCGCGTGGAACCGGTGATGGCGAACGACTCTCGATGATGTATGTGCGCAGAGGCGGAGACTCAGAAACCGGTGGAGTGTGGGGCTCGGCTCGATGTGTACGAATAGGGCGAGGCAGCGGGGATGGGGGAGGGGATACAGACTCGGCGGCAGTGTTGCGCATCGGGTGAGCGGGGTGAGGATGATCCCCCGCATCGCATCGCGCATGCCAGGCACGGCGTAACATCTCCCAGGTGTTGAAACGTTTGAGGGTTGCTCCAGGAACGCCTTTGTAAGCGGAGTCTGCAGAAACCCTACAAGTGTTCAATCATTTAACAAATCAACATGGAGCGTACTAACGTACCAGGACAGGTACCCGCCTGGGTTCTCCACATTGCCGCCACATACCAGATAGACTCTCTTGTGTGGTGGCGGAGCGGCCGGTTCCCCCGGGTCAGGATAAAAAGGCGGCTCACAGCGGTAAATGTTCATGAAAGAAGTGGGCAGTCACAAGGTTGTGACATAATACCCACTTTGTAACGACTGCGTTCGCGGGAAGTCGGACCGGCGATAGGGAGCGCTTTGCGCACTGGAGAAAAACAAGCGAAAGCGACGAGCAATAAGTAGTGAAAGTAAATAGAAGGTTTTATTCAGTCAGAAGAATATTACACGCGGTTTTAATCTGACACGCTATCGTCGCTGTCTTCGATGTCGCTGCCACAAAATGTGTCGTCCGAGTCGCTGGTATCGACATTCTCCTGGTCGTGCTGGACAGGAGTCTCGCGGTCGCTCTCGGGCTCCAAGTCTCGGAGGGCGGCTGCAAGTGTTTTATCCTCGCGACGTGCGCGCTGCATCGCCATGATCTTCGCTGTCTCACGACGAGACACTTGGGCCTGACGTATGGATCGAGCCTTCTGGGCGAGACGAGCACGGTTACTGAAGGAAGTCAATCCCATGAATGGTAAAAGCGGACAAAAAGAGACATACCGCTCACGATACTTCTTCTGAGCTGCTCGTTTTGCCTCAAGCCGTAGCTCCCGAACTTCGGGAGGATCAGACGCCTGTCTGGCACGCGATATAGCCATTCGTTCGCGGTTGCGAGCATTGCGCTCCTGCCTGTGACTGGACCCCAGTCAATAATAAAGGATGAGAAAATGCAATGTAATTCACCGAAGGTGGTACCAGTGGCCAACTGCCCATTTATTGTAGCGTGCCAGGGATGCGGGGTCAGAGTCGACAACAGGCGCTTTGTGGGCTCGGGGTCGGTAACTAAACTGGCGGCCCATTGGAGAAGACAAGAGAAGAGATGCGATGAGAAGAGAAGAGAAGAGAAGACAGAGCGATCAAGAATGCTGTGCCGGCCAAATCCGATGATGCAACATGAACCTTTCTTTTTTCTGTAAGGCAATCTACGAGCTCTGAGCCTCAGGAGGTAGCAAGAGTACTGAGAAGGAAATCTGGCGCCTTTTAGCAAATTTTTATTCTTTTTCGTTCACTGATGCGACAAATGTAATAATCGGTTGAAGTTCGGTTCAAATTCCTCAAAACACCATAAACGGTGCGCGACCTCACTTCAACTTCTGACCTTCCTTCCTCAGGTTATGTCACGCGATTTTTTCCAGACCATGCTAGACACTCATATATTCAATATCTAACCTCTCTTGATCTTTCTCAGCTCAAATCTTGGCTGTATTAAAAAGTTCTGGATAATTTCAGTGCCTACGATACATAACGCAACCAGCTCCAATATCGAATGCAATTGCGTGAAGGCGCTCGCGGACCGCAAGGGAAACTACCCAGGTACAAACCAGTCCGGTTTGGCATCCCACCAACATATACATGGTTCATACGAACAAAAAACACTCTTCATTCAGGGGTAGCGTGGTGTGTGTGCGACTGCAAGTCGGGGTGAGTGTCTGATCGCACATTTCTGCACCTTGTTATGATTCCTCTCATATCCTACGATTCTAGGATTTAATATGAAGCTTTGTATTCATGCTAAGAATGATCCTAATTTTTTTTGGCTATTATACAAGCATGGGGAGACGTCGTTTGAGACCATCCAGAATGTAAGGAAGCATGGTGAGTGTACGATTGAAGGCTGTGCTCTGCCTATCGTTTTCTGCCTTCAGCCTTCATGCACCAGTACAAAACACTTCATTCCGGCGAACACTGGCAGATGCTGCGTCGCGCTAAAGCGGCCCGCCTTGCCCGAGAAGCTGAGCAACCTCTCATGCGCCGCGATGACGGCGACATTTACACCTTCGTCCCCGGCCGAGTCGAACCGATCCGGAGCGTTCTGCATATGAATGGCTCTCTCGTCCCCATTTCTGGGCTTCCCCCCACGCACGAGCTCCGCACCGAGAGCGCCAAAGCGCGCCAAAGCCGCGGCTCGCGCTCCTGTCAAATTCAAATCCTCCAATTCAGCCTTTGCACTTGCGATGGAACGGACTGCAGCCGAGGATGAACTGCTGCTCGCCAGACTGGCGGAAACCCCGGCGGAAAGGGCACAGAGGAAGCTCTTGGAAAAGAGCGCGCGCTGTGGGGCAGCGAAAAGGGTACGTCTGGATTGTTATTGATTTTGTGCCGATTGATAATTTTCCTCGCAATTTACTTCCCATTCAGCGTTAGAATCCTCGTTCTCCTAGGTCATTACGGCCGTCATCCATCTATTTGTCGTCGTGTAACCCAGTTTTATCCGCTGTTTTTCCATCACATTGTGCGATGCGATGCTCCCTCGCCGACCGAACCTTGGGGAAATTGTTCAGCCAGCAAATACCCCGGTGCCGAATCACAAGCTAACAAAAGTGCCGAATCACAAGCTAACAAAAGTGCCAAATCACAAGCGCTGGCACAGACAGAATCTTTCTTGAATCCCCCCTACCAAAAAATCCACGTATGCAATGCGGTTTTGCGGTCAGGTCTGAGCAATCGTTGCACCTGTAAGGACAATTCCAGAGAAATGTCGCCAGTAATTTTGCATGACAAACGTGGCCGCATGACTGGCTGACTGCGAAGTTCCGCGTGACGAACTCCACAGGGATCCACGCCACCGACTCGGGAGATGACGGAAATTCAAGCCCGTTGGAGGCAGAAAGATGAAGTAAAACATAAGTATTGAAATGACGCACGACGATGGCCAGTTTCCTTGATGTTGAGAAAGACACTCAGCCAGCATGTAGAAAATTTGTCTCGCCACAGATTGGATTGTTCGACGATATGCTAATTCAGAGCAAAGACATAGAAGTAAGCAACGGGGCGAGGATGCCGATTGGATCGGGTGTGGGTTCCGGCGGGGCGGTGCGCTGGGCTGGTAGAGACTCCTCCCATGACGGCGTCTCGCCCCACCCATTGCCAGGGGCTTGTCCCCATTCCTTGTTGGCCCAGGTGTTAGTCGTACCCCAGCCGCCTCCCCAGGTGTTTTCATGCGTGCACCATGTGCACCCGCAACTAATCCGCACGGTGGAGGTGGTTGCAGCGGAAGTGACAGGGGTCGTTGTAGAAGAGGCCCCAGAAACAGAACTGATCGCTATTGGTTTTTTTAGTTAGCATATTTGACCTAGAAACCTGCATACCTGCTGCAGGCAACCTCGGAGCGCGGCGCCGCCCAAGTTGGCATTTGCGGCGTTCCTGTTCTTAAAAACAGCCAAAGAAAAAGATGAGCTAGAAGGGTACAATTCGGTGTCATACATAAAAATACTCACTGCGCGCCATAAGTCAATTCAGAGTGGAAAAGGGGAAATACCCGAATACACAGGAAACGATTGGTGTTGAGGCTGCAGCCAAACACTTACAAATTTATTTTCCGCGTCTCGCGTCCATTTTCGGTGCATGGGGCGCGAGCCCAATGGAAGGGCCCCTGGTCGCTCATCTGACTTCACTGGCGAGAAGAAAGCCTTTCTTGAAACCTTCTACGATCAACTACTGGACGTGGGCTTTGGCTCAGGAGGTGACCCGGGACCAGTTTATGACCGGGCAACGGATGAGTTCTTACAACGTTACGGCTACGACCTCCCGTTCAGCCAGAACATTGAAGGCGACCCACTAGAAAACCCACCTCCTGACGTGGACCTGAAGAATCTCTCTAAAGAGGAAAAAGACCGGCGAAAGAATATAAGAAAAACTCTGCGCACCGTGAGTCGCGCCCAAATAGCATTTTCCAAACTTCACTAATAATTTGACTGTTTTTCAGAAACTTGCGGGGGTGGTTTCGGACGCGTTACCGTAACAAGAAAGTGCATGGTGCGACGATCAAGAACATTCTCACTGCCATGCAGTCCATGTCGGGGTCGAGCGCACGTCCTCGTCGCCAAACCGCTGTCAATCTTTACTCGAAGCTGCACTATGGGACGCGCGTGAAGCCCGAGTTCGACAAAGTCTGGGCATCGTGCAAAGACACCGTGCCAGCTAGCGCGCGTGTGGCAATGTCGCAGGACTTCGTGCGCACCTGTTGGGAAAAGGAATCAGATTCCTTCCGTGAGAGCATCGAGAAGCAGGCGGAGGAGATGCATCGCGTTGCGCTGGAGGAATGGAAGGCGGGGCGGGTAATATCTAAGCGGTCAGCGGAGAGCTATCATGAGTGAGTGTGCTTATCTGTTGCGCGGTATTTTCCTCATCAGTTGCTGTAGAGCTTTGGAAAGCCTGAACGATGTAGGGATTCCCTTCGTTGACGCGCTCTCCGAGCACCTCGGGATGCACGTAGTTGTGATGGCAGTTGGCCCCGTTGGGACAGCGGGAGGCGAGGTGCTTTTACGATCGTAAGTACTTGCTGGATTCAGAGACCTGAAACTGACGATGATTAATCAAGCGTGTTCTCTGATACTGCGCCCGGGGCGACATCCAAAACCTGGCCGCAATTCGACCATACAGGATTTACGGCCGCTGAAAAATCAATAACGCGGTATGGACGTGCATTTTTTAGTAAGTCATTTAATGGGGAGGATGAGGGCGCACGCTGATATGTAAATAGCAAAAGCAGATTGCCAGGCACGCATCTGGCCTGCATCTTCGGCGGTAGAAGAGCCTGCACCGCCGACTCTGGAAAATTTACTCACTATGGAGTCCATCCCCAAGGACGCTGATCCCGCGAGTCCGGCACCGCTTCCAGCGCTGCCACCCAATGCAGTGCCCCCGCCGGCATCTCCACCAGCACCGCCATCCAACGCAGCGCCGCCATCCAACGCAGCGCCGCCGCCAGAATCTCCACCAGCGCCGCCATCCAATGCAGCGCCGCCGCCAGTATCTTCACCCGCACCGCCATCCAATGCAGCGCCGCCGCCGGCATCTCCACCAGCGGAAAGCCTACGGCCGGAAAGCCCGCCTCCAAGCGCGTCTACAGAGAGCATCGATCGCTCCGACTGGACGGACACGCTCCTGGCGGCTCACCCTTACTTTATCTCCAAGAATTGGGGGCCGCTGTGGAGCTCGCTCGTGTCGGCGCTCGTGCATTATGAGTGGTCTTGGCACCATAACGACATGCGCGGGCGCCTTGACAGCAGCGGTCGTCCACGGGAGTTCGCACAGTGGATGAAGGAACACCGTGTTTGGGGCGACTACAAGGTCAGCGAGGATTTTGGAAAACAACTATTGGATTGGTGGAAACGCATCGGGCCGTGGGGGCGCTGGAACGACGTACCAGTAGGCCAAGCACCGAGTCGTGACACGGACTGGCCGGACTGGGCTCGCATCAGCGCTTCCGGGGCGAATGGCCCCGTTCTCCTCGTGCTTGGACTCGCATGGTGGGGTCAGACGATTTGGAACAGGGGAGCAGCTGCCGGGCTCGGCGGAGGAGAGGCTGCGCTCGCAGCCGCCACTGACTGGCAGCTGTTGGCGGAAGATGTGAAGTGGGTATTGGAGGGGCCGTTGCCGAGAGACAGAGTTGGGGAGGAGCAGGAAGCTGAGGGGAAGGAAGCCGAGGAGATGCAAGCCGAGCAAGCCAAGAAGACGAAGAAGAAAAAAGCTGTCAAGAAGGCGCCAGCAGGTAAACGGTATGTGTATGATTTCGTCCAAGACTATGTATGCTGAGGGAGATCTGCAGAAAGCGGGGAGAGGGCGAGGACGACGAAACTGCGGCGCCGTCGAAGAAGACCAGGCGTGGAGCTCAAGAACCCACAAAGGATTTAACGGCGCCAAACGAAAGGCCCAAGCCGCGGCCACTTACGAAAACTAGGTAAGAATCTAATTATGTATCCCTTCGATGTGACGAAAACCGAAGCAGGGCTGCGCGACGGCTCGCGCCTTCGCCACCTCCGACGCTATCCACTCCCGCTCCGGTGAACGACGACGATGGCGCCCTTGCCCCGAACATCCCGGTTGCTGGAGATGCTGGGACCGGGCTGTCTGTGACGGAGCATGGGAATGCTTCTCAGCCTTCCCATGCTCCTGAGCCGGAAGCACGTGTAACTCCGTCTGACGTTGACGTTGACATTCACGTTGACGGTGACACTCCTGCGGCCCCCAAGCCTTCCTCTGGATCGACTGCCCCAGACGCCATGGACGTTGATCCAGCTGCTGGCGCAGGAGCTGGGGAAAAACTTGTGGGAACGGTGGACCCACCTAAATTGGATTCGTTTGCGGGCCTGTCACCGGATGAGCTTGCGCAGATGACGGAGGAAGAGCTAGCCGAACTCCGAATCGATCCAGATGCCGCGGATGACGTGTAAATTGTCCCACTCCCTCTGTCGCGGCCAGGGTACTTGAATTCTCCTTTGCTTACTTTTCTCTCGCACGTTTGTCATTTATTTAAGTACAGTACTCCCAAATTCCCCCCGAGTAACCAAAAATTCTGTTTTGTAATGTAATCCATTGATTTTGTGCTGCCTCTGCTGCAAACCGTATTCATATCCAAGGAAAAATATGATCAATGCAAGGTGATGCCCTCTTTGAAAGAAGCGGGGGCAATGCATTGTGCACTGATCTGACCACAGGTGCACATTAGAACGTGGCCTGATTGAGTGTCAACACAGTACAATAAAGGTGGAATGGAGGTATCACCCAATTTGGACGAAGAAAAATGGCTACAAGCGAGAGACAGGTTCGCCGGTGATGCCGAGGAACCGGCAGGCTTCAGCGGTTGATGAACCATCAAATCTGTGCCCGCGTATGGCCGGCCAAAGGTGCACAATGCAATGTGCACCAGTGGTGGCTAGCTAGGCAGCGCATTGCAACGTGCACCTGTGGCCGGGCCAGTGCACAATATAACGTGGCTACAGGGAGAGCTCCGCCGTCGGATACGACGGCACCTCCGAAAAACCCGCAAGTAACTGCAGATTCTGTGGGTACCCGATCCCCCTACGTCTCGCGAAAGAGTAGCAGTGCAGCAAACCCCTCTGCTCCGGCAAGGGTTAAGAGTGCCCCTTCTAAGACGACTCTTAAGAAGGCTACCGTTGGGTCCGCCGCTAGATTCCCGTCCCATATAGCTAACACGGGTGTGCGAGGGCCTCGTCCGGCCGCGTCGGCAGTCCTTCCTCCAGCATCGTCTTGAGAAGGCGAACCGTCATGTGTGGTCATACTTTCGTCGAATCAAGGAGACGCTCCTGGACGCTCAGTTCAGTGAGCGCTCTAGCACCATAGAATCCACCATCTCAGAGGTCAGGCGGGAGTTCGGAACCCAGCACCCTCTGAAGGAACTAAGACGGTTGATGCTGCGCCCGGATTACGTGGCGTTGGCTGATGCTATCGACCCCATTACTCGTGTCGCCTCTATTCAGCAGATTAACGAGGACCAACACCCCAGCTATTACAAACCCAGGTCGAAGGATGTCCCCGATCGAGACAAGAGCTCTAGAACTACCCCTACCGCCGTGCAAATCAGCCTGAAAGACACTACCTTCATCGCTGAAAGAGTGCGGTTCGCTGATGAGGCTCCGCCGCAGTTGTCCACGGTAGGAGCACTCCCGGGAATGGGACGGATCCGCAACACGCTACAGCCGGGGAATGGGGGGCCATCGACGATACGGGTTGACAGTTACTTGCCGGTAGACCCATCACCTCCTGCTGGAGATATAGGGGGTGGCATTCAAACGCGCACTACCTATCAATTCCAGCGCGCCCCGATCTCTATCAACGGCGAGGACAATCGTGCACCGTCACCGCCGAAGGGGCCTTTCCTGAATGGGATACCTCCTGGATGGGTGCTGGTGATACCCAAGCATCCATACGGTGGCGGCGGAGGTGATGAGCCTGATGGAGGAGGCGGAGGTGGAGATGGTGCCGGAGGAAGAGGTTTCGGCCGAGGAAGCGGAGGCCCGGGTGGCGGAGGCGACAGCGGCGGAGGGGGTGGCGCTCCAGGAGGCGGTTATGGAGGCGCTCCAGGTAATCCTGTGAGCGCCGACCGCTGGCAGCTGAACCCCAAGTTGAGCATCTCCGTAGTTCCATCTTGGGATGGGAGGGGGAGAAACAGTTATCGAGTATGTCATATCCATGGCGTACTTAGCCATGCTCAGTCGACAGATGGCCAGCGATGTAGCTCAAATGGCTCCGTCGAAGTTCACCGGCAGGGCTAAACAGTGGTGGAACTCGTTATCACTGCATACCCGCTCCGCCTACGCCATCGACTGGGAGCACCTACTAGACGCCATCCGTCGCCAGTTCTTGACAGCGCAATGGGTCAAGGACAGGAATCAAGAGTTTGAGGAAATGAAGTTCCGTAAGGGATTTCCTTTGGAAGACCCTATCGACTTCTTTCAACGAAGAGCTCAGTACCACTCATTCCTCTTCGACAACGGGCCTGATGGCTCGCTCGCAGTGGCTTGCATCCTATGTACCCAACCCGTGGAGTGGGCGAAGGATATCAATGAGCGCGTCTGCCCCAATATAGACGCGCTCATGGTGCACGCCGAGCACAGTCACGAATCTCTCCTGTCAGCCTGGACCCTCGCTAACCGTATGAACGCTATACTAGGGTCTTCAGGATTGGGCTCCACGGGCTCTATCAGCTCCCACCCGCGAGTTCGATTCCGTTGCTCAGCGAAAGTGGCCGAGAGCGAGCCTCAAGGATTCGCGAGCGAATCTGAGGAGGAGCCTTCGCTTGAGGACCCCAAGTCCGCCATGGCAGTTGATAATAAGTGGGGGGGAAGACAAGGGTCGTCTAAACGCCCTGATTGGCCAGGGGGTAAGATCGTCGACGGCTATGAATTTCGCCGCGACGACTCGAAGGCCAGTATTCGACCCCCGAATGGCAAATGCTACATATGCACGAGCCCCAGGCACATCGCCCGAGACTGCCCCCACTATGGAAAGTGGCTGACGCTGAGGCAAGCCAACCTAATCACGGTAGACTGGGACACAGAAGAAGAGGAGAAGGAAAGCAGAGAGTATTTAGCTATGATCGTGGAATCGAAAGTTTCTTCGACCGCTTACCCGAGTGATAACCTTGAGACCCCCGAGAATTCTTCGGAAGCACTCGGCGTTGATGCGCTGAGCGGAGACGCTGGAGCAGCTCGTGTTGAGTGCCATCCTCATGCCTTCACGACAGACGGGAGAATCAAGGAAGTATTCGTCGTTGGAGCGCTAAGCGGGAACACTGTAAGCGCTCGCACCGATTACCAACCTGGGTTTAACAGAAACCGTCGTCGCCGAGAGAAGTGGGAGGGGGAACCTCGAGCAAAAAAGGACAAGGGAAAAGAGCCGGAAAGGGATGCTGGGACGCAACTTCCTCGTCGAATCTGACATCGGGCCGCTCATATAGCGGAGCTATCATACTCCACGACGGCAGAAGGAGCTAAAGTCTATGCCACTCGTAAAGTATGCCAACTGCCCGATGGATTGGGATCTCTAGGGGCCAGAGCCTTGCATATCAAGGCCAGAATAGGCTCATTATCTCACGACGAGATTTGCGGACGTCTGGATTCGGGAGCGGATATCACTCTTATGTCAGAAGAAATGTGGTCCTCAATCCCCGGACTCCCTAAGCCAAAAGAGGGAATCAGGATGAAGCTATACCATCTCACAGGGCAAGCCAAGGTCCTAGGCTACGTTAAGACCACCCTTTATGTCACAACTACCGAGGGAGAGCTGGTCAGTTTCGACTTGGAGGCTTATGTTGTCCGAAACATGAAGGTACCCTTACTGCTAGGGGAGGACTTCCAATCCTCCTACAAAATAGGGGTTACTCGAAAGGCGACAGGCCAGAGCGAAGTGAAGATTGGGGCATCACGCCACATCATTCCAGCCTCTTCAGCGCATTCGGCGGACTTAGGGTTTGAGATAAGACAGGCCAGTCTTGCTCGCTCTATGAAGAGGCTATTACCGGGAGTATGGCGCAAGACATACCAGCGATCTAAGGCTTGCATTCGCAGGGAAGGGAAGATGGAAGCTCCTCCAGTCTTGGCAGAACGCGACACGCTAATCGCTGCGGGTTCTGTGCATAATGTCAAAGTTGTCGGAGCCTTCGAAGGCAAAGATGAATGGCTGGTGGAAAAGATTGTGATCGCGACGGACGACGCTAACATACTTGCGGCGCCTACTACGCTGATCCAATCGAATAGCCCGTACCTTCCTATTGCAAACCCGAGCTCTCGCCCTTGGTACATCCGCACGGGTGACATAGTCGGTCGGCTACACGACCCTGCGGAGTACGCGGACACCCCACGCTCCCAGGAGGAGCTGAGCAAACTCGTAGCGTCAGCGGAGGCGATCACTCAGATAATTCACGAGACCTCTAAGGTACATGAACCTTCACGTGGCGGCTTTTCTGCAGACATCCCGGTACGCCACAAAAAGGAGGGAGAAGAAACCGTGGCAGAGGAGATGTGGGGACCTAAAACTATTGCTCTAGCAGGGGAATTCTCGGAGCTTTGTGAAAATGAGGACGTAGCACAACTTGTGAATTTGGGCCCAGATATACCTCCGGACGTACGCCCTCGGCTAGAGAGCACTCTGCGGAGGAATGCGATAGCCTTTGGAGTGGGGGGCAGGCTGGGACACGTCAAAGAGAAAGCTCCCATCCCGGTAGTCGCAGGTACCCATCCGATATCTGTTCCCATGTACGCGGCCTCGCCAGCAAAACGGGGAGGTCATCGATAAGCAGATGGACCTGTGGTTCGAGCGTGACGTTATCGAGCCTTCGGTAAGCCCTTGGGGGGCCCCTTGCGTAGTAGTCTTTCGCAATGGGAAAGCTCGATTAGCCGTAGACTATCGCAAGCTCAACGCCCAAACCATTCCGGATGAGTTCCCTATCCCCTGCCAGTCCGAAATCGTGCAAGCCTTATCAGGGGCGCAGGTGTTGTCCTCGTTTGACGCTCTAGCCGGATTCAACCAAGTAGAGATGGATGAGGACCCGCGCGAGAAGACCGCGTTTTGCTCACATCGAGGACTCTGGCAATTCAAGCGTATGCCGTTCGGACTAAGGAACGGGCCGTTGATCTTTCAGAGGATCATGCAGGGAGTGCTAGCCCCCTTCCTCTGGCTATTCACTCTCGTCTACATCGATGACATAGTGGTGTACTCCCGTGACTGGGAGGACCATTTGCACCATCTCGATAAGGTTTTGAGCACCATAGCCAAGGCTGGGATTACGCTCGAACCGAAAAAATGCTTTGTTGGATATTCCTCGATCCTACTACTGGGACAGAAAGTGTCTCGTCTGGGGCTATCTACGCATAAGGAGAAAGTAGCCGCCATCCAGGAACTCGAGCGTCCGTTGTCCGTTAACGACCTCCAGAAATTTCTAGGGATGGTCAACTACTTCGCCAGTTACATCCCGTACTACGCTTTCATCGCTAAGCCATTGTTCGCTCTGCTAGCGAAAGGAGCTAAATGGGAATGGCGGGCGGAACACGAGATCGCCTTCCTACAGGTGAAGGCGGCTCTCTCAGGAAGCCCCAGTGCTGGGACACCCTATACAAGGCCGGCCTTACCGCCTATACACAGACGCATCTGATTACGCTATTGGATCCAGTTTACAACAAATACAGCCTATATCCGTAAAGGATCTTCGGGGTACTCCGATCTACGAGAAGTTGAAGGCTGCATGGGATTCAGGAGCCGTGGTGCCGAAGCTGTTCACCACACTCACGAAGGAGGTAGAGGAAGCAGAAGGAGACGAGTGGGGAGCGACCTTCGACGAAACCGTCGTCCACGTCGAACGGGTGATCGTGTACTGGAGTCGCAGTCTGAAGTCTGCGGAAAGGAACTACAGTGCCACGGAGAGGGAAGCGCTGGGAGCCAAGGAAACGCTAGTGCGTTTCCAGCTGTTCATAGAGGGGGAGCAGGTGATCCTAGTCACAGACCACGCTGCGTTGCAATGGGCTAGAGTGTACGAGAACGCGAACAGGAGACTAGCGGCATGGGGGGCAGTGTTCGCAGCATACCCAGGATTGAAGATAGTGCATAGGCCAGGGAGAGTACATTTGAATGTGGATCCGCTATCAAGACTGCCTAGAGCACCGCAGCACGAATCCCCCGTCCGTGAGGATGTGGGTGTCATCATACCGAGTGAAGAAAGGATGGAGGAGGCGGAGAGGCTGGAAAGGGAAGGAAACTACGCTCCCGCCAAGAAGGCGGCCTTCGCCATTTGGTGGTGGGAGGATGCCGTAGACAAGTTCGCTTTCCCTGTGCAGACAAGGGGACAGAAAGCAGAAGAACGGTCAAGGGGAGACCTTGAGCGCGGACCTGCAGCCGCTGTCTCAGGAAACCCCAAAGGACGCCGAGCAAGACGGAGTGAGCGCGGACCTGCAGCCGGCGCTCCTTCGGATGGGGGAAGAGGAAATGACAGTGAGCGCGGACCAACAGCCGACGCTCCTGAGGGAGGAGTCATGATCGATGACTTGCCCTTTCGAGAAGGGGATATCTGGACGTACCCTGCGGGAGTTAGGCCGGATTGTGGCGAAGAGGACTGGAATCAAAGAGCACACCTCCTGATATCAGCTTCACCGGCTTTCATATCCGGGTTCAAAAGGGCCTACAAGGAAGACTCGTACTTCCGTGACAGATATACGGAGGAGGCAGCAAACCCAGATAGAGTTTTGACACCGTCTCGATTCCAGAAGGGTAGAGACGGGCTACTTTATTTCCTGGATGCGGATTGGAGAACTCGCCTGTGCGTGCCCAAGGGTAAAGTGCGATGGGTAATGAAGTGGATACACGAATCTCCGCATGAGAGTGCGCATGCTGGGCCGTTCAAGTTCGTGGCACAGTTGAGGGAGCTGTTCTTCTGGCCAACCATGGCTAAAGATGCGGAGGAGTTTGCAACCATGTGTGATGTTTGTCAAAAAAATTAAAAGCAACCATAGACGCAAGATGGGCGGGTTGCGGCCAGCCCATGTCCCTGTGAGACCATTCGCCACAGTATCGCTGGATCTCATCACGGGGCTGCCTCCGTCAGGGCGGGAGAAATACACCACCATACTAGTCATTGTGGATAAGCTCACTCGCTTCGCGGTGATTATACCTACGCACTCTGAACTATCCCAAGAGGGCTTCGCAAAATTCTTCGTAGCCCGGATAGTCAACGTGTTTGGCATGCCGGAGAGAATCATATCCGACAGAGACAAAAGATGGTCCACAGTGTTCTGGCGCTCTGTAGTAGCTCAATATGAGAGCGCGCTCGCCATGTCCTCAGCGCATCATCCGCAGACGGACGGGCAGACGGAAGCTCTGAACGCCATGATTGAGCAAATGTTGAGAGTGTACGTGGCAATGGATCGATCCTCCTGGTCGAGGTGGTTGACCGAAATCGCGTTCGCTTACAATTCCAACGTTCACGCCTCCACCGGGTACTCGCCGAATTTCCTCTTGTTCGGGTACAGTCCGCGCAGTGCAGCGGGTCTAATCAACCCCTCCACTGACCCCGTGGTACGACCGTTTCTGTCCAGTCAAAAGGGGGAGGACTTCATCGAAGCACTGGAGAGTCATCGCAAAGCCGCCAGGGACGCTGTAGTATTGGCTCAAGAGAGACAAGCTAGGGCCTATAACAAAAGAAGGTGGCCGGTTGATCCAATAGAGGAAGGAGACTTGGTCTTGGTCAACCCCCACTCCCTGGAACTGGTGGATGTGCAAGGAACGGGGCGCAAGCTCGTACAAAGGACCATAGGGCCCTTCGAAGTAATGGAGAAAATTAACCCGATGGTGTACAGACTGTGCCTACTGGATACGTACCCCATGCACCCCATCTTCAACCTGGAACACCTGCGGAAATATAACGTCTCCCCTCCCGAATTAGGAGAAAGAACACGTCTCCCCGATACTCGAGACTACTTAACGGCTTCTGAAGAGTATGTCGTGGAAGCTATTATCGGGCACGCCATCCGCCCTAAGAAGAACGGGAATCAACAGATGTTCAGAGTGCGTTGGGAAGGGTACTCTCCTGCCAACGACACTTGGGTGTCTGAACTCGACTTACGAAACGCTCCCGCTATTAAACGCGAATACATGCGATTACATGGATTAGTATGAGCGTCGAAGCCGCACTCATAGCCACAATGGTCTCCTCCATATACTACCGTTATACTTCTGTCTGTTGACGATGTATTTACGGTTGGAATCTACCGTCTCCCTTCTAAAACGTGGATCCGGATCGAGTTACATACACGTGACATGGCCCGTGCACGGGAAGAAAGTGGCAATGCCTGCCACGCAGCACTACGCAACTCTTCTTCTTACCACCACCTTCGACAGCGCAGCGCTGCTCATCTTCGGATTGAGCGCGCCTAGTCGAACCGCTATTTAATACAACAAGCCCTACTGTCTCTTACTGCGATGTCTAACCTAACCAATCCTCCTAAGCCTAAATACCGGTTGCTGAGACTACCCTGCCTGGCGGGGTATCAGGAACCACCGACCGTACGAACGCATATGATATTCGATCTATTCCAACGACCCAGAATTACATCTCGCATAGTACATTCGGGGTCCTCTACCTACGAACTGTGGTCTCCAAACTCGCAGCAGCTCCCCTTTTTCCCGGGTGAGCGCTTAATGAGCGTGAGACCACCTCAGCAACCCGCCATAGACCAGCGCCGCTATGATGGGCATGTGGGGGCGGCATGACTGCTTGTACTTCCCTCACTATTTCGATACCGAGATGTCTCATTGGCCTTTCATGCACCGGCCGCTACTAGTACACCGGGATGATCCATCATACGCGGCCTATCGACCACTTACCCAAGTGTGGCAACAGAACGACTCCGATCCGTGCCGGGGCTCTTTTTCGGTCGATTTCGTCCAGCGAACTTAGTGCTTACCGCCGCACCCTGGATCTACAGTACTCCAATCTACAGAAGACCTTCAAGTCGGGGTCGAAGACCTGGAGCAAGAGGCCGCTGTTCCCTGCCTTGCAGGATGTCACCGAGCTATACGGCGTCACTTCGTGGGACGATGCGGTGAACATGGGAGTAGCTGTGCAACGAGGACTACGAGAAAGACAAGCTTGGCTGGATATGGTGCGGGCGAGGTGAGAAGGTCCTGCCGACAGCATTGAGTGCTTGCGCAGCATGCGTATGCCGCTCGCGAACGACTCCTTGATCGGGGTCTGGGTCAATGGGCTAGAGGAGCGCACAGTACTAATTTTCATGGCTCTCGCCGTACCGTGCTTCATTATCCACGAATATGAAAGCCCTATTAGTATAATCCGACCACCCGTGCATACCTACAAAGACTTCTTGGACGGCACCGATGCCCGTGAGATACTGACGGAGAATGCATACGAAGCAGTTGCACGGGCTAACCCTTACCGACTAGACGCCATCTATGTCCGCGACTTGTCACCGCTGCTGGCGATCACGTCCACACTGCAAGATCGACAGCGATCGTCATCCTCATACCTGGAGAGTCTGCAGCCACCAAGGCGAGAACGGCACGTCATGATGACCGCAGCAGCTCAGAAGACTTACGCAGCGGAGAAAGCAAGGGAAGCCCGGAAGACGACCGCCTCAGAGATACGTCCGATGAGCCTGCAAGCGGTGAGCGCCCCTTCGAGTGCTGCTCCCGCTTCCCGTCGTGATATGGGGAGTCACCGTGCCGCAGCCACAACGAGCCATACAAGCGCTACTGGTGCCACGAGCGCACTCCCCCCGGTGTATGTATTACCAGCTCTGAACGCCGCGGTTGACAAGTACGCTCCGCCTCCGGTGGAAGAAAAGATCGTTCATCCCGACCGAGTTCCTTACCTGCTGCCTCCTCGTATCCCTCCGAACTGGACTCGCACGTGGGAGAAATGGGAGCTCGACTCCCTAGAAGGAGAAACAGCGTGGATCTACAGAGGAGCGAAGTACCTGATCGACTCGTCCAAGGTCTGGTATGACCACGAGAAGGGGAGGCGCTTGTACTTTGGATCACACACCCCACCAAGGGGAGTGCTAGATGAGGAACTCTTCGGAGCGCCTGTACCCCGTCATCCGTTCTACACGAAATCGGGGAACCGTTATCTTCCGAAGCATGGGTCTTTCTGGATGTATCCGTCCGAGCGAGCACGGGCGGGCGACGTGGGGCTAACTGCGCCTACGCCACTCCCCTGAACGCCTGCCCTTTCGTGATGAGAGAAGGGACGTAGTTCCGTCTGAGGCGAGGAGGAAGGGGAAGAACCGCGTGGATAAGTCGGATGACAGCGATGACTTCGAGGAGGATGAAGATGAGTACGGTGCGGACGCCTCGTTCGCCACCACTTCCGGACCAGATAGCCGTCAGCCGTCGAACGTGATCATCATTGAAGGGTTGGACGGGAACATCAGCACCATTATGTTCCGCGCCATGGCCAACGATACTCTATTCAGCATTCGGGCCGAGCCTCTCTCCATCCTCCGTGCCCAAGGGCTCATGTGGATGAGGTTCGAGAATGTCACAGCTGGACAGGCGGCGTTTGGCGCTATCGGATCGATAGCTCATGGGCTTGTGGTATCATATCGCTATGACGAGGAGTACTCCGACGCCGCTCTCTACAGTCGGGATGTATGGAATCGTCCGCAACCCAACTCGCCGGCGCTGCGTGAATTAGACCCAGCGTTCGTGCCACCCCCGCCGTACGTAAGAACGGCTCCGACCTCGCCGGCTAGAGTGAGCGCTCCAATGGGAGTCGCTCCTTCCGACGAGGACGTTGAGATGGACAGAGCGATCGTGTTGTCATTGGATGAACCCTGGAAGGAAGCAGCGTTGCGAGCTGCAGGACAAGTCGAAGCAGGAAGCTCAAGCACGTCACCACCGGCATCGACATTGCCTAGCTCGGAAAGCGAGGGGATGGGTAGTGGGGAGGATGGCTCAGGAACGAACCCCTCTCAAGCCCGTGATGCCACGCCGGTCTTTCATCCACCAGCACCTGTAGCCGTCGATGTCGTATCTCCACCAGCCGTGATGCCTCGTCCGGTGATACCGTCGACCATCCCCGTGCTTCAGGCAGACACCCGCACGGTCACGCCGCGAGCCGGCTCGTCTACGAGAGGGACTAGGAAAGCAACGCCCCCATTCTCGAAACCGCCACCCACTGCGCCGAGGAAGGACTTGCTCGCCAGGATGAGCGATCGGCCGGCGGAATATCCGCGCCGTCGGTCAGGGGATAGGAAGGCTGAGAAAGGGCGCCAGGAAGGTAGAGGGACGGAGGAGGACACGCGAGTGAAGAGATCCTTCCGCACGCAGCGGACGTCACCATATGACAGCCCCGCTCTCCTGCACAGGATGGAACCTGCGAGGCCCACGCACCATGGCCGGCCTCAGCCATCGACCCCAGTGTTCGCCCCTCCTCCTCTTGAGACCAGGCTGAGCGCTCCTCCACTGAGCGCTCGCTTAGGTCCGACAGTGACCCCCGGTGCAGGGCCTTCGTCCGTCTCGCCTACGCGTTCCTTGGGCAGTCGTTTGAGCACTCCGCCTAGCGCTCCCTTGAAGGGGCGTGGTGGGAACAAGGAAGGCAGCTTGTCTCTGGCTCCGTGGGATAATCCAGCCCCGAAGAAGAAGCGTGGCGGTAGAGTGAGCACCGTCGACGACGTCGTCGTGTACGACCCCGAGACAGAGACGACCAAGCGTGTCTGTCGCGGGAAACCGAGGAGGCAAGTGGGTCCAAGTTAAGGATCTAATGAGCCAGGGGTATGGCCCATCGCACGCTGTCGCATGGGCGGGGCTGCTGCAGCACGCCATGCAGGCACAAGCACTGTCGGCCGCGCACTGGGCTGCTTTTTACAAGCGGTAACAGCCTCTGGTGGCGCGCCGACGAATGGGGCAAGCGGAGCGACGGCCGACGCTACACCTTCAGTTCTGGCTCAAGGCGACGAGCGGCAGGAGAGGGGCGAAGAAGGCGACACGGTTATGACAGAGGTGCTTGACGGCGACGCCCGTCATGGAGGACGTTGAGGAAGGGGAGATCATTGGGGCGGCGCGTTGGTCGACGGACGAGGAGGACGGCGAGCGCATTGGTCCACACATCAAAGACAACTGGGGCCCGAGGGGATGATTACAGCGGCGCACTGGCCGTGTGGGGGGGCTCTGTGACGGGGGTGTATATACAAATACTTGCTCAATATTGCGTACCATGGCCAGAGGCCGCTTACTGTATACTAGCGATCAAGTTACATAATCTTAATCTTGCTTACTCTGGACTTTCATGCACAAGTGAGAGGGATCTACGGATTAATGCCCCGAAGGCGTAGGCTAACCACCCCGGACCCGCTGGATGGCTGAGCACCCATAAACCGCTCCTCCAGACTCGGAGCAATAGAGCCTCTGCTCTGGGTGACAGAGCTCCTCGTCTACAGGGTCACAGTAGCACGATGGGTGAGCACCTACAAGGTGCTCCCTTACTTTATTGCCTATCCTAGGCACCTCTCTACCTATTTCTTAACCGACTACCTACTTCGTTTACGAAGCCTACCGGACCCGTATCACAGAGTGGTTGAAGCTACTAGAATTTGCATACAACAGCAACAGGCACACATCAACAGGTGTTGCTCCCTTTGCTCTGCTATACAGGTTTCTCCGAAAAGCCCTATGGACTTCCTCATACCGGATTATCTGAAAGTCCCTGTGTCCTACGCAATGAAGAAAGAAGCTAGCCAGTTCCTTGAAAAACTGCAGGTTCACAGGGAAGCTGCCCGATTGGCTATCACGAGAGCGCAGGACAAGCAAGCGAAGTCTTTCAACAAGAATAGGAGAGACACACCTGAGAGATCAAACAAGGCACTAGGGTTCTGGTGAATCCCCACTCTCTAGAGTGGAAAGAGTCGAAGGGTGAGGGTGCTAAACTGGTTCAAAGATGGATAGAACCATTCGAGGTAATGCAACGCCTGAACCCTAAAACTTATAGGCTACAAATGGGCGATCAATACCCAGGCTTCCCAGTGTTCAACTACGACCACTTCAAGGTTTACAAAGAGTCGCCATGATGATAAGGCGTGTAATGAAACATGCATAAAAACCACAAGTTTTTATTCACTTTTATAACTTATCGAAGGGAGAAGTAAGGATCAGATTGAGGGCTTGTACTCACTCTGGGGTAGCAGGCTACACTGTTGATGGCCGAAAGCCAGCACGCTAAACATGATTGTTTGAATAGCTCAATAATATGGCTGGTAAAGTCATTGAGTTCTGCTGCGAGACAATTAGTGTTGGGCTATGAACAGCAGTGGCAAGCTGAGGTTCTATGTGCCGAAGGTGACCAACAGGGAGAATTGTAAAGGATCCTGGTTACTGCCTGAAAGACAGAAGCTGAAGTCATGAGAAAGATATTTGATATCGTGGCTACAGTGAAAAGCTGGCTCTCACCACCAGACGACCTCTGGGGAGTTAACAGAAATATAAATTTCACTACCAGCTGCATGAAAGGTGCTCCTGGAGGACAGAGAAATTGAATGGACACATCCAGCGGGAGGACGACTCCCGGGAGGACATAGAAAATGAGATGAAGTGCTGGGGATTCCCCACCAGTCATTCACAGTCATGATTTGACTAGCGGAAGCCTTTCAGCAACACACCATTGATTGCTGCGAATAATAAGGATTGTGATTGCAATGCACATGGCAAGTGGCTGCTGCCGCCGGAGCACAGAAATGATTCGTGGGAGGATGTCCCCTTCACCCAGAAACACATCTGAGGTGCCCCTGCGGGAAGGTTACACTCCCCCGTGGCAGCAAACCTCACTTTGTGAGGTGCAGACACACCTGCAGGGCAATGAATGGAAGAAATAGAATACAGGCTGTCTGCTGGCAAGTATGGCTGGCAGTTGTGTAGCTGACTCGCAGAAGATGACCAAGATGGTCTGGGAGTCAGGGAAACCAGCACGCAAGATGACGCCATCCGCGGGAGCATGTGGATTAGCTCTGGCCGGAGGCAGATATATCCACGACTGAGAAATGACTGTGATATTATTGGTTTGTCACCTCCCGGAGGTGCAAACTGACTTGATCCTAGACATTCCTTTTATCTCCTTTTTACCTTTCTCATTTGTATAAAAAGACGACCGGCGGCGCCTGTAGTAGTCAGTAAACTATCTGCCTGGAAATCAGAGGGAATATAGTGGACTCTTGAACTTGAAATCTTTCTTTTGTCTGAGAGAAACTCAGGAAGGAATAAGTGATATTGATATCTGTCGAGGAGGGGTCTCCCCACTGTTGGTATAACAGCCGCCACACAACCTTGACATCCTCCTGTGGGAGGACCGTCTCGAGAGTGACGCCGCCATCCACAGTGTAAGAGCCACCTCACGCCAGCCCACGCCGCCGCAGACCGTGCAGAATCGCCTCGCCTTTCGGCAGCGGTCCCTCCCTGAATTTGTCAATTGATATCCATCTGGCTCCAGGCTTCCTGGCTAGTCGTCCTCCCAGAGCTGGTTCTGAACTATCAAAAGAAATAAGAAACTTGAGAGAATGGGAGTCCACTGTTGAACCTTTGGTCCTCCTGCGGCTAGATAAGTCCCTGCTCGCAAGCTCCATAAGCTCTTGTGCTGCTTTGGTGCCACTGCATCCACACTATCTTCTCTTTGCACACCCTTCTTGAAGGGTAATATGTACCCTACCTCCCCGAACTCACACCTGGCGCTAAAGCATTTTTAGAGTTTGTGGTTGTGATTTAGTTGAGTGTGTAGTCGCTGTAGAGGATATTTTGGGTCGGATTCGTGTTAGCGACTAGCCGCGGCACTTACTGGCTCATTTGTCCTCAATCTATTCACTTTTTGATATCGCAGCTGCACTCCTTGTGCAGCCTCTTTAACAAGAAATTGGAATACGGAGCTTAATGCCAGAGACAAGAATGAAGGCTCCTTCTGATGAATACAAGGTGGATAAAATACTAGCACGGAAATTCAACAGATCCAAGAACAAGGACATGTGGCTCATGCATTTGAAGGGCTACAGACCTTAGCACGACTCCTGGCAGAGCAGAAAAGACTTGAAAAACACTCCACAAGTGCTGCACGACTTTGCTGAGGCAAAGCCTATCGTTTAGTGCGTGCCCAGTGTCTAGCGATGTACTCTCACATCACGGAGCAAGATACCCACTTCAATGGCTGGAATGATGCCAGCGCATGATGTATACCCAGGCTCCCGCGTTTCCTTATCTCTCTTCTCATCTCTCATCTCTCTTCTCTCTATACACATTTACCTTGCTGCCCTTCTTTCTGAGTTATATGAGATCGTGTAGCGAGAAGCTGGGTATAGTCTTGCAAGCACCTGGGGATCCAGTGCTGCAGGCTAAAGCGGCACAAAATTCTTTTTATCACAATGACAAGCTTTTTCCATTACAACTCTAAAGGCTTCATTCGGGCTCCTATCATCTCTAACATCGCCAACCACATATGGATCACCCTGTTGGGCGAGCCCGAAGATATTCCAGAGGAGGCCATGGTGCACATCAATTCTAAATAGTATCCATTGGACACAAACCATTGTGGTCACCTCTTCGAAATGGATTGGGTCCATAACGCTGTCTGGCTGGATCTCCAGTATCATTGGAGAGGGTTCGTCCCGACTGCTATCCTTAAGGAGTCTGGAGGCAAGGACCCAGTCGCCTTCGCCTTTGATGAGGAAGTACCCATCGTGCAGTGCATAGTGAGCAATTCTGAAGCCTCTTCTAACCACGCCTCTGGAGGGGTGGACCACCAAGTCGACCCTGATTGGGCTGATAAGTGTGAGGGTATGGGGAGGCTCCTGCACCATGTCTGTACAACCCTCGCTCAGAAGTCTTACTCATACAGCCCAGATGGCGAGACCATGGGTGTGGGCCCACTGCCTGTGGAGGTAGATGTCTCATCCTTGTGGAACAGGCATGACACTGAGCTGGAAGCAATCTGCATGGGAACTCGAGTGCAGCGAGACGTTTTAGGCCATTTAGGTTGGCTCATCTGGTATCTTTCTATAGAGGAGACTTGGCAGGAGTCCCTGTCCCTGGACAAGGCCAACTATGTGAAACACTTGCAGCTCAACAGTTGTCCTAAATGCGGATTCTGTTGAAGATTCCTCATCAAGCTCACTAGGGACTGGATGTACATGAACATCGAGCACTATATAGCCAACAATGTCCCTGTGCACTTAGTTTGGATGCAAGACGAGGAACGTGAGGAGAGACACCTCAGATACCACCTGAGGATCATTCAAGAATATCTCGATGCGTTGGTAACAGTCAAGCTGGACATTGACATAAGGCTCGAGGACTTGCTTGGCTAAGATGAGTGGTACCCCAAGCTCATGAAGTATGACCACTTTGGCTATGAACAAGGCAGAAAGAGACATGGCAAAATTTGCAATGGATTCCAACCTGACTTTGTCTATAAAATCATTGACGCTTCTGGATGGAAAAGTCGCCTCCTCACAGATTGGAACATGATCAGAGTTTATGCCGGGATCTACAAGTGCAAGATAGTCGTGTCAGGAAATGGGTACCAAGCCCAACACATCTGCATCTTTTACAGAGTCGAACATTTGGATGGCAAACTGAATACAGATCTCAGAGATTGCCCACAGGAATTGCAGTTCACTCTGGAAAGGTTCAGAACCACTCCTTCCTCGACGAATGAAAGCAAGTTCTACGACAAATCATCAGTGTTACTCAGAGAGAGGTGGAAGTGCAAGTGTGTGCCAACTCCCGACCGCAAGTTTAGTTGGAGTGATGGAACTTGGAAAGACAGCAACAATTCTCGCGTGAAAACTGGGCAAGCCTCTGATAGCTCTCATGGCTACCATCCTTATGGTCCCACTCAAATCAGAGGAACTGCGAGTTGTAGAGGTCGAGATGACTGTAGGTCTCATCCAGTGCAGGCCTTGAGACAGCCCAACCTTGGCCGTCTTCCTGCTCCTTCCTCATCCTCGCCTAGCAATGTCCCCTTTTTGAATGCTCCATACCAGTCGACTCCGTGCTATGCATCCAGATAGGTCAGGCAGATGGCAGAGAGCGATCGTCGCAATTCCCACTCACAGAGTCCCAGACGTGGAATGGATCGAAGCTGCCGAAGCCCTGTTAGAGCTTGCAGCATAGATTCGTCCTCGTCGGCGAGGTCGGATGGCGAAGTCAGCGATGACAGAGACTCGCCTCTACCACCAGCTAGAAACAATGGAAGCACCACCAGCAGCCTTCAGGACAGCATTCCAGTTGTGTGCTTTCCCCCAAAGCGTGATTCCATGCCCAGGGGTTTCGAGGTCGCCTCAGGAGCAAGCTCTTACAAGGCTACTCGCTCCGAGGTAGAAGTGTTCAGAAATCAGTTGGGAAAATGGGCGTCATGGATGTTCGAAACCCACGCACCAACGAGCCTCCACAAGGACCTGGAATGGAACCTAAACTATTTGAGCAAGGCTGTAATTGTCTTTCCAGACGAGGAATCTTACCTACGCATGCACACCTTCGCAAATGTCGTCGAGGGCATCACCGACATCCGTCAAGTCTTAAACCTGATGGTGCAATACTGCGTCCCTCTCCACCTTTATGTCAAGGCAGAGGATGTTGACTTCTTTATCTCTGAAAGGCTAGGAAGGCTCGAAAGGAATACAATGTCCGAGCTTTTTGAGCCTGGGTACCAAGAGGCCAAGCTCACATAGGGTCTGACCAGCATGGATACCCTGGGGAAGTATCATACGCGAGTCTGGGAGCTTCTTCAGTGGGATAACACAGTGGGCTTCATAGTGGAAGAAGGTTTCATCAGCCTTATCGCTTGCCACTACGATGAGACATTGGTAGAACATGTGATGGTGGGCTTGACAATCCAGTCTACGGAATTCAGGTGAAGCAAGGTTATTATCTGCCATAAAAGAGCTGCAACTCCGGTCAAGTACATCTGAGATTATGTGACCCCTGGAGAGATCGACGTCCTGCTCGGTCGCACGAGCAACAGGAACCCCAATAACAATCGCTGGCTGTGGCCTCCACTAGAGTTGTTGGAAGGCTACTGTGACCACTATCACAGCATCATTTCAGTGGGTTGCAAGGAGAACTTCAGCAATCTCGTTAAGGAAATCAAGGCTGGCTGTCCCAATTGGCGCTCAAAGGGTAAATAGATTAGGTATTTCAAGGACGGACAGAAAAAAGAATACACGCCAAAGTTCATCCCAAAGCCTAGCAACTACAAAATGGGCCGCGACATGATGAACTTCACCTTCCCCGATGTCGACTAGAACTTCAAGGCCATAACAGAGGTGGTAGTTCCTGAGGTTTACAAGCCCTGCTTGGTCAATCCTGGGGGGGGGGTCTGTAATGTATCCCTATGATTTTGCACGATAAGCTACGTATTTTATGCAGGATTAACGCAGTTCTGCCTGTCTACCTCGTAGATTTACTTAGGTAATTACTTCGGTAGCCAGGATCAAATGTCATGTGGAATTTATCCTTTTTACTACCTAACTTCACTTATGCCTGAGGCGCATCTCATCAAGTAACTCTGAGATCTCGCCTGTAAGCAGTAGGTGGCTCAACAATCTATCTAGTTCTCGCTATACTGCTCATTCAGCCTAAGAACTCTCATCTGGAAAAGCCTTCACTCAGTATACCAAGGGGATCCTGGTGTACAGGTTCGTTATAGAACACAGGAGATCCTGAGTCATTAGCAAACTGGAAGCTACGGTTTTGACCAATTACTGGGTCTATACCACATTTAGTGTTGTTGGCAGAATGGCTTAATCCAGTCAGGCTCAGCAGAAATTGGCAGAATGACCAATACAATACCACCAAAATGCAGGTTGGTACCAGTTTTCTGTGTTGCTGGCCTCTCCATAGCCATCCCCAAGTCTTCTTGCACAGGCTCCAATCATTCATACCTGTACATTAGCCACTTTCCATTGATCAAAACCAAGTTAAGGTGTACAGATGACCAATTTTGTGTAATTCATATACTGAAATGATTGAAATGAGTAGAATGATGGCACACTTTCACTCAAAGAAGCTTGTCAGAGGTCTAGAATGGAGATTCCAGTGAGTGTTTGATTTTACTTCATTCCAAAACCTCAATTCAGTGAAAACAATGGTTTTTGCTCTGCTAATTCTGCCAAATTCTGCCACAATTCTGCCTGCCAATTTGCCAATCTGCCTTGGCTTAATTGACCAAGAACAATTCTGCCCACTATACTAACCACATTTTTTTACTCATCCAATCTCCCGCCAGAACATTCATTGACACGTCACTCGGCATAAGCTCGTCTGAGCTTACACAGCCTATATTGGGTTGGAATCACCAAACTCAAGCATGTGATTTGGGTGTTGGTTGGTGTGTTGTGTTGTAGTTGGTTGGATTTCTGAGTGTGTCACACTTGGTCTTCTATCCCAGAGCAACCAGCTCATTTTCTGGGCCTGCCTCCAAGTCAAGTGTGCCAACGGTGGAGGCGAGCATTATAAAGGAGAGAGAGTAGGTGTTGGTGCTGTCAGCAGTTTGGGAGACCATACAGGCATCAGCCATGGGGTGGAGTAGCTGTGGAAACAGTGACAATACGCTACCCAGATAGCATGTGCCTCATCAGCTGTCTTGCTTGATTCATGCTGTATGCCAGAAATACTGCCCAACTTGCTTTTGGCAACATACCTAATCAGTTGTTTCCAACTCAAAAGTTTGGACATCAATGTCTGACTGTATTCACTCACCAATCTGTGTAAATCCCTTCCGAATCCACAGCACCCTTTTTGATGACATAAAATTTGCATTTGGAATTATAAGAAATTGCCTCCTCTAAAGAATTATCCAGCAGGAAATAGAAAGTTGGCTGGCAGCATGAATCACAACACTTAGAATTAATGTCAAGTACAGCAGTCACCCCATACAAGATCTTCAACACTCATAAGAATAGAACAAAGATTCAGAATTAAATTTAGCCTGGAAAGTCATTCAGAAGCAATGTGACTTTATGTGATAGTTGGTGGCAATTCCCTAATCCATCCTAGGTCTAATGAGTCCCTCATTATGCTTTTTCTTGCACCATTTGCTGCGAATTTCTGCAGGCTCGGGCTACCATTCTTGATGTCCTCCAACCAACATACACTACTTGTAACATCTCTCAAGTTGTACCTATTCTCAATTTAGAGCCAGAAACTTTATAAAGCAGAACACGTCCAAGCTGACTCCCCTGTGGCTCCTTACATGGGACTATTGCTCTCACAGATGCAGATATGTTTATTATTATAGGTCACAATCTTCTTTATACGTGTTTCCTTCCCTAGGGTTTGCTGGAAAATCAGAAATTTATTCATTTCTGTACCGGTGACTACATACCCAAAGAACCTCAACCTGACAGCCTGCAGGTATTCCACAGCTGTGATGTATGCACTCATTGGTACAATATATGCCAGCCCCATGTCATCTGGAGAGATTTGGTGTTTTCACAAGTTTTTGACAAACCTCAAACTTTTCCTATATTTCTCAAGACCTCTGATGGGCAGAAAATTTGGTATCCTCCCAATTTTTTTTGTGAACTCTTTACATATCTGTCACAATGTGGAAAGCTCATGAAAATCAGGTAGCACTGCCCTGTAGAACTCGTGAAATGCAAAACAACCATGGCAGCATTGCATAGCTGCTCATTTGGCACTTATATTGATTATTTCAAGCTGGAGGATTTTGTGTTGTTCCAAAGTGTGGCCTCAAATTGTACTGGCTACCATTCACCTTCTCCTGAGTATTTTTTCTCACATTTACTGGCAGGAATACAGCCTCTGCGATTATTTTGGTATCATCCAGCCACTCTTGATCCAGTCTGGTTCGAATGTTCTGGCACAAGTTACTCACCAGAAAACCTGGCCTATTATAATGGCCCAGTGAGGATAAACCAATATGAGTGCACCACAAACTTATAGCAATGCAAGGGGATTCACAGGTGTCCTGGCAAGCGTGTCCTCATTTTGTACAAGCCTACAAGATGCATGTAAGGTGCAACTCCCAAAGGAATTCACATGAGTTCTCAGGCAAAGATGTGCTGGAGCATTGCTCTACCTCACTTTACTCCAGGACAGTCTTTACAATCTCTCAGGCAGGATGCAGCACCCACACACATTGAAAAGGCCATAGTGATGGTGTCCCTACAAAACCTATATTTCTTGCTGAATACAATACAATATCATTCCACAGATGAGGTGTCCTGTGTATATACACAATAAAGGCTGAGAGAAGTGCACAAAATCCGATGCAATCTGAGCTATGTGGCAGCCATGATTGTCCCCGGTCTCTGTGACTTAAATGCAAGTTCAAGCTGCTATTTATGCAGGAAAATCTCTGGAACGCACATGAATATATTAGACAACAGACTGACTGCTATTCCTCAACTACTTGTGGAACATACCAGTCCATAAAGCCTAAATATTACAGCTATAGCTTCAAAGCATTTACAGCTAATGTCAGAACCGAAGGCGCGCGTGAATTTTTTCTATTTTGCGACGTTTTCAAAGAATTCAAAATATCTCTGTCAGTTCTTTACCGATTGGGATGAAATGTAGGTGTATATGTGAGGCTAATTCATGCACAATTAGTGACAGGGAGGGATTTGTGAAAATATTCTGTATCAGGTAATGCAAGGTTTGGGGCTGTTTTCGCACTGAATGCCCTCTAGCACACCCACAGCATGTTCAAGTGACCTAAAATTCTGTCAGAGACAGCATATATACCTTGGCAAAGATGTGACAGAGCTGAAACTTGACAAAAAGCTCCAGATAATCAAAACTCTTCTGAATAACTCCCAGTGTGAAAATCAGAGAGTGTATACAATGCAGCTGGAGAGCGTGTGACTGGATTATCCGTTTTCTGGCTCTGTCACGTCCCATAGAATGCATGTAGGCTGTTTCCCATAGAATATGATGCCCATGGAACATGTTCTAGTCTTGCTAAACAGCATTTTGGGTGAAAACAGACTAAACAAATATATTATCTAATACAAGATATTTTCGCAAATCCCTCTCTGTCACTAATTGCACATGAATTAGCCTCATATATACACCTACATTTCATCCCAATCGGTAAAGAACTGACAGAGATATTTTGAATTCTTTGAAAACATCGCAAAATAGAAAAAATTCACATGCGCCTTCGGTTCTGACATTAGCTGTAACTAAAAACTCACTCCAATCTGACTCCATCCATGGATTCAATGCTATTGGGAGGAAGGCAGCAAAAGGCAGTACAAAAACACTGCCACATCTCAACATCCACATTGGGCTCAGCTGATGATTGGGAGAGAGTCTGTCAAGTGGCGTAGCACAAACAGAACTTGAACAAGACAAAGAGACAGTTTATTAGAAAGGTTTTCAGAAAGTCAGTTCTTTTCATGCACCTTGGATTAATAATAGTGTGATTTGTTTTTGAATTCTCTCGACAATTGTGAACATTGAAGTTCATTGAATAATTTAAAGCCTTGTGTGCTTGTGGAATTTTTATGAGCTAGTTGATGGGCACCCGTTTGGGTCGCATCAAACTCATGGTCCAGACCACTGGAATACAGTGGACCATGAGCGGGCTAGGGCTGTCCAATTTACATAAGCCAAAAGCGGACATTCTTGATGGTTCATGTTCGGATCAGCTGGGTGTTATCTACCATGTGGCTGTGGTGTTATCTGCCACATTCATATTTTCATGTCCTTTCAGCTGTTGAGAACACGTAGAAATAATCAGTGGGCCTCAGTAAAGAAATAGACTTTGTTCTGGCCTTTTAATTTGGGTCAAATTGTCTAGTGAAAGAGGAGGTTGAGCAATGTCAGATAACATCTTGACTGGCAGATAATGTAACGTCATAGTGTTATCTGCTAGCGTTGTCTTCCTCTGCCTCAACTACTTCACCCTGATTGTATATCTGCATGGAACCAAGCCAATTTGTCAAATAAAGTGTCCTACAACTCTCTGGATGCTTTGGATCCCAAACAAAAGGCTTATTTTCTGGGATTTATGTGATTAACTTGGACAGTGTGCACACTCCATTTATGGCTGAAATCTTCCTTACCATCTTGTGAAATTTGGACTTGTTGAGCACAAAAGAATGAATACTGGCCACTTTGTTCAACCTGCTGTACTGCAGCTCTCTCCCACTGTTATGTGGCTGTTCATTTCTGGCTTTCACTCTGCATCTCACGTTAAGTATGGGCAAGACTATGGGACAGCTGGATTTAGTCATGGAATGGACACACATGCGAGTTCAGAGTTGTAGCAACTGCAGGTGCGTGTTTCTGGTCTCCTTTCATTAAAATCAGCTTCTAATTGTGTGTATATTTTTGTGCAGTAGCCCAAGCCCCATGCCATTGAAATACAAGCTCCAGAATACTTGATTAACCTACCTGGTACATTACTGTGCTCTATTTCATTCCTGAGCCAATCAACAGATGGCATTTAGCTTGTGCTGCACGAGTTTTTGATCATCTGCCCGAAGCTTTATCCAAGGTTTCAGTCGGCACATGCACAACTCGCTGCAGAAGCTTCAAAATTGTTCCCTCCCCCACCTGTGCAACTTGACTAGAATGGCTCAAGCGACTGCACAGCGCTGCCTACACATCCAAATCATAGTGATGTCGTTTCTAGTCTTGTAGCAATCTCGATCGTCTCAGGAAGCAAGCGACTGATTACGCAATCGGGTGGCTGTGCGCAGCCGACGCGTCCAAAACCAAGCCCATTGCAGGGATTTCTCATGGCATTCTGGCCCAGAAAGCCTTCAGAATGTCATCTGTGGGGTCCAGAAAAGTTGCAGAATATTTAGAACAGGAAAGGTTCATATTTCGGGCAAGAGCCATTATCTAAGCCCGATTCAGCCGATCATCCCAATGCTTGCGGCTCCCTTTAGAAACATGGAAAGTCAATGAAAATTCATGCGGTAAACGCTGGCAATATGATTCTGTTGGCAATACACACTACTGGGCGCAAGTAGAGACCAAGAGACGCACTGTAAGCTAGACTTCCAGAGTGTCGAGGCGAGTAGCACAGCCACCCAATTGCGTAATCAATCGGTCCCTTCCTGAGGTGATCGTGATTGCTAACAGACCATATATTGACACCTACTTGTTCGTCGTCAATATATCGGTTCTGTTACAGAGACTATGTCGTTTCCGGCCTCGTTGTATTACCCATAGCTCTGTGAACCTTTTGGCAATTCAATCATTCTTTTTGAGAACCTCAATGCATCAACTCTCAATTTGAATAAGCTTGCTGCAAGCCTCCGTGAGCTCTCTTGAATCCTCTCTCATTCTTTCCTTTTCTGATTTCTTTTTCGCGTTTTCTCGTCACGGGGCCCAGTACATCGAAATATAAACCTTCTTGACACTCCCCCTTTTGAAACCCCCCAAATAGGCACATACAGAACAAGTTCTGTTTGTGAATGAGCTTGCACCAACTTCGACAACTGTGCCCCATGGCATATAAGAAACCCGCCAGGTCTGCAGTAGCCTGCTAGAAGCTGATATCAACAATGCGTGTGCAGCGTACTGACCTCTCAGCTTTTGTTATGAATGAAGTATCATCATTGTCTTCCGCAACCTCACTCCACTCGACTACAACATGCAGCAACGGCATTGCAGCCACCATAGCAGCCACAGCCACTGGGTGCCACATGCCTGATTAGCCACCAGGTGGCTTCCAGTGGCCGCCACAACAGCTCTAATCACTGCCTATTTGAAGAGAAAGGTGGACGAGTTGGAATTGAGCAAGGCAGACAACCAATAGCAACTTGTGGGATAGCTTCGATCTGGTATCTTGATCTTGTGTTATTTTTTTTGTCTTGCTCTTTTTATGTCTGGATTTCACCCCCCCAGCCATGGTATTTTGCTCAGTCCTCAAACTCTAGTTCACATACATGTCTTTGATGCAGCATCTTGTCCAAAAAATTGAAATTTAATCATACTATACCGGTTCTAAGCGGGTCCAAATACTACGGGTTCAGCAAAACCCGTGTGTTTGAGGGTATGGGTACGGTACGGTTGACGGCCCCCTCCAGTCACCAATGTGCGGACCTGTGACCCTGAAGCTTCGCTCATTTGGAGCTGTCTTGGTCTCCTTTCTAGACCTTTGCTGGTGCGCAAGCTCAGCCATTGGCGCATTCTGTTTTGTCCTGACCAAGCTTCTCGCACCTTCACGCAGCGCGAAAGCTTGGCTGCTGCCGGCACAGCCAAGCCTCCTCCGGACCTACGCATCGACACAGGACCTTTTCCTCCTCCAAAACCTCCCAAGACCAACGCGAGGCGCGGCCTACTTGCCGTCGAAGCGTACTAGTCATAAGATAGAACTGCAAACTTGGAAGTGGAAGCTGGTAATTTATATTGCATCTCAGTTGCTTGCCTCGAAACTTGGCATAACATTCACAACTTGAAAATCAAGAAAATTATTCAAATCATCATCATCTCGGTTCCAGCCGCAGTGCCCGCGCCATGCGAGGCATGGAACTGGAGTTGCATGTATCATATTCATGTGAGGACAATAATACATAGCGTACGTGTGAACAAACAGGGCAGAAGACGACGAGCAATTACTGTACGACGGAGAGTTAGTGTTGCGCCGACTGAAAAAAGGTTACTACGCACGAAGGTAAGAGCCGCGCCCTTCGTCTTCTTCTCTCCGCCCAACTCGAAGCTACACACGACGTCAGAACGGCAGTTGCAACAGAAGCTAGGTGGGACGCACTGTTTGCAACGCTTGAGGGCCAATTGCATTTTGTATTTGCACACCGTGCACTCCAGCCGCAGGACGACCTTCTTCGTCGTCTTTGCCTGATCACGAGAAACATGCGTTGAGGAACTCGGCGTAAAATGGACGACTGGGCGGACGCACCTTCTTGTGGAAGACCGGCTTCGTCTGACCACCGTAACCCGACTGCTTCCTGTCGTAACGGCGCTTTCCCTGTGCGAATAGGGATGCCTTGCCGGTCTTGTATTGGGTCACCTTGTGCGGGCTGGGATGACGAATCAGCATCCAGGCATAGAGCGGGACAAGTGGGGTAAAATGGTGCGCGAGACGCTATAAGCCCGGCCCTGCCTTCCAACACTTCGAGGGACGACCAATTGCACAATAGAGGCAGACGCAACCAGGAAATCCCAAATGCACGAAGAACAGGACCTACGTGTGTTTTTTTGCAGGGCTTGCCCTTGCAGTCTGTCGACCAATAAATTTGCGACTCCCAATTTCCAAACGGTCGAAAAACTTACATGTCCTGCGAGTCCTTGAATAGAAAGGTCAGCACAACATATTATACGAGGTGAGCGGCACGCACTTGGGAATATTGACCATCTTGCTAGCGGCGGGGACGAAGGGTGGGCAGAAAGAGGGATACGCACGTGATGATGCGGGCGTGCGAAACGAAACTGTACAGGCACTTTGACGTGCGGCCAACTCCGCTCTTTGATCGCGGCAGGTTCGGCATACTATGCATCGCTACAGCACCAATCCAATTAAAAGAAAATACTAAGGAATACATGCAACATGAGCGCAAACTAGTCGACCTTCTTCTCCTTCTTTTCAAGGATCTCGACCCATTTGCGCGGGAACCATCCCTCGCGACCCTCGCGCGTCCTGCCCTTCCACCATTGAACAGCCTCCTCGTTTTCAATCTGTATGCGAGGATCGACCTCAGCTCCTGTCCTCGGATCGAGCTTGCCCATAATCGCGACAATCTCATTCTCCTTGAGTGCAAGCTCCGACGGCGTCGTCGGTGTGAATGGATACAGCGCGCGCGCAAACGTAAGCGCCGAAGGGTCGAGCGGGGGGAGCGGCTGCCCGGGGAGGAGGCCGCCATTTGCTGCGGCGTTATTGCGGGCGCGCTCGTTGAGGATCTGCACGAGCTTCGTCATGGCGTACGGGATACCGAAGATCGCGAGAAGGAAGATAATGAGGGGCTTCTTGCTCGGCTTTGGACCCGGCGCCGCCTGCGGGTGCGGGCCCTGCACTGGCCGCCCGTTGACAAAATCCCGGAACTCGCCCTGCATCACTGGGCGAGCGGCCGGTGTGCCCGTGAGCAGCTCGCGCATCCAGCGCATGAGCCCGAAGAGCCCTAGCACACTGCCGAGGGCGTTGCGGAGGTGGCCGAACTGGTCAATAACGCCGACCATGGCGAAGAAGCTAGAGTGCGTGGCCATGAAGGTGCTCTCGAGCATTTGGGCGACACCAGAGAAGGTCTGGACGATGGAGTGGAGGAGCTGGAAGGTGTGCTGTGTCGTGGACTCGAGCGTCTGAGTGAGTGTGGGGATAGGCAAGCCGTTGGCGTCGAGGGGCACGCCGTTCATGCCCATGCCCATGCCGTTCATGCCCATTCCGTAGGGCGACATGCCCATTCCCATCGACGAATACGGGCTCATGCCGTACCCACCGTAGCCCATCGCACTGCCATAGCCCCCCGTAGGCGCCGCCATAGGAGCCGAGCCCGCCATACCCGCCATACGTGCCGGCGAATCTAGAGTAGGGAGACGTGCCATACGGCGAGGCGCCATACGGGTTGACTGCAGTCGAAAGAGAAGTTGTTGGTGCGTTGAAAGATGCGGGACGTTCAGGGACAGTAGGCATTGTTGAGACAGACGGTGTCGAGGATGCAAGTGACGGGGCCACAGACGGTGCTGAAGCAGCAGTGACCCCATTGCGCTCCCATGGCTTGGGAGGCGAGCCCATCGTGGTAAGAAGCGAAAGTGAGATTCTTATGTAATCTCGCCTCGGCAACCAACAACCGGTCTCTGGTACAACAGCAAAACAATCTCGATGTTATGTACGAACGAGAACAATACTACAATACGAATAAATATGATGTATAATCCTAATCGTCTGCGGCCTCTTTCTCGTATTTTTTCTTCATCGCACTCACTACGCTTTGTTAGAAGGCAGTTTGCAAGAAATAACAAAAACGCACCATCTCGAGAAATCTGGCCTGAGGACATCCAGCCTTCTGGGAAGGCAGCTACAATCTGTTTGCCTTGTCAACACTACGACTGAATCCAAAGGAAGACTGCTTACGCGCTGGTACAACACCTTCCTCAACCCCTGCTCGCTAACCTGCAACACGCTCCCCTCAAGCGAGCTACCGCCAACTATCAGTAAACATAAGCAGCAGAAAACGCAATCCGCACTTCTTCTCATTCTCCAACCTGCAAATCTCGTTGCTCAACAATACAAGCTGCCACACATTCTGTTTCATCGCCTCCGTCATGCGATACTTCTTCAGCGGCGGCCCATGGTGCGCGCCGCCCTTCCCTGGGCCCTTCGTCTCGCCCTCCTTCGGATCGTCCTTGTCGCCCTTCGCATCGCCGGCAGACGACGGGCCCGCGCTCCCCCGCCCCGCCTCGGGGTCCTCTGTACCGTGCCGCGTCGGCCCCGTCGACCCCTCCACGCTCTCTGGGTCCCCGTTCGCCGTCGCTAGAGCCTTTTCTTTCCGTTTATCCTCTGCGTGCACAGGTCAGCAAAAGGTTCAAGATAGTGATAAGGAAAACTCGCCATAATTCTGCAAACTCTTCTCCCACTCCTCCTGCGCCTTGGGGAAGCCCTCTGTCGCCATTGTCCGCAGCTGCTCCAGGAGTTCGTCCTGCTGCTGGTTCAGTAGCGCCGTGTGGTCTGGGAAGATTGTCCGCTTTATGAGTTTCTATCCAATTACGTTTAAGATCTGCAAGTGGAAAATACGACGCGGCTCACGGTCATGGTAAACTTGTTATAAGGAAAAATAGTCGGCATTAGGCTGAAGAAGTTGTCGTCGTACTCGTCGAGGCTGACCGCCAGCATACTGAGCGCGGCGAGCGGGGGTTTCAGATTTGGCGGGAACTTGGACTTTTGCTCCCATGATTCTGCGTGCGCGTCAATTCAATCCGAAAAAGTATGGACGAGAAACGGACGCACCGGCAGCAATCGCCTGTTTCATCTTCTCGATACTCGCCTGCAGATCTGGGTGGAAGGACGAAATATCCACCGTCTTCCTCTTCTTCGCACCGTCCCCCCCAGCGCCATTCGCCGCCGCCCCGGCCACCCCAGGACGCTTCCTCTTCTTCCCCACCTCGTCACCCTCATCCACCTCGTCCTCCACTTTCACATCCACGTCCCCATTCATGCTCTCACCGCCGTTCGTCGACGGCGCTACCGACACGCGCTCCTTCCACTTGCCCTTCATGCGGTTCACGCCCTCCGCAATCGCCGCCTCCTCGTCCTCCTCCGCCTTCTCCTTCCCTTTCCCGATGGGCGCACTCGCCCGACGGGCGCCTTGCGTGCCGAAGACGTCCACCTCGTCGTCGTCCTCGAGCGCGATCGGGCTGTCCTTCGTACCGAGTGCCGCCCCCGCCTTCGACGGCGGCGCGGATTTGGACCCCGCACCGCCAAGGGACTTGGCCTTGCGCGGAGCGGCCTTCGAGGACGGCTTGACCGCAGACGTCGATGCGGTGGGGAGATTGAGAGACAGCGTCGGGCCCACCTTTTTCTTCGACTTTGGTTTTTTGGGTGACCTGCAGAAGAATAAGTACCTTACATAGAGGCGACGAGAGACGCGAACGCACTTATCCCTGACGAGCGCGACCTCACCGCTGCTGACATAGAATCCCTTCTGTTTCGTCTGAGCAAAATACGTCCGCTCGTCGATCGCGAGCTCCGAGTCGTCGATGAACGGGTCGTTGGTATCGTAGTATTCCGCCGCCCCCTTGGACTTTTTCTTCTTGCTTTTCTTCGGCGGCGGCTTGGGTTTCTACGCGTCCGTTAGCGCGCACTTACGAACATACGAGAGAGAAAGAAAGTTTTACCCCTTCTGCGTCCATCTCGACGTCCCCGTCCGCGTCCTTCTTCTCCTTCGCGCCGTCCTTCTCGTCCCCACTCGCGTCAGAGCCCTCCTCCCCGTCGCTGCTATCATCGGCGTACTTCTTCTCAAGAATTTCACCCCACACCATCCCCTCCTCGAGCGCCATGCTCTTCACGTCGACCTCGTAGTTCTCGGGCCCGCCCAGCCTGATCTCGAGGCGTATCGTCTGCATGGGCGGCGGCGGCGGCGGTGGAGGCGGGGGCGGAGGCGCGTGGTGGCTCTTCGGCTTTTTCGGCTGTGTCGGGGCGGGTTTGGCTGCGCTTGTCGGCGGGGCGCTGAGCGGCGACGTCGGCACGACGGCAGGCGGGGTGGTCGGCGCAGGGTCGACGAGCATAGGGATGCGGATGCCGCCAGGCGGGGCGGCGGTGCCGACGTCGGCAGGTTCGGGATCGGGGCCGTCGTCGACCACGACGACGTCGGCGGGCTCATTGCGTGGGATGAGGTCCTTATCGACGTCGTCTTCGGACGCGTTGTCGGACGAATTCTCCGACTCGGAGTCGTACGCTTCCTCATGCTCGTTTTCGTGCTCCTGTTCCTGGTCGCCCTCGTTTTCGCCCTCGTTTTCCTGTTCCCCCTCTTGCTCCTCCTCTTGGCCAGGCTGCTCCCCCTCGTCGTCCTCGACCTCGCTCAGGGCCTTGCCAGGCTCAGGCTCGAGCATCTCGACATCAGAGGCCATACCGCACAGGAGCAGCGAGGAAAACGGGGGATGTTACGAAGAAACCGGTTGCGCTGTTGTGATGTGGCAAATACGACTCCCAGGAACGCATTTGCGCACGGCCGCATAAGCGGAAGGTCCACATGCCGAATTACCGGATATAGTAACTTCAGCTTTCGTCCTCATCTTCCGGTGTCAATTTCTGGCTCATGTCTGCTCCAATAAACGCTATAATGTAGCTGCATATGCGCATCGTTCATGGCTTCGTCTTGCACTTTTCTGTGGCCTTTGTACAGAGTTCCCGGGAGCTGACGCTGCGTGCAATTCCCGAGGTGAAATCTCCGATTTGAATTGGGCCGCAAATACATATGGCTTGGGCCGGATGTCTACGGCTGACATCGTGCTCCCACACATGTCTTGACTCGTACTTATATCGGTTCACCCGCTTGTTATCCATCAAGTGTCCACCGAAGTTTCGTGGGTCCCAGGGAGAAAGATTTCTTCGCTTTCGCAAAACCTCACTTCTGCCTTTAAGACCCGTTCGCTGAACCAGTCTCTAGCTGCATCCAGGTCTTGGCTAGTATATCCACAGTAACTGGTTCGGGTTTGGGTTCGCTCGGTTACAGTATCTTCCTCGCGTCTCACAAAAATCACCACACAGCTTCGACATTCACAGGAAGAAATTAAAACGCCTTCGCATTAGCTCTAGAGTCTACATGTACTACTCTCCGACGAATTACGAAAACGACTTATCAACACTCGTACTCCCCTCCTAGTTCTTCTTTAGCACCTTGGCGACGGCGAACTCGAAATCCTCCTGCGTGACGTGCTGTTGTCGTTCACGGAAGGCGTACATTCCTGGGTGGGCGCTAGGGAGCGAACAGAAGTGAGTGAGAGAAGTAAAAAGACGGGGAACGAAAGTGAGAAGAGGAGCGAGAGGAGGTGAGAGAGGGAGGAGGGGACGGGAGGGTGACGAAACGAAAAGCCGGAGCGAACGGGAAAGAGCGAGAGCGAGGGGAGGAAAAGGTGAACGGAGCGAAAAAAGCGCGAAGAGAGTGAAGAGGGCAGCGAGCGGAGGCAGGAGACGAGGAGGGCGTACAGCCAGCAGCACTCAACGCGCGGAGTTACGGGGTGGCATCATCCCTGCGTGGCGAAGCAAGGGACCGGTGAGGGCGGAAATAACCGCGGACGCACCGCGTGTATTGAGGGCGCTGCGCTGGGCCTTAGGAGTTGTCTGAGTTTCTGTACTTTCTCGTTCTCCTCCACGAGCGACGACGGCGGCGGCATGTCGTCTTGTCTTTCGAATTCCCAACACGTGCGCTGCGACAGAAAGAAAGAACGCATTCAACTGCCAAAGTACCAAGTACACCTAGGACCAAACAACGAGGACGGAAAAAACGCGCGCACGTTCCTCTTCCCCTTCGTATCAACCATGAACGTAATGGATATGGACACGAAGCGGCAGGACGAGATCTGAGTCGGCACGCACACGTCCACAGGAGAGCAAAGGAGGAAAGAAAAGTCGGAACACGAGTCCAGCTCGTGCAGCAAGCGCGCTATAGCTATATACCTACATCCATCCGCGTCAAATCCAATGACTTCGCACAAAAAGGAAAAATAAACCCGCCCCATACAGCGGATACGCTTGGGCCTTTTCTGCCGAAGAAATCCTCAGCGGACCGAGCTTACACGACCGTTGCGGAGTTGGTGTACGGCGCGCCTCGGCCAGAAGAACGCGTACGCGGCTGGCGCTGCTGAGTGCCCGTCCGCGCTTCGGCCGTGATGTGCAGGCTCGAGCTGCAAATAAGGAAATGAATTTGATCATGAAGTAGTGAGGGGGCCTAAAGACGAACACACCGCTCATGCTAGCCAGTTCTGCGTGTGCGGGTTCTTCGGATTCTTGAAAACCAAAGTCCATGCGCTTGTATCATCGTCTTGTATGTGATTCGTGTCCAAAAGTTCGATGTGCCCGAATCGCGAGATGTCTGCTTGCATCCGTCTTCCATTCAAGTTGTCTGACCTCCGAACATGCTCCTTTTTCACCCAGCCTGTTTCTTTTTTGGTGTCATGCTGAGACATAGCGTTAACACTGCGCGGTCAAAACCAAAGGAACCCGCGTTCAAGTCTTTTGTTGATACGCTGAGTGACTTGATTATTTAACAAAGGAAACGAGAAGTGGACGCAAACAAGTATGGAGATCCCGAAGAGCGAGAAACGGCTACTGGCTGCGTATGAAGGCTCGAGGCAACAGCGTCCTTGTTTCTCGTTCAGTCCCGAGTAATTTAGAGACAAAGGAAACGAGAAGCAGACGCACTGGTAAATGAGTCTGTACGTGTACAGATCCCGAAGAGCAAGAAACGGCGACCGGACATCGACGCGAATGGCATCGGTAAACTTAAAGTCAACGAAGCGGCGTTTCCCAGCGATGGACCCAGAAAAGCAGCGAGGGCAGGAGCTCCGAGCAAGCCCTCAAGTTAAGATCAATCCATCATCGCCATCAGTCGTCGTCTCTATATTTTGAGATATTTTGCGCGCGTCCATCTTGAATTTTGCCCCAAACGCGGGCCCTGTCTTTAGCGCTACTTCTGGTCATCGCGCTCAGCCACCATATATCTGGTGTATCGGCCAAACGGATATTTGTGTCCATACACATTTGATGCCCGTTCTCAAGAATACGGCTTCTGATCTCTCCGGAATATCGTTTGGCATTCAACTTGTTCTTTTCATTCCAGCGTCACGAGGGCCAGTAATTCTGCCGCGAGATGGACACTATGGTGATATACAAGATGCCTTCCTTCAAGCCCTTGACCCATCGAGTATAAAATCATTGATCATGAGTATCCTACGACTATTTTGTTGAGGACCCCGAAATTTCTGGCCGTTATCTGCCTCATGGTTATAGATCTTCTAAGAACTTTGTGCATCAGCTTGGTATATTGCCGAAGGTATGGACGTCGCCCACGACGGTGCCAGCACACGAAGACCCTTTATTCTTGTATTCCGGCAGGCCAGTGCCTGCCAACCCGCTGTCGATTCCGTGACGATCGTGCGCGCGAAAATCCTGTATATATGGCCCAACCTCCGCCAGCTCCCAACTTGACTCATGGCTAACATAACTGAATTACCTAATCCCTTCACTCCTCTTGCTTTCTTACCTCCAGCTCTTGCAAGTCAATTCGAGGTATCGCGATACCTCTATGCGGCAACACTCGGAGTAAGGCCCGGGTCAGACTGCATACTTGTTTCACATCTCGAATCTTTCAGGCATACCTGTGGGACCTTGGACTAAACCTCGGAAACGACTATACCTTGTTGTTCAAGCACCGGGTTCGCTTCCCGACGATTGTGTATTTTCTTTCAAGGTCATCTCCAAACTATTTTGAGCTCAAATGTCTGCTGTGCTGACTACTTATGTCAAGGGCATTCACTTTGGCTTACATTCTCGCATGTTTCATCTTCACAGGTGGACTCGAACTCATTCTTCGACTTGACTGCCGAACTGACCATATCAATATCTGCAGTTGCTCCGGTTGAGAACTGCAACGCCGTAGCACTCGGCATTACCATCTGCATCGTTTTGACCCAGACAAGCACTGCAATGCTCTTCTTTTTACGAGTAACGGCGGTCTGGCATTTAAACAGGATCGCCTATGCCGTGTTCTCTATTCTTTGGATCGCTGTCCTTGGAGCGGGGATCACTGCCTCACTCACGATTCGTGTCGCGCACATAGGGCCTACTCAGCAGTGTATTGAAACAGTCATTCCAGGCACTACAGAGGCCATGGTGATTATGCCTCTGATTAACGACACCGCCATCTTCCTCGCTATAAACTACCGTATTCTTGCCCATACGATAATAGCGGGCTCTCTCATGGCCTGGCTTCGAGTTTTCTGTGGTGGTGCCGGATTATCCGCACTATCACGAGCATTAATTGAGAGCGGACAGCATTTCTATTTGTGAGTACACCCCGCTATATATGGGATGATTCTTCGATTAATGTTACCCCTAGCGTTGCAGTTGCGACGCATATTACTTTCCTTGTCGTATTGAAGCTGCCTCAGCTGGGCCCAGTTTACCACGGGATGCTCTTGATCCCTGGCTTGGCCCTGGTCAATGGAATGGCTTGCCTAGTGTTCCGGAGGATCAAATTTGGGCTCATAAGTTCTGATGGGGTGTCCAAAATTCCAACAATCAATCTCCCTTCGGATTTCCATGCCACAGCAAATCCCAGGTCTCTGCCCCTTCACTTCCATCACACCGATTCCACTACTTTGGATCTGGAAAGGAATGCAACCTTTCCGTTGCAGGTTCGTGTCCAGAAAGAAGCTTATGGATTTGGAGATGGTGCCGATGCAGGCCAGGAGACTCTCAGAACTATAAATTCGGCGTAGTCAATGCGAGTAATTTTAAACTTATGGATGTATCTGAAGGAGCAAAATCTCTGTAATATGTACTACTCGTACATACACCGAAGATTTTTCATTTATTGCGTCTTGAGAGCTCAAGGCATCTCTTGGATCGAGAAATTGAAGCTTAGAGCGTTGCTTCTTAAATTGAGGCGTCTTGAAGCTGGAGGCGTTGAGTTTTGAGTCGAGACGTCATGAAGTCTTGATCTTAAAATCTTAAAGCTGGAGGTCCTGAGAGTATTGAGTCTTAAGTCGTCTTGGAGGGCTTGAGGAATGAGGCGTCTTGAGACTGAAACCTTGAAAGCTTGGAGATCTGTGACCTTGACTCGGAGGCGGAGGATTCAAGTCTTCAGGCCTCGAATAGTCTTGAAGTTGAAGTGTCTCGAAGCGTCGCGGAGCCAAGAAGACTTGGAGTGGGCCTGGGAAAGACGAGTCTTCGAGTTGGGCTTGAAGCCATATGTTACATGAAAGTCTTGATCTTGAGGCAGCTTGGAAGCTTCAAGTTGAGTGCGAAGGCGAAGTCCCGATAACGCAATTCTAACGCACACAGCCAGTAACAGTAAACGTCGGTGAGCTACACAGCGCAGAACAACGTACCTTCCTTCTCTCACCAACACGACACTACGGGACCCAGCGAGCGAGCAAGCGAGAACGAAAACGAGGAAGCACAAAGCGAGATAAACGAAGCCAAAGTATAAAGGAGAAGATACAAAGACAAGATGATGAGAATAAGTGACAAAAGGTCCGATGACTAGACCGGTGACCGTCTGTTGTATCGAAACTATGTGGTGAGGTTGTGTCGATAGACAGACCGGTCGATCGGAGTTTAAATTCTCGATACGCGCGAGTTGCCCCAAATAGGCTATTATATAAGCGAACTTTTGGCGGAGTGGTGCCGTTAGCATCTGATGTAAACAACAACAACGCGAATCGAAAAATAATCCACAGTCTTCAGTCCAGCTGAAAATGACCACAAAAAATGCCCAGCAACCATTAATATCTCTTTTTTAACCTCGTGTATCTTCAATATATTCAATTCTTATAACTGAGACCTAAACGACACTTGCTTATCTAATAGCCTTTTATGGTATCTCGCGCGTATTGGGAATTCAAACTCCGATCGACCAGCCTGTCTATCGACACAACCTCACCATCTAGTTTCGATAGAACAGGCTGGATTCGAGCCTATCCGATGACGAATGAGCGCCAGTTCGAGGTGGCCGACCTTTTATAAGAAAAGACGCCGCTTCCGAGCTCGTACTCTAAACTGGATTTCGACTTTGACGGAGACAATGTGCTTTTTCTGGAAAAATATGATATTGTTCTGCGGAAGATCTGCATGAAAACCCTCGTTTTGTTCTTTTTTTGAAGAGTGAGAGTGAGGAAGAATGCAATGGAGGATAGATGTTGAAAGGAGGCTGGTTGGAGAGTTCAGCCAATGATCTCTAGGAAGCCCGGTTGCGAGGAGAATGACAGCGGAAGATATACGAAAGGGAGACGCGGTTGATGCGAGGTGCGAGGGTCACATTGTCGGGATTGTTTCGTTCAATTTGAATGAATTTCTTGGTCATGGTCTCCAAAAGACCATACCAGTTTTATGCAACGGCGTCGGCCATAGCGACATCAGCATCATGCCTTTCGTATCCCCAGTATCCACACCCCCCTCAACGTCCTCCAGTAATACTACCACCGTCCCTGAGTCCTACTCTTCCCCTCCCTCTTTTCTGCGTCTTCTGCTCCGCGTGGGTCCTTCTCCTTCACCGGCGACGTGATAATACGCACACGATCAGTGCACTGCAAAATAACAAAGAACAAGAATTTGTATTGCATTCACAAGCGTAATCGATCTGAGGCGGCAGGATGAGGTTGTGCGAGAAGCTAGCCATCGATGTGCAGAATCAAGCAGCGGGACAGTACGAGAAAAGCGAGGAAAATACTAACATCGAGTCCAACTCACGCGAGGCGTCCCGCCCCTATATCCGTCCGCATCAATCACCTCACTTCTCAGCGCGGTAGCACTTGAGCGATTATGGTTCGTGAGCAGCAGCGCATCGCACAGGACGCGTATGCTGCTGGTGTTGTTGCGCCACGTCGGCGCTTCGATCGTGATATGCAGGCTCGAGTAGCAAATAATAATAATAATGATGATAATACTAAAATGAACTTGGAGTACGCACTGAGTATCAGGTAGGGACGAACACACCTCTCGTGCTCGCCAGGTCTGCGCCTGCGGGTTCACCTTGAACAAGCGCGCTTGTATCATCGTCTTGTATGTGGTTCGTGTCCAGAAGTTCGATGAGCCCAAATCGCGAGAAGTCTGCTTGCATCCGTGTTCCGTTCAAGTTGTCTGACCTCCGCATCTTCTTCAATGCCATGCTGAGGACGTTGACATTACGCGGTGAAGGCCAAACGAATCCGCGTTCAAGTCTTTCGTCGAATGTTGAGTGACCTGATTAACAAAGGAAGCAAGAAGTGGACGCAGACGAGTATGGAGATCCTGAAGAGCGAGAAACGGCGACTGAACAGCGGCAGAAGAAGAGCGAGGGCACCAAGTTACTTAGGATCAATGCATCAGTGCCATCATGTCTCTGCTCCGTCTATATTCGCGTCCGTCTTTTCTCGCGCCATTCATCGAATTTTGCGCCAAACGCGGTCCCTCGCTTTTTTGCGCTTGGGCTACTTCTGGTCTTCTCTCACAAATACTACACATCTCTCGTATATCGGCCCGATGGATATCTGTGTCCAAAAAATACGTCTTTCCGATCCCTCCGGAATATCCGAAACCATTCGGCGTTCAACTTGTTCCCAGTACGAAGTTCTTTTGATCGCATTTTCAATCCAGCGTCCCGAGGGCCGGTAATTCTGCCGCCACTATGTTGCGGTACAAAATGGCTCCCTTCAAACTCGCTTGCCATTCAAGTATCGGATCATTGAACATAACCACACCACAGCTATTATCGTCGAAGACCCCAAAATTTCTGGTCGTAATCTGCCAAGAACTTCGTGGATCGGTTTGGGATTTATTCATATCTCTGTGTTCATTCCGAAGACATCGCCCACGACGCGAAGTCTAAAACACTTCTATCTTGTTAAAAAAACCGCCACAACAGGCTAATGCCTGCCAACGCTCTGTTGATTCCCGTGACGGTCGCGGGCCAGGTTGGCTGTCAAACTCCCGTATATATCGCCCAACCTTCATGAGACCGCAACATGACTCATGGCCAACGCAACTGAATTACCCAATCCCTCGACTCCCCTTGCATTCTTACCTCCAGCTCTCGCAAGTCAAATTGAAGTGTGGCGATATGTCATTGCGGGAACACTGGGCGTAAGAACCGATCGATATTGATCCGTACGAATTAATTTACCTCTCGAGTTCTTAGGCATATGTCTGGGACATTGGATTGAACCTCGGAAACGACTATGCCCTATTGTTCAAGCACAGGATTCGGTTCCCCACGATTGTGTATTTCCTTTCAAGGTGATTGATTTTTGAACTTGAATTGTCCACAGTGCTGACTTGGCGGGCAAGAGCATTCACATTAGCTTTCATTCTCACATGCTTCATCTTTGCAGGTGACTCTAATTCGAACCGATTATTCTTTGACCGAACTGAACATATCAATCACTGCAGTTGCACCAGTTGAGAACTGCAACGCTTTAGCACTCGGCCGTAGCATCTGCATTGTTTTGACGCAGACAAGCACAGCGATGCTGTTTTTTTTACGGGTGACCGCAGTCTGGTACCCAAGCAAGATCGCCTATGTGATATTCTCTATTCTTTGGCTTGCAGTCCTTGGGGCGGGTATCACCGACCCAATCGTAATTCGCGGGGCGCACATAGGACCTACTGAGCAGTGTATTGACACGGTCATTCCAGAGAGTCTAGAAGTCACGGCGATTATGCCTCTGATCAACGACACTGCCATCTTCCTCGCTATAAGCTACCGTATCCTTGCCCATATCATAGTGGCGGATTCTTTCATGGCCCGTCTACGAGCTTTCTTTGGTGGTACGGGATTATCCACACTATCACGGGCTTTACTTCAGAGTGGGCAGCACTTCTACTTGTCAGTCTGTCTATGTTCTATGTATGTGGGATATTCGTCAATTCATTTGATGTTGACCCTAGGATTGCGGTTGCGGCGCATGTCATTTTCCTTGTCGTATTGAAGCTGCCTCAGCTGACTCCGGTTTACCACGGGATGCTCTCAACCCCTGGCTTAGCCCTGGTCAATGCGATGGCTTGCCTAGTGTTCCGGAGGATTAAATTCGGACTCATAAGTTCCGATGGGACATCCAAACTTCCTACAATCATTATCCCCTCGGATCTTCATGCCACAGCAAATCCTAGGTCTCTGCCCCTTTACTTTCGTCGCACCGATCCCACTACTTCGGATCTGGTAGGGAATACAACTTTTCCGTTGGAAGTTCGTGTGCAGAAGGAAGCTCATGGATTTGAAGATGGTGCGGATGCGGAATAGGAGATCTTTAACATAAATTTGGCATGCGAGTGATTTGATGGATCTGAAGAAGGAGCAAAAAGTTCTACGTACTATATTCCCGAGATATTTTAGGTTCTTCCCCAATACGGTTGCCGACAAGTCCACGCTTTGATTTGTTTGGCACAAGTCTAGACTCGAACCAGTGCCACCGTAACTTCTCAAAGACAGTCGTTTGATCAGTTACCGGAGGAGGGCGTTTACCGACCGTCAAAACTAACGACTGTTTCGAGAATAGTGCAATGCTGAGACATGATGTTAACATTGCGCGATCAAAACCAAAGGAACCCGGCTTCAAGTCTTTCGTTGATACGCTGAGTGACTTGATTAACAAAGGAAACGAGAAGTAAACGCAAACAAGTATATGGAGATCCCGAAGAGCGAGAAACGACTGCTAGATGCGTATGAAGGCCCGAAGCATCAGCGTCCCTGCTTTTCGTTCAGTCTCGAGTAATTTAGAGAACAAAAGAAACGGAGAACAAAGGAAACGAGAAGCAAACGCACTGGCAAATGAGTCTTGTACAGATCCCGAAGAGCGAGAAATGGCGACCGGAAAAACGCGAATGGCGTCGTTAAACTTAAATTCAAAGAAGCGGCGTTTCCCGCCGAGGCAACGATGGAACCCAGAAAGTGACAGAAGAGCAAGTCAGCAAGTTAGGATCAATCCATCAGCCATCAGTCGTCATCTCCACATGGAGATATTTTACGCGCGTCCACGGTCCATCTTGAATTTTGCCCCAAACGTGAGCCCTTTCTTTAGCGCTTGAGCTGCTTCTGGTCATCGCCCTCACACAGCATACATCTCGCGTATCGGTCCGACGGTCTATACCCGTTCTCACGAATACAGCTTTCCGAGTCGGCCGACCCCTCCAGAATATCCGAAACTATCCGACATTTAACTTGCTCCCAGTATACTACGTTCTTTTCATCACATTTCAATTCAGCGTCCCCAGGGCCGGTAATTCTGCCGCGGGATGGCGACCATGTTGCGAGATACAAAATGGCTTCCATCAAGCTCTCTTGGCCCGTCAAGTATCGAATCATTGATCGTTCCATGACTATTCTTGTTGAAGACCCCAAAATTTCTGACCGTAATCTGCGTCAATCTTCTAAGAACTTCGTGGATCGGCTTGGGATTTATTTATATTCCTGTGTTCATTCCAACCATCGCCCACGGCACGAAGGCCCTTCCGTCTTGTTAAAAAACACCATCCCAGCGTTCTCTCGATTCCCGCGACGATTGCGGGCGCCTGAAATCCCGTATATAAGGCGATCCCCCATGGGACTACAATATAACTCATGGCCAACGCAACTGAATTACCCAATCCCTCGACTCCCCTTGCATTCTTACCTCCAGCTCTCGCAAGTCAAATTGAGGTATGGCGATATGTCATTGCGGGAACATCGGGCGTAAGAACCGATCGATATTGAACCGTACGAATTAATTTACCTCTCGAGTTCTTAGGCATACGTCTGGGACGTTGGGCTGAACCTCGGAAACGACTATACCTTGTTGTTCAAGCACAGGATTCGGTTCCCCACGATTGTGTATTTTCTTTCTAGGTGGGCTCCAAGCTATTTTTGAGTTTCGAACGTCTGTCGTGCTGATTATTTCTGCCAAGGGCATTCACATTGGCTTATATCCTCTCATACTTCATCTTCGCAGGTGAATCGAACTCATTATTCTTTTTCTCAACGGGAGAACTGAGCATATCAATAACTGCAGTTGCTCTAGTTGAGAACTGCAATGCCTTCGCACTTGCCATGACCATCTCCGGTATTTTGACACAATCAACCACTGCAATGCTCTTCCTTTTACGGGTAACTGCGGTCTGGCACCCGAACAAGATCACCTATACGATGTTCTCTATTCTTTGGCTCGCAGTCCTCGGGGCAGGTCTAACTGGTCCACTCGGAATGCGCAGAACCCATATAGGGCCTACCAAGCAGTGTATCGACACAGTCATTCCAGGCGATATAGAGGCCACGGGAATTGCTCCTCTAATCAATGACACCGCCATCTTCTTCGCTATAAACTACCGTATTCTAGCCCATACAAATAGTGGCGGATTCTTCCATTGCCCGTCTTCGAGTTTTCTTCGGTGGTACCCGATTATCCACACTATCACGGGCTTTACTTCAGAGTGGGCAGCACTTCTACTTGTCAGTCTATGTTCTATGCATGTGGGATAATACCTCGATTGATTTGATCTCAGGATTGCAACTATCACACATATCATTCTCCTTGTCATGTTGAAGCTGCCTCATTTGACCCCAGTCTACCACGCGATGCTCTCAGCCCCTGCCCTGGCCCTGGTCAATGCGATGGCTTGCCTTGTGTTCCGGAGGATTAAATTCGGACTCATAAGTTCCGATGGGACATCCAAACTTCCAACAATCATTATCCCCTCGGATTTTCATGCCACAGCAAATCCTAGGTCTCTGCCCCCTTTACTTTCGTCGCACTGATCCCACCACTCCCACCACCACAGATTTGGGAAGCAATACGACTTTCCCGCTGGAAGTCCGTGTGCATAAGGAAGCTAATGGATTTGAAGATGGTGCGGTTGGGGAGTAGGAAATCTTTAACATAAAATTTGGCATGCGAGTGATTTGATGGATCTAAGGAGCAAAATCCACATACAAGATTTTTTATGTTCCTCTTTAATTTTTGCCAATCGTTTGACTACTTAGTCTCATCATAGTCATACTTGTTTTCAATTGCGGCGTGGAAGTTGATGACATGGATTGCCTTTTTGGGTCGCAATAGGTTGTTTGCGTTTGCTGGCCTCTACATGCTCGTCGATCAGCGAGCAATCACTCGCAAATACCACATATCTCGTATCTCGGCCCGATGGCTATTTGTGTCCAAAAAAGACCTCTTACCGATCCCTCCGGAATATCCGAAACCATTCGACGTTCAACTTGTTCTCAGTACCACGTTCTTTTGGTCACATTTCAATCTAGCGTCACCAAGGCCGGTAATCCTGCCGCGAGATGGCCACTATGCGAGATACAAAATGGCTCCCTTCAAGCTCCCTTGGCTATTCAAGTATCGGATCATTCAACATCAGCCCCACAGCTATTATCGCTGAAGACCCCAAAATTTCTGGCCGTAATCTGCCTCATGGCAATCAATCTTCCAGGCACTTCGCGGATCGGTTCGGTATTTTCTTAGATCCCTGCATTCATTCGCGAAAACATTGCCCGCGGCACGAAGACTTTAAAGAAGCCACCACAGCAAGTCGGTGCCTGCCAAAACTCCGTTGATTCCCGTGACGGTCGTGGGCCGTCAAACTCCTGTATATATGGCTCAACCTCCACCACATGCCAACTTGACTCATGACCAACACAACAGAACGCCCCAATCCTTTTACTCCCCTCGCTTTCCTACCACCAGCTCTCGCAAGTCAACTTGAAGTATCGCGATATCTCATTGCGGCAACACTGGGAGTGAGAACCGATCGATATTTATCTACAATGTGCACGAGTTGACACATCTCGAATTCTTAGGCATACGTGTGGGACATTGGATTGAACCTCGGAAACGACTATGATTTGTTGTTCAAGCACAAGGTTCGCTTCCCAACAATTGTGTATTTTTTCTCAAGGTGATCTCCAAACTATTCTGAACTTCAAACGTCTGTCGTGCTGATTACTTATACCAAGAGCATCCACGCTGGCTTTTATTCTCACATTCTTCATTTTCACAGGTGAACTTGAATTCCTCATGCTTTGACTTGACTGCCGAACCGAACATATCAATAACCGCAGTTACCCCGGTTGGGAACTGCAATGCCCTAGTGCTTGGCTTCAGCATCTCCGCTGTTTTGACACAGACAAGTACCGCAATGCTCTTCTTTTTACGAGTAACGGCGGTCTGGTACCCCAACAAGATTGCCTACGCGGTATTTTCTATTCTTTGGATCGCCGTCCTCGGGGCGAGTCTCACCTCCCCACTCGAAATTCGCGGAGCCCATATAGGGCCTACTATGTATTGCATTGACACGGTCATTCGAGGCAGTGCAGAGGCCGCGGCGATCATGCCTCTAATTAACGACACCGCTATCTTCCTTGCTATAAACTACCGTATTCTTGCCCATACATTAGTAGCAGATTCTCACTTGGCGCGTCTACGAGCTTTCTTCGGTGGTAAGGGATTATCCACACTATCTCAGGCATTGCTTCAGAGTGGGCAACACTTCTACTTGTAAGTGTCTTATGTGGAATAATTCTTCAATTAATTTGATGTTGCCCTAGGGTTGCAGTGGCGACACATATCACTGTCCTTGTCGTATTGAAGATGCCTCATTTGAGCCCGGTGTACCACACGATGCTCGGAATCCCTGGCTTTTCCCTAGTCAACGCAATGGCTTGCCTAGTGTTCCGAAGGATTAAATTCGGACTCATAAGTCCTGACGGGATGTCAGAAATTCCTCCAACGGATTTCCATGCCACAGCAAATCCTAGGTCTCTGCCCCTTCACTTTCGTCGCACTGATGCTACTACGTTGGATCTGGAAAGGAACACAACTTTTCCGTTGGAGGTTCACGCGCAGAAGGAAGCTCGTGGATCTGAGAATGGTGCCGATGCGGAGCAGGATGTCCCTTACTCCATAAATTTGGCCTAGTTCATGCGAGTGATTTCGATGGATCTGAGGAAGGAGCAAAAAGTTTTTACGTACTATATGCCCGAGATTTTTGTGGGTTCTTCTTGAATTTTGAATAATCGCCCAGTCAGTCTCATCAAAATCATACTTGTTTTCAATCACAACGTAAGAGTTTAGAACATGGATTGCCTTTTTTGAGTCGCAATGGGTTGTTTGCGTTTGCGTGTGTTATCCCTTATGCTCGTCGATCAGCGAGCGGACACACAACGACGATGTGCTACCGCAGGATGCTTGCTAAATGTTAGGTTGGAAGGACTGCTATTTGTCATGTGCGGCTAACGGGCTTCTGCTGTGCTGAACACACGTATGCGCAGGTGACGTTCCCATTCCTCATTGGCATTACCGCGGATCCATTCCAATTCCGCCTTAAGTATTACTTCGTCCACGCTAGCAATACTACATATATATTGTCATCCAAGACCTGGATACTGACCCGTCAGCTGCCTACTCCTGCTCCTAGCCCGTACTAGCTGGAATGACGATTTCGTGCCTGGGCTTCAAGGCTTGTCTCCCGAGCTCGTCGCGGCCACAGATAACCTCCACTCTCTGTCTCACCGGCAATCACAACTTCCTCGCCCTCCTTCAGCCGTACACCTGGCGCGCACTCGCCCTCACCACCAACGACGCCCGAGGTAGTACGCGTTGTTCCTGGTCGCCTTCGTTCTCGTCCTCGTTTTTCTGCTCCCCTCCCGCTCTTCCTTGCGCCCAGGCTGCACATGCCGAATTACCGGATATAGTAACTTCTGCCTTCGTCCTCATCTCCCAGCGTCACTTTCTGGCCTGTTTCTACTCTAATAAGCGCCGATATGTAGCTGGATATGAGCATCGTTCATGCACTTTTCCGTGGCCTTTGTACGGAGTTCGCAGAAGCTGAAACTGCATCCAATTCTCGAGGTGAAATCTCTGACTTGAATTGGGCCGCAAATATAGCTTCGAGGCTTGGGCCGAATGTCTATGATTGAAATCATGCTCCCACGCATGTCTTGACTGGTACTTATATCGGTCGAGTACACCCGCTGAGCTTTCGCGGGAGACTTGGCTGTCAAAGCGTCTCTTTTCTTCAGCGAAGAGTTGTTTTTGTTCTTTCCAGCTCAAAACTCTTCGCAAACTCGGGACCCCTGAAGACTTGTCCGCTTATCGACGACCATCCTCACCCAATTCTTGACTAGTATATCGGTTGAGTACACCCGCTTGTCATGTCAAAGTTAGTATATTTTCGCGGGAGAGCTGGGTTCACTTTTCAGCTCAAAAAAGTTTCACTTCTCACCGGCACTTAATGACCTGCTCACTCAACCACAGCCAACTATACTAGATTCTTGACTAGTATATCGGTTGAGTACACCCGCTTGTCATAGGCAATTGTCGCAAATCTTCGCGGGAGAGCTGGGTTCGACTCCCAGGTCGAGAGATATGCCCATCTTGTATGCATTTTTTCTCGGCGATTAGTGTGAATGCCCCAACCTTGTTGCATCCTTGTCTCTTTTTTCCTTCGTTTCTTGCTCCGACCGAAGTTCACCGCACCACAGCACAAACCCTGCGCAAATAATGCCTTCGCGAAAACTCGAATGCAGCAAGAAACACCCTCGCACTAGCTCTACATCTACTCTCCGACGAATTATGAGAACAACTTGTTCACACTCGTATTCCCCTCCTGGTTCTTCTTGAGCACCTTCGCGACGGCGAACTCGAAATCCTCCTGCGTGACGTGCTGCCGCCGTTCGCGGAGGGCGTACATGCCTGGGTGGGGGTTAGCGGGCGAACGTAGTAAGCGAAGTGAAGGAAGAAGAGGAGGGAAGGTGAGAGAGGGGAGTAAGACAAGCAGAGGGGAGGGAAGGGGAAGGGAGAGGGAGGGAGGGGAGTGAAAGCAGGGGTAAGGAAGGGAGGAGGAAGAGGAGGGGAGGGAGCGAGAATGGGCGAACGGGACGCAAACGAAAAGTGAGAAAGAAGGGGGCAATCGGCACGGAGACCAAGGAAGAGAAGAAGAGACCAGAGGCAAGACAAGGCGCGCGAGGACGAAGACGCCAAGCCGACGTCGACGCCAATGGCTACGCAGCCAAAGAGGAAGCCCCGACGACAAAGGCGCGCTACGGCGACAAAGGCGAAGGCTCGACGTTGGCGATGCCACCGCGACCGCGCGCAGCCACCGACCGACCACCGCTCCTCCCCCGCTTCTTCGCCCCCTCCTCCTCCCCCCGCCCCCCAAAAAACAAAGACGAGTCGCCTTGCAAAGGAAGAAAAGGCAAAGGAAGAAGAAAAGGCACTCACCCGCCTCGGTACATATCCCGCGCACCTCCGCACCAGAGCACTGGCCCATCTTCTCTGCGAGCGCGCGCAGGTTGATCCCGCGCTGGAGGGACATCTGTGCGAACGTTAGCCGGTGCATACATCAATTTTTTTTAAAGAAAAGAGACGAAAAAAAAAGAAAGGGGAGGAAAAATGGGGGGGAGGGGGAGACCCACCTTGCGTGAATGAATCCGCAGAATCGACACACGCGCCTCGGGGCCAGGCGGCGGGAACTCGATTTTCCTGTCTATCCGGCCGGGGCGGAGGAGCGCCGAGTCGAGGATGTCTATTCCTGGTCAACACAACGCTGATAATGACAGAGAGAGGGCACCCACCAATTCGATTCGTCGCCATAATAACCTTGATATTCTTCCCCGGCTCGAACCCATCCAGCTGATTCAACAGCTCCAACATCGTCCTTTGCACCTCGCTGTCGCCCCCCACCACTCCCACTTTCTCCTCTCGAGCTCCCAATGGAGTCGATCTCGTCCATGAATATGATTGACGGCGCGTGCTCGCGCGCCATGACGAACAGCTCGCGCACCATCCTGCTGCCCTCGCCGATGTACTTCTGCACCAGCTCGGACCCGGAGACGCGGATGAACTTGCAGTCTGTATGATGTGCCACCGCCCTCGCCAGCAGGGTCTTCCCCGTCCCAGGGGGGCCGTACAGCAGCACACCCTTCGGCTGCGCAATCCCCAGCGCCTCAAACAGCTCGGGGGTGCTTCACCGGGAGCTCAATCACCTCCTTGATCTCCTTAATCTGCTTATCCAGCCCGCCGACCATCTCGTACGTGCTGTCCGGCACCTTCTCCACCATCATCAAGCTCACCAGCGGGTCGACCTTGTTCGGCAGGATTTTGTGGATCGTGTACGAGTCGGAGCGGAGGGCGATGCGGAGGGAGGGCGTGAGGGAGGCGAGGGGGACGTCCGGGTCGATGTCGACGATGTATTTGCCCTCGGGCTGGACTTTTACGAGGACTTTTGTCTTGGACATGACTTTGACTACTTCGCCGACGTAGGAGCCGGGTTCGTGCAGCAGCTGCAGTTCTTCGCGCAACAGTCGTACTTTCCACCACGTCAGCCGCGCGCACACACGCAAATGAGGAACGGGAGGGCGCACCGCGTGCATTGAGGGCATTCCGCTGTGCCTCGAGCCGTCTGAGGTTCTGCGTCTTCTCGTTTATGGTGAGTTCTGCGGCCTCAATCTTGGCCTGGTAGTATGATTTTATGCCCCCCGGGGCGCTGGGGATCTTCTTCGGGACGGCGACGGGCATTGCGGTGGTTGGTCTTCAGAAAGAGAGAGGCGTACGCGTCGACACAGCCACACGTCACGATGGAAGCGGGCCAATTGCGAGCCAACATCTCGGAATACAGGCAGCGCACAATGAATACCGGAAGAGGCTCAGGACCTCTGTCCTAGGCCTGAGGAGCTGGCAGTTTATACCAAATGGTGGACTATACATAAATTATATGTTTTCAGCGAATTCCCGTGAGGACGCCTCAAATATATAACATGCTATAACATGCCGATGATGGCTCCGGGTCGGGGTATTCAGAAACAGCCGACTCGGCGCGGGGCCGCTGTGTCTTTTGCCAGGCGCAATGATATTTTCGGAAATCACTGGCACACCCGAGTCAGAACCCCGGCACGGTGGGTTCAAGTTGCGTTGAGTCAACAAGTATTTGATATGTTTGAAAATCCCTCTCTGGATGTCCTGAGATCCTCTTTGTTTGATACAAGTAAAAATTGAAGTAGAGCAGCTGATAAACACAAGTGAACAATCCCCCAACATTTTGGACGCGGGCGAGCGGCCAGACACCAATGCCGAGTGTCGATGCCGAGGGATGCCGAGGTTTACCAGACCCCAACTTTAATTCATTCCGACCGCGGAAATTATTGCTTTCCTGTGACAATTTTGGCTCCTTGAATGTTCAAAACATATTGACATGCAGACCAGCCTAAGGTACACATAGATGATGGTCTCCCAGGAACCCAACAGGGCGGCGATCGCGAAATATACACAGGCACGTTGATCGGCGTTCTTCACATCGACTCAACTCCAATGCTTGCCGTCAAATACGGCAGTTTTAATGGGCATTATGACCATATACAGCTTGTATATAAATTTCTCCACACCTGTTCCCTCACCCTGCGTGCTCATTGGGGAAACTGATATCATTGCCAGAGTCGTAGAGGGCTCAAAGACTACGGAGTTCATGACAAGACCAGAATCCATTCATTTTTATATTTTCAAATTTATCGTTTGCATTTTTTTCCCGTCGCAGCGCACTGGTGGCGCAAGGGAGCGGGCTGCGGGCGGCTTTGAAGGCAGTGGTGGGAGCCGTCGGAACCGCCCTTGGCGACGTCGCGGGCTATTTTCTGAGGGCCACAAGCACATCGGGATTACATAGCTGAATTTCCACCCAAATTGGCTCGGATACCAATCCTCCTCCTCCTCCTGAAATATCAAATCAAGTATCAATTGACAGGAAGTTAGACAGGAAATTACACCGTAAAAATGCCTCGGGCTTACTATATATGGGAAGCCCGAAGCATTTCTGCGCGGAGAAAACGCAAGATATCCATACTTGACTTGAAACTTGAAGCTTGAAGCTTGAAGTAATCGAGCCAATGTAATGTTGGGGGAAATTCAGCTAATTCCGATGTGAAGAACGATGAAGTTATCGCGAATTTACAATCGAGTCCGAGCGATATTTTCAGGACTCAAACACCATATACGGCCGTCGTCGTACAGGCTGTAGACGGTACGGGTGGACCAGTAACCGTCGCGTCGTCCTTGAGCGTACGCGTCGACACAGCCACACGTCACGATCGAAGCGGGCCGTCGCAAGCCAATAATTCTTCCGGCGTGTGCTGCGAAGGAGATGCCTGCCAGATGTTCTGTTGGATGGGCTATTCGCGTGCGATTGGCCTATTCGCGTCTGTTCCTATTCGCCAGCTAATTCGCGATGTACGGCAGACGGGGTTCTGTTACTCGCGCGTGTGCGGTGACGGGAGACTAATGCGAACTGGGTTCCCCATTTCTCCTTATTCGCATTACACGGGTCCATTCGTGTCACCGCTCCAATTCTTCCTTATCACGCCCCTGCACACCAGCAGAAGCTATGGAAGGGCTATATATACAGTCATCCAAGTCCCGGATCCTGACCCGTCAGCTGCCCTGCTCCTAGTACAGAATGACGACCTCCCTGCTGGACCTATCGCCCGAGCTCGTCGCCGCTATCGTCGACCACCTCGCTCCACACACCGACGACTTGCATGCTCTGTGTCTGACCGGGAACCATAACCTGCTCGCCGTCACCCGGCCGTACACTCACCGCCAACTCACCCTCACCCTCCACTCCGGACCTCGCAAAGAGCACGACCCTCGCCAGCAAGCTGCGCGTCTTCGTCGCGGACCCGTTCAAATCGCGCTGTGTTCGTTCGCTGAACATCACGCTAATCGGCACCTATGACATCACGGCCCCCGCGTCGCGCGCCCTGCTCGACGCCCTCCCGTTGCTCACACACGCCACCCACGCCGCGATCGACTGCACCAACGCCCCGCCTTTGCCCTCCGCCCCCACCCACGCCCTTTTGATCAACCGTGTCGTGCAGTCCCTCCCGGCGCTCCTCAGCCTGCGCGTCACATGCGCCACGGACGCCTGGGGTGAGACCCTCGTCGCCGATATGGCTTCGTCCGTGTGCCCGCCCCGACTACGACATATCGGGACGCGTTTCTGCAACCCTGCCGGCGTCAACCAACTCTGGTCTTACTGCCCAAACCTAAAGGTGATCGAGATGGAGGGCGGCCCGGCGGAGGCTTTCTATCGCGAGCATGCTGTCGACGCGTCGGCAGTGTATCAAGGTACGTTTCCTTGTCTTTTGCCTGGTTATTTGAGCTGAAAGGGACGCGTAGGCCACACAACATACTCCACCGGCGTCGACTTCCTCTTCACCCCTGGACCAGCCGCTCCCACACCTCAAACCCCGGACGGCGACGAACCCGCACCACGCCCTGCGCTCCTCGACACCGCAACGAGCATTTCCCTCCTCTCAGACGCGCCGTACGACGACTCGGACGCGTGTGCGCTCATGCATTACTTCTCGGTACGTTTCCTCTCCTTTCTGTACCTCTCCTTCTAAATCGTGCGTGCTAACTCGCCCCTAGCAAGGCCACCCCACCCCCTCCCCAACCCTCCGCCACTGGTTCTCCACCCTCGCCCTCACCGTCGACCAGTTCGCCGCTATCCTGCGGGGCGTACGATCCCCTACGATCCAGCGCGTCAGCATCACGCTTCCGTCTTCCTCCTCGTCCGCGTGGCCTTCTGAAGACGCCGACTTCGCCTCCGCCTCGCCCGATTTAGCGGACGTCGACGACGACGACGCCCATTTTTCGCCCTTTGGCCCTCTGTATTCCCCATTTACGTCCTCGGCCTTTGACGCCCCCTCCCTCTCTCCCTTCACCTCAGCCTTCTTCGGCACCTACCCCTCCTCCGCCGCCTCTCTTGGGTGGAACGACGACGACGAGAACGACAACAACGAGGAGCACTGGCGCCCGTCCGATTTCACCACCTATCTCTCCAAATTAACACGGAAGGAAGAAGGGCGGTTCTTCGCAGGCTTCGAAAGCCTGACAGACCTGGCGCTGCCTTGCGATGGGGTGTCGTCCAAGACGCTTGTACGTGTCTTGTTTCTTTACCTTCTTGCCATTCCATTCCTCGACACTCTTTATGTTCTATGTACTGACTACGACGCACAGTCCCTCCTCCCGCCCCTCCTCGTACACGCCCCCCGCCCTGCAACATCTTTACTTCGCCGCCCCTCCTGCCTCTTTCTTCCCCTCCACCGCCCCGTCCTCCTCGACGTCCTCTCCCTCTCCCGGAATCGCCGCCCTCGGCCTCCCGGTTCGGTCCGTACACAGCGGCGTCGGAGCTCAGCGCAAAACGAGAGCCGACGCACTAACCGCCCCCCGCACACGCCTACGCGAGCGCGATCCCGACACTGCGCAGCGTGTCGTGGCGCGGGGTGGGGACGTTCCGCGTCGTCCGCCCTACCGACAGCGATGACTTCGTCTCCCATGTCTCTTCAAGGAATAATTACAACGACGCCGACAACGACACCGCCGACTGGGATTCTGATCGGGATTCCGACTCAGGATACGGCAGCGGGAGCGGGAGTCGGCGCGGCAGCTCTTCTTCTGGCTCTGACTCGGACAGTTGCGGCAACAAGTGCGGGAAAGCGCGGGAAGGCAGCGGGAGTGGCGGCTGTGGTGGCGTCCTTGGCGTCTCTAGCGGTGGCGTCCCGAGCGGCGATAGGAGGAAAGGCGGAATCGGGATGAGAGCGAAATGCATTCCCGAGCGCTACCGCGCGCCGGCGTGGGAGCGCTGGGATGGGGTCGGCGGGTGGTGGGAGATGTGATTCCGCCTTCCTGCTCCCTTCCTTGCCTTCACGGCTTCGAAGCTAGGTGTCGGTCGACCTCGGCGGGTGTCGTGACGGCGGGGAGATGATGTGTCGTGATTCGGATGAGAGAAAAACCAGCGTCGACGACGAATGTGAATACCCGGAAGGGCCATGCATACCCGGACTATCAACTGTTCTGTTTCTTTTCGCTTTCTACTGCTATCTGTACCACTACATGTAACTGTACTTCAACCAACTGTACCTGTACCAACTTCAACTTCTGTAGCACGCTTTGCAATTTTACCATTCATATGTTCATCTGTTGTGACCAATCAATCTTCTCGTATCTTTGGTGACTCGCAAAACCGTCGCGGATCGATCCTTTAGGAAGGCTGGATTCTGTTGGAAGATTCGTGGATGTATGTCAGTGGCCGTCATATGTTTTCGGACAAACCGCCGCGGATCGACCGTTTTGGAAGTACGAGCGTATGTCATTGTCAGCGAGTCAGTGATATGCTGTCGGAGGCCGAGAGATGTTGTGGACTGTCGCGGAATCGTATGCTATCAAGATGTTTTCAACGTGGGGGTGTCGACTTCCACGCATGGAAGGAAGTCGAAAGATGGAGGTAAGAATTGGAAGCAAAGCAACGGAGGAACGGAGCGGAACGGAGGAACGGGATTAGGAAGATGTCGCCGAGCCTTTTTGAACTGCTCTGCTCAGCACCAAGAGCAAAATTCGAGCCGTATGCGTATCCTCCGTAGATACAAGAAGATTTCTTTAGATATACTTCAATTTATGCCTCGCCCATCCCCGCCCCAGCGTCCGCATGATCACTCACCTCAACGGACGTCCGCCGGCGACACCTACCTCGGCTGCGGGGCCCGGGCTGGGTCTTCTGCTGCGAGGGGTTTCGACTTCACCCCTTCCACCAGCGACGGCGGCGGCGGCATGTACATGCTATCTTGCGAATTCCCGAATATGTGCGCTGCGACATAGAGAGAACGCTTTCAAGTACCAACCAAGTGAATCCAAGAAAGTTGAAGCGCGCACCTCTTCCACTTCGTACCAACCAACCATAAGCATAATTGACGTGTACACGGAGTAGCAGCGGCAGGACGAGGTCCGAGTGGACCCGCCCACCCGAAAGTAGAGAAAGTATTCAGGGAAGAGAAAAAGCCACAAAAAAGACTAACGCGCAGGAAGCTCGCCGTCCCTGCATCCAAAGACGTCACTCACCTCGCACTCAAAAGAGGGAAAACCAAACCTACGCGGTCATCGGCCCCTCTGCCCCACACAGCAGATACGCTGAGGCCTTTACCTACCGAAGAAATCCTCAGCCGACCGAGCTTGTGCAATCGTTACAGGGTTCGTGTACGGTGCGCCTCCGAGGCTCGCATGACGCGTATGTGGCTATTGATGCTGCTGAGGCCCGTCCGTACAGGCTCGAGCTGCAAATAAAGTAAAGAATTTGGAGTAGGGAGGAAGCCTATGTAGGAACACCGCTCATGTTCGCCAAGTCTGCGTGTGTGGGTTGTTCAATGGGCTTTTATGATACGTATCATCATCTTGTATGAGTCCAAAATTTCGAGGAGCCCAAGTCTGCTTGTATTTGTGTCCCGTTCACGTTGTTCTGACGTCCGAACGGGTTTCTGTTTCACCGAGCGTGTTTATTTTCGGCAATGTGTTGACACTGCGCAGTCGAGGCCCAAGGGAACCGGCGTTCAAGTTTTCGCCAAGTGCTGAGTGGTTTAAATAAGGAAGAAAACGAGAAGGGCCAGACGCAGAGTCCAGACACAGACGAGTATGGAGATCCCGAAGGGCGAGAAACGCACGCATCGGCTTTCCATCTATCCACTGTAACAATACCGGCCTCTTGTCGCGGAGGCAGTAGCTGGTATGGGCGGCGCGGTCCCGGCAACAATAGGCGTTGGCGAGGAAGACCAAGGGAAATGCTCGATGTTGCCCGTCTGAACGATCACGACCAAGGCATCTCTGATCCACTCCTCTCCCAATCTCCAATCGTCCCACTAGTCCCGGATCATATCCAGTGCATGCTCGAGGTCAGCTGCGTCATTTTGCTCAGAATCCTCATCGTGCTGGGAGATGGTACATCCCAAGTTCTGTGACAAGAGATTGTCGGCCACGACCCAGACGAGGGTACGACGACATCAACCGTATTATTCCAGAGTGCAGTGCGGCTGGTCGAAAGACGGAAATGTTGTTGGCGAAGTGCGAATCAGGATGTGGACCGTAGAAGGAATCTGAAAAAAGTGGGAGATACTTGACTGCACCGAGAAACTCGCAGCCTATGAGCATAAGTCTGCCTTCCGGGACAGATCTCCTGCAGACTGTAAGAGAAGTGGGTCTGGTAAGGATTTAACCGACGAAAGGTCGGCGCGAAGAATGGGACAATTTGTCGTCGGGGATGGTGTAAGTATAAATTCTGGCAGTGACAGGGTTAGAAACTGGACATGAAACTAGGGCAGCTGACGCACCTTTGCGAGAATTGGAACTTGAAACTGTCGGTAGAGCGTGGGCGGCCACATCCAACTGATTCGGCAGGGCAATCTGAAGCAGCCCTTCGGGTTGTAACTGCCATAAAGTCCCGTCGTACTTCTCGGCTCATGGTCGCAGTGGTCACCGCTAGAGTCAAGGTAGAGTAACAGTTCAATTCGGGTCAATGATGGGATCACGGAAAGTTCCCCTGAAGCTTCGCCTCACAGTGAGAGTCTCACAAGGCTGTCTCACTCCATTCATCAACAAACGTAGTTCCTCTGCTTGATGCTTGCACTCTTCGCTCAAACACGACGCATCTCGTGTACCCGCCTGAGTCGCGGCCCGATGGATATTTGTCTCCACACCTGTTCGCACGAAAATACAGTTTTCGCCCTTGCCTTACAGGATATATGCTCGTCGCTAAATATCCGAAACCATTTGGCGTTCCAGCTTATGCTACAGCATAAAAATCTGGATAAGTGGACCATACGAAGATTGAGCCCAGATTTCTGGCCGTAATCTAATCAATCCTCGTTACATCGGCTTGGTATTTTCTGTCCCTGGGCCCATTCCCAACGGCACCGTCCACGACTGTGCCAGCTCAGGAAGGCCCTTATATCTTGTTTTGAAAACCACTTCGGCGGGCCAGGCTCTGTCAATTCCGCGACGATCAAGCGCGCGGACTCGGAAAATCCTGTGTATATGGCCCAACCTCCATGAAATCCTAACATCACTTATGGCCAACATAACTGAATTGCCCAATCCCTTCACCCCTCTTGCTTTCTTACCTCTGGCTCAGGCAAGTCAATTTGAAGTATGGCGATATGTCGTGGCGGCAACACTGGGCGTAAGAACCGATCGATATTGATCCGCACGAATTAATTGAATAATTCACATCTCGAATTCTTGGGCATATGTGTAGGACATTGGATTGAACCTCGGAAACAACTAAGTATACCTTGTTGTTCAAGTACATGGAAGGAAGGAAGATTGTATAACCGCAGCGGTCCCTAAAAAGAACAAGGGGAGGCCACGTTGATCATATCCCTAATTAACGACACCGCCATCCTTGCTAAAATCTACCGTATCCTTGCCCTTGCCCATACATTAGTGGCAGATTCTCTCGGGGTCCGGCTTCGAGCTTTCTGCCTTGTATAGACGGGATATCTCACTTGATTCAACACAAGGAGTCTGTGGATATCCCGAAGGCCATGTAGCAGGACGCCGAGGACGCCAATGGTGTGGTTAAAGTGGAGGGAAACGCCAAGGCGGTGTTTCCTGCTAAGGCAGCGCCGACTGGGAAAGCGGAGCGAGAGAGGAATTAGCTCGTAAGTAGTTGGATAGGATCAATGCATCACGTTTTCATATCCCAGTCTCCAGTGTCCACCATCTTTCTCATCTTTTTTCGCTCACCTTCCACTCTATTCGTGGAATTTTTGCCTCATCCGCCGTCTCTTTCCCCAGTTTTGGCTGCGTTGGACCTTTCTTTTCGCCTATACACTCCGGCAGCTCTTGTGTCCTCGCCTGGTTGTGTCCGGGACTCCGTCACAGTGCATTTGAGTTTCAAATCGTGTTTCCCAGTCCGACCCTTTCCCATGCACTCGGTCTGAAACGACCTCAGCCAACTTCAACTGCTCCCCCCAAACCCCACAAATCTTGTCCATCTGGCCGGCTTTGACTTTCGTCCCTCCGGAAAATTCGGAGCAGTTTGTCCCCGTCCAACTTGTTGATGTTACCAGTTGAGTTCTGCTGTGAGATCGTCACTATGCTGTGCGATGCAAATCTGGGCTCACGGGTTTCAGATCAGCGATGTTGTGCTGAATCCATCGATGAACTTTTGGACATCCCACAATTATACTAGTACATCGTGTTGAAGACCTATTCCTGGTTGTGTTCTCGCTCGCCTCTCGCTTTATTCATCGACTTTTTTGCTTCGCCCGCAGTCCCTCTTTTCCACGTTCGTGCTGCTTCGAGTCTTCGTTTCGCCTATAGTATCCTGGGTAGTCCATGCTCATATTTCGTGTCTCTTTCCCATCCACTCCACCTCACAAATACCGCACATCTGGCATATCGGTTCGACGGATAGTTGTGATCATACCTGTTCTCAAGAGTACGTCTTTCCGATCCCTCCAGAATATAAACCATTCAGCGTTCAACTTGTTCTTGGTGCCTTCTTTTGGTCACAACTCATTCCAGCATCGCGAGGGCCAATAGTTCTGCGACGAGATGGTCGTTATACTGCGAGATACAAAATGCCTCCCCTTAGCCCGTCGAGTATCGAATCATTGATTACTCCACGAGTATTCTGGTTGAAGATCCCAAAATTTCGGGCCGTAATTTGCATCACGGAAATCAATCTTCCAGGAACTTCGTGCGTTGACTTGGCATTTTCTATCTCTCTATTCATTCCCGAAGACATTGTCCACGGCAATGCCGGGGCAAGAAGATCCTTTCTTCTTGTTCACCCAAGCAAGCCAGTGCCTGCTGATGTTCTGTTGATTCCTGTGACGGTTGCGGGGCAGGTACGCTGGCAACATCCCGTATATAGGGCTCAACCCCTACGAGATCTCAGCAGTCAACTTGACCCATGGCCAACATAACTGAATTACCCAACCCCTTTACACCCCTCGCTTTCCTACCTCCAGCTCTCGCAAATCAAATTGAGGTATCGCGATATCTCCTCGCGGCAACACTTGGAGTATGAACTGATCCATATTTATGTGCATAATTAATTTACATCTCGAATCCTTAGGCATACGTTTGGGACATTGGATTGAATCTCGGAAATGACTATGCTTTGTTATTCAAGCACAAGGTTTGCTTCTCGACAGTTGTGTATTTTCTTTCAAGGTGATCTCCAAACTATTTTGTACTTCAAACGTCTACAATGCTGATTACCTTGGTCAAGGGCATTCACATTGGCTTACATCCTTGCTGGTTTCATATTCATAGGTGAAATCGACCTCATTTTGACTTGACTGTCGAACTGAATATCAATAACTGCAGTTGCGCCGGTCGGAAACTGCAATGTCTTTGTGCTCGGCTGTAGCATCTCCGTTGTTTTGATGCAGACAACGACTGCGATGCTTTTTTTTCTACGAGTAACCGCAATCTGGTACCCGAACAAGATTGCCTATGCAGTGTTCTCTATGCTTTGGATGGCCGTCCTCGGAGCGGGTGTCACTGCACCACTCACGATTCGCGCTACGAACATAGGACCTACTCGGCACTGCATTGAAACAGTCATCCCAGGCATCACAGAGCTGACGGCGATTGTGCCTCTAATCAACGATACCGCCATCTTCCTTGCTATAAACTATCGCATCCTTGCCCCTACAATAGTGGCAGATTCTCTCGGGGCCCGGCTTCGAGTTTTCTTTGGTGGTACCGGATTATCCGCATTATCACGAGTCCTGATCCAGAGCGGACAGCATTTCTACTTGTAAGTGTACGCCCTATATAGACAAGATATCGCAATTGATTCGACATTACCCCTAGAATTGCAGTTGCAACACATATCACTCTCCTTGTTGTATTGAAGTTGCCTCAGTTAAGCCCGGTTTACCACGCGATGTTCGCTTTCCCTGGCTTTTGCCTGATCAACGCAATGGCTTGCCTAGTCTTCCGGAGGATTAAATTCGGACTCATAAGTTCTGATGGGACGTCCGAAATTCCTACGACTGCCCTCTCCTCGGATTTCCATGCCACAGCATATCCAAGGTCTCTTCCCCTTTACTTGCGTCGCACCGACCCCACTACCACGGACTTAGGAAGCAACACAACTTTCCCACTGGAAATTCGTGTGCAGAAGGAAACCCATGGATTTGAAGATGGTGCGGGTACGGAGCAGGAGATCTCAGACTCAATTGATTCGGCATAGTTCATACGAATGATTTGGATGAGTCTGAGGAAGGAGCAAAAACTCTACGTGCTATGTACCCAAGATTTTCGTTGTAGGTTCTGAATCGTCTTGAATTTCGAATAATCGGGTGGCTCGTCTGCGAATGGCGCATCAAATTCTGGGTGCTTTCTTTTTATTCCATGTCTAATTTCTGATGATTCAATTGCGGCGAGCATATATTGCCCTTTTAGGTCGCGATGGGTTGTTTGGGTTTGTTAGCCTCCATGCTCGCCCATGACGGTGATCACCAGCGAGCGCACACAACGACGATGTGCTGCCACAGGATGCTTGCCAGATGTTCTATTAGACAGACTGTTCGACATGTACGGCAAATGGGCTTCTACTATTCGCGCGTGCAGGTGGCGCGAGACTAATGCGAACCCGGTTCCCGAATCCCATTCCTCCTTATTGTATTTACACTTGATTTACACCACGAATCCAGTGGTGCCGCGGCTCCAATTCTTGCTTATCACGCCCTCCACGCCCCTGCATGCTAACAGAAGCCATGGAAGGACTGTGTATACTGTCATCCAGGAACCGGAACCTGACCCGTCAGCCGCCCCCCGCTCCTAGCACATACATACTAGTCAGAATGCCGATCTCACTGCTCGTCGCCGTCATCGTCGACCATCTCGCCCCGCACACCGACGACCTCCGCGCTCTGTGTCTAACCAGTAACCACTACCTCCTCGCTGCGGTACACCTACTGCCAACTCACCTTTACCCTCCACCGCGATCTCGCAAAGAGCACATCCCTGGCCAGCAAAGTCCGCGCCTTCCTCGCCGATTCCTTCAAAGCGCGTTGTGTCCGCTCCCCTGAACATCACGCTAATCGGCACTTATGACATCACCCTCCCCGCGTCCCGCGCCCTATTCGACGCCCTTCCGCTACTCACACACGCCGCCAACGGCACCCAGAACTGCGCTTGAGGCACATCGCAACACATTTCTGCAACCCCGCCGACGTCAACCAGCTGTGGGATTATTGCCCGAACCTCAAGGTGATCGAGATGGAGGGCGGGCCCGCGGAGGCGTTTTACCGCGAGCATGCTGTTGACGCGGCAGCGGCGTATCAAGTTGGGTTTCCTCGTCTTTTTCCTTGTCATGTAGGAGTTGAGCTGACAGGGACGCGTAGGCCACAACACTTACTCCATCGGCGTCGACTTCCTCTTCACACCTCCCCCTCCTCAAAGCACGACCCCGAGCGCGGCCGACCGAGACGAAGAACCCGCACCACGCCCCGCCCTCCTCGACACCGCAACGAGCATCTCCCTCCTCTCCGACGCGCCATACGACGACTCGGACGCGTGTGCGCTGATGCATTACTTTTCGGTGCGTCTTCATTGCCTTCTTTCTTTGTCTCTCCCTTCTCCGTTTCTCTCTCGCCCTCTCTCTTCATATGTAACTGTAACGCTGACTCGCCCTCAGCAGGCCCACCCCACCTCTTCGCCCACTCTGAAGCAATGGTCCTCCACCCTCGCCCTCACTGTCGACCAATTTGCCTCTATCCTCCTCGGCGTGCGCTCTCCTGCCATTCAGCGCGTCAGCGCTACGCCTCCTTCGTCTTCCTCCTCGTCCCTGTGGCGTTCCGAAGACGACGAAGCTGAAGCCGACTTCGCCGCTCCCGATTTAGCGGATAACGACGTGGAGCCCTTCAGCCCCTTCCCCCTGCTTTACTCGTCCTTCACCTCCTTCGCCTTTGATGCCCCCTCCTCTTCCTTCATCTCAGCCTTCCTCGGCACCTCCCTTTCCTCCTCTCCCTCCCGCCTCCGCCTCCGCCTCCGCCTCCGCCTCCGCCTCCGCCTTCGCCTCTCTCGGGTGGAACGACAACGAGAGGGACGACAGCGAGGAGCACTGGCGCCCGTCCGACTTCATCACCAAACTAACACGGAAGGAAGAAGGACGGTTCTTTGCAGGTTTTGAGAGCTTGACGGAGCTGGCGTTGCCGTGTGTTGGAGTGTTGTCTAAGACGCTTGTATGTGCCTTATTTCTTTACCTTCCTGCCATTCCGCTCCCTGAAACTCTTTATGTTCTAGTAAAATATGTACTAACTCGACGCATAGACCCTCCTCCCGCCTCTCCTCTCACACGCCCCCGCCCTGCAACATATCTGGTTCGCCGCACCTCCTGCATCCTTCTTCTCTTTCTCCCCCACCTCCACCTCCAACTCTACTCCCCCCTCCGCTTCCCCCGTGTCCTCTCCGTCTCCCGGCATTGCCGCCCTCGGACTCGGCCCCAGAACCGCGCCTCGGGAAGGGAACGTGGTGGGGACGTTCCGCGTTGTCCGCTCCGGCTTCCCTGGCGATGTTCGCTCCCACTCCGGCAGCAACGCCTCCTTCATGCCCGACTACAACTCCGGCTTCCTCACTCGTAACAGTGAACACGATGATAATATCGGGGACAAGGACTCTGATCGGGAATCAGACTCGGGATACGGCAGCAGGAGCGGGAGTCGGCGCGATAGCTCTTCCTCTGGCAGCGACTCCGACTAAAATAGTCACAGCATAAACGGGAAAACGCAGGAAGGCAGCGGGAGTGGCGGCTGCGGTGGCGTCCTTGGCGTCTCTAGCGTATCTGGCGGTGGCGTCCCGGGCGGTGATAGGAGGAGGAATAGCGGTAAAAGGCGGGAAGGAAGCATCCCATGCATCCCCGAGCGCTACCGCGCGCCGGTGTGGGAGCGCTGGGAGGGGGTTGGTGGGAGATGCGATGTCGCCGTCGTCGCTCCCTTGATTGTCCCTTCGCGGCTTCGAAGCTAGTTGTCGACCTCGGCGGGTGTCGTGACGGCGGGAGATGATGATGTGTCGTGACTCGGATACACGTTCGAGACGGCGGATGAGGGAAAAGCCGGCGTCGACGACGAATGTGAATACCTGGAAGGGCCATGCATACCCGGACTATCAACCGTTCTGTTTCTTTTCGCTTTCTACTGTGTTATCTGTACCAACCACATGTAACTGTACTTCAACCAACTGTACCTGTACCAACTTCAACTTCTGTAGCACGCTTTGTAATTTTACCATGCATATGTTCATATGTTGTAACCAATCAATCTTCTCGTGTCTTTGGTGACTCGCAAAATTGCCGCGGATTGATCCTTTAGGAAGGCTGGATTATGTTGGAAGATTCGTGGATGTGTGTCAGTGTCCCTGATATGTTTTCGGACAAACCGCTGCGGATCGACCGTTTTGGAAGTACGAAAGTGTATGTCATTGTCAGCGAGTCAATGATATGTTGTCGGAGGCCGAGAGATGTTGTGGACTGTCACGGAATCGTATGCTATCGATATGTTTTCAACATGGGGGCGTCGACTTCAACGCATGGAAGGAAGTCGAAAGATGGAGGTAAGATCTAGAAGCAAAGCAACGGAGGGACGGAGCGGAACGGACGCCCGGAATTAAGAAGATGTCGCCGAACTTTTTTGAACTGCTCTGCTCAGCACCAAAACTCAAGCTGTATACATACGCTCTGTACATACAAGAAGATTTCTTTAGATATACTTCAATTTACGTCTCGCCCCCATCATCCCCGCCCCAGCGTCCGCATGTTCACTCACCTCGATGGACGTCCTCCGGCGACACCCGCCTCGGCTGCGGGGCCCGGGCTGGGTCTTCTGCTGCGTGGGTTTGGACTTCACCCCTTCCACCAGCAACGACGGCGGTCGCAACATGTTGTCCTGTCTTTCGAATTTCCGAACACGGCCGAGCATACTCGGTGCGCTGCGACATCGAAAGAACGCGTTCAAGCACCAAAGTACCGGGTGCAGTGCATCCAAGAAATGAGAGGAAACCGCGCACCTCTTCCCCTTCCTTCGTACCAACCAACCATAAGTGTAATGGACACGGACACGGAGCAGCTTGACGTCAATAAGGACCGAGTCGTGCGCTGGCCCACCCGAGAGCAGAGAAAGGATTCAGGGAAGAGAAAAGCCACAAAGAAGACTAACGCGCAGAAAGTTCGCCGTCCAGGCTGCATCCAGAGACCTCACTCACCTCGCACTCGAAAGAGGAAAAACGAACCCTACGCGGTCATCGGCCCCTCCGCCCCACACAGCTGATACATACGCTTAGGCCTTTTTCTACCGAAGAAATCCTCAGCGGACCGAGCTTGTGCAATCGTTACAGGGTTCGTGTATACGGCGCGCCTCGCAGGATGCGTATGCGGCTATTGATGCTGCTGAGGCGTCCGTACAGGCTCGAGCTACAAATAAAGTAAAGAATTTGGAGTAGGGAGGAAGCCTATGTACGAACACCGCTCATGTTCGCCAGGTTGCATGTGTGGCTTCTCCTTGAATGAGTTCAATGGGCTTGTATGATACATATCATCGTTTTGTATGTGTCCAAAATTTCGAGGAGCCCAAGTCTGCTTGCATTTGTGTTCCGTTCACGTTGTTCTAACGTCCGAGCGGGTTTCTGTTTCACCGAGCGTGTTTATTTTCGGCACTGTGTTGACATTGCGCAGTCGAGGCCCAAGGGAACCGGCGTTCAAGTTTTCGCCAAGTGCCGAGTGGTTTAAATAAGGAAGAAAACGAGAAGGGCCAGACGCAGAGTCCAGACACAGACGAGTATGGATATCCCGAAGGGCGAGAAGCGCACGCATCGGCTTTCCATTTATCCACCGTAACAATACCGGCCTCTTGTCGTGGAGGCAGTAGCTGGTATGGGCCGCGCGGTCCCGGCAACAATAGGCGCTGGCGAGGAAGACCAAGGTAAATGCTCGATGTTGCCCGTCTGAACGATCACGACCAAGGCATCTCTGATCCACTCCTCCCCCAATCTCCAATCGTCCCACCAGTCCCAGATCATATCCAGTGCATGCTCGAGGTCAGCTGCGTCATTTTGCTCGCAATTCTCATCGTGCTGAGGGATGGTACATCCCAAGTTCTGTGAAGATTGTCGGCCACGGTACAGACGAGGATACGACGATATCAACCGTATTATTGCAGAGTCCAGTGCGGCTGGTCAAGGGATGGAAATGTTGTTGGGGAAGTACGAATCAGGATGTGGACCGTAGAAGGCATCCGGGAAAAGTGCGAGATATTCAACTGCACCGAGAGATTCGCAGCCTGTGAGCCTGTACAAGTTTGCCTTGCAGCACAGATCTCCTCCAAACTGTAAGAGAAATGGGTCTGGCGAGGACTTGGCCAACGAAAGGTCGGTGCGAAGAATGGGACAATTCGTCGTCGGGATGATGTAGTTCTGGCAATGACAAGGTTAGAAACTGGACATGAAACTAGGACAGCTGACGGACCTTTGCGAGAATTGGAATTAGGAACTGTCGATAAAATAGAGCATGCCACATTCGACTCCGAAGGGTGGCGCACTGGCAGGACAATCTATAGCAGTTCTTCTGGTTGCAGCTGGAATAAAGTCTTCTCGTGTCTGTCGGCTCATTTTGACGCTGAGGAATGGGTTTGTTGGCTCATGGTCGTGGTCACCAGTAGAGTTCAATTAGGATCATTGATGAGGCGTCACGTTTCCAGATTTGTGCGCCTGTCTTTTCTCGCCTTTCCCTCGAATTTTGCCCTAAACGCGGTCCAGGACATCCGGAATCATTCGCCGCATTCGGCGTTCAACTTTTTGGTGTTCCTCGTAGTAAGACTATGTTCTTTGGACGCCACATTTCCTTCAAGCAGCTTCATGAGGGCCAGTCTGGCCGTCATGGTAATCGGAATTTTCCATCCCTGTGCCTATTCCTGAAATGGGTGTGCAAGCTCATCTTGCTACTGTAGAAAAAAAAAAAAATACCCCAGTGGGCCAGTGCCTACCGATGCTCTGTCAATTCCGCGACGATCGCACGCGCCAAAATCTTGTATATATGACCCAACTCGCACCGGATCCCAACTTGACTCATGGCGAGCGCAACTGAATTACCCAATTCCTTCACTCCTCTTGCTTTCCTACCTCCGGGTCTCGCTAGTCAATTCGAGGTGTTGCGATACATCTATGCGGCAACACTCGGAGTAAGACCCAGTTCATATCTGTCTACATGCTTGATCACATCCGGATCCTTAGGCATACGTGTGGGACATTGGACTGAACCTCGGGAACGACTATACCTTGCTGTTCAAGCACCGGGTTCGCTTCCCGACGATTGTGTATTTTCTTTCAAGGTAAGAATTGATTTTGAACTTGAAACATCTGCGGTGCTGATTCACTCAAGAGCGTTCACATTGGCCTTTATTCTCACATGCTTCATTTTTACAGGTGAACTCGAATTCGAACACTTTATTCGTTGACTTGACGTCGAACATATCAATAACTGCAGTTGCTCCGGTTGAGAACTGCAACGCCTTAGCGCTCACCCTTAGCATCTCCGCTACCTTGACACAGATAAGCACTGCAGCGTTATTCTTTTTAAGAGTGACCGCGGTCTGGTACCCAAGCAAGATTGTCTATGTGGTGTTCTCTATTCTTTGGATGGCCGTCCTTGGAGCGGGTATTATTGTGCCACTTAGATCTCGCGCAGTGCACATCGGACCTACTCTTCAGTGTATCAACACGGCCGTAACAGCCAATATCGAGGTCTCCGTGATTATGCCCCTTATCAACGACACGGCCGTCTTCCTCGCTATAAACTATCGTATTCTCGCCCATACGATAGTGGCGGATTCTTCCACGGCCCGTATTCGAGTTTTCTTCGGGGGTACCGGACTATCCTCACTAACACGAGCTTTACTTCAGAGTGGGCAGCACTTCTACTTGTCAGTCTATGTTCTATGCAATGTGCATGTGGGATAATTCCTCAATTGATTTGATCCCAGGATTGCAGCTATCACACATATCATTCTCCTTGTCGTATTGCTGGGGCCTCAGCTAACCCTGGTTTACTATATGCTGTCGATACCTGGCTTGGCCCTCATCAATGCAATGGCTTGCCTCGTCTTCCGGAAGGTTAAATTCGGACTCGTCAGTTCTGATGGGACATCTAAACTTCCAACAATTAACCACCCCTCGGATTTCCACGCCACATCAAATCCCACGTCTCTGCCCCTTTACTTTCGTCGCACTGATCCCACCACGGACTTGGGAAGTAATATAACTTTCCCGCTGGAAGTTCATGTGCAGAAGGAAACTCGTGGATTTGAGGGTAGTGCAGATGCGGAGCAGAATATCTCTAAATCAATAGATTTGGCATAGTTGACGAGGTTTTCCGAAATTGGTGGATCTGAGGAAGCGCCATAGATTCTACGTACTATATGCCCAAGATTTTCGTAGATCTCTCTGTAGTTGTAAATATAATCTCCGAAGCGCACATCAAAGTCTCGGTGTTTCTTCCTATTCGCTGTTTAATTTCTGGCGCGATTCGATAAAACATAGATTGCCTTTTTTGGGTTGCGATAGGTTTGCGTGTGATCAGCTGGAGCAATACTGTGAATCATGATTGCGAATGAATCGGAGGAATTTGGACGAAGGCAACTTGAAGATACTGGTGGGATGGAATTCAGTGCGCCACCTCTAATTTTACAGCTACAGACGGCTGCAAAGAAAAATTCAAATAAGTACTTGGTATGATCTGCCCTCTGTATACAAAATTTCTCTAGTACTTCATACTGTATCCAATTTATGCGCCAACCATTTATACGCCATAACGACGTCCTCCGGCGACACCACCATCGGCCCTGCGTCCTCTTCCCTCTCCGTCTGCGTTTTCCCCGCTGCGCGGTTCCTTCTCCTTCACGGGCAATGTGATGCATGCTCTGTGCGCTGAAAAATAACAATAAAATGGATTAAATATCGAATAGAGACCGCACAAGAAGAAAGACGAACCTCTTCGCCAACTCTCCGCTTTCTCGTTGACCATGAGTGGAATTCCAAAGCGGTCGGCAGGATGAGGTCCGAGCCGTGCGCTCGGCCACCGGAAAGCAGACAAGGGAAGAAAGGCCCCGATGGAAAAAACGAACCCGCGCATCCTGAAATCAACACCCCTTCCAGAAACGCTTCACACAGCAGATACGTGTGCCTTCACCACCAAAATGCTAAGCGCGGCGGCACTGAAGCGATCGTTGCGGGGTTCGTGTACGGCAACAGCGCCTCGGCCAGGACACGTGTACAGCTGGTGTTGCTGCTGAGCCCCGTTCGCGCTTCGGCCGTGATGTATAGATGCGCAGATAAAAATAATGAAATAAACTTGAAATATGAAGGAGGCCGAGGGACGAACACACCACTCATGCTCGCCAGGCCTGCATGCGTGGGTTTTCCTTGAACAACTGAAAGTCAATACGCTTGGATGTGATTCGTGTCCAAAAGTTCGATGAGCCCGATCCGCGAGAAGTCTACTTGCATCCGTTCAAGTCGTTCTAACCTCCGAATGTGCTTCCTTTTTGCAGTACCGTGCCGAGACACTGCGCAGCCAAAGCCCAAGGAAGCCCGCGTTCAAGTTTTTCGTTGAATGCTGAGTGACCTTGAGTGACGTAAATAACAAAGGAAACGAGAAGTAGACGCAGACGAGTATTGAAGTCCCGAAGAGCGAAAGAAACGGGGGCTGGCCATGCACCACCCGGGCCAAATTCAAGGAAGACGACGAGGCGATGATGAACATCCCAGTATCTCCCAACGTCTGGAAGCAACAGAAGAGCGAGGGTTGAGGCTGAGCGATGGCCCCGGAAGGCAAGTGAGGATCAATCCGAATCCATCATCGCCATCAGTCGATTGAGCGCTGTCTTTGAGTCTTTTGCTCCCTCCACATTTATATCGAATTTTGCTCCAAACGCGGCCCCTCTCTTTAGCGCTTGAATTGCTTCTGGTCATCGCTCTCACACACCACCCATCTCGTGTATCGGCCCGATAGATATTTGTGTCCATAGCCGGGTTCGTTATCCGATCTCTACAGAATATCCGAAACCTTTCGGCGTTCAACTTGTTCCCAGTCCTACGTTCTTTTCAAGTTAGTGCCACATTTCATTCCAATATTGCGAGAGCCAGTAATTCTGCCGCAAGATGGTCATTATGCTGTGAGATACAAAATAGCTCCCTTGACCCCTCAAGTATCATTGATCATGAGGACTTCACGACTATTCTTGTTGAAGACTCCAAAATTTCTGGCCGTAATCCGCCTCATGGTAATCATTCTAAGAACTTCGTGGATCGGCTTGGTATTTATTTATATCCCTGTGTTCATTCCGACGACATCGCCCACGGCACGAAGACCTTAAAGAAGCCACCACAGCAAGTCTGTGCCCGCCAGAGCTCTGTGGATTCCCGTGACGGCCGCGGGCCAGGTACCGGTTGGCCGTCGAACTCCTGTATATATGGCTCAATCTCCACCACATGCCAACTTCAAGTTGACTCATGGCCAACACAACAGAACTCTCCAATCCTTTTACTCCCCTCGCTTTCCTACCACCAGCTCTCGCAAGTCAACTTGAAGTATCGCGATATCTCATTGCAGCAACACTGGGAGTGAGAACTGATATTTATCTGCAATGTGCATGCCAAATTGAAACACATCTCGAATTCTTAGGCATACGTGTGGGACATTGGATTGAACCTCGGAAACGACTATGCCTTATTATTCAAGCACAAGGTTCGCTTCTCGACGATTGTGTATTTTCTCTCAAGGTGATCTCCGAACTATTTTGAACTTCAAATGTTGCCGTGCTGATTACTTATACCAAGGGCATCCACGCTGGCTTTCATTCTCACATTCTTCATTTTCGCAGGTGAACTTGAACTCATTATTATTCTTTGACTTGACTACCGAACTGAACATATCAATAACCGCAGTTGCACCAGTCAGGAACTGCAATGCCTTGGTGCTTGGCTTCAGGATCTCCGTCGTTTTGACACAGACAAGTACCGCAATGCTCTTCTTTTTTACGAGTAACGGCGGTCTGGCACCCGAACAAGATTGCCTATGCGGTGTTCTCTATTCTTTGGATCACCGTCCTCGGGGCGAGTCTCACCACCCTACTCGGAATTCGCGGAGCCCATATAGGGCCGACTAGGTATTGCATTGACACAGTCATTTCAGCCTATACGGAGATCATGGCGATTATGCCTCTGATTAATGACACTGCCATCTTCCTCGCCATAAATTATCGTATTCTCGTCCATACAATGGTGGCAGATTCTCACTTGGCGCGTCTACGAGCTTTCTTTGGTGGTACTGGATTATCCAAATTATCACGGGCATTACTTCAGAGTGGGCAACACTTCTACTTGTAAGTGTATGTTCTATGCATGTGGGACGATTCCGCAATTCATTTGACGTTGACCCTAGGATTGCAGTTGCGACGCATATCACTTTCCTTGTCGTATTAAAGCTGCCTCAGCTGACCCCGGTTTACCATGCGATGCTCTCAATTCCTGGCTTTGCCTTGATCAACGCAATGGCTTGCCTGGTCTTCCGGAGGATTAAATTTGGACTCATTAGTTCCGATGGGACATCCAACATTCCTACAATTAATCTCCCTTCGGATTTCCATGCCACAGCAAATCCCATGTCTCTGCCCCTTTACTTTCGTCGCACTGATCCCACCGCTACGGACTTGGGAAGCAATACAACTTTCCCGCTGGAAGTTCATGTGCAGAAGGAAACTCATGGATTTGAAGGTGGTGCGGGTGCGGAGCAGGATATCTCTAAATCAATAGATTTGGCATAGTTTTCACGAGGTTTTCCGAACTTCATGGATCTGAGGAAGCGCCGAAAGCTCAACGTGCCGTGAATTCCTTTTTGGTTTTAAAAAATCGAGAGACTGATCTCTGAAGCTTCAAGCGCTCATCAAAGTCTCAATGTTTCTTGCCGTTCTCTGTTACTTAAGCTCTGGTGCAATTCAATTTCGGCGAAAAGTTGAATTACAGACTCCCTTTTCCAGTTGCAATAGGATATTAACGTTTCCATTATCACCTCAAGGATTTTCTGGATCAGCTTGAGCACAAGAGTGTCTCAAAGGATTGGGTGGAGCGGATCATGATTGCGATTTGATTGCTGCAGGAACTTGAGGGCAACTTGAAGATACTTGGGATGGTTCAAATTTGCTTAATGATTTTTTGTCTTCGCCTTCCGCTTCGGCTGCTTCACCTCATGCTCCACACGGCTCCTTCCCCGGCTATGGCGACGTGGTGTCTTGACCGAAAACATGCGTGTTCAGCGCGCTGGTAGACAAATAACAATGAACGCAACGAGGGAGGGGAAATGCACCTCTTCATAAGCATAATCGACTTCTACAGCAGCGAGAGGCTAGCCATTGATATGGAAAACCAATCAGCAGGACGGTCCGAGAGAAGCAAAGAAAAAAAAGCTAATGCGAGTCCAACTCGCACAGTCGCTGCATCCGTCTGAGTCAATCGCCTCACGCTCAAAAAAGGGAAAACTAACCCCGCACGGCCATTGCCCCTTGCGGAAACGGGCTGCAGTGGATAAACTTGGGCCTTTGCTAACAACTTAGCGCGCCACCGCCAATTAGTTGGCGCGATCGTTGCGAAGTTGATGTACGGCGCGCATCTTCCAGGACGCGGAACCGCCGCTGGTGTTATTGTACCATATCGGCGCTTCGACCATGATGTGCAGATGTGCTGGCCCGAGCTGCAAATAATGAAATGATTCTGAAGTAGCAAGAAGGCCGAGGGACGAACACACTGTTAATGCTCGCCAGGTCTGTGTGTGTGGGTTCTCCTTGAACGAGCCAAAGTCAATGGGCTTTTATCATCGTCTTTTATGTGTTCAAGATTTCAAGGAGCCCGAGTCACTTGCATCCATGTTCCGTTGAAGTCGTTCTGACCTCCGAGCGTGTTCCTTTTTAGCACCATGCCGAGACGGGACGATGTCATTGCGCAGTCGAGGCCCAGGGAAATTCACGTTCGAGCTTTTCGTTGAATGCTGTGCTGAATGATTTGAGTAGCAATGGAACCGAGAGGCAGATCCAGACCCAGACGAGTAGTATGGAGATCTCGAAGAGCGAGAAACGGCGGCTGGACACGGATGGCGTCGTCAAAGTCAAGGAAAGTAGTAGAAAAGCGCACGAGACGCGCAAACTAGAAAGAAGCGTCGGCTTTCCATCTATCCACCGTGACAATACCGGCCTCTTGTCGCGGGGGCAGTAGCTGGTATGGGCGCGGTCTCGGCAGCAATAAGACCAAGGAAAATGCTCGATGTTGCCCGTCTGAACGATCGAGACCAGGGTATCTCTTCCCCAAGTCTGCAGTCTTCCCACCAGTCCCGGATCATATCCAGTGCATGCTCGAGGCCACCTGCATCATCTTCCTCGGAATCCTCATCGTGCTGAGGGTGTAGATGATGCATGACCGGCATTCTAAGTTCTGTGACGAGGGATTGTCAGCCATGGTCCAGGCGAGGGTACGATGATATCAAGCGTATCATAGCAGGTATAATGCTGCTGGCCGAGGGACGAAGATGTTCGATGTTGGGCAAGTGCGAGTCAGGAAATTCCCAGTCATAGAATGAGACACAGGAATCTGGGGAAAGTGCGAGAAGTTTATGTAACCGCATCGAGAGACTCTGAGTCTGCGAGCCTGTGCAAGTGTGCCTTGCGGTACACATCTCCTCCGGTCTGTAGCAGAAATGGGTCTGGCGAGTTGGCCAACGAAAGGTCGGACAAAAGGCATGATGAATGGGATAGTTGTCTTAGTGACAGGGTCAGAAACTGGACATGAAAGTAGAGCACTTGACGCACCTTTGCGGGAATTGGAACTTGGAACTGTCGGTAAACTAGTAGAGCGTGCCACATCCGACTGATTCCGAAAGGTGGAGGGCAATAGGAGCAATTCCTTTGCTGGTTGCTGGAACAAAGTCCTGCCGTATTTGCCGGCTCATTTTGAGGCCGAGGGGGTGGGTTTGTGGGCTCATGGTCGTGGTCACCGGTAGAGTGACAGTTCAATTAGGATCACGGTCAGTGATGGCATCACGGAAAGTTTCGTTCCCGTTCGCCTCTCACTAGTACTAGGACCTCGGCATATACGGATGCATGTATGTCCGGTCCAGTTGTTATGCATACGGAACTGGTCAAAAATTTTGGGGCATTTCTTGACCTTTTCGAAGCTTGATTGGATTCTCGAGAAACGCACGAATCCAAGGTCAAAAACCGTGGGAAACATTTTTTTGGTGTGGAACTACCATTTTGGCCCAATTGGACATGCAACCGCATATGCCGAGGTCCTCTCTCTGAGTCTCTCACTCCATTTCATCAACAAACGCAGTTCCTCTGTTTTATACTTGAGCTCTTCGCTCAAATTTAAACACGACGCATCTCATGTACCCGCCCAACGGATATTTGTGTCCATACCTGTTCTCACGTTGAATGCGGCTTTCGTCCTTGCCTTCCAGAATATATGTTCGTCGCTAAATATCCGAAACCATTTGGCGTTCCAGCTTATGCTACAGCACACAAATCTGGATAAGTAGACCATACGAAGATTGAGCCCAGATTTCTGGCCGTAATCTGATCAATCTTCGTTGCATCGACTTGGTATATATTTTCTATCCCTGGACTCATTCCCTACGGCACCGCCCACAACTGTGCCAGCTCAGGAAGGCCCTTATATCTTGTTTTGAAAACCACTCCGGCGGGCCAGCGCCTACCAATGCTCTGTCAATTCCGCGACGATCGGGCGCGCCAAAATCCTCTATATATGGCCCAACCCCCATGAAATCCCAACATTACTCATGGCCAACATAACTGAAGTGCCCAATCCCTTCACCCCCCTTGCTTTCTTACCTCCAGCTCTCGCAAGTCAATTTGAGGTATGGCGATATGTCACGGCGGCAACACTGGGCGTAAGAACCGATCGATATTGATCCGCACAAATTAATGCACATCTCGAATTCTTAGGCATATGTGTGGGACATCGGAATGAACCTCGAAAACGACTATGCCTTGTTGTTCAAGTACAGGATTCGTTTCCCAACGATTGTGTATTTTCTTTCTAGGTGGGTTCCAGGCCAGTTTTGAGTTTCTGAATGTCTGTTGTGCTGATTACTTCTGCCAAGGGCATCCACATTGACGTACATTCTCAACGGTTTCATATTTACAGGTAAACTCAGACTCATTATGATTTTTTGACTTGACTGCGGAACTGAGCATATCAATAACTACAGTTGCACCGATCGGAAACTGCAATGCCTTAGTGCTTAGTTGCAGCATCTCCGTTGTTTTGATGCAGACGACGACTGCGATGCTTTTTTTTCTACGAGTAACGGCGGTCTGGCACCCGAACAAGATTGCCTACGCGGTGTTCTCTATTCTTTGGCTCGCCGTCCTCGGGGCGGGCATCATTTCACCAGTCACGATTCGTGCCGCGCACATAGGACCTACTCAGCAGTGTATTGAAACAGTCATCCCAGCCTACACAGAGGTCACGCTGATCATGCCTCTAATTAACGACACCGCCATCTTCCTTGCTATAAACTACCGTATCCTTGCCCATACACTAGTGGCAGATTCTCTCGGTGCCCGCCTTCGAGCTTTCTTTGGTGGTAGCGGATTATCCGCACTATCACGAGCGTTGATTCAGAGTGGACAGCATTTCTACTTGTGAGTGTATTATTCCCCGTATGAACGAAATATCTCAATTGATTGGACATCACCCCTAGGATTGCAGTTGCAACACATATCACTCTCCTTGTTGTAATGAAGCTGCCGCAGTTAAGGATGCTTTACCACGGGATGGTCTCTTACCCTGGCTTTTCCCTGATCAACGTAATGGCTTGCCTAGTCTTCCGGAGGATTAAATTCGGACTCATCAGTTCCGATGGTACATTGAATATTCCCACAATTAACCTCCCTTCTGATTTCCATGCCACAACAAATCCTGGGTCTCTGCCCCTTTACTTTCGTCGCACTGATCCCACCACTCCCACCACCACGGATTTGGGAAGCAATACAACTTTCCCGCTGGAAGTTTGTGTGCAGAAGGAAACTAATGGATCTGAAGATGATGCGGATGCGGAGCAGGAGATCTCTAAATCCATAAATTTGGCATACTGTACTCTCTAATTCAATTCGCGCGCCCTGTGACCCGTGACATCGAGCAACGAACTTTCATATTCGTCGATGGCCCCTGGGGACTGTGACATAAAAAAAAATTCGCGTTTTGCTCCAAGACATCCAAAATTCTATTCTAAACTCAGCTGCGTTGATTCTGGGGCGAGATAAATGAAATGACGTGCGCGCAGCAAGTTTCTATGACGCAGTGCATGAGCGAGCGGATCAGAATGACGCGAAATCAATGGGCTGCCATAAGCCTTTTTTTGCGCACCGCTGCTTGTCGTCGTCGCCGCATGTGTTAAGAATTTATTTGGTAGCAAGTCGGCACAGAAGCGACTCGGTTCGCAATGTAGGTATTCAATAGGACGGACAGCTAGTCTTTACGATAGGTTATTCCTGGTATTGAGCTCCCTTTATCTACCAAGTAGTTTTAATAAAACTTGAAAGTATTGTGAGTACCCGTCTGATTCGCAGTGCTTTAGCATTAAGCGAGTGCGTGTAGGAGCGGGACAAATCGAGTTTCTCCGATCACGTCAGAAATTGCAGCCGTATGAGCGCCGCGGCTATTCCAACATCAGGGCGCGTCAGCGAAAAAAAAGATTGGACGCGTTTTTTTCGCGATTTTGTGACTTTTTTGACAAGTTCGCGCTCAGCCTCGGTGACCTGTGACAGGCGCGAAATTATTCGTCGATTTGGGGGCCTGTGACGCGTGACCGACGAATTGAATTCAATAGTACAGTAGTTTATGCGAGTGAATTTGGTGGATCTGAAGAAGGAACAAAAAGCTTTATGTACTATATGCCCGAGATTCCTCTTGTATTTTGAATAATGGCGCGACTGGTCTCATTAAAGTCACACTTGTTTTCAATTGCGGCGTTTAGAACATGATTGCCTTTTTAGGTTGCGATGGTTTGTCTGCGTTTGTTAACCTCCATGCTCGCCCCATCAGCGAGCGGACACGACAGCGATGCTGCTGCTAGTAACTGCGACTGGACCTCCTGGATGCTTGCCAGATCTTCTGTTGTGGATGTGATAAGGAAGAATTGGAGTTGTGGTACCAGTAGATCCGTGGAAATGCCAATAAGGAGGACTGGGGAACATGATTCGCCAAGTAGTGTCTTCATTTAGCCACACCCGCGCTCAAGAGGAGCCGTCTGCCGTATAGCTAGGCCCCGACAATCCACTCCACGCTAGCAGAAGCCATAAGGATATATCTACTGGCATCCAAGTCTCGGATCCTGAGCCGTCATTTGCCTGCCCCTGTCGCCGCCATCGTCGACCACCTCGCCCGCCCCCCCACACAGACGCCCTCTGAGTCTCTCTCTTGCCGGTAACTGCAACCTCCTCGCCCTCGTCCAGCCGTACCTGGCGCACATTCACCCTCATCATCGACGACGCCCGACATACGCGCTGTTCATCGACTGCGCTGTAGCCACCCTCCCGTCGTGGCTCAGCCTACACGTAACGTATGCCACCGACGCTTGGTGCGACGCTCTCGCCACCGACATGGCCACGTCTGTGTCCCCGCCCCTGCTAAGGCGCATCGCGACGCGCTTCTGCAACCCCGCCGGCGTGGATCAGCTGTACGCTCACTGCCCGAACCTCAAGGTGATCGAGATGGAGGGCGGGCCGGCGGAGACGTTCTACCGTGAGCATACTGTGGACGCGTTTGCTCGCGTTTGGGCTAATGCATTACTTCTCAGTGAGTTTTGCGCCCTTGCCTCCTTCTCCCTCCCCGTTTCCCTTCCATCTGCCTCTTCCTCTCGCTCTCCTCGCTGCCCCTTCGTGCGCGCGCGTGCTAACTCGCCTTGGTAGGAACACTCGACCCCAAGCCCCACTTTGAAGCAATGGTCCTCCACCCTCGCCCTCACCGTCGACCAGCTCGCCTCTATCCTCCGCGGGGTCCGGTCGCCTGCGATTCAGCGCGTTAGCATTACACTTCCCTCTGCGTTGTCGAACGCTTTGTTGGGCGATCCTACTTTTCCGACCATACTGACATCAACGACTCCGAACACTGGCGCCCGTCCGACTTCGCCACCTATCTCACCAAATTAACACGGAAGGAAGAAGGCCGGTTCTTCGCAGAATTTGAGAGTCTGACGGAGCTGGCGCTGTCGTGTGATAAAGTGGCTGGGCGGACGACGGTACGTGCCTCCTCCTTTCTCCCTCCTCTTCGTTCCTCTCTTCTTTTCCTTTCCTTCATCTCCCTGCTTCGTTCCTCGATTCTTCTTCCCCGATACTTTTTGTGTTTAGTAAGATATGTACTAATGCTCACACAGACCCTCCTCCCGCCCCTCCTCGCACACGCCCACGCCCCGCAACATCTCTGACTCGCCGGCCCTCCTGCCTCCTTCTCCCACTTCTACGTCCCCCACATTCTCCACCTCACCCACTCCGTCTGCCGGCGTCGCCGCCCTCGGGCTCGGCCCCAGGACCGCGGTCGGGAGGGAATGGGTTTGGACAAAGCGGGGGATAGCAAAGACAATGGCAATGGCAAACGGAGATACGCACTAACTGCACCCGTGTTCGCGGACGCCGCCGCGATCCCGACGCTGCGCAGCGTGTCGTGACGCGGGGGTGGGGGACGTTCCGCGTTGTCTGGGCTACCGATAGTGATGGCTTCGTCGTCCGCGTCCCTTCAAAGAATAATTTTAACGACGCCGACAACGATACTGAAGAGTGGGACTCGGACTCGGGGGTACGGCAGCAGGAGCGGGAGTCGGCGCGACAGTTCTTCTTCTGGCAGCGACTCCATCTCATCGTCTTCCTCCTCTCACGCCTGTCCTTTGACTCGGGCTACGGCAGCGTTGGTGGGAAGGCGCGGCAAGTCAGCGGGAGTGGCGGTGGCGGTGGCGTCTCAGGCGTCTCAGGCGTCTCAGGCCGCGGGAAAACGCGTGAAAAGCACGGCAGGAGTGGAAGGAGCGGGAACGCGCGGGAAGTCAAGTGCATCCCCGGGCGCTGGGATGGGGTCGGGAGGTGTGATGCCGCGCTACGGCTACGATTTGGGCACGACACCGCGACGACAGCGGAAAAGCCGCAAAAAAAACTGGCGCAGTCGCTACATCCGTCCGCGTCAATCACCTCGCACTCAAAAAAGGAGGGAAAAGGAACCCCGCGCGGTCATCGTCCCCTCAGCCCCACACAGTAGATAGTCTTGAGCCTTTTCTACCAAAAAATCGTCAGCCGACCGAGCTTGTGCAATCGTTACGAGGTTCGTGTACGGTGCGCCTCGCAGGACGCGTATGCTGCTGGTGTTGCTGCTGAGTCTCATCTGAGGCCCAATCTGCGCCCAATCTGCGCTTCGGCCGCGAAGAGGGAGAACCGAAGAGCTCCAGCCAAACAAAATCCCAGTGTTCTTCTCGAAATCACATAAGCTTTGGCACCGTTCTGCCCTTTACAGCTTCGGAAGGAGGTCGAACGAGAATCAAAACAGACGAAGCCGTCACGGTGGAGATCAAGTGGAGAAGCCGAAATGTGGAGCGCAAGAAACAGCAGCTGGCGTCGTCAAAGTCAAGGAAAATAATACAAGACTGCACGAGACACCCGAACCAGAAACATGCGTCGGCTTTCCGTCTACTCTATCCATAACACCGGTCTCTTGCCGCGGAAGCAACGGCTGGTACAGGTGCGATCTTGGTCACGATATGCGCTGGCGAGGAAAACCAAGCGATATAGATGTTACATGATCAGCACGAGGGATGAAAACGTTGGAAGTACAAGTCGAGATGAAGTGATAATTCCCAGTCGTGGAATGAGGCGTAGGATTCTGTGAGTACGAGATATTTGACTGCACGGAGAGACTCAGAGTTTGTGGGCTTGTAGCCTTGTACAAGTAGCGATCTGCTTGGCTTGGCTTCAAGTCACCAAGCCCTGAAGCCAGGCCAAGCCAAATACATTAGCCCTCCGGGCATCCCTGGACCCGTCTTGACGGTCTTGTCTCTCGCAAATCTATGGAATCCTCGGAGGTGCCGTATGACAGCATATAGAAAAGATCCCACGGCTCAAAGATTCGCTCGGTCCAAGCACGTCGACCAGCTCACATTGAGCCTTTATGTTGGGTAAGGAAATGCCGCTCGGCAATCACGTCAAGATTCCCATATCTAGAAGTCCGGCAGCCAGACCGGAGATTTCGACATTTTCTTGCCTTTTTAGGTCACAAAATCGCAACGCCACCGTCACCGAGCCAAAAAAAGGGCTCAGTTCACAGGCGGCTCACCTGAACACTTGGTCGAAACACTAGGACAGTTGGTCACCGGAAATGATATAGGGGAAGTTCTAGTAGTGACAGGGTTAGAAACTGGACATGAATGATGAAAGTACTTAGTAGAGCAGTTGACGCACCTTTGCGAGAATAGGAACTTGGAAGTGCTGGTAAAGTAGGGCATTCCATTCCATCAACCGGATGCCCGATTCTGAAATAGGGGTACCGTTACGGTTACGACCGGCGTATGGTTTACGGGTACGGTGGGGCCCGTACTGCTTATCTGTAACCGTAAACATTGTTCCCAGATCCCCGCCGTAAAATACGGCACTTTTTACGGGGTCTAAATTTCTCACGCCCAGTTCTGCCGCAGTGCGTCTCCCTCGATTTTGTCTTTTCCCTCACTCATTGGGGGAAGGGACATCCTTGCCAGAGTCGTGAGCACATGCAGTTCATAACAAGGCCAGAATCCATTGAGTAATTTTAGCTTCTGATGGTTTCGCCGTTTTCCTTCCATTTTTCCGCCGCAGCGCACTGGTGGTACAAGGCTTCCGGAGCGGGCTGCGGGCCGCTTTGATAGGAGTGATGGGAGCCGTCGGGACCGCCTTTGGCGACATCGCCGCCGAGTTTCTGATGACCGCATCGACGGTGAAGTTGCCGGGAGGTGTTTGAGTCCGACGGTGATCAACCTCCACGAAACACTCCAACAACATTTTCAGGAATTATAGTCGTAAAACACCGAATACGACCGTCATCTTACGGGTTTGTACGACGGTACGGGTTGACCTGGAACCGGATGGATCGCTGGAGAAGGAGGGTCGTAACGGTTCGGAGACCCGTATAACCGTATTACGGTCTTGTACGGTAACGGTGTGGATCCCCACTGATTCAGAAAGGTGGCGCAGGGCAATCTGTCCTGGCTGTAGCTAGAACAAAATCCTGTCTTATTTATCGGCTGATTTTGAGGCCGAGAAGTGAGGGTCAACTTTGATGCATCACGGAAAGTTCCATTGTTCGCCTCTCACTCATCATTGACTCATGAACAAAAACCTGGTTCCACTGTTTTATGCTTGAGCTCTTCGCTCAAACGCAACACATCTCGTGTACCCGCCCGACAGATATATGTGTCCATACCTGTTCCCACGAGTACGGCTTTCGACCTTGCCTTTCAGAATATATGCTTGTCGGCAATATCCGAGATTCTAGCTTAGGGTGCGATATACAAATCTGGATAGACCATACATAGATTGATCCCAAATTCTGGCCGTAATCTGATCAATCTTCGTTGCATCGGCTCGGTATTCTCTATCCCCGTCCCTATTCCCGAAGGCATCGCCCACGATTGTGCCAACTCAGAAAGGCCCTTATATCTTGTTTTAAAAAAACCGTCTCAGAGGTCCAGTGTCTATCAGTTCCACGACGATCGCGCGCGCCAAAATTCTGTATATATGACCCAACCCCCCATGAAATCCCCACATTAATCATGGTCAGCATAACTGAATTGCCCAATCCCTTCACCCCTCTTGCTTTCTTACCTCCGGCTCTCGCAGATCAATTTGAGGTATGGCGATATGTCATGGCGGCAACACTGGGCGTAAGAACCGATATTGATCCGCACGCATTAATTCACATCTCGAACTCTTAGGCATATGTGTGGGATATTGGATTGAACCTCGGAAACGACTATTCCTTGCTGTTCAAGTACAGATTTCGTTTTCCAACGATTGTGTATTTTCTTTCTAGGTGGGCTCCAAGCTACTTTTGAGTTTCTAAATGTCTGTCGTGCTGATTACTTCTGTCAAGGGCATTCACATTGGCTTATATTCTCTCATACTTCATCTTCGCAGGTAAATCCAGCTCATTATTCTTTGACCTGCCCGGAGAACTGAGCATATCAATCTTTGCAGTTGCTCCGGTTAAGAACTGCAATGCCTTCGCAGTTGCCATTAGCATTTGCGCTGTTTTGACGCAGTCAATCACTGCAATGCTCTTCCTTTTACGAGTAACGGCGGTATGGAGCCCGAACAAGATTGTCTATGCGGTGTTCTCCATTCTTTGGATTGCTGTCCTCGGGGCAGGTATCACCTCCCCACTCGGAGTTCGCGGAGCCCATATAGAGTCTACTATGCAGTGTATCATCACGGATGTGTTGCCAGGTTACGTCGAAGTCGCCACGATCATGCCTCTAGTCAACGACACCGCCATCTTCTTTGCTATAAACTACCGTATCCTTGCCCATATATTAGTGGCAGACTCTCTTATGGCCCGGATTCGAGTTTTCTTCGGTGGTAAGGGATTATCCGCACTATCCCAGGCATTGCTTCAGGGTGGGCAACACTTCTACTTGTAAGTGTATATCCTGTGTAAAATATTGCTCAATTAATTCGGTATTACCCTCTAGAATTGCAGTTGCGACACATATCACTCTCCTTGTCACATTGAAGCTATCTCAGCTGCCCCCCAGTTTATCACGTGATGGTGTCGATCCCTGGCTTGGCCCTCGTCAATGCAATGGCTTGCCTAGTATTCCGAAGGATTAAATTCGGACTCATCAGTTCCGATGGGACATCCAATATTTCTACAACCACCTTCTCCTCCGATTTCCATGCCACATCAAATCCCAAGTCTCTTCCCCTTCACTTTCATCGCACTGATGCCACTACCTTAAATCTGGAAAGAAACACAAATTTCCCGCTAGAAGTTCGCAGCGGGCAAAAGGAAATTTATGGGGTTTCAGATGTTGCAGGCGCAAGCCCGGAGATTTCGGTGTAGTTAATACAAGTGATTTTGTGTGCTCACCACTTATACCCGAGATTTTCGTAGTAAGTTCCTCTGAAATTTTGAATAGTTGGGCCACTGGCCTCATCAGAGTCATACAGTTTTTGTATATTCTTCTGTACATTTTCTCCAATTGCGGAGTAAGAGTTCAAAACATAGATTGCCTTTCTGGGTCGCGATGGGTTGTTTGCGTTTGTTGGCCTAAATAGTTGTGTCATCAGCATCAGTGCTACAACTTGCCAAAGTTGTTATATTGGACGGTCTACTAGAGGCTACTATTCGACATCCAAGGCAGATTTGCTTCAGTCTTCTACTGTTCGGGCATGTGTGGAGCTGACGATGCGAAAGGACACCAAGTAATGCGAACTTCGAAGTTCGGTCAAGAACGGTGTTCATCATTCCTTCTTACTGGCATTACATCCATTTCCATCGAGTAAAACTCTTCCTTATCACTTGGTGCATTCTTCCAAAATCCATGGAACGACTATATACTGTCATCAAGTTACATCCAAGCCCTGGATCCTAATGCGTCAGCTTGCTTAAGCTTGCCCTGCCAGTGCTCCCAGAGATGACTTCGCTGCCGGACCTATCACCCGAGCTTAGCTGAGGTTATTGCCGCCATCGTCTATCACCTCATGTCAAATGCCGACGACCTCCACACTCTCTGTCCCACTGGCAACCACAAGCTCCTCGCCCTTGCCAGTGTCCGGCCGTGCACCTAACGCGCACTCATCATTGACGACGCCCGAAGCACGCGGTGTCCATCGAGCACGCTGCAATGAACCCCGCCGCGTTCCTCACTGCTCAGCCTTCGTGTCACTTACACCACCGACGTCTCGAACGAGGCCCTCGCCGCCGAGGCACATCGCGACGCGTTTTTGCAACTCCGCCGGAGTGTCCAACTCTGGTCTTACTCCCCGAACCTCAAGTTGATCAAGATGGAGGTTGCGCTGGCGGAGGCGTTCTATCGCGAACAAGTGGCCGACTCTGCTGTTTTTTATTGTGCGGCTCTGTCTGGGTTGAGGTGAAAGTTAGATTGAGACGAGATGCGTACACAACCTACTTCACCTGCATCGACTTCCTCTTCACCGGTCCTCCCCCTCCCTCCCTCCACCCTTTCCTGAACTTCGACGACGACGAGCCCGGAACCATGCCCTATGCTTCTCGACACCATAACAAGCATCTCCTTCCTCTCCTCCTTCTCTCCTCCCTGCTTTTTTTTTTCCATTTCCCTTCCCTCCGCTCTTTTTTCTCGTTTGTGTTTCACCTATGCTCATGCTAACGCGTCCTCTTGCTCAGGCCGGCGTGGCCCCTATCCGCAACCCCACTCTCCTGACTCAGTTGGTGGTACGCCCGTGACCTAGCCATGCCGAGCTCAGCAATCTGCTATGTGCTGTTGCCAGACTCGGACTCCAGTGCTCCACAATTCTCCTGGTTCTACGCGTTCGTGTGGAAATCGCCGTAGACTTTGCCAAGATCAATTCTACGCATTTCTCTGGGATATCTCTGGCCCAGCCGACCAACAGCCGACTCGACCTTCTGCAAAGTTTGAGGTTTGCCCCAACTTTTGACGTCTCGGATCAGTCCGTGATATCGCATCAAATACGCAATGCATCACATCGATCCCGCCTCTCGGACACTCTAGGAGTACTGAGCTGGCTGTTCTGGGGCTAAATAATCCAGACTATATAGCAGCTAATTTATGGAGCCGAAATATCAAATTTATGGTTATAATAGTCGCAAAATGTGGTGCAGTGCTCAATGTGGGGTCCTCTATCAATTCCGCGAGTTGGGTGCGGCGGTATATCTCGGTGGAATCACACAACAGTGATCCTGGAATAGTTTTCCAATTTTCAGGGATAGAAAGGCAAATTGTGTGCTCACTGTGCGCAGCGATGTGATGGAAACATTGGAAAGTGACGAGAAGTGATGGGACTGGCAGCACCGACACGTAGATCCTGCAATGAACGGGGGTGATGGTATCGTGAATTTTCCTAATTCGGCTGCGGAAAAGTTGGTCCCCAAGTACCTGAAAGTTGGAATCAAAAAGTTTTTCCCACTTGGGCTCGAACCACGTCAAAAGTTGAGACCGAATTTATACCAATAAAAACCATCATATGTCAACTCATTTTGAGGCTGAAAAGTAGGTTTGTTGGCTCATGGTCACCAGTAGAGTGACAGTTCAATTAGGGCCAATGATGCACCACGGAAAGTTTCATTCCCGTTTGCCTCCCACGCATATACGGTTGTATTTCCGATCCAGTTATGCGTACGGAACACTAGCGTAAATTCTGCATCCACCCCTTTACCATGACGGGACAAGCACCGCCATCCTGAGAAGCCAAAAAAGATAAGTTGGTCGTGCTGCGTGAAGACTCGAGCAAAAATATTCACTCACATCGGCACAAGTAAAAATTACCCTCAGCTGAACGTGTTGCCGGAAATAATAGTTCCCCTGAACAGCAGTTTGAGCCGCCAATTTTACGTGTCCTAATGTGAGCTGGTCAAAACTTTTGGGCACTTTTTGACCTGTTCGAAGCTTCACACTGAAAAAAAAAAAATCTGATACCATAAAAACCCGTCTGTAAAACTTATAGTATCATTTCAAGTTTTCTACTAGCTAAAACTGCAAGTATCAGATGTAATATGAATTGAAATTGAAATAAGTAGTTTCAGAATTACTTTCAATGACACAAAGAAAGATAGTTTCTTTGTGTCATGAAAAGTGTACAGGAACTAGAAGTTTCATTAGCCCTTTCGAGAATGCCGAAACAGCTGGTTTCAGGACTAAGAAAGGCTGCGGGGTTTTTGCCATTGATCGGGCAATTCTCAGACCAATGACAAAAATACCGTGGCCTTTCTTTGTGCCTGAAACTAGTCATCAGCAGTTTTGAAAGGCATTGTGAAATCGGGACTAAGTTCTGCCGGTGAGAGCCTTTTATCATACAAAGAAACCCAAAAAAAACCAGCACTCTTTGTGACACTGAAAGGTATTCTGAAGCTACTTCTTTCAATTCCAGTTCATATTACTTCTGATACTTGCAGATTTAGCTAGTATAAGAACTTGAAATTATACTACAAGTTCGGTGTGCTTGATTGGATTGGATTCGCGAGCGCGAATGCGAGATCAGAAACCGTGGGAAACATTTTTTTTCGTACGCACGGAACTGGCCGTTTGAACTTTTGGCCCAAATCCGGATTGGACATACAACCGCATATGCCGAGGTCCTCTCTGAGTCTCTCACTAAACAAATTGTTCTTCAGCAATCACGTCAAAATTTTCATATGGAAGTCTGGCGAACGCCGGACCGGAATTTATTGACATTTTCTTGCCTTTTCAGGCCAAATGTCGCCGTTACATATGTCAAAATGGTTCGCTAGCCGTCACGCGTCACCTGAACCTTTGGTCGACTACAGTACCCGCCTGACAGATATTTGTGTCCATACCTGTTCTCACGAATGGTGCTTTCGTCCTCGCCTTCCAGAATACTTATATGCTCGTCGCTAATAGGTGGCAACCGTACTGCAAAAATGGCAGGCGGGTGGCTCCACTGAGCCACCAGCACTCATATTTGCATCATTTTTGGGGGTGGAGCCACCAGTTTGCGCACAGCGAAACAGCCATCGGGTGGCTCCGGTGTTGAAACCAGCTGCGACATACAAATCTGGATAGACCATACAGAGATTGAGCCTAAATTTCTGGCCGTAATCTGATCAATCTTCGTTGCATCGGCTTGGTATTTTCTATCCCCGTGCCTATCCCCGAAGGCATCGCCCACGACTGTGCCAGCTCAGGAAGGCTTTTGAAAAACCACCCCAGCGGTCCAGTGCCAATGCTCTGTCAATTTCACGACGATCAGGCGCGCCAAAATGCTTTATATATGGCCTATCCCCCCATGAAATCCCCACATCGCTCATGGCCAACATAACTGAATTGCCCAATCCCTTCACCCCTCTTGCTTTCTTACCTCCAGCTCTCGCAAGTCAATTTGAGGTATGGCGATATGTCCTTGCGGCAACACTAGGTGTAAGAACCGATCGATATTGATCCGTACCAATTAATTCATATCTCGAATTCTTAGGCATATGTGTGGGACGTTGGACTGAACCTCGGAAACGACTATGCCTTGTTGTTCAAGTACAGGATTCGCTTCCCAACGATTGTGTATTTTCTTTCTAGGTGGGCTCCAAGCTATTTTTGAGTTTCCGAATGTCTGTCGTACTGATTACTTCTGCCAAGGGCATTCACATTGGCTTATATTCTCGCATTCTTCATCTTCGCAGGTGAACCGAACTCATCATTCTTTGACTTCACTGGAGAACTGAGCATATCAATCACTGCAGTTGCTCCGGTTGAGAACTGCAATGCCTTCGCAATTGCCATTACCATTTGCGCTGCTTTGTCGGATTCAATTACTGCAATGCTCTTCCTTTTACGAGTAACGGCGGTATGGGGCCCGAACAAGATTGTCTATGCGGTGTTCTCTATTCTTTGGATTGCCGTCCTCGGGGCGTGTATCACCTCCCCACTCGGAGTTCGTGGAGCCCACATAGGGTCTACTATGCAGTGCATCATCACGGATGTGATGCCAGGCTACGTCGAAGTCGCCACGATCATGCCTCTAGTCAACGACACCGCCATCTTCTTTGCTATAAACTACCGTATCCTTGCCCATATATTAGTGGCAGACTCCTTTATGGCCCGGATTCGAGTTTTCTTCGGTGGTAAAGGATTATCCGCACTATCCCAGGCATTGCTTCAGGGTGGACAACACTTCTACTTGTAAGTGAATACCCTGTGTAAAATAATTTCTCAATCAATTCGATATTACCCTAGAATTGCAATTGCAACAAATATCACTCTTCTGGTCCTTTTGAAGCTATCTCAGCTGCCCCCAGTTTATCACGCAATGATGTCGATCCCTGGCTTGGCCCTCGTCAATGCAATGGCTTGCCTAGTATTCCGAAGGATTAAATTCGGACTCATCAGTTCCGATGGGACATCCAATATTTCTACAACCACCTTCTCCTCGGATTTCCATGCCACAGCAAATCCCAAGTCTCTTCCCCTTCACTTTCATCGCACTGATGCCACTACCTTAAATCTGGAAAGGACCACAAATTTCCCGCTGGAAGTTCGCAGCGGGCAAAAGGAAATTTGTGAGGTTGAAGATGTTGCAGGCGCAAGCCCGGAGATTTCGGTGTAGTTAATACAAGTGATTTTGTGTGCTCACCACTTATACCCGAGATTTTTGTAGTAAGTTCCTCTGAAATTTTGAATAGTTGCACTGGTCGCATCAGAGTCATGCAGTTTTTGTCTATTCTTCTGTACAATTTCTCCAATCGCGGAGTAAGAGTTCAAAACATAGATTGCCTTTCTGGGTCGCGATGGGTTGTTTGCGTTTGTTAACCCAAATGATTGTGTCATCAGCAACGGCGATGCTACGACTCCGGCAAGTTGTAGCACTGGCAACCACAACCTCCTCGCCCCTGTCCGGCCGTACACCTGGCGCGCACTCACTATTGACAACGCCCGACGCACACGCTGCTCATCAATCGCGTTGTGGAAACCCTCCCGTTGTTTCTCAGCCTCCGCGTCACCTGCGCCACGGATGCCTGGGGCGAGGCTCTTGCCACCGACATGCTTGCGTCGGCGTTGCTAGGGAACTTCACGACGCGCTTCTGCAGCCCGCCGGCGTCGCCGATGTGATTGAAATGGAAGGGCCAGAGGTTCATCTTGAGCATGCGCACGACGCGTCGGCGGCGTATCAAAGTGCGTTGCCTCGCCTTTTCTTTATCATTTGGGTTGGAGTGAAGTTGATCTGACAAGGACGTGTAGGCCACACGGCCTACGCTACCGGCGTCGACTTCCTCTTCTCGCTATCATCTCCCTTCCCAAACCACGACCTCTGCTTATGCTGATGCTGATGCGGCGCCCCATCCTGCACTCCTTGACACCACAATGAATATCTCCCTCCTCTCCGACGCGTCGTAACTTTGCCACGTCTACTTCTCCCACGTCCTCTCTCTCCCCCTCTCCGTCTGCCGGCGTTGCCACCCTCGGGCTCGCTTCCTCCCCCGGCATCGCCGCCCTCAGGTTCGGGGTTCGAACCTCGCTTGGGGTTCGCGACGGGGAAGACAACGGAAAGGGCGGGGATCACAAAGGAAAGGAGGTACGCGCGAGGCTTACCCCCCGCGCGCGTCCGCGACCGCGATCCCCACGCTGTGCAGCGTGTTGTGGCGCGGGGTGGGGACGTTCCGCATCAAGCACGGGTCTGACTTCTTCCTCCACGAGTCTGGCTTCCGCGACAACAGCTATAGCGGGCAGGATGGAGGCGATGACGAGTGCTCCGATAGGGACTCGGACTCGGAGTACGGCTACAGCGGGAGCAGCCGCAGGAGGAGTGGCTCCAGCTCCTCCTTTGAGTCCGGCTACGGCAGCATTAGTGGCAAAGCGTGCGAAGCCTGCTGCAGCGGAACGAGCTCCAGCAGGAAATGCAGGGTTGGAGGAGGGAATGGAAGTGGAAAAGCGAGGCAAGTCAAGTGCATCCCCGAACGCTACCGCGCGCCGACGTGGGAGCGCTGGGATGGGGTTGATGGGAGATGTGATTCCCTCTCCGTTGGTCGTGATTCCTCCCTGCTCCGCCTTCGCCTTCGCCCTCGAGGCTTGGAAACTGGGTGCCGCGACGGACGTACACTCGAGACAGCGGATCACGATAATGAGGAAGAACGACGTCGACGATGAACAATGTGAATATCCGTATGGGCATACCCCTTATCGACTGTTTCTTTCACCTTGTAGCAACGCTCTCTGTAATATTCATATGTATGTTGGAACCCACCAGTCTTCTCGTGTTTGATAACTCGGAAAACAGTCGAGGATCAGTCGTTTTGGACGGCTGGAATCTGTTGGAATTCGAATCGTGCACGACTTGGTGACGTGTATTTGGGAAAAATTGCCGCGGATTGATCATCTTGGAAGTACTGTACAACACATCGATCGACATCACCGTCGTGATATGTTGTCGGAGGCCGAGATAGGTTGTAAACTATGTATCACGGAGGAGATATCTTCCAACGCTAACGCCCACGCATGGAAGGAAGACGAAAGATGGAGGTCAGAATTGGAAGCAACGGAGCGGAGGAACGGGGGCGGAACACACGGCACACGGAGGTAGAAGAAACCCAGAAATAACTATAAGGGGACGTCGCACTCAACTGCTCAGCGCGAACACGAACAGTTGCAAAAAAAAATAATCAAATTTTACATACGCTATGTATATGCACGATTTCTTTGAATGTACTTCATATTTATGCGTCGCCGTCGACCATAACGACGCCGTCCGCCCTGCATGCTCACGCACCTCGATGTCGACGTCCTACAGCGACAGCTGCTTCGGTCACGGGGCTGCGTCGATTTCGACTGCGTCTCCACCAGCGACGAGTGCACGTTGTCTTGTTTTTCGAATTCCTGAACACACCGTGCATGCTCAGTGCACTGCGAATCGACGAAGCAGTTCCTGTTGACGACCCAGAAGCCGAGTTCATGGCAATCGATGGCTCGTCGAGCGGTGAGCCAAGAGCCGCCTTCACAATCAGAAGGGCAGAGGTTTGCTCCCATGGACTTCTGCTTTATGTCGCGGAGGCCACGAATCTGGAACTAGTCCTCCAAGTACCCGGATATCCCTCACAAAATACGAAGACCTAAGCTCCGATGCCATGACCGAATCCAATGCAACGGATGGTCCTATCAAAGTGCAAAGGGCATCCAAATCGAGTTTGCTTGCATCCTTGTTCCGTTGAAGTCGTTCTGACCTCCATGCGCGTTTCTGTTTCACCGTGTGTTTCTTTTTCGGTACTGTACCTGATACAGGACGTTGACACTGCGCAGTCGAGGCCTAAGGAACCGGCGTTCAAGTTTCTCGCCGAGTGCTGAGTGGTTTGAGTAAGGAAGAAAACGAGAAGTGCCAGACGCAGACGCAGACGAATATGGAGATCCCGAAGAGCGAGAAACGGCGTCTGGACGCGGATGACGTCGTCAAAGTCGAAGAAAGCAGTAGAAGAGCGCACGAGACGCGCAAACTAGAAACAAGCGTCGGCTTTTCATCTATCCACCGCGACAACACCAGCCTCTTGCCGCGGAGGCAGTGGCTGGTATGGGCGCGGTCTTGGCAATGATGGGCGCTGGCGAGGAAGACCAAGGTAAATGCTCGATGTTGCCCGTCTGAACGATCAGGACCAAGGCATCTCTGATTCACTCCTCCCCTAATCTCCAATCGTCCCACCAGCCCCGGATCCAGTGCATGCGCAAAGTCAGCTGCGTCATTTTCCTCGGAATCCTCATCGTACTGGGAGATGGTACATCCCAAGTTCTGTGACAAGAGATGATTGTCGGCCACGGTCCAGACGAGAGTACGAAGATATCAACCGTATTGTAGAGTGCAGTGTGGCTGGTCGAGGGATGTTGTTGGCGAAGTGCGAATCAGGATGTGGGCCGTAGAAGGAATCTGGGGAAAGTGCGAGATGTTTAACTGCACCGAGAGACTCGCAGCCTGTGGAGTATATACAAAACTCGGAACGTAGGTACATTCTTAAACTCGGCACATTCCCATCAATGTACCGTCTTTGAGGGACAGGCGGCATATTTCGTTTTGGAATGTACCGAACATCGGTACAGTAGTCGCTTGGGAAAGGACACGTGTCATGTCTGCCGATTTTTTTCTCTTGCACCTCATCCACCCCATTGCCAACACGTGGAAGGCACATCAAAATGGCGACCACGGCGCGCACAAGTTTCCGTCCCAAAGATGGATTCAATCGGTTGCTCAACCAATTTAGGAATCCCTTGGAATGGCGGGTTTGCCAGTGAAATCGCCCTTGTGACTGAGTGACTGAGAATTTTCGTAGGTTTTTGGCCATGTGATGCGTGACTATACGAATTGAACGAAATACTACAGTATCATATACTTACATCTTAGAATTCTTGTTTTAATTTGTATCAATACATCGTAGAATTCTCGTCCTTACCCCATGCCGGTCTTGATGTGAACCGTTGATGTTGGTTCTCATCAAGTCCGCGCTTCCTAATTAGTCACTTGCTACAACTCGCTAAGTCTTCTGCAATTGCACACGATCAGCATGGCATCACGGGACCGTGTTTACACGCGATCTCGTGATAGTCGCGGCTAAAGTCGGCACATTGCCCATTCTGGAAATGTGCCGGGTTTCCGTCAAAACACGGCATATTTCCAACAAATGTGCCGGGCTTGTGTACATGTGCCGTGCATGAGATGGAATGTACCGAGCCTGGAATGTTCGTACGTGTCGAGTTTTGTTGGTCCCGCAGCCTGTGAGCCTGTACAAGTCTGCCTTCCGGTACAGATCTCCTCCAGACTGTAAGAGAAATGGGTCTGGTGAGGACTTGGCCAACGAAAGGTCGGCGCGATGAACGGGACAATTCGTCGTCGGGGATGTAGGAGAAGTTCTGGCAGTGACAGGGTCAGAAACTGGACATGAAACTAGGACAGCTGACGCGCCTTTGAGAGAATTGGAATTAGGAACTGTCGATAAAATAGAGCGTGCCACATCCGATGCCACATCCGACTCCGAAAGGTAGCGCAGGGCAATCTGTATAACTGAACAAAGTCCGTCATGTTTATCGCCTCATTTTGAGGCTGAGAGGTGGGTTTGTTGGCTCATGATCGTGGTCACCGGTAGAGTTCAATTAGGCATCACGTTTCCAGATTTGTCTGGCGGATCAGACCTCAGGCTGTCTTTTCTCGCCTCTCCCTCCATTCATCGAATTTTGCCCTAAATGCGGTCCCCTCCGAGTCCAGGACATCCGAAACTATTCGCCGCATTCGGCGTTCAACTTGTTGGTGTTCCTAGTAGCAGTACTATGTTCTTTTGACGCCACATTTCCTTGCAGCTTCATGACTCGGAGGGCCAGTCTGGCCGTAATCTGCGTCGTGGCAATCATCGGCATTTTCTATCCCCGTGCCTATTCCCGAAGTGGGTGCGCAAGCTTATGAAGGCCTTTCCTTCCATCTTTGTTACTGTAAAAAAAAAATACCCCAACGGACCAGTGCCTGTCAACACTCTGTCAGTTCCGCGACGATCGCACGCGCCAAAATCCCGTATATATGCCCCGACCTGCACCGTCGGATCCCAACTTGACTCATGGCAAGCGCAACTGAATTACCCAATTCTCTCACTCCTCTTGCTTTCCTACCTCCAGCTCTCGCTAATCAATTCGAGGTGTTGCGATACATCTATGCGGCAACACTCGGAGTAAGACCCAGTTCATATTTGTCTACATATACTTGATTCACATCTCGGATCCTTAGGCATACGTGTGGGACATTGGACTGAACCTCGGAAACGACTATACTTTGTTGTTCAAGCACCGGGTTCGCTTCCCGACGATTGTGTATTTTCTTTCAAGGTAAGAATTGATTTTTGAACTTGAAAAATCCGCGGTACTGATTCAGTCAAGAGCGTTCACATTGGCCTTTATTCTCACATGTTTCATTATTGCAGGTGAACTCGAATTCGAACACTTTATTCTTTGACTTGACTGCGAACATATCAATAACTGCAGTTGCTCCGGTTGAGAACTGCAGCGCCTTAGCGCTCGCCCTTAGCATTTCCGCTATTTTGGCACAGACAAGCACTGCAGCGTTGTTCTTTTTTACGAGTGACCGCGGTCTGGTACCCAAGCAAGATTGTCTATGTGGTGTTCTCTATTCTTTGGATGGCCGTCCTCGGAGCGGGTATTATTGTGCCGCTTAGATCTCGTGCAGTGCACATCGGACCTACTCTGCGGTGTATCAACACGTCCGTACCAGCCAATATCGAAGTCTCTGTGATTGTGCCCTTCATCAACGACACGGCCGTCTTCCTCGCTATAAATTACCGTATTCTCGCCCATACGATAGTGGCGGATTCTTCCATGGACCGTCTTCGAGTTTTTTTCGGAGGTACCGGACTATCCGCACTGTCACGGGCGTTACTTCAGGGTGGGCAGCACTTTTACTTGTCAGTCTATGTTCTATGCATGTGGGGTAATTCCTCAATTGATTTGATCCCAGGATTGCAGCTATCACACATATCATTCTCCTTGTCGTATTGATGTTGTCTCGGCTAACCCCCATTTACCACACGATGCTGTCGATCCCTGGCCTGGCCCTCGTCAATGCAATGGCTTGCCTAGTCTTTCGGAGGATTAAATTCGGACTCATCAGTTCCGATGGGACATCCAAAATTCCTACAATTGACCTCCCCTCAGATGTCCACGCCACGGCAAATTCTAGGTCTCTGCCCCTTTACTTTCGTAGAACTGATCCCACCACCACTGACTTGAGAAGGACTGCAACTTTCCCGCTGGAAGTTCGTGTGCAGAAGGAAACTCATGGATTTGAAGATAGTGCGGATGTGGAGCAGGATATTTCTAAAACCAAGGATTTGACATAGTTTTGACGAGGTTTTCCTAAGTTTATGGATCTGAGGAAGCGCCAAAAAACTGGACGTACGTTATGTCCCAGATTTGCGTCAATGCCTCTTGAATTTTGAATGATCGCGGACTGGTCTCATTCATGCTGTTTTCTTCTCGTCCTTTGTTCAATTTTTGGCGGAATTCAATTGCCACAGAAGAGGCTAGAACATAGATCGCCTTTTTGGGTCGCGATGGGTTGTTTGCGTTTGTTAACCTCAATGGTAGTTCATCAGAGCGACGATGTACTAGAGGCTGTTATTCAACCCGTACGGTAGACGGGATCTCACTGAGCTCGCGTGAGTGCAGATGACGGGGCAATAAACACAGTGCACACTAGAGAACGCTGTTTCTCAGCTGCTGCGCATGATACAAATAGTATAAGTACGTTCTTTATCGCGCGAGGTACGAGTGAGAATCGATAAAGAGTCTGTCAAGAGAGACTATAAGTACGTCTATACTGTATTATACATACAAGGAAATTTCTTGAGATATACATGCTGCATGCGCCTCGCGTCGAGACTCGACCAGAAGGACACTGCACGCCTCCGCAGAGTCTGCACCCACGTCGACGTCGACGTCCTCCAGCGATACCTGCTTTGGCTGCCGGGCTGCGTCGACTTCGCCTCCTCCACCAGCGACGACGATGACATGTTGTTTTTTCGAATTCCCGAACCAGTGGGCTGCGACATAGAAAGAAAGAACGCGCTCAAACACCACTGGCAAAGTGCCAAGTGCGTCCAAGAAACGAAACGAGGGGGAAAAAAAAAAACCGCTGCCACCGCACACCTGCCTTAATCGATGCTGATGAGTTCACCCACCCAGAGTCATCGTAGATAGCAAATGTAGTATCCAACAGGCTGTCCCGGCCACTTCCCACACCACACCATGTGGATTGTACCATACTCCCCAGAGCCTACCCACAGGAGGCCTATACACCCCATACTCTACACCTGTTTCCGCTTACCTTACTCTTTAGGATTCGGGCGATTCACTTAATCGCTCCCGTCCGTCGTTGCAGTCCAAAGTGGACGGACGGACATGTTACCGCAGACGAAACCCTATACAGCACATAGCACTTACGGACGATAGATAGAGTCGTGTAGAAGTATGCCCAACATGCCGCAAGCGGCCAGGGGCAAATAAAATGGAGTCCAAAAAAAAGAGGAGGGAAAAAATGCACACATGTACCGCTTCCCCTTCGTACCAACCACAAGCGTAATGGATACAGACACGGGCGCCAGGATGAGTCCGAGTCGAGTCGTACGAGAAGCTGCGCACCCGCCCACCGCCCAGGGGCAAGGAGAAGAAAAAGCAGAAAGCCACAAAGAAAGAAAAAAAAAAGGACACAACACAAGTCCAACTCGCCCAGTCGCTACATCCGTCCGCGTCAATCACCGCGCACCCAAAAAATGAGGGAAAACGAACTCCACGCAATCGTCGCCCCCACCGCGGATACGTGCACTTCCACCAGAAAAATCCTCGAACAGCAACAGCGCATCGCACAGCGGAACGAACAGCTGCCGGTATTGTTGCCCCACGTCGGCGCTTCGGCCGTGATGTACAGGCTCGAGCTGCAAATTCTGCAAATAATGAAATGAATTTGAAGTAAAAAGTACGTACCTCATCGCCTTCCCATCGATCATGAGCGCGCTCACTGAACACGGAGCGATAAGACGAGCTTCCGATCGTGCCCTTCACGCGCATCCTTGAACCCCCGGAAACGCCCACACAGCGGATGGACGCGCCTTCCAACAAGATCCTTAGCGTGCCGCCGAATGAGCTTGCACGATTGCTGCGGGATTCGTGTACGGCGCATATCGCTCAGGACGCGGAACCGTTGCCGGCGTTGTTGCTGAGTCCCCGTCAGTGCAGGCTTGAGCTGCAAATAATGAAATGAATTTGAACTAGGGAGGAGGTCTAGGGACCCGGACGACACACCGTTCACAGGCGAAAAATCTGCTCACATCCGTGTTCCGGTCAAGATGTGCTAGTCTCCGAGTCCGTTTTGGTTTTCAGTTAAGTAAGGCTGTCGATAATGCGCGGTCGAGGCCCAAAGGAACCTGCATTCAACTTTTCGTCCAGTGAAAGGAGCCGAACGAGAATCAAAGCAGACGAGGCCTCAGGCCGGCACGGTGGAGATCAAGTGGAGAACCGAAGTCCCAAGGGCAAGAAACAGCGGCTGGCTTAGTCGAAGTCGAGGAATTGAACGCAGTAGAAGAGCGCACCGTTGCGGGACACGCGCGGCTTTCTTTTCCATTACTTATCTAACCATAGCACCGCGGAGGCAGCGGCGGGTATGGGCACGATCTTAGTAACAGTAGGCTCTGGCGAGGAAGACGGAGGCAAATAATGCTCGATGTTGCCCGTCTTGATAATATGTTGTTGAACATTTACCCACACATGAGTGCACCGCGAGCCAGCCTGGGTTGCGCCGAACGAAGGAGATACTTACGTAAATAGCTCTGAGATAGGATCACTCTCCGGAGATCCCAATCACCATCCTGTCGGACTCTTGCCATCATCAAGGCACTTTTCCAGCTCTTTTCTTGCTCTATTCCTGAAAATTTGGCCCCAAATGCCGTCCCTCTTCCTACGCTTTGGCCTTTGTTTCGTACATGACAGTTTTCAAGTTGTGTCTTGACTGAGCTCGCGTTGCGGCCGTCACAGTTTAGTGTCACTCTGCAGCTTTTCCCGTACACTCCGAGTCGGTGTCAAGCAACCTTCGCCAAGCTCCTCGAATCGCGAATAGCACGCATCCTGTCTATCTGTCCGGCGGATGCTTGTCTCCTTCCATTTTCAATCCAGCCTCGCAAGGTTCATTACTTGTGTGCCGCGATGGTCATTATGCTGCGAGATGCAAATTTGGCGGGATGACTCCCTTAGCCTGTCGGGTGTCAGACCATTAAGCATTTCGCAATTATTTTTGTGGAAGCCTCGAAATTTCTGGCCGTAATCTGCGTCATAATGATCAATCTTCCGAGAACTTCGGGTTTGGCCGGCTTAGTATTTTCTACCACTGTGCGTGCGTTCCCGAAGTCATCGCCCATGGCTGTGTCGGCTCATGAATCCCCTTCCAAAAAACACCCCAGTCTGTCAACGCTCTGTAGATTCCGCGACGATTGCGGCCGCCTAAAATCCCGTATAAGTATATGGCCCAACCCTCATGAGATCGCAACATAGCTCATGGCCAACATAACTGAACTACCCAATCCTTTTACCCCTCTCGCTTTCTTGCCTCCAGCTCTCGCAAGTCAATTTGAGGTATGGCGATATGTCCTTGCGGCAACACTTGGAGTAAGAACCGACCCGTATTTATGCGCACTAATTGATTTACATCTCGAACCATTAGGCATACGCGTGGGACATTGGATTGAACCTCGGAAATGACTATACCTTGTTGTTCAAGCACAGGGTTCGCTTCCCGACTATCGTGTATTTTCTGTCAAGGTGATCCACAAATGTTTCTGAATTTCAAGCATCTGCAGTGCTGATTGCTTATATCCAGGGCATCCACATTGGCTCTGATTCTCACATCCTTCCTGTTCGCAGGTGAGCTTGACCTCAGTATTCTTTGACTTGGCTCGAGCACTGAGGATATCAATCTGTAGTTGCACCGGTTGAAAACTGCAACGCCTTAGCGCTTGGCATTAGTATCTGCATTATTTTGATGCAGACAGCCACTGCAATGCTGTTTTTTCTACGAGCAACCGCAGTCTGGCACCCGAACAAAATTGCATATGCGGTGTTCTCGATTCTTTGGCTCGCCGTCCTCGGGGTGGGTATCACCGACCCACTCACAATTCGCACTGCGCACATAGAGCCTACTCAGCAATGTATTGAAACAGCCATTCCAGACATTACAGAACTGACAGCGATTGTGCCTCTAATCAACGATACCGCCATCTTCCTGGCTATAAACTATCGCATTCTTGGCCATACAATAGTGGCACATTCTCTCAGGGCCCGTCTTCGAGCTTTCTTTAGTGGTACCGGATTATCCGCACTACCACAAGCGTTGATTCAGAGCGGACAGCATTTCTACTTGTAAGTGGATGCCCTGTACAGATGAGGAATCTCAATTGACTCGGCATTACCCCTAGGATTGCAGTTGCGACAAATATTGCTGTCCTTGTCGTCATGAAGCTGCCTCAGCTGTCCCCGATTTACCACGGGATGTTCACAATCCCTGTCTTGGCTCTCATCAATGCAATGGCTTGCCTAGTCTTCCGAAGGATTAAATTCGGACTCATCAATTCCGATGGGACATCCAAAATTTCTACCACTGCCGTCTCGGATTTCCATGCCGCAGCAAATCCTAGGTCTCTGCCTCTGTATTTTCGTCGCACTGATCCCACCACCACGGACTTAGGAAGCAGTACAACTTTCCCTCTGGAAATTCGTGTGCAGAAGGAAACTTATGGATTTGAAGGTGGTGAGGATGCGGAGCAGGAGATCTCTAAAATAATAAATTCGACATAGTTTACATGAGTGATTTTGAATTTATGGACGGATTTGAGGAATGAGCGAAACTCAACGTACGTTATGTCCGAGATTTCTCAGATTCCTCTTTAGCTTTTAAAAATCGAGTGACTTCAGCCATACCTGTACTTTGACGACGACGTCGACTGTACCACATTCGAAGTTTCTGCAATTGTAGCACGCTTTGTCTTTGTGCGCTGCATGATGAAAGCTCTCGTGTACGTAGCAGCTTCTTCTTTGGTGACTCGAAAACCGCCGCGGATCGATCGTTTTGAGGTCGGACAAGTGGTAGTATGTATGCCATACGAGACCGGTAACTTGACCTATGTCAGTGTCCGTGATATGTTTTTCGAAGGAAAACCGCCGCAGATCGACTTTTTGTTTGGAAGACCGGAGGTGAGTATGCAGGAAAAACGCCGCGGATTGATCTTTTGGGAAGGTATGTATCATGCGTCAGGCCGAGATGGCTTGATACATAGAGTATGTTGTTGAACGTCCACCCACACATGATATCAAAAAGATGCAATTAATGCACCGTGCTGATAAATGGCTATGTTGTGAGTTCCGGTAAAGTGAAAGTTGCGAACCGGCCAGAGTTACGCTGTACAAGGAAGATAAGCAGGTCACTCTGAGATAGGATCATCGCATCGTGTTTCTTGTTTCATCATCTTCGACTGGACTTTGCCATTGTCAAGGCACTTTTCTAGCATTTTCCTTACTCTATCAATGAAATTTCGGCCCCAAAGGCCTTCCCTCTTTTTTACGCTTTAGCTGTTCCTGCTCTCTTCTTTTCAGTACCATGCGGAGCTAGGACGTTGCATTGCGCCGTCTAGGCCCGAGGTAATCAGCGTTCAAGTTTCCATTGAATGTTAAGCGACTTGAATAACGAAGGAACCGAGAAGCAGACACGGACACAGACGAGTATGGAGATCCCGAAGAGCGAGAAACGGGGGCTGGCCACGGACGCGGATGCCGTGGCCAAAGTCGGGGAAGACGGGCGTTCTTTCCAGATGACTACCGCAGACAAGGAGGCGACGACAAACAACTCCAACGTCTGGAAACTAACAGAAGAAGAGCGAGGGTTGAGCGATGGCCGGAGGCAAAGTGAGGATCAATCCATCATCGGGGTCATCAGTCGCCGTCTCTATATTTTGCGCGCTTCCATCTTGCTCCCCGCCTCTCGCTCCATATTTATCGAATTTTGCCCCAAACGTAGGCCCTGTCTTTAGCGCTTGAGCTGCTTCTGGTCATCGCTCTCACACACCACACATCTCGTGTCTCGGCCCGACGGATATTTGTGTGCATACCCGTTCTCACGAATACAGCTTTCCGATCCCTCCAGAATATCCGAAACCATTCGGCATTCAACTTCTTCCCAGTACTAGGTTTTTTTGATCACATCTCAGTCCGGCGTGGCGAAGGCTAGTCATTCTGCCGCGAGATGGTCATTATGCTACTAGCGAGATACAAAGTTACTCCCTTCAAGCTCTCTTGGCCCGTCAAGTATCGAATCATTGAACACTCCACGACACTCCTCTTGTTGAAAACCCCAAAATCTCTGGCCGTAATCTGCCTCATGGTAATCAATCTTCTAAAAAGTGCATCATGATCAGCTTGGTGTTTTCTTAGATCTCTGTGTTCATTCCCGAAGCCATGGATATCGCCATGGCGGTGCCAGTATATGAAAACCATTTTTGCTCCAAACGCGGTCTCTCTTTTTTTTATGCGCTTGGGCTGCTTCTGGTCTTCGCTCACAAAATCGCATGTACACATCTCGTGTATCGGTCCGACAAATATTTTCGTCCATACCCACCTGATTGATACCTGAAACTATTCGGCGTTCAACTTGTTCCCAGTACTACGTTCTTTTGATCACATATTATTCCAGCGTGACGAGGGCCAGTAATTCTACCGCGAGATGGTGCAAAACACAAATGCCTACATTCAAGCTCCTTTGGCCCGTCGAGTATCGAATCAGTGATCATGAGCACTCCGGATCCACATCTCTTCTTGTTGAAGACTCCAAAATTTCTGGCCGTATCTGCCTCATGGTAATCAATCTTCCAATGAGTGCATCAGCTTGGTATTTTCCCAGATCTCTGTGTTCATTCCCGAAGACATCGCTCACGGCGATTCCAGCACACGAAGCACGAAAGCCCTTCCATCTTATTAAAAACACCACCCCAGCGGACCAGTGCCTATCAATGCCCTGTTGATTCCCGTGCCAATTGCGGGCCAGGTTGCCCGCCAAAATTCCGTATATATGGCCAATCCTCATGAGATCGCACCATAGCTCATGGCCAATATAACTGAATTGCCCAACCCTTTTACACCTCTTGCTTTCTTACCTCCAGCTCTCGCAAGTCAATTTGAGCTGTCACGATATGTCCTTGTGACAACACTCGGAGTAAGAATTGCTCTGCACGACTCAAATCAATTTACTTCCCGAATTTCTAGGCATATGTCTGGGATATTGGATTGAACCTCGGAAACGACTATGCGTTGTTATTCAAACACCGGGTTCGCTTCCCAACAATCGTGTATTTTCTGTCAAGGTAGTCTCCAAATGATAGTGTCTGCCATACTGAATCGGCCGAGGGCATTCACATTGGCTTTCATTCTCACATCCTTCTTCCAAGGTGAAACAACTGCTCTTTGATTTGGCCACTGAGCTAACAATTCAATAACCGTAGCTGCATCAGTCACGAACTGCAATGCTTCGACACTGAGCCTTGCGATCTGCTTCATCCTGTCTCAGACAAGCACTGCAATGCTGTTCTTTTTTACGAGTGACCGCGGTCTGGTACCCGAGCAAGATTGCCTATGGGGTGTTCTCTATACTTTGGCTGGCCGTCCTCGGAGCGGGTATTACGGTGCCGCTTGGAGTTCGCGCACTGCACGTAGGACCTACTTCGCAGTGTATCGACACGTCCGTACCAGCCAACATCGAAGTCTCTGTGATTGTGCCCCTAATCAACGACACGGCCGTCTTCCTCGCTATAAACTATCGTATTCTCGTCCATATGGGAGTGACGGATTCTTCCATGGCCCGTCTTCGAGGTTTCTTCGGTGGTACCGGATTATCCGCACTATCACGGGCATTACTTCAGAGTGGGCAGCACTTCTACTTGTCAGTCTATGTTCTGTCCATGTGGGATAATTCCTCGATTGATTCGATCCCAGGATTGCAACCACTGCACATCTCACTCTCCTTGTTGTAATGAAGCTGCCTCAGCTGCCCCCGGTTTATCATACGATGCTCTCAGTCCCTGGCTTTGCCCTCGTCAACGCAATGGCTTGCCTAGTCTTCCGGAGGATTAAATTCGGACTCATAAGTTCCGATGGGACATTCAAAATTCCTACAATTGACCTTCCCTCGGATTTCCCCACCACAGCAAATCCTAGGTCTCTGCCTGATTATTTTCGTCGCGCTGATGCCACTACCCTGGATCCGGAAAGGAATACAATTTTTCCGCCGGAGGTTCGCAGTGGGCAGAAGGAAATTCATGGAGTGGAAGGTGTTGCGGATACGAGCCAGGAGATTTCCAAAACTATGAAATCGACATAGTTCACATGCGTAATTTTGAAGTTTAAATTATGGATGGATCTAAGGAACAAAACTCTACGTAATATTATTTGCATTGTATATACCCAAGATTTTCGTTTTATCGCAGTCTTGACGTCTTGAAAGATTGAGACGTCTTGAATCTGGAGGTGTTGAGTTTTGAGTGGAGACGTTGTGAAGTCTTGATCTTAAAATCTTGAAGTTAAAGGTCTTGAGCGTCTTGAGTCTTGAGTTGTCTCGGAGGGCTTGAGGAATGAAACTGGAACTTTGAAAGCTTGGAGACTTGTAGCCTTGAGGCGACTGGAATTTGAAGCGGAGGATCCAAGTCTTGAGGCCTCGAGTAGTCTTGAAGTTGAGGTGTCTCGAAGCGACGTGGAGCCAAGAATACTTGGAGCGGGCCTGGGAGAGTTGAATCTTGGAGTTGGGCCTGAAGTCGTATGCGGCTTTAGGACAGTCTTGATCTTGAGGTGGTTTGGAACCTTGATTGAATTTGTGAAGGCAAAGTCCTGAGAACGCGATTCTACATACAGCCAGCAGCGGAAAACGTCAGTCAGCGTCGATGAGCTACACAGCGCAGAACAATGTACCTTTTTCATCTCAGCAGCATGTCACCTCGGGGCCCAGCGAGCAAGCGAGCGAGAACCAAAACGGCGAGGAGAACAAGGAAGCACAAAGCGAGGTACACAGACAAAGCACAAAAGGAAGATCCAAGGACAAGATGGTGGGGGTAAGGACAAAAAGTATGATGATGAATGAGCGTTAGTTCGACCTCTTTTATGGCAAAAGACAACCTCCCAGCTCGTACTCTAATCTGAATTTCGATTTTGAGGGAGACAATGTGCGTTTTCTGGGGTATTCTTCCGGAGAAGATCTGCATTCGACATGCACCGGAGGCTAGATGTTAAAGTAGAGGCTCATTGAAGGGATTTAACGCCAATGAATTCTAGCAAGCCCGGTTGCGAGGATGAGAATGACGGCGGAAGATGCACGAAAGGGAGACGCGATTGATGCGAAGTACCGTGCAAAGCTCACTTGTCGCGAATGTTTCGTTCAATTTGAATGAAGTTGGCCAGTGTCCGAAAAGGAATCGGCGCCACGATTCAGATACAAGCATCGTAAAGCTTAAGTACGCCATGTACATACGAGAAGTGCATCTAGTCTAGATCTCGAGATTAGGTACTTCATTCCCAATGATTTTCACGCGTCGACCATACCAGTTTTATGCATTACAGTCGGCCATAGCGACATCCGCACCACCTTTCGCATCCCCAGCATGCATACCGCCACCGACGTCCTTCAGCAACACTAGCGTCCTCCTCTTACCACCCTCCCGCTGCATCTGCCATGCCGCGCGGCTCCTTCTCGTTCACCGGCGACGTGACCTCCTTCCCGAAGACACGCATGCTCAGTGCGCTGCAAAATAACAGAGAACGCGGATTAGTATCACATTCACGAAGTGCAGAGTGAAGCCGAACGCACCTCTTCACCTTGTCGATCATGAGCGTGGATTTCCAAAGCGACAGGATGAGGTCGTGCGAGACGCTCATAGCCGTCGATGTCCAAAATCAATCAGTAGGGTCCGACTCGCGCAGGAGCGCGCCGTCTCTACATCCGTCCACGTCAATCAAAATCCAAAAAAAAAAAAGAAAAAAAGAAGAAAAGCGAACCTCGTGCGGTCATTATCCCTCCGCCCACACAGCAGGTACGCTGGGGCCTTTTCTACCAAAAAATTCCTAAGCGCACCGCTGCCAAATGAGCTTCTACACTCGTCGCGGGGTCGGCGTACGGCGCGCCTCGGCCAGGCGGCGGAATCGTTGCTGGCGTTGTTGCGCCCCGTCCGCGCTTCGGCCGTTCGGAGGCCCTGGGCTTGGAGCTCCAGCCAGGCTTGACCGAGCAAGATTCCAGGTTTTGTCCCATAGGTTTTGGAACTGTTCCGGCCTCGCCCAGACAAGAATACCGGCGTCCTGCCCTAAATCCTATTTTGCAGAATTTGACCATTGCTCCGCACAATTCTTCAATCTCCCCGGAGGCGTTCACCGCTTCCTCATTTTCAGTGTTCACGGCCTTGAAAGTATACTGACTTCACTGCTGATCTACATTGGTGAGAGTCGCCAGAGCAAACCTAACCGAGAACTGACGTCAAAAATCCTATCGGACAAGAATTTACTTGCGATCTAGAGCCTCAAAATCCTATGTTAGGACGAGGCAGAAGCTTCCCGGGGATTCCATGAGGTGTAGGCTCGAGCCGCAAACAATATCAATAATGTAATGAAGTTTAGGTACGGACGAGGGGCGGACGCACACCTCAAGATTGCGAGGTTCTTGAGCGAGCTAGGTCGCAAGCTCGTAATGACCGAGCTCACACCATGGTCCTTCACAAACACGATACATCCACAGTGGAAAGTCACTGCGCTTGTATGTGATTCGAGTCTAAAGCTTCCACGTCAGCTTGTATCTGGGTCCCGTTGTTCTATTGACATTGCGCGGTGGACACCCAAGATAACCCGACCTGCGTTCGGTCAAGTTTTTCGTTCATTGCTGGGTGGTTTTAATAACAAAGGAAACGAGAAGCAGACATAGAAGCAGACTCGAGCGAGTATGGAGGAGATAGTGTAGAACGAAGAACAGCGGCTGCACATGGATGGCGTCGTCAAAGTCGAGGAAGAAGCCGAAGCGGCATTTCCTGCTGAGGCGGTGATTATGGACAGACCAGCGCCACCCATACTGTGCGAGCGGAAGAGGAGCGAGGGAGGCAAGTTGGGATCAATGCATCACTGCCACCACGTCTCTATCATTTGGCGTACATCTTGTCTCGCTTTGGTCTCGCTCCAATCTCGCTCGCCTGAGGCCTCTCGCTCCGTTCATCGATTTTTGCCCCAAACGCCGTTACGTTAGGGTGCTTCTAGTCTTCGTTTCGCCCATAGATCACGCATATGAGCCTGACTGAGCCCGGGCTATCTGTGCTTGTCTTATTCTCTTTCCCATGCACTCCGAGTCGGTCTCAAGCAATCTCGACCAAACCCCTCACGAATACCATGCATCTTGTCTATTGTCTGGCGGATCTTTGTCTCCATACGTACACCCCACAATTTTTCAGTCGATGTCGAACTTTTTGACCTTCAAAGCAACAGCGGTAGCGTGATTCTGAACGGCTATCTTCAGATAATCACAAACGCTCTACGAAAAAGGCCTACAGCAGCGTTATTTTGGTGCCGCCTTTTATTCCAGCCTCGGGAGGCTCATCGCTTGTGCCGTGATGGTCATTATACCGCAAGATATAAATCTGGTGGCATGGATTTCTGACTGTAATCTGCTTCGTGATGATCACCACATCTTCGAAGAACTTGGTGTTTCCCGGCTTAGTGTTCTATCCGTGTGTTCGTTCCGGACGACATCGTCCACGGCGGCGCCAGGTAATGAGCAAGTTGTGATCAGTGCATTGCGTCTCTATCTCAGCTCGTTCGCCTCCAGCTCTATTCGTCGAATTTTGCCTCAAATGCGGTCCCTCTTTTTGCGCTTGGGCTTACAAACACCACACATCTCGTGTGTCAGCCCGACGGATATTTGTGTCCATATCCGTTCCTACGAATAATCCCTCTATCCGAAATCATTCGGTGTTCAGCTTGTTCCCAGTACTTCGTTCTTTTGATCACATCTCATCCGAGGGTGGTGAGGGCCAGTAATTCATGGTCACTATTCTGCGAAATACAAAATGGCTTCCTTCAAGCTCCCTTGGCCATTCAAGTATCGGATCATTGAACATCAGCACCCCACAGCTATTATCGTTGAAGACGCCAAAATTTCTGGCAGTGATCTGCCTCATGGTAATCAATCTTCCAGGCATACATCAGTTCGGTATTTCCTTAGATCCCTGCATTCATTCCCGAAGACTTCGCCCACGGCACGAAGACCTTGAAGAAGCCACCACAGCAAGTCGGTGCCGGCCAAAGCTCTGTTGATTCCTGTCACGGTCGCCGGCCAGGTTGGCCGTCAAACTCCTATATATATGGCTCAACCTCCACCAGATGCCAACTTGACTCATGGCCAACACAACAGAACTCCCCAATCCTTTTACTCCCCTCGCGTTCCTACCACCAGCTCTCGCAAGTCAACTTGAAGTATCGCGATATCTCATTGCGGCAACACTGGGAGTGAGAACCGATCGATATTCATCTGCAATGTGCATGAGTCGATTTACATCTCGAATCCTTAGGCATACGTGTGGGATATTGGATTGAACCTCGGAAACGACTATGCTTTGTTGTTTAAGCACAAGGTTCGCTTCCCAACAATGGTGTATTTTTTCTCAAGGTGATCTCCGATCTATTTTGAACTTCAAAAGTATGCTTTGCTGATCGCTTGTGTCCAGGGCATCCACGCTGGCTTTGATTCTCACATTCTTCATTTTCACAGGTGAACTTGAATCCCTCATTCTTTGACTTGACTGCCGAACCGAACATATCAATAACTGCAGTTGCCCCGGTCGGGAACTGCAATGCCCTAGTGCTTAGCTTCGGCATCTCCGGTGTTTTGACACAGACAAGTACCGCAGTGCTCCTCTTTTTTTACGAGTAACGGCGGTCTGGCACCCTAACAAGATAGCCTATGCAGTGTTCTCTATTCTTTGGATTGCCGTCCTCGGGGCGAGTCTCACCTCCCCACTCGAAATTCGCGGAGCCCATATAGGGCCTACCATGTATTGCATTGACACGGTCATTCGAGGCAGTACAGAGGCCACGCTGATCATGCCTCTAATTAACGACACCGCCATCTTCCTTGCTATAACCTACCGTATCCTTGCCCATATATTAGTGGCAGACTCTCTTATGGCCCGGATTCGAGTTTTCTTTGGTGGTAAGGGATTATCCGCACTATCCCAGGCATTGCTTCAGGATGGACAACACTTCTACTTGTGAGTGTATACTCTGTGAAATAATTCCTCAATTAATTCGATGTTGCCCTAGGATCGCCGTCGCGACACATATCACTCTTCTTGTCGTATTGAAGATGCCTCAGTTGAGCCCGGTATATCACCTCGCATTCCCTGGGCTTGCTCTGGTCAACGCAATGGCTTGCCTAGTGTTCCGGAGGATTAAATTCGGACTCATAAGTTCTGATGGGACGTTCAAAATTCCTACAATGAATTTCCATGCTACAGCAAATCCTACGTCTCTGCCCCTTCACTTTCGTCGCACTGATGTCACTGCATTGGATCTGGAAAGGGACACAACTTTTCCGTTGGAGGTTCACGTGCAGAAGGAAGTTCGTGGATTTGAGAATGGTGCGGATGCGGAACAGGATATCTCTAAATCCGTGAATTTGGCCTAGTTCCTGCAAGTGATTTGGATGGGTCTGAGGAAGGAGCAAAAAGTTCTATGTACTATATGCCCGAGAATTTCATAGATTCCTCTTAAATTTTGAATAATGGTGCGACTGGTCTCATTAAAGTCATACTTGTTTTCAATTGCGGCGTAAGATTTTAGAACATGAATTGCTTGTTTGAGTCGCAATGAGCTGTTGCGTTTGTCAACTTCTATAGCGAGCGGACACAACGACGATGCAGAGCAGGTTTCTAAATTCATAAATTTGACATAGTTCACACGAGTGATTTTGAACTTGAGTATGGTTCTGCGGAAGGAGCAGAAAATCTATGTACTATATTTGCACTATATACCCGAGGTTTTTCATTTTATTGCAGTCTTGACGTCTTGAAAGCTTGAGGCATCTTTGGGATCGAGAAATTGAAGTTTCAAGTGTTGCGTCTTGAATAGGCAGATTGAATCGAGGTGTTTTGAAGCTGGAGGCGTTGAGTTTTGACTTCAGAGTCGATACGGCGTGAAGTCTTGATCTTAAAATCTTGAAGCTGAAGGTCCTGAGCGTCTTGAGTCTTGAGTTGTCTTGGAGGGCTTGAGGGATGAGGCGTCTTGAAACTGGAACTTTGAAAGTTTGGAGACTTGTAGCCTCGAGACGACTGGAAGTTGAAGTGGAGGATCCAAGTCTTGAGGCCTCGAGTAGTCTTGAAGTTGAAGTGACTCGAAGCGACGTGGAGTCAAGAATACTTGGAGCGGGCCTGGGAGAGTTGAATCTTGGAGTTGGGCCTGAAGTCGTATGCGGCTTTAGGACAGCTTGATCTTGAGGCGGCTTGGAAGCTTGATTGTGAAGGCAAAGTCCTGAGAACGTGAGTCTACACACAGCCAGCAGCAGAAAACGTCAGTCAGCGTCGATGAACTACGCAGCGCAGAACAACGTACCTTTTTCATCTCAGCAGCATGTCACCTCGGGACCCAGCGAGCAAGCGAGCGAGAACCGAAACGGCGAGGAGAACAAGGAAGTACAAAGCGAGGTACACAGACAAAGCAGAAAAGGAAGATCCAAGGACAAGATAGTGGGGGTAAGGGACAAAAGGTGCGATGATGAATGAGCGTCAGTTCAACCTCTTCTATGGCAAAAGGCAACCTCCCAGCTCGTACTCTAAACTGAATTTCGATTTTGAGGGAGACAATGTGCATTTTCTGGGGTATTCTTCCGGAGAAGATCTGCATTCGAAATACACCGGAGGATAGATGTTGAAGGGGAGGCTCACCCAAGGGATTTAATGTTAGTGAATTCTAGGAAACCCGGTTGCGAGGATGAGGACGACGGAAGATGTACGAAAGGGAGACGCGGTTGATGCGAGGTGCCGTGCAAGGGTCACATTGTCGCGAATGTTTCGTTCAATTTGAATGAATTTTTTGGCCAGGCTCCGAAAAGAACTGCTCAGGGTCGGCACCACAATTCAGATACAGATATCGCAAAGCTCAAGTACGCCATGAACATACGAGACGTGCATCTAATCAAGATCTCGAGATTAGGTACTTCATTCCCAAGGATTTTTACGCGTCGAACATACCAGTTTTATGCATCGGCGTCGGCCATAGCGACATCCGCACCACCTTTCGCATCCCCAGTATGCATACCGCCACCGAAGTCCTTCAGTAACATTATCCCTGGCCCTGCGTCCCCTTTCCCCCTGCATCTGCCGCGCCGCGCGGCTCCTTCCCCTTCACAGGCCCCGAATATACGCATGGTCAGTGGCGCTGCAAAATAGCAGAGAACGCGGATTAGTATTACATCCACGAAGTGCAGAGTCCAACACACCTTTTCACCCTCTTGTCGATCATCAGCATAATCGATGAGGTGGATTTCCAAAGCGGCAGGACGAGGTCGTGCGAGACGCGCATAGCCGTCGATGTCCAAAATCAATCAACACGTGGATGGCATCGTCAAAGTCGGCTGCTGAGGCAGACCTGCGTCACCCACACTGTGCGAGCAGAAGAGGAGCGAGGGCGGGAGGCAAGTTGGGATCAATGCATCACGGCCATCACGTCTCGCGCGCGTACATCTTGTCTCTATGACGGTTCGTTTGTACAAATATTAATTTCCGCGGCGCGCGTCCGATTTTTGCGCACGCTCTCACAATTTGCGCGCGCTCCCAGAATTTGTGCGCACGTGAGGTAGAAGCATAAAATACCTCAAGTATACTACACAGCTGTATCTACGGGGGCATGCAAGCCGGACGGCGGATGGCGCTCCCACATCGCCGGCCGAGTCAAGTACGCTGCGTGCATTCCAATAGCTAGTCTCTGTAACAGAACCGATATATTGACGACGAACAAGTAGGTGTCAATATATGGTCTGTTAACAATCACGATCACCTCAGGAAGGGACCGATTGATTACGCAATTGGGTGGCTGTGCTACTCGCCTCGACACTCTGGAAGTGTAGGTTATGGTGCGTCTCTTGGTCCATACTTGCGCCCAGTCGTATTTATTTCCCTCAGAACCATATTCCCAGCATTTACCGCATGAATTTCCATTGAGTTTTCATATTTCGGAGGGGAGCCACAAGCATCGGGATGATCGGCCGAATCCGGCTTAGATAATGGGTCTTGCCCGAAATACGTACCTTTCCTGTTCTAAATACTCTACTACTTTCCCAGACCTCACAGGCGACGTTCTGAAGGCTTCCTGGGACAGAACGCCACGAATAATCCCTACAGTGGGCTCGGTTTTGGACGCGTCGACCGCGCACAGCCACTCGATTGCGTAATCAATCGCTCGCTTCCTGAGGTGATCGAGATTGCTACAAGACTATCCAATAGCTATTGCTGAGCTAAATCGAGGGGCTGGGGATTTCGGACGAAGCCCGTAAGATGAGAGCGGAACCGGTAAGCTGGACGATGCTGGCGTCCGGACAAGGCGCCAAGCGGGCGGAGGTTGTGGACCAGGAGGAAAGCGACGCGTGGCAAGCCGTAAGTAGCATAGCCACAGCTTGGCGACGGTCCGGGCTGTCGATCAGCTTGTCAGACAAGCCGATCAATAAATTGTCACAACGCCACGTCGTAACGTCGACACGCAGAGTCGGACACTCGGACACAACTCGGACACACCCGCCATTTGCCCGCCTTCTCTTGCCTCTCAGACTATTCAAGCCCTTCGCCCGGCCTCCTTCAACCAGCCTTCTGAGGTCCATTGCCTCTGATGTGCTCTGTCGCCTCTAACGTGCTCTTGGCTTAAGTCGGAGAGAAGTAATCGAGCGTCCAGGAAAAAAAGCAAAACATGACCCGATGGGCCAAACCAGCTCTTTTTCAGCTTTTCCTACCTACCTCTCTACCATACTTACACTCAACCATCGGCTTGAGGAAGATGTGATTAATTTAGGAGCTCATAGTAGTTTCTCGAGCTTGTAATCCAAGTCATATTTTATTTCTAAATGTGAAAAAAAGTAAGAAAATAGGTATATTGGTTTGAGGGACATTTTGGAGGCCAGAACTTGAGCGCGCGCAAGTTGGGAGAGCGCGCGCAAAATTAGACGCGCGCCGTGGAAATTAATATTTGTACAAACGAACCGTCATAGTCTCGGTCGCCTCTCGCTCCGTTCATCCAATTTTGCCGTCCCTCTTTTCCAAGCTGGGGTGTTTCCGGCCTTCGTTTCGCCCATAGATCACGCATATGAGCCTGACTGAGCCCGGGCTACTATCCGTGTTTCTCTCATTAGTACTCATTCTCCGTGGCTTTCCCATGCACTCCGAGTCGGTCTCAAGCAATCTCGGCTAAACCTTCGCGAGTACCATGCATCTTGTTTGTCCGTTCGGCGGATCTTTGTCACCATACTCAAACTCCACAATCTTACAGTCGGTGTCGAATTTGTTGACCTTCAACGCAGCAGCGGTAGCGTGATTCTGAACGACTATCTTCAGAATCCAGATAATCACAAACGCTCTATGAAAAAGGCCGAAACCAGCCTACAGCAGCGTTCTTTTGGTGTCACTTTTCATTCCAGCCTCCCTTATTTAACTCGTCGGGTGTCAAATCATTGAGCGCTCTACAACTATCCTCGTTGGAGCTCCAAAATTCTGGCCGTAATCTGCGTTGTGGTGATCAATCCGACTCGGAAGAACTTCGTGTTTTGCCGGCTTGGTATTTTCTACCCGTGCGTTCCGGAAGACATCGCCCACGGCGATGCCAGGTAGTGAGCAAGTTGTGCTCAGTGCATTGCGTCTCTATCTCAGCTCGTTCGCCTCCAACTCTATTCGTCGAATTTTGCCCAAAATGCGGTCCCTCTTTGACCTTGGGCTCACAAACACCACACATCGGGGATATCGGCCCGACGGATATTTGTGTCCATACCCGTTCTCACGAATACGGCTTTCCGATCCCTCCAGAATATTCGAAACCATTCGCTGTTTATCTTGTTCCCAGTACTACAGTCTTTGATCACTCTAGCTTCGTGAAGGCCAGAAATTCCGTCTTGAGATGGTCATTATGCTGCGAGATACAAAATGCCTCCCTTCAAGCTCCTCTGGCCCGTCGAGTGTCGGATCATTGATCATGAGCGCTCCACAATTATTCTTGTTAAAGGCCCCGAAATTTCTGGCTCTCACGGTGATCAATCTTCCAAAAACTTCGTGCATCGGCTTGTTATTTCTCTCCCTGCGTTCATTCCCGAAGACATCGCCCACGGCGATGCCAGCACACGAAGCGCGAAGGGCTTTCCATCTTGCTAAAAAACACCATCCTAGCGGGCTAGTCCCTATCAACGCTCTGTTGATTCCTGCGACGATTCCGGACCAAATTGGGCGCCAGACTTTCGTATATATGGCCCGACCCTCATGAAATCGCAGGATAGCTCATGGCCGGCGCAACCGAATTACCCAACCCCTTCACTCCTCTTGCTTTCCTACCTCCAGCTCTCGCAAGTCAATTTGAGGTATGGCGATATGTCATTGCGGCAACACTGGGCGTAAGAATTGATCGATATTGATCCGAATGAATTAATTCACATCTCGAATTCTTAGGCATACGTGTGGGACATTGGATTGAACCTCGGAAACGACTATGACTTGTTGTTCAAGCACAGGGTTCGCTTCTCGACAATTGTGTATTTTCTTTCAAAGTGATTAATTTTTGAACCTAAAACATCTGCCGTACTGATTCAGTCAAGAGCGTTCACGCTGGCGCACGTTCTCACATTCTTCATCTTCGCGGGTGAATCTCACTCATTATTCTTTGACTTGACAACTGACCATATCAATAACTGCAGTTGCTCTGGTCGAGAACTGCGATGCCTTAGCCCTTGGCATCAGCATCTCCGCTGTTTTGACACAGTCAACCACTGCAATGCTCTTCCTTTTACGAGTAACGGCGGTCTGGCACCCGAACAAAATTGCCTTTGGGGTGTTCTCTATTCTTTGGCTCGCTGTCCTCGGGGCGGGTATCACCTCCCCGCTCGGAATTCGCGGAGCCCACATTGGGCCTACTATGCAGTGCATCATCACGGATGTTCTGCCAGGTGACGTCGAACTTGCCACGATCATGCCTCTAGTCAACGACACTGCCATCTTCTTTGCTATAAGCTACCGTATCCTTGCCCATGTATTGGTGGCAGACTCTCTCGCTGACCGGCTTCGAGTTTTCTTCGGTGGTAACGGATTATCCGCACTATCCCAGGCATTGCTTCAGGGTGGGCAACACTTCTACTTGTAAGTGTATTCCCTGTGTGGAACAGTTCCTCAATTAATTCAGTGCCATCCTAGGATTGCAGTTGTGACGCATATCACTCTTCTTGTCGTATTGAAGATGTCTCAGCTGCCCCCGATTTATCATGTGATGCTCTCAATTCCTGGCTTGGCCCTGGTCAATGCAATGGCTTGCCTAGTCTTCCGAAGGATTAAATTTGGACTCATCAGTTCCGATGGGATATCCAACATTCCTACAATTAACCTCCCCTCGGATTTCCATGCCACAACAAATCCGAGGTCTCTGCCCCTCTTTCATCCCACTGATCTCACTACGTCCGATCTGGAAAGTAATACAACTTTTCCGTTTGAGACTCGTGTGCAGAAGGAAGTTTATGGGTCCGGAGATGGTGCGGAAGCAGGCCAGGAGATTTCCAAAATTAAAAATTCAGCATAGTTCATACGAGTGGGTTTGAAATTGTGGATGCATCTGAGGAAGGAGCAAAAACTCTACGTACTATATTTGTACCATATATCATTTTAGGTTCCTCTTAAATTTCAGATAATCGGGAAATTTATCTCTTACATGCAAATCATATATAGTCTTAGTGTTCCGCTTTCCCTGCTCGATTTCCGATGTGAGTCGATTGCGGTGAAAGAGGTAGAAAATAGATTGCCTTTTCGCGGGGCGTCTTGAAGTTGAAACGTTGAAGCGTCAAGGATTGAAGTCTTGAGGCTTTGAGTAGTCTTGGAGTTGAACTTTTTGGAAGCGTCTTGAAGTGTCGTGGAGCCAAGAAGACTTGAAGCGGGCCTGGGAGGAGTCAAGCCTTGGAGTTGGGCTTGAAGTCGTATGCGGCGTTAGGAGTCTTTGATCTAGAGGCGGCTTGGAAGCTTGATTGTGAAGGCGAGAACGTGACTCTACGCGGCGGAAAACGTCAGTCAGCGTCAATGAGCTACACAGCGCAGAACAACGTACCTTCCTCCTCTCACCAACACGACAACACGGGACCCAGCGAGCAAGTGAGCGACAACGAAGACAAGGCGAGGCGAGAACAAGATAGCAAAACGCGAGGTACACGAAGGAGAAGATCTAAAGACGAGATGGTGAGAGTAGGTGAGGTGACAAAAGACGTCCTCCAGTGACACCACCATCGGCCCTGCATCCTCCTCTTCCTCCCTCCTCTTCTGCGTCTTCTGCTCCGTGTGGCTCCTTCTCCTTCACCGGCGACGTGGTGACACGTGCATGCTCAGTGCAATGCAAAATAACAAAGAACGCGGATTAGCATTACATCCACGAAGTGCGGCGTGGAGTTGAACGACGCAGGAGACACACCTCTTGGCTTTCTTATCGATCATGAGCGTAATCGATGTGAAGTGGCAGGATGAGGTCGTGCGAGAGGCTAGCCACGATGTGCAAAATCAATCAGTGGGACAGTCCGAGAGAAGCGAAGAAAAAAAACTAACATCAAGTACAACTCATGCAAGGCGCCCCGTCCCTACATCCGTCCGCATCAATCACCTCTCACTTCGAAAAACGAATCCCGCGCGGTCATCGCCCCCTCCGGCCCACATATATAGCGGACACGCTTCTCCATCAAAATGCTCAGTGCAAAGCAGCAGCGCATCGCACAGGCGCGCATGTTGCTGGTGTTGTGGTGCCACGTTGGCGCTTCGGCCGTGGTGTGCAGGCTCGAGCTGCAAATAATAAAAATAATCCAATTAACTCGGCGTACGCAGGCAGGGACGAACACACCCCTCATGCTCGCCAGGACCCGATCTGCGCACGCAGGTTCTCTTTGAACAAGCGCGCTTGCTTCATCGTCTTGTATGTGATTCGTGTCCAAAAATTCGATGAGCCCGAGTCGCGAGAAGTCTGCTTGCATTCGTGGTCCGTTCAAGTTGTTCTGAGTTTGACCTCGCAACGTGTTTCTTTTCAGGGCTGTGGTGAAACAGGACGTTGACATTGCGTGGTCGAGGCCCAAAGGAACCAGCGCTCAAGTTTTTTGGTTGAATGCTGAGTGATTTGAATAACAGAGGAAACGAGAATTTCAGACGTAGACGCAGACGAGTCAATGGGAAGAGCGATAAACGGCAGCTGGACGCGGACGGCGTCGTGACGTCAGAGTCGAGCGAGCCGCCGAAGGGGTTCCTGCTGAGGCGGCGATGGACAAACAGCGCCACCGGCAGCGACTTCGCTGTAAACAGCAGAAAAAGAGCGAAGAGGCAAGTTGGCATCAATGCATCACTGCCATCAGGCCGCCATATCTCCGAGTCGCGCATCTCACTCTCCTCTCGCTTCAATCCATCAAATTTTGGCAAACGCGGTCCCTCTTTTTCGCGCTTGGACTCACAAACACCATTATGACACATCTCGTGTATCGGCCCGACGGATATTTATCCCCATCATTCTCAAGAATACGTCTTTCCGATCCCTCCGGAATCTCCAGAACCAAGGCTCGGCGTTCGTTGCTGCAAGACACAAAATGGCACCCGTACCGAAACGAACCATTGATCATGAGCACTCCACAACTGTTCTTGTTGAAGCCTGGCCCTGAGCTGCCTCATGGTAATCAATCTTAGGAGGCAGAGGAAGTATTTTCTATCCCCATGCCTGTTCCCGAAGACATCGCCCACGGCTGTGCCAGCCGGGGAAGCGCTGACATCTTGTTGAAAAAAAATCGCCCAATGGACCAGTGCCTGCCAAAGCGCTATCGATTCCGTGACGATCGCGCGCCAAAATCCTGTATATATGGCTCAACCTCTGCTAGATCCCAACTTCGCTCATGGCCAACATAACTGAATTGCTCAACCCCTTCACGCCTCTCGCTTTCCTTCCTCCGGATCTCGCAAGTCAGTTTGAAGTATCGCGATATTTCATTGCGGCAACACTGGGGGTAAGAATTGATCGATCTGCACAGATTGATTCACATCTCGAAATCTTAGGCATATATGTGGGACATTGGATTGAACCTCGGAAACGATTATGCCTTGTTGTTCAAGCACAGGGTTGGCTTCCCGACAATTGTGTATTTTCTTTCAAAGTGATCTCTGAACCATTTTGAATTTCAAATGTCTGACGTGCTGATATTCATACCAAGGGCATTCACGTTGGCCTTCATTCTCACATTCTTCATCTTCGCAGGTGAGCTTGAACTCATTATTCTTGGACGAACCAGTGAACATATCAATAACTGCAGTTGCGCCAGTCGAAAACTGCAATGCCTTGGTACTTGGCTTCACCATCTCCGCTGTTTTGACGCAGACAAGCACTGCAATGCTCTTCTTTTTACGAGTAACGGCGGTCTGGCACTCGAACAGGATCGCCTATGCGGTGTTCTCAATTCTTTGGCTTGCCGTCCTCGGCGCGGGTATCGTCGATCCAGTTGGAATTCGTGGAATACACATAGCATCTACTAAATATTGTATCGACACGGTCATTCCAGGCAGTACAGAGGCCACAGTGATCATGCCTCTGATTAACGACACGGCCATCTTCCTCGCTATAACCTACCGTGTTCTTGCCCATACTATAGCGGGAGACTCTCTCATGGCCCGGCTTCGAATTTTCTTTGGTGGTCACGGATTATCCGCACTATCACGGGCGTTACTTCAGAGCGGACAGCATTTCTACCTGTGAGTGTGTGCCCTCGGCCTTCGGATATGTAGCATGACTCTTCAATTAATTCGACATTACTTTAGGATTGCAGTTGCGACAAATATCATTCTCCTTGTCGTATTGAAGATGCCTCAGCTAAGCCCCGTGTACCATGCGATGCTCGCATTCCCTGGCTTTGCCATCGTCAACGCGATGGCTTGCCTAGTCTTCCGGAGGATTAAATTCGGAGTCATGAGCTCCGATGGGATATCCCAACTTCCTACAATAAACCTCCCCTCAGATTTCCATGTTGCATCAAATCCTAGGTCCCTGCCCCTTTATTTTCGTCGCACTGATCCCACTATCTCGGATCTGGAAAGGAATACAACTTCTCCGCTGGAGGTTCGTGTGCAGAAGGATATTTATGGAGTTGAAGATGGTGTGGATGCAAACCAGGAGATTTCCAAAACAATAAAATCGGCCTAGTTCGGACAATGACTAGCAGTGAGCCCGTGCTTCGCTACGTGAATAGAGTCAATAATTGTACAATGAAATTTAGAAATAGTACATTTAATTCATAGTATTGCTCATTCAATGTCTGCTAGCACGACGACCAGGTCCGCGTTTTTGAAACTCAATGGTGTATACGAAGGCTGCACACTTGCCGAATATGCCGTCCTTGTAGATTTCGGCGATGATGGATTTTTTCTTGAGTTGAAAGATGCACGCAACCAAGTCAGGCCGATCATATGAGGTCTGGCCGGGAAAAAGTGCACGGATGATTTCCGCCCATTGTGGGTTAGCTGTGACCGTGATGAAAAGATCCACCTTCAAACAGTATAAGCGGACTGTGCTTCGCATTGCCTGCAACCGTACCTTTCGATAATAGCGGGCGATTGCCATCGCGTCTTGATAACGCTGTTGCATGTGGCGCGGGCCTCCAATATATGAAGAAGGTAAAATGTACCTTCTCCCGAGTTCGTTGAGGTCAACATCATCGTCCCGGCTCGAGATTGCATCCTCAAGCCCATTGTATACCGACGCTCGGATTTTTTTCTGGTTCTGCCGAAGATAGCTGAGGCGATTTTGATCACTCGAGGCGAAAGCATCGACCATATATTGCTGCAAAAGACGACCCGAATGGAGGATAGTGGAGAATTCGCCGTCTCGCGAGAAAAGACGGAAAGCGTAGTATCAAGACAGCCTGGTGTTTTCCCCCTCGCTTCCTTCTCGGGCTCATTTAGGGATAGATGGGCATGCCAGCCGTGCTCCCCCCTCGGAAAGAGTAGGACGTAGTAAAGAGGAGAATAGGCAGGATGGACATCCGAAATCCGGAGCATTGGTGCATTGTCAGGCATACGATTATGTAGAATGATATCCCGTCCGTCGCCCGCAGATCCATCGCCGGGCAAAATCACGGCGACCTCCTCGGCCGTGGGGAGGTTATACCGACGATGATCAGTGCCCGGAAGAGCTCGGAGTCGAACCTCGGCGTCCTCGACATCTCCAAGCTCCTCCAGTACTTCAAATGCCTGTTTATACATGGCGACATAAGGATGTGAACGTGCGAGCATTAGCTGTAGACTCTGCATGGTGTCTGCGCGTAGGTTGCTATTTCTGTTCATCTGCTGCTGCAATGCAACCATCGGATCATACATGTACAGCTGCGCGCACGACGGTGCGACGCCGTCGGGAGCTGTGAGCGCACCCGAGAGGTGGTGCGAATTACCCAGAATGCGGAAAACCCAAGCATTGGGCCCATATCTATTAACACTCTTGTCGTCCGAGACTCCGAGTGAGGTGAATGCTAATGCCGCATTGTACTGAGTGATATGACTCCCGAATTTTTGAGCCTGAGCGTCAGCTCCCATCAACAAACGAAGGAGTGGCTGCGGAGGCTCATGCAATCTATCCAGTTGCACTTTACCACTGTTGCAGCACATCCCAAACTTGGGGGAAAACTCGGACGGCGAGATACGCTCCTGGATCCAGTGGAGCGCTCCACAGCACTGGCACGCGATGTTCATGGGACCGAGGTCATGCCGTGACTCCGGCTCGCGATAATCGCGCCGCGCAGCCATTAATGACCCAACAGGAGCAGGAGCGGGACGGTCAGCTAGAGAACGATAAGATGAAGTGAAATTGGAATGTAGAATCACGCACGGGCATTCCCACCGCCTCTTCTATCGTTTGCAGAATGATTCTGAGCGATCGCCTGGGTCGCAGGAGGCGATAGAAGGCCATTTGTTAGGTTCTGCACGAAAGAATTATTAGACTCATGAATAAATACAACCTTGAATGGTTTACTCACCTGCAGAAAATTCCGTTGCCGAGGGTTCTCTCGAGAAAGCCCCTCATCAACCCGTGGTGCTAGAAAAATAAGTACATGTGTGCGAGTGAAAAAATAGTAGCCAAACGTACGGGCATCGTCCACATCCATCTCATTCCCCCTCTCTCTCTCGATTCCGGCGCCTCCTCTGCCCCAGCTGTCTCGCAGTGAGCGGGCCTTCTGGTGTTGGGGTGCGGGGACGTCTACGTCTATGCGGGGGCGATTTTCCTCCTCTTTCACGTACACGCCGCTGTTTCTGAGCCAAGGACCGTGCATTTGGACGTCCTGTTGGCGGTGGAGTTATGGTTGGGGGCCTATTTCCTTCAGAGGCCGTCGTAGTTGTTGGCAATCTCCGGCGATGCGGACTACCATCCTGCAACAGATTGAGGTCCCGCAGGACCTGACGCATGCGCTGTTGCTGGCGCTGAGGTGTGCTAGGCGGAGTTTCCATTGTCTGGATCAATAATAGGGGAATTAGAGGGCATCCGCAAGTAAGGGAGCGCGTCACGCACCAGGCAAAGACTATTGGGTTGAGCTTCATATGCGGGTTAGCTTTGTACACAGCTTAATTTCAAGGAAGGAGAGTTGTTCAAAATACAGTATATTGGTTGTGCTAGAGTACATGGATGCGAGTGTGGAGTAGGCGCGGAGTACCGTGTAGGGTAAGCGTGGTGGAGCGGAACCGGTGGTGGCGTGGTGTGTGGAGTGTGGAGCTTGGAAGCCCGGTCCGGGTTGTCTGGCAATCATCGAGTATGGAGCGGGTGGGGTGTTGAGAAGCCCGGTGGCGGTGTGGTGTGGTGTGCGGTGTTTGGTGGAGCGTGGAGCTCGGAACCCCGGTCCGGTTTGTCTGGCAAGACAAACGACGTTCGATTCTAATATAGATTCTGGTTTCAACGAATCCGAGGAAGGAGCAAGAAACTAGTACAATACGCCAGATTTTCGGTATAATGATTTAAATACTGTACTACTTTCTTCTTCTGCTTCGGGTGCTTCGCCTCCTGCTCCGCAAGGCTCCTCCTTCACCGGCGACGGCGAGGTGGTATCTTTCCCGAACACGCGCATGCTTAGCGCGCCAGCAGACGAAGAACAAAGAACACAACGAGGAAGGGAAACATACCTCTTCGCCTTCTTGGGATCATGAGTGGACTTCTGGAGTGGCAGAACGAGCTCTGAATCGTACGAAACGCTGCCCACCACACCACAAACATCATACAAGAGCAGAGAAGAGGGGCAGCGCCACGCCCACGTGGAACGCTGCCGAGACTGCTGGGCTGTTGAGCTCCATCTGCGCGCGCCCCGTCCGCACTTGGGCTGTGAGGACCAGTGAGGCGTGCCACATTCAAGACTACCGTGTATCTTTTTCAGGAAGTACCATGCGCTGAGACAGGACGTTGACATTGCATCGCCGCCCAAGGTAGCCCGCATTCAAGTTACTGATTTGAATAACGAGGGATCGAACGAAATTCTACGAGAAGTAGACGCAGAAGGGATATCCTCAGAAGAGACTTGAGCAAACGTTGAACAGCGGCTAGATGCAGATGGTGTTGTCCAAGTCGAGCCAAGGCGGCGTTCCTTGCTGAAACAGCGACGGACAACTCGAGAAGCTGAACGAGGGCGGAGCGGGAGATGAATAATCACGGTGGAGATAGGATCAATGCATCACGTCGCCATATTTATTTTTGCTCGTAACGGCCACCATCGTCCGACTCAACTCCCCATTCTCGCTCGCCTCTTGCTCTATTCATCGGATTTTTGCCCCACTCCCCGTCTCACTTCTTTTCTCATACTTAGTTCCACCATATCCTCCCGACGGATAATTGTGTCGATACCCGTTCATCCTTTGGTCCTCCAGAATATCCGAAACAAACTATCGGTTTTACTTGCACATTACCAATCACGTTCTTTTGGTGCCAGCTTCGCGAGGGTCATTCCTTCTGCCGCGGGATGGTCATGTTGCGCGATGCAAATCTGTCAGTGGGCAGATCGGTGATGTTGTGCTAGGTGATGAACTTGAATACTCCACAACACATCTTGTTGAAGACCTCGCTTCTAATCTGCATCATATTAATCAATCATCCAAGACATTCGTGCATCGGCTGGCGCTCTGGAAAGTTGGCTGGGGATCTGGAAAGTCGCTTCGAACTTGTTGCAATCGTTCGAATCCGGTTTCAACCGCGTTTTCTTCCCGAACATAGACCAAGGACAACGATAGAAGGGCTATAAACGCGCCGCCGAAGATATTGCCCACGGTGCCAGCTCATGAAGACTCCCACGCCGCCCTTCTATCTTCTCAAATAAACCATCTGCATCGAAAGCAGCAGGCCAGTGTCCGGCAACATGTTCCATAAATGAGAGCGTGAGGCAGGTTAAAATTGAAAATCTCTGTATATATGGCGCAACCTCCATGAGATCTCAACGTGGCTCATAGCTAATATAACTGAATTGCCCAATCCTCTTACCCCGCTCGTTTTCCTGCCCCCGACCCTCGCGAGTCAATTTGAAGTCTCGCGATACGTCCTTGCAGCAACACTCGGGGTAAGAATCGATCGATAATCACTTACAGGAATTAATTTACGTGTCGAATCCTCAGGCATTTATCTGGGACGTTGGACTGAATCTCGGAAACGACTATGCCTTGTTGTTCAAGCACAGGGTTGGCTTCCCAACAATTGTGTATTTTATTTCAAGGTGATCTCGAAAATGATTCAAATGTCCGCCGTGCTGATTACTTGTGGCCAAGAGCATTCACATTGGCTTACATTTTCGCAAGCTTCACCTTCGCAGGTGACCTCGAACTCATTATTCTTTGGCTTGACCGCAGAACTGAATATGTCCATGCAGTGGCACCAGTTGAGAACTGTAATGCTTTAATACTTGGCATTAGCTTCGGCGTTATTTTGTCACAGACAAGCACCGCAATGCTCTTCTTCCTACGCGTAACGGCGGTCTGGCACTCGAACAGGATCGCCTATGCGGTGTTCTCCATTCTTTTAATCGGCGTCTTCGCGGCGGGTATCACCGACCCAGTCGGAATTCGTGGAGCGCACATAGGACCTACTAAGCAGTGTATCGACATGGTCGTACCAGCTTATACAGAGGTCACGGGGATTATGCCTTTAATCAACGACACGGCCATCTTCCTCGCTATAAACTACCGCATTCTTGCCCATACCATAGTGGCAGATTCTGCCATGGCTCGGCTCCGGGTGTTCTTCGGTGGTACCGGATTATCCACACTATCACGAGCATTACTTGAGAGCGGACAGCATTTCTACTTGTATGTGAATGCGTTATATGTATGCGGGATGATTCCTCAATTAATTTGACATTTTAGGATTGCAGTTGCGACACATGTCACTCTCCTTGTTGTATTGAAGTTACCTCAATTGACCCCGGTTTATCACGCAATGCTCTCATTCCCTGGCTTTGCCCTGATCAACGCAATGGCGTGCCTCGTCTTCCGGAGAATTAAATTCGGGCTCATAAGTTCTGATGGGGTATCCAAGATTCCTACAATTGGCCTCTGCTCGGATTTTCATGCCACAGAAAACCCGAGGGCTCTGCTTCCTCTTCACTATCGTCGCACCGAACCCACCGCCACGGAATTTAGTTCGGATACAACGTCTCCGTTGGATATCCGAGTGCAGATTGACAGATTTGAAGACGGTGCCGATACAAACCAGGAGATCTCCAAACCCGTTACAATTTCAGCATAGTTTATACGAGGAACTTTGAACTTCTGGGTGGAGAAGGAGCAAAAACTCTTCGTACCGCACATATGCCCGAGGGCCGAGATTTTCGTAGGTTTCTCTGGAGTATTTTGAATATATATTTTGTATGTAATTGATGAGGAAGGAATGTTAAGAATTCCAAGTACGAGGTGAGGGAAGAGCGCTCTAAGTAGTATGTCGAGAAACGAGTTTGGCAATCGGACCAGAGTCAGGTTGCCTTACAAGCTAGATGCCGATAGATTCGCCGGATCTTCAGGGACAGAAATCACAAAGTCTCGAGGACCGAGGACCCGAAAGCCTGTGTCATGTGAGGGTGTGTGGTGTTTGTGGGGGACTTGGCTGAGGTCGCGCGTGTTGCAATTTCCGTGCGCATGAGAAAGCGACAGGGAGAACCCGGGACGGCAGCGCGGAATCCGCCAAGCCTAGGACCGCCGGGGTCTATAAGGGAAACGAAGACCCAAAGCAGCCAGGGACGGCGGGTGGGGCAAAAAACGAAACCCCGGACGATAGAGTGAGGGACGAAGGAGAGCGGAAGGACTTGATGCTGCCAGACGCGGCGAGCAGCAAGCGGATTTGTCACACGTGACATTGATCCTATCTTATCTCTGTCTTATCTAGCTTGTCTCACGCTCGGGCCGGCTCGCATCTTCGGGACTGTACACCGACGACCGTACACTACCGAGTATCGTGCTCAGTACATACATCGCAACGCTTGAAACCAAAGCTGTGGAAGCACCGAACCCAGCTGGTTCTAAAATCTTGCCCGCAGAAACGATTTGAAGCGTACTCACGCGTATCCAAGACCCTGGCCGCCCAGTTCTCGAGATCTTCTTCAATTCGAGTCACTGCGAGGAACGACCTGCAACGAGCCCGTTCCTTGGATCTGAGGCCGATTTGCGACCTGGAAAGCTCCCCGGCTCACCGCGACCAAATCACGACGTTCTGAATCGTGCACAAGGGTGTGTGACTCGACGCGACGTGATTCCGACAACTTGAAACTCATTTCTTCCCTCATTGAAGCCGTCGGATAAAGGCACCACTGCCACCACAGCCAGTAAGTTGTCGAATAACTCCATGGACTGGATCATAGGCTGATGCATACTTTTAGATCCACAATGTCCACTGCGTCCTCCCGCGCCGCTGACCGCGTCCACATCGCAGAGATTGACGCCAAGATCTCGTCTCTCAGAGAGGTCATCCGGGCTTTGAAAGCCGAGAAGTTCCGCACGCAAGAGCGACTGAACTCTTACGCGTACCCGGTGCTGACGCTGCCGAACGAGGTCATCTCCGACATATTCTTGAAGTTCATCCCGAAGTATCCTTCTCCTACACCGCTGATGGGTCCTCTGTCACCAACCACCCTAACACATGTCTGCCACCAATGGAGGGAAATTGCTCTCTCAACGCGCGCTCTGGAGAAGCATATTGGTCCCGGCCTACTATCGCAACAAGCGTTACCTACTGAGCGTACTCGAATCGTGGTTGAGCAGGTCTGGCTGCTTCCCTCTTTCCATCTCGATGGAGGCCATGATGGACGTTCTTCTGGAAGACTGTGTCGCAGCTCTCCTTCACCGAGCGCGATGGGAATACGTCACATTAACAGTCTTGAACGAATCCGTGGTCTATACCACCCCTGGCCCGATGCCCCTGCTCCGTCAAATCGAAATTCGGCCCTATTTCGGTGGCACTTCACCCTCTCCGATCCATTTTGACGAGGTTTCTCGGCTGCGTTCAGTCACGTTGTGGGACTTTCACAGTCCCACAGCTGAAATCTTCCCTTGGTCCCAGTTGACGTCCCTCACGATGATATATCCCAGAGAATGCTCGGCTATTTTGAAGAAAGCCGTCAACCTTGTCCATTGCCATTTGTTCGTTTGCGACCACGACGAGAACCTAGTGGCGAGTATTCAACTCCCAGTCTTGGAATCATTGATTTTGGCACCCTTTATGGACACGGAGGACGAGCCAGCCACAGATTTTCTTCCGGCTTTGAGGACCCCTGCCCTCCGGACATTGCAGGTCCCAGAGAGTTTCCTTCAGCCGGACCCCATTGACGCTCTGCAATCATTCATTTCGAAATCCGGGTGTGGTTTACAAAAAATATGCATTACGGGGGATACTCGCTCGGTTTCGGAGGAAGCGTATCGTGAGGGGATGAGAAATTTCCAGATCCCTCAAATTTCATTCAATACGTCCTTGAAGGATTACGAATCATATTCAAAGTGCGTCTCAAGTATTCTCCCAGTGTCTATCCTGTTTACTCGACTTGGCAGAAAATTAGCTCGGAGCAGATACGAAATACTCTAAATTTGTCAAAAATTTGCTGTCGGCTATTCATGCTACTTATTCTCCGCCAAAATTAATTGGGCAATTGTGCCCATTCAACCTACCCCCAAGTTGAGCAAAGACGGTACACAAGACCGCGATTCTCGCATTTTTCCAGTAGCTCCATGAGCGGAGGCTGCACAGTTGCCTAGTTTGCAGACTACCCGCGCCCCACTGCAAACAAAAAGGTAGTGACGGAGCGATTGGGATTGGCATACACAGGCGTCCGATGTTTCCACAAACACGGTCAATGTGCATTCAATCCGTCGAAGACCGAGCAAGCTTGTCGACGACTCGACATCTCCTCGACGCAACGATACTCATTTATTCAAATTGCTCTCCAGAGCCGGCGCCGGCGCTCCCGTGGCAGATCCAGCGCGCACGTTTCTGGATGCAGGCGTATGTCCATCGGTTGGCTCGCGTCGTGGATCGTGGCGCTTCGCGCGTAGTTATCAGGAAGTGAAGGAGTGTGTTTTCCGCCCGCCATTCTTTCGAACTTTTCCCTGATATTTTGTCTTTGAAGGAAGTGTTCGTACTCGTAGCATCCATACTTGTGCATTTATCTACTCGCTCCATCTGAATACCAAGCCTTCGTCTCACACGTATGACTGCTCGCTCGTCGTCCTCCACCGTAACCCAGGTCTGGTGCGGTCTGCGATACGCCCACACTTCGAGACTACATCGGCCTACCGCTCTGCCTGTAACTCCAGTTCAGCCGGGTGACGTGTCTTTGTTTGTCGGAGCTCTACGTGTAGAGCTGACTCGGGTCACCCCTCCGCTTCACACTTTACGACTCGCGCCTCCGTCCAGCTGTGTACTTGGCTCGAGTCTGCCCTGCCGTTGACCCGCGCTTTGTGAGATGTGGCCCGTGCCTACCCAGCACTAGTACCACAACAATGACGGGTGTAACTCGTACGTGCTGCTGGGCGGAGCGAATGCTCACGAATTCGGACTCGAGTGGGAAGGAGATAAGCTCCAGTACAAGTGGGCTCCGACTGTCGTATCCATCGCCAGGGCTCGCAGACGCACACCCCGGTCCGAGGAAGCGAAGCAGAATGCCACCGACCCGTTCGTGGGCCGAGAATTCAAGATCGGGTAGGTATTGAATATAGTTTGAAGATTCGGTTTTTTTACTGATCATGACTTTGGTTTGCGTTGCAAGGGCTGACCGCTGAGCGAGGTCCCAACTTGGGTCGGCGCCGATACGGGTACTCGAATTTTGAAGCGACTCGGGACGGGGCGGTCAAGCGCTCATTTTTGGCTCGAGGACTCAGCGCACATAGGACAATCGCAAGAGAATAACTGGAATCCGCTCCGTCAGCACACTGTACCCTGCCCGTGTACATCTGATATGCCCGCTGCTCGCTCGCGCGTCACCCTCGCCGTCGCCGCACACGTGTTCCAGCTCAACGTCGTAGTCATGAAAGGTATGACGTCAGCGCAAATCGGCTTGCAGTCATTCAGCAGAGCTGAGACCCGACACGCTACTCCTGATAGGCTGAGCGAGTGCGTTCACCACGTCTTTCCCATAGTTGAAAATGGTGACTGCGTCGCGGCTTCGCTACCACCACCGTCGCCTGGGTCAATTCAGCTCGGTGTTCAGGGTTCATGATCAGCCGCTGCGGGGTACGGGGAACCTGGCGCGACCGCAGTCGTTGCGCCCCTCTGAAGGGATATGCTTTTCAGCGGCACTAGACCGTGGCCGATGGAAATCGGTTTTTGTCGCGAGGGCGCCGGAGGCATGCTGCTGGGAACGAGCTCAAATCCGAATATGCACGAATTCGAAGTGAAGATCGCGCGCAGGGAGGGAAGGGGGAAGGACGACAGCACACCACCCGCACACGGCACCGCACCAGGAGTCGGAGACGCGCGCGCGTGCTGTACAAAACTTCTCGTTCTCGTTTACGGGAGCGGCGTGCTCGGTATCACTGTACGGGGCGCGATGCGCCTCGATGTGTCTTCGCTGCAATGGGTAGCGCAAAACCGTCACGGTCGAGAAGAAGCATCTTTCAATGGATGCAGTCTGGAAGCTGAACGAGTCGGTTCAGACACAGACACAGACACAGACTCGGTGTCGCTATCGAGTCGGTGCGGGAGCAGGACGTGAATCGTCAAGCTGGAGGGTGCTAGGGTGGGTTGGAGTTGCACAAGGATCTGTTGTGGACCATATTGAAAGTATGCTGGCGGGACAGTGGCTGGTACTATGCGCGATCTTGGTACCGATAGACTCTGGCGAGGAAGACCAAGGCAAGTCCTCGATATTGCCCGTCTGAACCATCGCGCTACCAAAGCGTCTCTGATCCACTCTTCCCCGAATCTCCAGTCTTCTCACCAGTCCCGAATGATATCCAGTGCATGCTGGATGTCACCTGCATCATTTTCCCCGGAATCCTCGTCGTGCTGAGGGTATAGATGGTACATGACGAGCATTCCAAGTTCCGTGACGAGAGATTGTCGACCGCGGTCGAGGCGGGGGTGCGACGATGTCAGTCGTATCATGGCAGCGTATAGTGTTGCTGGCCGAGGGATGAAAATGAAGCGGGATTCAGGATGCGACGATAATCTCTGGTCGTAGAATGAATAGGACTCCGGGAAAAGTGCGAGATATTTAACTGCACCGAGTCGCAGCCTGTGAGTCTGCCTTGCGGTACACATCCCCTGCCGTCTGTAAAAGAAATGGGTCTGGCGAGGACTTCAAGTTGGCCAACGAAAGATTGGTGCCCGGTCAAGAGGCGCAATGAGTAGCACAGATGGTCGTCGGGAATGATATAGGAGAAATTCTGGAGACAGGGTTATAAACTGGACATAAAACTGGGGCAGTTGACGCACCTTTGCGAGAATTGGAACTTGGAAATGTCGGTAAAGTACTTAGAGCATGTCATTCTATCGGTCGAATGCCTGGCTCTGAAAGGTGGCACAGGGCGATCTGGAGCAATTCTTCGGCGGGCTGTAGGTGGAATAAAGTTCTGTCAGGGTCGCGTTGGTCTGCTCGCAGATTGGTCGCAATTAGATAAGATCAATGATGCATCACATTTCCGGCGTAAAGTTGTTCGTCCGGATCCGGACTTGGTCCGGACCGACCTCATCAGATTCTTTTTTCTTGCTCATCGAATTTTGCTCCATCCGCCGTCCCTCTCTTTCACGCTTGGGCCCCTTCAGATTTTTGTTCCGCCCATAGACCTCGACGGTCGTTGTGTCCTGGCTGACTATGCTGTTTTCCAGGCCGCTTTTCAAATCCCCTGCACTCTCCTGCACTCGTTCTCAAGCGACCTCAGACAAGCCCCCCGCAAACGCCACGAATCTGTTTATCTGCCGACAGATGTTTTCACAGTGCCTGTTCTCACAAAGACGTCTCTGGAATATCCGAAACAATCCATCGGCATCTAACTTGTGGATGTTACCGGTCGCGTTCTTTTGGCACCACATGTCATTCCAGCGTTGCGGTGGGCAGTAATTCTGCCGCGAGGTGGTCATTACTTCTTCCGCGAGATGGCCGTTACTTCTGCCGCGAGATGTCATCATGTTGCGAGATTGCAAATCTGGGCTCGCTGGTCTCAGAACAGCGATGTTTTGGTGAGTGACTGATGAACTTGAACGTTCCGCAACTATACATCTTGTTGTGGACGCATTTCTGGTTTGTTCCCACTCATCGTCCTTTTTCTGGCTCGCCTCTCGCTCTATTCATCGAATTTCTGCCCTCGTTCCTGTTTCCAAGCTTGTGCTGCTTCGGATTTTCGTTTTGTCGATAGACACTATAACATTGTGATTTCCCAGCCACTTTTATCCTGGCATGTGCATAGCGCTCGAAGATTCGGCATCTCACGCAACCTCGGCCAAGCTCCACCACACATCCCGTATTTCAGCCCGACGGGTATCTATGCCCATACTTGTTCTTATGAATAAGTACATCTTTTTCGTCCCTCCGAATCAATTCGGCGTTCAACTTTTTCATGTTCCCAATACTACGTTGTTTTGGTCATTCCAGCGTCGCTAGGGCCAGTAATTATGTCGCGAGATGGTCTTGATGCTGCGAGATGCGAACGGACTCGTCAGTGTCAGATCAGCGATATTTTACCGAATCCGCGGATGAACTCGAACACTCCACAGCTATACATCTTGTTGGAAGACGCCATTTCTGACTGTAATCCAATCAATCATCCAAGATGTTTCTGCTTCGGCTTTGGATTTGTAAAGTTGCGCCAATTTTTTGTTCATATTGTTCGAAAATATCTCAAGATATCGCCCACGGTACGTGACCAGCTCATGAAGGACTCCCTTCCATCTTATAAACCAAACCATCTGGATTGAAAGCCGACTATCAGTGCCTGGAAACGCTCTGTTGAGCTCCATAATTGACAATGAGTTCGTGAGCCAGGCTGGGCGCCAAAATCTCCCTATATGTGGCCCAACGTCTATGAGATCCCAACATAATTAAACTCATGGCCACCACAACTGAATTGCCCAATCCCTTTACCCCCCTCGCTTTCTTACCTCCGGCCCTCGCCAGTGAATTTGAGGTATCAAGGTATCTTTACGCGGCAACACTTGGAGTAAGATTCGATCCATACTTGTCGAGTCATTCTACATCCTGAACTCTCATTAGGCATACGTATGGGACATTGGGTTGAACCTCGGAAACGACTATACCTTGTTGTTCAAGCACAAGATTCGCTTCCCGACCATTGTGTATTTTCTGTCCAGGTGAGCGGCAGATGTTTTCTGAATTCAAAGTATTCACCATACTGAATCGGCTCAGAGTATTCACATTGGGTTTTATTCTCCTATCCTTTTTCTTCGCTGGTGAGCTCAGTCTTTTTTTTGACTTACCGGCAACCTAATAGAGAACTGAACATTTCAATAACTGCAGTTGCATCCATCAAGAACTGCAATGCTTTGGCACTGGGCGGAAGTGTCTGCTTCGTTTTGTGTCAGAGCGCCACTGCGATGCTGTTTTTTTTTTACGGGCGACCGCAGTCTGGCACCCCAGCAAGATCGCCTATGTGGTATTCTCTATCTTTTGGATCGCCTATGTCGGGGCAGGTATCACTGTCATAGTTGGAGTTCGCGCAGCACATATCGGACCCACCATGCTGTGCACCATCACCTCGTTCTCTGCCAATTTAGAAATCGTGGGGGTCGTGGCTTTAATGAACGACACCGCCATCTTTTTCGCTATCAGCTACCGTATTCTTGCTCATACAATAGTGGCGAAATCTCTCATGGCCCGTTGTCGGGTTTTCTTTGGCGGTACTGGATTATCCACTCTGTCGCAGGCGTTGCTTGAGAGCGGACAGAACTTCTACTTGTGAGTGCATGCCCTATGCATGTGCGATAGATCCTCGATTGACTGAATTCCCTAGAATTGCAGTGGCTACAAATGCCACAGCCCTTGTCCTATTGAAGCTTCCCTTGACCCCCATTTACCAGAGCATGTTCTCAGTCCCTGCCTATGCGCTAATCAACGCAATGGCTTGCCTAGTCTTTCGGAGAATTAAATTCGGACTTATAAGTCCTGACGGGACATCAAAAATTCCTATCACTGGCCGCTCCGTGGATTTCCATGCCACAGCAAATCCGCGGTCTCTTCCACTTCACTATCGTCGCACCCATCCCACTGCCACGGAATTTTGTTCGAATACATTGGATATCCGGGTGGATTGACAGAATTGAAGAGGATGCCGATGAAAGGGAGGAGATCTCCAAACCTATTACAATTTTGGCATAGTTTATACGAGGAGCTTTGAAGTTTGAGGAAGGAGCAAAAACTATACATACCGTATGTCCGGGATTGTCGTAGGTTCCTCTTGAAATTTTTATGATCCGGAGACTGGTAGAAGCGCACAGCAGTGGTTTCTCCTCATTCTCTGTTTAATTTCTGGTGTGATTTCAGCGTGACGGAAGGGTGTGAACATATAATGCCTTTTCAGGCTGCGATGGGTTGTTTGCATTTATTATCTTCAGTGGGTAAGTATCTTTCTGCCTTTTGCCCCTATGGTTGCGGGACGTTTCTACAGCGTTCTGGTCTCAAAAATTCTATATCGAACAAGGGTAGCCAGCTCCCCAAAATGGTATTTTTAGTGAAATCAGGCTAATTTTTCAGCCATGGAAGCTCCGCGTCTTCTTTGAACTCTTGACCTTCAATGTGGGCATTTCTATCTCCTGTTCGACCAGCCACGACGGCGGAAATTTGGCAAAAATACCCCAGTCTGGGCTGAAAAATCCTATCTTTGGACAAAGAAATCGCGAATGTGGGGTCTCCAAAACCCTATTTCCCGGACTAGCCTTGGCGGGGGCTTCCCGGGGCCTAATGCATTCTGTGTCTGTCTCGAGAAACCGCAGCCAAGCCCCTCACAGATACCGTATCTTGATTCTTGTCTATTCGTCTGGCTGATCTTTGTCTTCATACACGTTCGAACTTCCGAAGTACAAATACTCCCAAGTATCAGAAACAATCTATCGGTGTCGAACCTGTTGAGGTTCACAGCAGCGGTAGCGTGATTCTGAACGACTCTAGGCCGTCAGAAAACGACGAACTCGGAACTTGAAGGCTCTACGAAAGAGGTTGAAACGAGCCAATAGTAGCATTCTTTGCGGGGGGGTTATTACTTGTGTGACGCGATGTTTATTATACCGCGAGATACAAATCTGGTGGCATGGCTCTCTTAGCCCGTCGGGTGGTAGATCATTGACCTGTTCTTGTTGAAGCTCTAAAATTTCTGCGGTAATCTACGTGATGATAATCGATCTTACAAAGACTTCGTGTGTCGGCTTGCTAAATTGCTTCGAATTTTGGTTCGAATCGTTCGGAAATTAATTCCCAAAAACGCCACTGCGGCCCAGCACATGAAAACCTCCATCTTGTCAAAAAGCAAACATCCCAGTAGGCCAGTGCCTGTCAACACTCCGTTGATTCCCGTGGTGGTTGCGGAGCATGCGCGCCGAAACCCCTGCGATCAAAACCCGGCGCCAAAACCCTGTATATATGGCCCAACCCCCATGAGATCCCAACATTGAGCGCTCATGGCCAACGCAACCGAATTACGCAACTCTTTCACTCCTCTCGCTTTCCTACCTCCAGCTCTCGCAAATCAATTTGAGGTATGGCGATATGTCAATGCGGCAACACTGGGCGTAAGAACCGATTGATATTGATCCGCACAAATTAATTCACGTCTCGAATTCTTAGGCATATGTGTGGGACATTGGATTGAACCTCGGAAACGACTATACCTTGTTGTTCGAGCACAGAGTTCGCTTTCCGACGATTGTATACTTTCTTTCAAGGTGATCTCCAAACTATTTTGAGCGTCTGCCGCGCTGATTACTTATACCAAGGGCATGCACATTGGCTTATATTCTCTCGCACTTCATCTTCGCAGGTGAATCAAACTCGGTACTTTCTGACTCGACGGGAGAACTGAGCATATCAATCACTGCAGTTGCTCTGGTTGAGAAATGCAATGCCTTCGAACTTGGCATTAGCATCTCTGTTGTTTTGACACAGTCAACCACTGCAATGCTCTTCTTTTTACGAGTAACGGCGGTCTGGCACCCGAACAAGATTGCCTATGCGGTATTCTGTATTCTTTGGCTTGCCGTCCTCGGAGCAGGTATCATCGCTCCACTCGGAATTCGCGGAGCCCATATAGGGTCTACTAAGCAGTGCATCATCACGAAAGTACTGCCAGGCTACATCGAAGTCGCCACGATCATGCCTCTAGTCAACGACACCGCCATCTTCTTTGCTATAAGCTACCGTATCCTTGCCCATATATTAGTAGCAGACTCTCTCATCGCCCGGGTTGGAGTTTTCTTCAGTGGTAGGGGATTATCTACACTAGCGCGAGCGTTGCTTGAGAGCGGACAACACTTCTACTTGTGAGTACACCGCCGATATGTGTGGGATGACGCCTCAATTAATTCAACGTTACCGCTAGCGTTGCAGTTGCAACGCATATCGCTTTCCTTGTCGAATTAGACCTACCTCAGCTAACCCCGGTTTACCATGCGATGCTCTCAGTCCCTGGCTTTGCGTTGATCAACGCAATGGCCTGCCTAGTCTTTCGAAGGATTAAATTCGGACTCATAAGTTCCGATGGAACATCCAAAACTCCTACAATTGGGCTCCCAAATTTCCATACTACAGCAAATCCTAGATCATTGTCCCTTGAATTTCGTCGCACTGATCCCACTACAATGGACTTGGAAAGCAACACGACTTTTTCGCTGGAGGTTCGTGCGCAGGGGCAAACCCGTGGATTTGAACATGATGCAGATGCAGGGCTGGAGATATCGAAGTCTATCATACAAACTTAAGGATGGATATCAAGAAGCAGCAAAAATTCTACACAGCACGTAAGATATGTATGTACCCGAGATTTTTGTAGATTCCTCGTGAATTTTTTATAATCCTGAGGCTGGTAGAAATGCATAGCAGTGGTTTCTTCTCACCGTCCAATTTCTGGTGTGATTCCAGTGTGACGGAAGGGTGAGAACATATATTGCCTTTTCGGGCTGCGATAGGTTGTTTGCGTTTATTAGTTTCAACGGGTAAGTATTGTGCACAGCCACCCCCTCTTGTTTCAGCGTGGACTCTATGGAAAATCACGATTTGGTGGCTTTACAGGTAGAAATTGATGCTAGAGTCAAAGAATGGAGTCGTTTTAGGTCGACGTCCGTCGTTCTCCGCGGTGGATTGAAGCTCTCGAGAATTGGACGATTTCGGTCAATAGCCTCGAGAGGGCTGCCACCCTTGCCCGTGACGGCAACGGCCGTGGAATTGACGGGTGTTCCACGGCCCCGGCCGTGCCCCTTACGGCCGTTAATGTAGCTAGAAGATGCTGAACGGGACGGCACAGTCAACGGCAAGGCCGTGACGGCCGCATCCACGGGTGGGCTTGGATCTTTGGCATGCATATGTGACTGTTCCACTCGAACAACTGATTTTTGCTCAAACTTTCAGCCAAAGTCCGCGAAAACCATCTCCGATGTCGAGACAAGGCTGCAACTGATATTTGGACACTGAGAATAATATATTCACCTATTTCAATGAACTGTTGACAGTGTTGAGTAGCCCTGAAGCATTAAATTGTCACCCCTTGAGGCTGTAAAATGGATGGGACGTTGGAAATCTTCAACTGGGTTGAAACGTGACATGCAACTCCGCCATCACTGCCGGCAATCACCGGCAATCTTGCCTGTAAGGCCTGCGGAAGGCGTTTGGCTTAAACCACAGATACTACAACAAGGAAGTAATTGTGTTTATTGATGATTCAGAGGCTATTATGGACATAGAATACAGCCTGAAACCCCTTTTTTCAACGGAAGGAAAAGAACCCGTGTCACGGCCGTGGCGGCCGTGTTTCACGGGCCGTCGAGATGCGAACCCGTGCCGTACCCGTGCCGTGAACATGTGGGAAAAATGGCCAACGGAACGGGCACGGCACCGGTGCCACGGGTGCCGTGTAACCGTGGCCACGGTCACGGCCGGCAGCCCTACCGAGGGCCGAGACTGAATGCATTGGTAATGAAGTGGTTTCTGCGTGCGATTCAAGACAAAATGCATGCCAAGACTGAGCTCCGAGAGTGTACTGAGCGCGTACAGGCGCGTACTCGGCAGGTAGCAAGCCGGTAGGTAGTAAGCCGGTATTAGTGCATGGTCGTCGGTGTACAAGTTGAACCTACAAGTCCAAGCTTCACCCGAAAAGGAAGCTCGCTTCGCAAAGTAGCCGAAATACGGTTTGGAGAAAACTTTTTGGAGACACTATCGCCCCTTCGCCTCGCATTTCGAATTCGTTACGGTAATTATGATGCCCCGTCTTCCTCAATCGCATACAACAATACCGATTCGGGACACTTATGTTGAGACGACGAAAACCAATCTTCAAGATACATCTTCAATCGAGAAATTCGTCCTCTGCAAGGATAGTGGTTTGGCCACGAAGTACGGCAACTCAAGAAAGCGCTAGGGCATCGCGGGTATGGGCATGGATGCATTCAGGTTATATGCATAGCAGTATTTTTTTAAAAAAGAATGCCGGCCAGCCAAGTTAGGCGATGAGCTTGACGACCCCTCTTACGACCCCGCCTCCTTGATCCTTGCTTTGTTGGCCCTGTTAGCCCGTCAGTCAGTATCCCATCCACACGCAGAACGCAAGGAACGTACTCTGGGATCGCGCTGACGACGTATACTTTTACGATGAACGGCAGCTTGGGAGGACGCCGTTGCCAAGCTGTATCTGGGGGTGTCGATTACGGGGATGACGATGCTGGAGCCGTCCCACTTGCTCGGTTTGCACCCAAGTCCTTACCCATGGCCGCTCGGCGCTCGCTCGCCATCCTCCACACGCTAATCCGCAAGTCCGTGCGGTCTGCGATACGCCAACGCCCAACCCGATACAGCGTTCATACCACTTCGCATGCAGCTTCACTTTAGCTGTGTGATCGCGACAGTGTCATCCTCATTCCTACTGCTACCGGGTGCCCCGCCCTCCGCGCCCCGCGCGCGTCGCTGCACACTTCGAATTCGTGAATATTGGTTCCGGGTTCGCAGTACGCGCGAATCGCACGGGTCCAGCAACGATTTGTGCGGGGGGTGGATAGTACTACGCAGGAGGCACGACCACGACGCACGTGAGACTGCATCTCACAGAGGGGAGGGGAGGGGGGGAAGTCCAGGGAGAGCCGCACAGACACAAGGGTACTGCTGCGACTAGCCACGGCACGCTGCACTTGTCACCGGCCTAGCACTGACGACAGCCTCTGCGCTCTTGGCACCGCAGGTGTGGGACAGCCTCTGCGCTCTCCAAATGCGTTACTCGTCGATCTGTCTGTCCAGTGCACCTCGCAACAATGGTCCCTATCCGAGCACGGCTCTTATATATGCCGTTTGCCTAATTCGCCTCGGAGCTCCACGTCACCTCTCCGTTCAGCTCTAGCTTCGAGCAATTCAGCTGCGCCTGCCTGCACCGGGTACTCGTTGACGGCGGGCTTGGGACAGACGGCTAGGAGCTTCGATGCGATGCCGATGCGGTCTCTGTGTATACTCGGACCAGTGCCATGTGCTGTTGAGAAAGACCGGACGGACGCTGGATATTCGAATGCGCCCGTACCTGAGAGAAGAGCGCGATGAATCATGATACAAGCTCAAGTTCGACAGGTGCCGTATCCGTCGGCTGGGCAGAGACACGTATCTCGGGCGTCCGCCGCGTCTTGCAGAGCCTTCAAGCAAACTGACTGGCCCGTTGGTCGAGGCCGAAGCTCAGGCAGATGTAGGGTTTGCTCCTCATCTGCTTTGTAGATTCGGATTTTTTGACTGATCATGACTGCCAGATTTGGGTTTGCGTTGCAAGTGCGCACTGTTCTGCTCTTCAATTTGGATCGGCGCCGACATGGATATTTGACGTAGCTCGAGACGGGGCTGTCAAGAGCTCATCGGTTTGCATTCGAGAAGGAGGGGCTCGGACTTGTTTTTCCCCGCTCCGTCAGCACACTGTACCCCGCCGACGTGCACATTGGCATCGCTGCCCACTGCTCGCTCGCGCGTCACCCTCGCCGTCGTCGCGCACGCGTTCCAGCTCGACGTCGTAGTAATGAAAGGTATGACGCAAGCGCAAATCGGCTCGCAGTTATTCAGCAGAGTCGAGGCCCGACATGCCACCCCCAGATTGATGGACTGAGCGAGCACGTTCCCTGCGTGTCTTTCATAGCGAAGATGATGACCACGTCGCTGCTTTGCCGCCGCCTGAGTCAATTTCAGCTCGGAGTTCAGGGTTCATGATCAGCGGCGGCAGGGTATGGCACGGTGCGTGGTCGTCGCGCCCATTTGAAGGGATATGCTTTGTAGCGGCGCTACACCGTGGCCGATGGAAATCGGTTGTTGTCGCGAGGGCGCCGAAGGCATGCTGCTGGGAACGAGCTCGAATTCGGGTATGCACGAATTCGAAGTGGAGATCGCGCGCTAGGAGGGGACGGGGAGGATGGACAGCACACCACCCGCACACGGCACCGCATGAGCACCACACGAGCACAAGACGAGGGGGCGGAGGGGCAAGTGGCAGGGTGCAAGGGGTTAGAGTCGGAGACGCGCGCGCGCTGTGCAAAACCTCTCGTTCTCGTTTACGGGAGCAGCGTGCTCGGTATCGCTGTACAGGGCACGATGCGCATCGATTTGTCTTCGCCGCAATGGGTAGTGCAAGACCGTCACGGTCGAGAAAAAGCATCTTTCAACGGATGCAGTCTGGAAGCTGAACGAGTCGGTTAAGACACAGACACAGACTCGGTGTCGCTGTCGAGTCGGTGTGAAAGCAGGACGTGAATCGTCAAGCGGAAGGGTGCTAGGGTGGGTTGGAGTTACACAAGGATATGTTGTGACCCGTATTAAAAGTGCGCTGGCGGGACAGTGGCTGTTATACACGATCCTGGTACCAATAGGCTCTGGCGAAGAAGACCAAGGCAAGTGCTCGATGTTGCCCGTCTGAACCATCGCGCTACCAAAGCATCTCTGATCCACTCTTCCCCGAATCTTCAATCGTCCCACCAGTCCCCGGGTGATATCCGGTTCGTGCTGGATGTCACCTGCATCATTTTCCTCGGAATCCTCGTCGTGCTGAGGGTATAGATAGTACATGACGAGCACTCCAAGTTCCGTGACGAGAGATTGTCGGCCACGGTCCAGGCGGAGGTACGACGATATCAGTCGCATCATGACAGCGTACAGTGCTGCTGGCCGAGGGATGAAATGTTGGGCAAGTGGAGTCGGGATGTGGCGATGACTCCTGAATGAATTGTGAAACAGGAATCTGGGAAAAGCGCGAGGTGTTTGACTGCACCGAGGAACTCGAAATCTGTGAGCTTGTACAAGTCTGCCTTGCGATACACATCTCCAGTGCGTAAGAGAAATGGGTCTGGCGAGGAATAGCGAAAGGTGTCAAACGGCGCGATGAACGGGGCAGTTCGTCGTCGGGAATGATGTAGGAGAAGTTCTGGTAACAGGGTTAAAAACTGGACATGAAATTAGGGCAGTTGACGCACCTTTGCGAGAATAACTCGGAAACGTCGGTAAAGTAGGGTGGCATGCCATTCTATCTGTCGGATGCCTGATTCTGCATGGTGGCGCAGGCAATGTAGAGCAGCTCTTCTGGTCATAGGTGAAACAAAGTTCCGTCGTGTTTGCCGGCTAGGTTGTGCACCAACTGGCTCATGGTGGTCACTGGTGGAATGAGATTAGATAGGATCACTGATGCATCATGTTTCCATATTTGATCGTCTGGACCTCATCATTCTTTTTTCTTGCTTCATTCATCAAACTGTTGCTCCATCCGTGGTCCCTCTCTCTTTCACGCTTGGGCTGCTTCCGATCTTCGTTTCGCCCATAGACCCGATGGTCCTTGTATTCTGGCTGAGTCTGTGCCGTTAGCGCTGTTTCGTAGCTGCTTTCCGATGTGACCTCAGCCAACCCCACCTCTCGTCTATCTGCCCGGCGGGTATTTGTCCTACCTGTTTCACAAACATGTCTCTGGAATATCCGAAACAATCTATCGGCGTCCAACTTGTTGACGTTCCTAGTAGCGCTCCTTTGCTATCCCAGTGTCATCGCGAGGGTTACTTGCGCCGCGAAGTGGTCATTATGCTTCGAGATGCGAATCTGGGCGCTCACTGGTGTCAAATCGGCGATATTGTGCCAAATCTACTGATAAACTTGAACGCTCTACAACCATACACTTTGTTGACGTGGCGGTAATCAATCCTCCTTCCAATTGTGTCCCTGTGCTTATTCCCGAGGACGTCACTGCCACCTTAGGAACACCCTTGCATCTTTGGGAAAAAAACCATCCCAGCAGACCAGTACCTGGCAGCGCTCTGTTGATTCCCATGGAGCTAGTGCATGGCTGGTTTCCATCGCGCAAACCCGTGTCGCCCCACTCTGAACTTAGCATCCAGTGGCTCTCCAAGGGCATTCTAAGTTCTTGGCATGTGGAACAGTTTGCGTAGCGTGAACTAGTTAGGGCATCAAATCGTCCCCGTAACCTTACGGCGTAATTACGGTTGCCCCCGTTCCGTCTACTTATATGTACGCACGGGACCCGTCTCGTATATGACCTCCGAGGTGCCAAGTTACGCACGGGTCGGGCCATCCCGTAGGCCAAATACGGGCGCAAATTTTACGCCGGTGGGCGCATTACGCACGGTTCAATGCCCTAGAACTAATATGTTGTTCGCTAAGAACAACTTGCAAAATGCACGCTCAAGTATCTAATACATGTCTCGATGATATTCTTAGATCTTTGGTTAGCCACTGTGAGGTGTCATTCCCATTTTTTCTGTTTTTATTGGGCTGAAATTCAGCGGTCCGAGGAGAAACGGAGCGATGTTCGCTTATCACGACTTCACGTGTTGTTGAAGGAGGGAACGATCCAGAGCCACCTTTTGCTTTCTGGCCATCTGTTCTCCTCGGTTGCAAATCAGAAGTTGAAGATCCTACTTCTGGCCATACTCGTTCACATCAGCTGGTACTTCGTCCCTGCAGTGCCGGAATTCTGTAGCAAAGCAAAGCCTGATTGCTGTCGTAGCACAGGTCTCCATTTACGTAGTGCTAAAGAGGCTACAGTGCGACTGTAGCGCCACAGACCTGTGCTACAACAGCGATCAGAATTTGGTTTGACTCACTGAATCTCAGTACATATAGCCAGTCAGAGGTGCCAACGTAGCTCATGGCCAACGCAACGGAATTGCCCAACCCCTTTACCCCTCTCGCCTTCTTACCTCCAGCTCTGGCAAGTCAATTTGAGGTATCACGATATCTCATTGCGGCAACACTCGGAGTAAGAACCGATCGATATTTTTCTATACGAATTAATTTACATCTCGAAATTCTAGGCATACGTGTGGGACATTGGATTGAACCTCGGAAACGACTATGACCTGTTGTCCAAGCACCGGGTTCGCTTCCCGACGATTGTGTATTTTTTTTTCAAGGTGATCTCGAGATGTTTTTTGAATTTCAAGCATCTGCAGTGCTGATTTGTCCCGCAAGAGCAGCCACATTCGCGTTCATCCTCACAAGCTTCATTTTTGCAGGTGAACTCGAACTCATCATTCTTTGACTTGACCACAGAACTGAGCATATCAATAACTGCAGTTGCACCAGTCGAAAACTGCAATGCTTTAGTACTTGGCATTGGCATCTGCATTGTTTTGACGCAGACAAGTACTGCAATGCTTTTCTTTTTACGGGTGACCGCAGTGTGGCACGGAAGCACGATCGCCTATGTGGTATTCTCCATTCTTTTAATCGGCGTCCTCGGGGCGGGTATCACCGACCCAGTGGTAATTCGTGGAGGGCATATAGGACCTACTAAGCAGTGTATCGACACAATCATACCTGTCGATACAGAGGTGACCGGGATTATGCCTCTGATCAACGACACCGCCATCTTCCTCGCGATAAACTACCGTATTCTCGCCAATACGATAGTGGCAGATTCTCCCATGGCCCGGCTTCGAGCTTTCTTTGGTGGTACTGGATTATCCGCACTATCACGAGCATTACTTGAGAGTGGACAACATTTCTACTTGTAGGTGCATGTGCTGTATCCGTGGGATGATTCCTCAATTAATTCGGGATCATCGTTAGGATTGCAGTTGCGACACATATCACTCTCCTTGTCGTCCTGAAGCTGCCTCAGCTGACCCCGGTTTACCATGCAATGCTCTCAATCCCTGGCTTTGCCTTGGTCAACGCAATGGCTTGCCTAGTCTTCCGGAGGATTAAATTTGGACGCATAAGTTCCGATGGGACATCAAAAATGCCTACAATTGGCCTCTCCTCGGATTTCCATGCCACAAATCCTAGGTCCCTATCGTTTCAAATTCGTCACCCTCATCCCACTACCACGGACTTGGAAAGCAATACAACTTTCCCGCTGGAGGTTCATGTGCGAAGGGAAACCCATGGGTTTGAAGATGGTGCGGATGCAGGGGAGTTCTCCAAATCCAGAAATTTAGCATAGTTAAATTTTCCGAACTTGATGGATCTGAGGAAGGACTAAAAACTCTACGTACTGTATAGCCGAGATTTTCGCCGATTTAATTCCTCTTGCTTTGAAGAGTCGGGAGACTAGTCTCTGAAGCGCGTATCAAAGTCTTAGTGCTTTTATTTCGTCCTTCTTTTAATTTCCGGCGTGATTCAATTGCGGCGAACGAGTTATAAAACATATTGCCTTTTCGGGTTGCGATGGGTTGTTTGCGCTTGTTATCTCAAGGCTTGTCTGGCTTAGGAGAGCGTCCCGGGGAATGGGGCGGAGTGGATCAGGCTGCGGATATCCCGAAATCCTGGAGAGCAACTTCATCAAGCATTGAAGAAAGAGCAGAACGTAGTGTGGCTGAAGTGAAGGAAAACGCCAAGGGGGCGTTTCTTGCTGAGGCAGCGACTGAGAAAAGCGGAGTGAGAGAGGAATTAGTTAATAGTTAGATAGGGTCAATGCATCACGTTTTCATATTTGTTCGAGCGTCCACCATTTGGGTTTCAAATCGTGTTTCCCAGTCCGACCCTTTCCCATGCACTCGGTCTGGAACCACCTCAGCCAACTTTAACTGCCCTCCATCACAAATATCACGCATCTTGTCAGTCTGGCCGGTTGCTCACTTTCGTCCCTCCGGAATACTTATCCGAAGCAGTTTATCGCCGTCCAACTTGTTGATGTTACCAGCAACGTTCGTTTGGTGCCAGAACTAATTCTAGTCTCCCGAGGGTCTTCAGTTCTGCCGCGGGATCGTCATTATGCTGCGAGATGCAGATCTAGGCTCATGGGTGTCAGATCAGCGATGTTGTGCTGAATCCGCTGATGAACTTTTGGACACTCCACAGCTAGCATACTAGTAGTACATCTTGTTGAAGACCTATTCCTGGTGTGTTCTCGCTCGCCATCTCTTTTCCCGCTCGCCTCCCGCTTTATTCATCGACCTTTGCTCCGCCCGCAGTGCCTCTTTTCCACGCTCGTGCTGCTTCGAGTCTTCGTTTCGCCTATTGGCTGAGTCCGTGCTGCTATTTCGCATTTCCCCGGCCGCTTCCCATGCAATCAGCTCTCGCGACCGCAGCCAAGCTCCCCACATCTTATCTATCTGCCCGGTGGATATTTATGTCCAGACTCCACACCTGTTCCCACAAAGACTATGGAACATCTGAAACAATCTATTGAACTTCGACCCAGGAGCATTTATTTGGTGCCAGATTCTCTCCAACCCCCACAAACACCGCACATCTTCTATATCTAGCCGGCGGATATTTGTGTCCATCCCAGTTCACATAATCACGTCTTTCATCCCTCTGGGATATCCGAAAGAATCCATCGGTGTCCAACTTTTTGTTCTCAGTGTTCTTTTGACACCAGAATTCATTCTAGCGTTGCGAGGGTCATTATTTGCGCCGCGAGGTAGTCATTATGCTGCATGCAAAGGGTTAGCGGGTCTCAGATCAGCGACATTTTGCCGAATCCGGAGATGATTCCATGGCTATACATCTTGTTGAAGACTCCATTTCTAGACATAATGATCAATCATTCAATCCAGGAAATCGCTCCAGATTTTTCTTCGAAGCGTTCGAAAATATCCGAAGATATGGCCCATGGTACCAGCCCAGGAACTTCTCACGCGCCCATCCATCTTGTAAAAAATATCATCTGGATTGAAAGCAGCAGGTTAGTGCCTGGCACCGCTCTGTTGAGGTCCAAATTTGAGATCGTGAGCCGTATATATGGCCCAACCTCCATGAGACCTCAACATAACTCATGGCCAGCATAACTGAATTGCCCAATCCTTTTACCCCCCTCGCTTTCTTGCCCCCGGCCCTCGCCAATCAATTTGAGGTATCGCGATATGTCCTTGCAGCAACACTCGGGGTAAGAATCGATCGCTAGTTATTCAGAGAATCGATTTACGTCTCGAATCCTCAGGCATATGTCTGGGACATTGGATTGAATCTCGGAAACGACTATGCTTTGTTGTTCAAGCATAGGGTTGGCTTCCCAACAATTGTGTATTTTATTTCAAGGTGATCTCCAAATGATTTAAATGTCCGCCGTGCTGATTGCTTATGAACAAGGGCATTCACATTGGCTTACATTCTCGCAAGCTTCATCTTTGCAGGTGAACTCCGACTCATTATTCTTCGACTTGACTGCAGAACTGAACATATCAATGCTGCAGTGGCACCAGTTGAGAACTGCAATGCTTTAGTACTTGGCATTAGCATCGGTGTTGTTCTGTCGCAGACAAGCACCGCAATGCTCTTCTTTTTACGAGTGACAGCTGTCTGGCACCCGAACAAGATCGCCTATGTGGTGTTCTCTATTCTTTGGCTCACCGTCCTCGGGGCAGGTATCACCGACCCGGTGGGAAATCGCGGAGCTCACATAGGTCCTACCAGGCAGTGCATCGACACAGTCATTCCAGGCGATATAGAGGCCACGGGAATTGCTCCTTTAATCAATGACACCGCCATCTTCTTCGCTATAAACTACCGTATTCTCGCCCATACGATAGTGGCGGATTCCTCCATGGCCCGTCTTCGAGTTTTCTTTGGTGGTAGAGGATTATCCGCACTATCACAGGCGTTACTTGAGAGTGGACAGCATTTCTACTTGTAAGTGTGTACCTCATGCGGAATAGTTCCTCATTTAATTCGACGACACCCCTACTAGGATTGCAGTTGCGACACATGTCACCCTGCTCATCATATTGAAGCTGCCTCATGTAAGCCCGGTTTATCACGCGATACTCGCTTTCCCTGGCTTTGCCCTGGTCAACGCGATGGCTTGCCTAGTCTTCCGGAGAATTAAATTCGGACTCATAAGTTCCGATGGGACATCAAAAATTTCTACGACTGGCCGTTCCTCGGATTTCCTTGCTATGCCGAATTCTAGGGCTCTGCAAATTTGTCCTCATGGAACGCTGCCCATTTTCCTCCGTCGTACTGATACCACTACCACCGACTTGGGAACGAATGCAACCTTTCCGCTGGAGGTCTGTGTGCAGAAGATTGATAACTTCGGTGACAGTACTGATGCCAGCCAGGAGAACCCAAATCATCAATGAACTTTAAATACGATGGACTCTCAACCTGATGGATCTGAGGAAGGAGCAAAAACTCTACGTACTACTATACCCAAGATTTTCGTTGTGGGTAAATGATCGGGAGGCTCGTCTCTGACACGCAATCAAAGTCTCTGTATTTCTCTCCATTCTCTGTTTAATTTTTAGTATGAGTCAACTTCGGCGAAAGAGTTAGAACGCAGGTTGCCTTTTTGAGTTGCGATGGGTTGTTTGCGTTTGTTAGTCTTGAGGGTCCGATCGTCTGGGTCATATGCAATAGTAACACTTACGAGTTAGCGAAGTAGATTAGATTAGTCTCGTTTACCGGAGCTGACCAATTTGATTGTAGCTTGAGCAATTCACAGGAGTGTCTCGACTCTCGAAAAGAAGAAATTCATTGTGTACTGTACGGTGCCATCACCTTGTTGTTCACTGTGCACCACAAGTGCACCATGAGCCAACCATGAGCGTGCTCGTAGTAAGATGAGGCGGACGATTGCATACTACGGAAATAGAAACATCGCGAAACTTACATAAACAAAAATAAAAGGCAAATTATTTAATGTGCATTTGGCTTCCGCGCGCAAGACGTGGGCGAAGCCAAATGCGCGCCTGGGTCCACGGCAAGAGAGCACGAGAATGTAGCGCAGAAGTAGGCGGCAGGGTCACACGATCACGAATTTTAAGCCCTGCCAACTGTCTGCCATCCTTCCATACGATCGAGGTACGAGATCATAGGTATGGAAGTCTGGCTGCGAGAGACTACTGCCATCCCAAAGTTCTGGTTTCTGGGCTCCAAAAGAACTCCTCAGTCAAGACCACGGCTCACATACAAGCACCACAAATTTCAAATACGTCCTGTACATACAAGATGTGCATCTGGTCTAAATCTCCAGATTAGATACTTTATTCACGTCCATTTTTACGCGACCATACCAATTTTATGCACTCGCGTCGGCCATCACAACGTCGTCCGCTCCATCCCCCCGCATCCGCAGCATCCAGACCCTCCTCGACGTCCTCCAGCGACACCACCACCGGCCCTGCGTCCTCCTCTTCCCCTCCCTCTCCTTCTGCGTCTTCTGCTCCGCGCGGCTCCTTCTCCTTCACCGGCGACGTGATGTCCTTCCCGAACACACGCATGCTCAGTGCGCTGTAGAGTAACAAAGAACACGGATTATTATTGTATCTACCAAGCGCAGAGTGGAGGAAGGAGGCATACCTCTTCGCCTTCTTGTCAATCATGAGCGTAATCGACGAGGTGGACTTCCAAAGCGGCAGGATGAGGTCGTGCGAGAGACTAGCCATCGACGCGATCAATCAGCGGGACAGTCCGAGAGACGGGGGAAAAAATTACATCGAGTCCAACTCGCGCGGAAAACGCGCTATATGGCTGCCCGTCCCTACATTCATCCACATCAATCACCTCGCACTCAAAATAACAGAGAAAGAAAACAAACCTCGCGCGGTCATCGCATCCTTGAACCCGCCATCCGGGAACGCTGCACACAGCGGATATGCCTTTTCCACCAAAATCCGCAACGTCGTGAAATCGCCCACAACGATCGCCTCCGGATCCGTGTACGGCACTATCAGGGGCAGCGCCTCACCCAAAACGCGAAATTGCGCATCCGCCCCACGGCCCGCCTCCTGCTTGGTGAAGACCTTGGTGCCGGCGCATGTCAATCGGATGCGGTTGTAGTCGTTATGCGTGACGAGCTGCTTGACGAGCGCGTTTGTGATGTACATGTTGCGCACCGGCGCGGGCTCAGCGTCACCTTCGGGTAAGGGGGTGCGCACGAGGACGTTGGAAGAGGGGAAGGCGGGGGGTGAGATGTAGGCCCGAGCTGCGAATAGAATAAGGTAATAAGAAATAGCTTAAATGTGGAGGGCGAAGGACGTACACACAGCTCAGGATCGCGGGATCGTTGGGCGCAAGGTACGTGTACGGGTTCTCCTTGAACGAGCCCCCACCCTCGCCTTTCTTTTGCTTGCCGGCTTTTGGCGGGGCCGGGTTCTTCGTCGCCGCCTCGGCAGCAACCGAGGTCGTCTCTGCTGGTGGCTCAGCGTCGTCTTCCGCTTTGACGACACCATCCACATCCAGTCGCGGTTTCTTGCTCTCTGGAATCTCCACAGACTCGTCTACCTCTGCTTCTCGTTTCCTTACACCATTTGGTCAATACCGTAGCAAAATGACTGGAATGGGTGTTACCTCGGCGCAGCCTCGCCCGCCTCTTCCACCGCGGCCGTGCCCATTCCCGTACTCGAGCGCTCTAGCACTGCGACGAAGAACCCGCCCGTGTCCTGTAGGTGCGGATATATCCGGAGGCTGCACAAAAAATTTCAGCACATCTTGTGCTTAGTTTGGCACACAGCGAGTACCATTTGGGCAACTCTAACTTCTCCACATCCTCCGGCGGCCAATGACCGCGGGTCATCTTCGCCTTGACTGCGTCCCCCTCTGCGCACGTCGCCATGAAGGTCTCGTAGGTGTCGTACGTCGTGCAGAGCGACTTGTCCGTCGGTCGCCACGACGTGAGTCCCGGGCGCCGGTGCAACGCCGGAAGCTTCTCCGACACGTCGATCAGGCGGAAGTCTGCGTCCCGTTGAGTATCCGAACAAAAAGAATTGTGAGGGGACGCAAACCTGGGTTGTTCCTGAGCGCACACGCAATGACGGCCTCGTTTTCCACCGGATTGAGCGAGCACGTCGAGTACACAATGCGGCCCCGCGGCGCGAGCATCTTCATCGCGCGCTGCAGGATGCGCAGCTGCAGCCCGTGCAGCCCGTTCCCGTCCATCGGCTGCCACGTCTTCCAGATGCCTAGGTTTTTACGCATCGTGCCGTCGCCGCTGCACGGCACGTCGCACAGTATCCGGTCGAACAGAAGGGTCTCCATTTTATTTGCGTTTGTGGCAGAGGGGAGTTTGAGCTGCGGGTAGATGGACGCATCGAGGTTGGTAACCATGAGCGCGGGGGCTGGGGAGACGCGCGGACTGGTGGATGAGGAGGTGCGTGCGCTTGTGGTCGCTGTCGTTTGCGAGGAGAAGGCCGGAGGGAATCGAGGTGGAGGTGAGGGTGTCTTGCGCGTGGAGGGCTTCGAGGAGTTGAGCGGTCTGCGACGTGTTAGGATGCGAAGACGGGGAAAGTGATGAACGACCTTGGAGCCTGGGGCGGCACACATGTCCATGACCTAACGACGCAATGAGTTCGAGTTTGAGGGAATTACGAGCAACACTACCTTGTGGTGGGGCTCGACATCCATGAAGAGCGGGGGCAACATGCTGACCGCCTCTTGTCTTGAAATGTTTCCCTGCGAGATTTGAATAAACGCGATACCTGTCCAAACGGAGGCCGCTCACCACTTCAGTCTCGAATACTAGAAACGAGTGAAACCCTTTGAATTCCGGCTGTTTTCGCAGGACCTTTTTGGGGACGTTGAATTGCCACGCAAGGCCGTCCGGGTACCTACATACATTTGCTCGCTCGCAAGTCGGAACGGAAAATGACCTGTGCACACCATGGAATCTGCACGGGCGGTGGGATCGATTGGCCTTCGAACTCGACATTGCTCAGTGTCGGGACGTGAGTGTCGCGAAGAGTTGCATTGAGCGATTGCGCGGTCCTACGGGCGACGTAAGCCCACGACACAAGTTTTCAAAATAAAAAGACGCGCTGTCGGCTCCCAGCGACGCGGAAAGTTGTGGGAAGTGGGGTACGCAGGGACTCCATGAACACGTCCCATTCGCCATCCGGCAGGATTTTCTGGGACTGATAATAAGTTGTGAAGCGATCGTTGTGCATATCTGCTTTTTCAACGAGCTCGGTGCGATAGGTATCATCTTTGGGCTTATTGCCGCGCCGACCACCGCGTTTCTGCAACACCCTGAGGAGAGGAAATCGAGGATTGTGCGGGGATTTACATTGTTTCGACCCATGTCAGCCACAGACGCGATCGAGACGCGGAGAAGAGGTGGGAACGCGCCGGAAAACCGTGGTCGTACGAGAGAATAAACGGATACAATCCTTTGCTGCAGTATCTGTGCGCTCTTGGAAGTGCAAAACTTTTTGAAGACTCGATCGAAGTCAAGACCGTGACGGTTTCCGTAAACAGCAAGGCCAAAGTCCCTCAGTGCAAACAAGGCCCATTCCTCCCGGCAACCACCAAAAAAATGGTCAGTCTCGCTCAGCGCTAGTACACGCCCATCGATGTACCCCAATGCTCATGTATCCTCTCTAGACCAAGAAAAGAAGAAATGGCGGCCGCAACAAGAAGGGCCGTGGCCATGTCACCTTCATGCGCTGCTCGAACTGCTCGCGCTGCGTCGGGAAGGACAAGGCCATCAAAAGGTTCACAGTGAGGAACATGGTCGAGAGCGCCGCCGTCAGAGACATCAGCGAGGCCTGTGTCTACCCAGGTGCGTTTTCTATCCCGTCGCCATCGATTGATCTCATACATTCTTTGCGCTCACAGAGTACGTTATCCCCAAGCTCTACAACAAAATCGCATACTGTGTCTCATGCGCCATCCACGCCCACAGTGCGTCTCCAGACTGTTATCCTTGAGCTCCAACTGATCAATATTTTGTGTAGTTGTCCGTGTGCGCTCGCGCGAGGGGCGGAGGAATCGTGCCCCGCCGCCCCGCATTCGGTGGAAGGATGGCAAGAAGGTCAACCCCGCCGTCGCTGCTGCAGAGGACGCCAAGTTCGCCGCCGCTGCCGCGAACAAGGCATAGATTTGTGTAGTGCTACACCACGTTTACATGCATATGCCCACATGTACAATGCAATTCGTTCTCGCACGCTCCAGTCGTTACTCTGCGCAATCCATCCGCTGAAAGAGTGTATTCACAATACTTGGACTGCAAATGCAACGCGATAGAAATTTATTTGATACGATATGTGGCTTGCACTACTATCTAGAAATCCATCATCGACTCCAAGACGAGGTCATAGTGTTGCTAGCGAAAGCGAAGCCTGAATGTGCTCTCCGACGCGTAGAAAGGAAGACCCGTCTGCGCTCAAGTAGGCGGATGAAGGGGGGCAAAGCGTCGTGAAGAAAATCTTTGCAGTCGCTGCCTTTTATGGCTTTGCAGTTGCGGAGTCTGAATTCCTTGCCGAGTGATTGCCGCTTTTATGCAACAGGCAACGCGTAAGTACATCGTACGACTCTCTTGAACCATGCGCAGCCAATTCCCTCAAGAACTTGTCGACGAGATCTTGGACCATTTTGATATCGGAGACTCTGAAACTCTCAAAGCTTGCTCCCTCGTCGGCCGGGCATGGGTCTTCCGCGCTAGATCGATTCTCTTTCGAAAATGTTTTATCCACCCCGCCACAATTCGAACGTTCCGTGATCTTTCGAGGTCGAAAAACTGCACTTTCAAGCGGCATATTCGCAGTATAGATGTTACCAGACACTGTGGAGATCCCAACGACCACCTCTTCACCGAAACCGCACCGGACGTCGTGGAGCTCGTCGGCGTCCGGGACCTTCAAATGTCGTTCACCTGCACGGGACCCCATGCATTTTACTGCACCGTATTCGTCGCAGCATTCCCACGCGTTACACGTCTTACCATCCGCTTCGAAGACCACCTCGATCAGCCCATGCCGATCATTGAGATGATATGCCTCCTTCCCGCCTTGCAGGAGCTGTACATGCAATGGATGAAAAACGACATCATAGCCAATCCCCCTCCGAGTGCCATCCCTCCCCATGGGCTGCATGCGGTACATTTCGATGGCGGTCCCTCAGTTGTCCCAATCTTAACGTGGCTCACCTCCACTGACCACCTTCACAATCTGGATTCTATCACATTCTCACAACTCAATGACTCGGAGTTCCAAATTGTCCACGAATCACTGAGGCAGCTCGGCCCTAACCTCCACCATCTGGAATTAGACCTGTACGGAATGATCCTATTTTACGGTTTGTACATCCCCCCACTCTTCGATCTTCATCTAAGCTCCCCACAGTTGACCCTTCGGCTGTCTTCGACCTCACGCTGCACCCTAACCTCCAAACACTCACCATCCGTGACGACATGATGGAGCAAGACACACTGTTCCAGGTTATAACGAGGCTGGTCGCACCGAACCTCGAGCGACTTTCTGTCCACTTCGACCCGCACCTCGGCTCGGACTCTGAGAACTGGGACAAATGGGCCGCGCTCGATCCCTTTTTCAATGCAACCCGATTTCCGAGCTTGCAGAGCGTTACATTTATATGTTACAGGCCTGAGGAAGTGGATGATGACACTCATGATGATACGCGTTTGCGCGCGTCCTTGCCATTGCTCGTGGCTTCAGGTAAATATCGGACTGGGTGGTAAATTAATTGATTGGACGCGTTCCGTGCAAGGCTGGGTAATATATATACACTTTGCAAGCCAGAATATGAAGATGTGTGAAATCCAGTAGATTCATCCCATAACTTGTCGAAGAAGGCTCATGCTACTAGAAAAGTGGTTTTCAAAGCCTGCTGTTTGTTTACTATGTCGTTTCTGACCGAACAAGTCTCGGGGTAAATCAGGGTTCATTGGCGGAGACCCTCTCACGAGCTATTAACGGCAGAGGTAAACGCATAGCCACAAATTGCCTTTTAGAGATATGAACGGAGTTGTCCAATAAAGGCAGTGAGAAGATGGAACGATTTATATCCCTGGACTAATCGTATTCTGAAGCAAATTTAGGTGCTCAGCAGGCTCAAAAACATGTAGGCCGCCATCATGTGATTGAAGCCAATGCTGCTTGGTCTGCTCCGGTTCGTGGTGTTCTAAGTGATAACGAGAACATTTTGTAAAACTAGTACTAATAATGACCGCGCTGCTGCTTGTTGGATTAGCATCAGCATTCCCTCAGGCGCGCGCGAACATGGGCCGGCACCATGAAACGGAGACCAATCTGTGGGTCGTAGGCCAACACCGTGCCTCTGATAAACAGCAATGCTGTTGAGACCACTTTTCTCGAAGCGATCAGCTTCAAAACTGGACTCAACAGAACCTCATAAGAGTATGCTGATTAACGCTGGGTTGCTTAATTAGGTCTCTTCGGGGTACGCACCGATGAGTCGAGTGAGCGATTGACTAATCCCGAGTCGAAAATAAATGACTGGGTGTCCGGACTTGATGCCAAAAGCCGAGGTTAGTGCCAAGGATAACTCAAGTTGAATGCATCAAGCCAGCCCCGAATTCTGCGGTAGTAGCTGATGTTTGAGATAGCAACCAACTTGAAGCAACGTTGACCATTGAAGATGCAATTACTATCAGTCGAACCAGAATTAAATTTGCCAGCATTAGAAGGTTACAGAGCCTTTATAATTGACACGGAGAATAGAACGCCCGAATGGGAATGCAGCAGTGCTGCCGTTGAAGCCTCAGTCAGCGACTCAGCTTTCGGGGAGAGAGCTGGATTGATCGGATTTGGAGGACGCAGGACAACAACCGACAACCGACCAGTCAGCCACTGCGCGCGTTTGTAACCTTGGTCTTGCGTCCTGGTTTCTCTCCACACTCACTCGATTTGTTTTCTAATCAGCCACCTCGACCGACTTCTGTACTCGTCGAATCCCGGTTGTTGGGCCATCCGCGGCGCATAATAACAATTGCCACACGACCCCTTCGGCGTCGGCACTTGGTCTCGAGGCATTTGCAAGCCGATAACTGCTTTACGAACCCTTGCACGACCCTTGCACGTCCACTCCACCATCCAAAATGCGCGAGAGCAACTTTGCGTTTCCCGCGCAGAACAAGGCCTGCGTATGTATCACCTCCCAACTCTACGACCGCCGAGGTCTGTGCTGCTCTTCCCTGCCACTTATTCTCAGTTCTCTAATGCTTCACAGCGCTGGATACGTCGTCCGCGCTCCCACTATTCAATTCTCTGACGCACCTGACTTACTTGACATCAACGTCGCCTCGGATCCGCGAGATCATGACAATGGACGGCGGCCTTGAGCGCCTGGTCCGCATCCTCCGCGACTTTTGCATGTCTCCACCCCCGCCTGCATCTCCTTCGGCATTCTATGGACTGCTCCCTCCTGGTTACCGCGCTCCACGCCCACCGCCGCAACTCAATCCCCCCGCCGGCCAATTTGATAAGCATGCCGCGTATCGCTTCAGTTTGGCGTTCCAATGCGTGGTCAATATCGGTGTCCGCGGTAGCGAGCCAATCCGCAGTCGCGTTGTGCAGGCCGGCACCCTTGATGTCGTCGGGTGTATTCTTGAAGCATGGTTGGCAGGGCGTGGATTTGCCGTTGGTCCAAGTACGAGCGCGACGGGTTTGCCGCGGGGAGACGAGAGAGGCAAGGGCTGCCCGCAGGGCCGCAGCCGCTGCAGGCGGTAGAGGGCGTATCGATCCGGTGGTGAGTGTCCCTATCCTATTACCGTTTTTCCTCAGGATCGCTATGATATGTTCTTCGGGACATATGGCCTCACATAGGCCGTTCCTCATCTTTCTGTTCTCCCCCAATCCTTTCGCCTCCCTATCTCCCTACCACCATCTCTGTCTCCTCATGATCCTTATGATGCGTATTTCGCGCACTCGCGGCATCTTTATTTAGTTCTGCCTATCTTTCGCATTTATTTTTTCACGTCCCTCCTTTCTTGTGCCTTGTTTTCTTTCTCCTTCTCTTCCCGAGTTCCTTTTGTTTCGCCTCATTCCATTCTCTTCCCTTGATCTCTTTCCAATGACTGATTCACCATCCTTGTAGGAAACACTGCACGAACTCCATTCGCCTCCGCACCTGCTTGCAATTGACACTGCCGCCATCATTCCCTCGCGCCCACAAAACATACCGGAAGATGTGTACAACAACTACATGGCAGCCAATCGCCCGGGTGCCGCTAACCAGCGCCTAATCGCCGACGCCACATCGATAAGCCATCCAGCATCGAGCAGCGCCAACGGATCGTCGAGTAGCCAACACCATGATGACGACCTCGAGGCGCAGACGCCTATCGTGCGAGACCGAAGTGCAACCGTCGTGGTCCGTCGCCGCGGGGAAGGCAGCAGCCATGTTCGGGAGAACACCAACGGTTACGCTCGCGAAAGCACTTCTACCGCCACCGATTCTGGCACTACCTCTCGACAAACGAGCGCCGCAATGCATGCTCTCGCACAGCTGCATGCAGCCCATCTCGCCGCGCAAGCTCAAGGTCCGCCTGCCTCTCCCTCTCCGTCTGCGAGCAGCACGACCAGCGCCACGGGGAGCCCCAGTAGCACAGCGAGCACCGGCGCGCGGACGCGCAGCCGCACAAGCTCCGTGTCACCCTCGCCTGCCAGTAGGGCATCTCCAGTTAGCGCCGTGAGCAGCAGCCGCGCGAGCCCGAGCCCCTCTACTCGCACCGACACCGACACGGACGGGGATGCGGACGGGGACATCGAGATGGTGGCCACAGGCGTTGCGGCAATGGGAGTCAGTGCCGGTGTAGGCGCAACGGCCGAGCTTGTTGGGGCCCACGGACTGACGGGCCGCGGAAGAATTGGTGACTCGAGTGCGAGCGCCAGCCCGAGCCCGCCACCGCTCAACGCGCACCTCAACATGAACATCCCTCAACAAGGCGAAGCGGCGCCAGGCATGATGAACATGAACATGGCTGGGAATATGAATGCAATGAACATGATGAACGGGAACATGAATATGATGGGCATGGGGATGATGGGTGGCGGGATGGGGATGGGCGGGATGATGGGAATGGAGGCGATTGGCGGGATGGGCATGATTGGGCTCAACCGCGACCCGCGCATCGCTGGTGAGGAGGGTGGCGTTGGCATGGGGATGGGCATCGGCGGCGAGGAGGGCATGGACGGCGGTGCGACAGCGGATATGATGCTCAACATGGGCATGGGAATGATGAACGGTGGCGACATGGGCATGCTAGGACTCGACGGTGGAATGGGCATGCTCGGTGGCGGCATGGGTATGATGGGCATGGGCATGAACATGAACATCGGCATGAACATAGGCGGCCTTGGGATGATGGGTGGCATGCCGCTCCCGATGGGTATGGGCGACGTCAGTGGCTCGGCGGGTGGCGACTCAGAGGCGCGAGCCGATACCGATGCGGATGCAGAGGAGAGTGACGCGGGCGCGCGCACACACAACGCCAACACGCTGGCACCGCGCCGACGAGGGGAGGATGACGCGCAAACGCAGCAGACGCCGCGCGCGGGTGTCGTACGACTCCCATCGCCTGTATCGACGTCTCCTGGTGCAGGTCCGTCCTCCGCATCGTCTTCGTCCGCCGTTTACGACGACGAAGAAGGCGACCTAGACGAGGAAGAGGGTGAGGTCGTGGTTGCTGTCCGCAGTAGCAGCAGCAGCAGCAGCTCCGGGACGATGCGTCGTGCCAGTACTGTGCGCGCATCACACACGCGCCCACAGGCTCCCGATCCCAGCGCCAGCGGATCAACAAGTGCAAGTGCTATGGAACAGGGTGGGAGTGTAAGCGGCGTTGGACGAGTTAACAGTACTTCGCGTCGTGACCGAGCGGACACCGCACGTCAGTCCACAGCGTCGTCTTCCTCATCGGTCTCTGCCCCGCTGCCAGCAGCTGCACCTCGTGCGAACCAGCATCACACACCATACCCCGGCGCCCCTCGAGTTCCCCCAGCACCAACTCCTGCGGTTCGCGGACGCCGCGCGACTGCAGACGCCCCCGAACCAATCCCAATTCCTGCCATTCCCACCGCCGTGCCGCCGACGACTCGCGCGCGCGAACGCGAGGAGCGCCATCACCATTCGCATGCGCATCCAGCGGGACCGTACCGCGACGAGGACGTCTTGCTTTCCCTGCAGTTGTTGGCATATCTCAGCAAGTATCCGCACGTGCGACAGGCTTTTTACAAGCGCCGCAACGGGTTCCATCCTGCTAGTGCGCTCGCGGTCGCCGCCGCAAAGGCGTCGGAGACCCCCGAGCAGCCGGTGCCCAAGGCGCCAGAGATGGTGCGGGAAAATAAGACGCGGCAGTCTCAGAGTGGGCAACAGCTGGCGTTCTTGCGGGCGTTCGGTGTTTCAGGCAAGGACAAAGACAAAGGCAAGGCGCCGGCGGGCGGTTCGTCCCGGGCGGCAACTGCGTCGGCCCCGACGCCGGCGACGTCCGCGTCGACTTCGACATCTACACGCCCTGGATTCGAGACTAATGTTTTCTCCCTCGTGGAACGTTTCACGTTCCGGCCGTCGTCAAGCGAAACGGATCTTCCGAATCCCCCACCAAAGCTTCCCCAGGAGATCCAGTATTGGGCAGGTGTAATTATGCGCAATGCGTGCCGGAAGGATGACAGTAGGGGCGGGATCAGACAGTGTGCTAACAGTAAGTCTTTTTTCTTTACCTCTTACGCGTGGTACTAATTTCTCGACCTTGTAGTGCTTTGCGGTCGTTGGGAGGAGTACCCACGTGAGTTTGCCAAGTGCCGCCGGTGTCGAAAAGCCAAGTATTGCGGCAAGGAGTGCCAGAGTACCGCGTGGAGCGAAGGACACCGGTTCTGGTGCAGTGCGAAAGAGGGGGGATGACGCGCCGGATACGACCGCAGCCGCGTCGTCGTCTTCCGCTGCCACAATGGCTTCCTCGGTCAGTAATGCGACGATTACTCCTGATGCTCCGGATCCTGTTACGGCCGGCGCGGAACGTCGCGATCGCAGGGAGCGGTATGCGGCCCGGGAACGCGAGAGGATTGCCGCTGCGGCCAACGCGATTCTTGGTGGGAATGCAAATGGCGGGACAACTGCCGCAGATGCTGCGACCGTCCGTGGATTCAGGTCTGCAGGAATTCTCGGCGCACATCCGAATACTGTCAGTGCTGTCTTTGGGGGCGTTCCTGCCCCTGCACCGACAGACAACGCTGCAGCTGGTCCCAGCCGGGAGCGCACCGCTGTAGCTGCTGTTGCCCCCGCGGCGCCTCCAGCTGAGTCGACGCGAACGAGAGCGATGGCACTGCTCCGGCGGACAGCAAACAACGCAAACCCTCTTGCTTCCATTACGTCTCCAGCTCCTGCTCCCCAACGCCGCGACCGCGACCGCGAGACAAGCAACAGCTATGCGACTTTCGACACGTACGTGGCGGAGAGACGTCGAGCGGAGACATCTGCTACAGCTGCCTCAAACGCATCCATGGCTGCGCCCGCGGCGATCCCTGGCTTCCCCAACCATCTCCACCACCCTCAGCCCCAGAATACTGTCGACATAGACCGTTACCTCGCAAGTTTCGCCGTCCCTCCCCGACGGCGTGTCAGCCGAACGAGCAGAGAGGGCGACACATCACTGACTACCACGTCGGGCGACGGCTCGAGTACGGCTGAAGATCATGATAACATGGTGTTGGAGTAGGGGCTGAGGCTTCGCTGCTGAACTGTATTTACTGCTACATCCTACATACTTTTTCCCGTCCTTCACCGACTTGCACTGCCTCGATGTCACTTTCTCATTCTATTACTACACACATCCTCCCGTATAGCGCTACTCACGTCGATCCTTGTCTCCCTACGCACATCTATTCAAGTTTTATTTACTGCCAAAGGGCAAGCTCAAAGAATCGTGTTACGTGACGATTAAACCCAATTGGTTCGCAACCACGACGCTCTCGATTCTTCGATTTTGTAGTTCACTCGCTCGACGGTCTGGTTCTCTTTGATTTCAGTCAACCGTTACACTAACAAAGTGCCATATATGATCTCAGCAACTGCCAGTGGGACCGAAAACACTCAGCCCAACTCCCGTGACTGGGAGAATTGTGCCCCGTGGACCGCTGCGAACTCAAACGGCCCGGTCCTTGAGCAATGGGACACAGGTGCCTGACTTGCTTTTTTCACAGCATTTGCGCACTGTGCAGACTTGATCCGAGCTTTTAATTTTCCGCATCCCAGCACTGGTGTTTTCAGATCAGCAATATTGATGCTTTCCTTTTCTCTTGAAAAAACTTTCTATTTACGGGTCGAACGGCCCCGCGACAATTTCCATGCGTGGCCGATGGTTGGGCGAAGAAACTCCGGTAGCAATGTGTGACGACACCAGCACAAGAGATATAAAGAGCGAAAACCGCCTCTGGTCAGTGAGCAAAAATGATACGTTCGACCTTGTTGTTTTTGGCCTTGGCCATCGCCTCGGTTCACGCTCAGACGACATCTCCTGTATTCGGTCAATGTGGAGGTTAGTTGAATGTCTTCCACATTCTGAAGCTTACTGATCTCTGTTTTCCTGTTATAAAGGAGAAGGTTGGACGGGTCCTACAGGTTATTTTCGAATTCAGACGATAATATTAAAAGCTTCTGACATGTATCTTAGCTTGCGCTACTGGATCCGTATGCGTCGTCCAAAACCCCTTCTACTCCCAATGCGTTCCGGGCACTGTGACTACGACGACCGGACCGACGACCACTGTGTCAACATCAACTGCTTCCAAGACTAGCACTGCTTCGACTTCGACCGCTTCCGTCCCGGCCCAGACAGGTTTTGTAAAAGTCTCTGGCACCAAGTTTACTCTCAACGGCGCGCCGTACACTTTCTTCGGGTAACTAGTCCTATTGGTGCTGGAGCCTCGCTCTGATCCTTTTATCCAGGGGAAATGCCTATTGGTTGCCTCTCATGGGTTACAGCACTGCCGACATTAACACGGCTTTCGATGCCATCGTAGGCAGCGGTGCGACCACTGTGAGGTAATTTTCACATGCAGCATTTTCTGTTGCTTGGTCGATAAACATGGAAATCCCAGAACTTGGGGATTCAACGAAGTAACCTCTCCGAATGGCATCTACTTCCATCTCTGGAACGGCAACACGGCCACTGTCAACACTGGTGCTAATGGTCTCGAAATGCTCGGTGCGTAGCTAGTCTCATTTATCCTAATTATATTTGACCTGGACAACAACAGACGCTGTAATTGCGGCTGCCAAGGCCCACGGAGTCCGCTTGGTTATCGCTTTGCATGTTTTCCTCTCCATCCAAAGGGCAGGGTTCTAATTGTGTTTGTTTCCAGAACCAACAACTGGTGAATTTCATCTGGACGCTCGCGAATTTTTCTTCATTCAATCATAGGTCTGACTACGGAGGCATGGATGTCTACACCGCTCAGATTCTCGGTTCTGGCCAGTTCCACGACGTTTTCTATACCAATCCTACTATCATTGTCAGTGTGCATTGTGTTTCTGCTCGCATCGCTTACAATGTATCTGCATCACAGGCTGCCTTCAAGACCTACGTTCAGGCTGTTGTTACCCGCTACATCAACGAGCCCACTATACTGGTGAGTTTGTTCTATATTCCGGACACTTTCATTGACAAACATTCGCCAGGCTTGGGAGCTTGGTAGATATTCCCCATTCTCAACACACTGTACACTAAATCTTTCTTAGCAAACGAGCCGAGGTGCGGTGGAAGTAACACGTAGGTTATTCATTTCTGACACAGACCGACCATCTGAGTTACGCAGTGCCGCGTCCCCGACCTGCAATACGACAACAATCACGACTTGGATAGAGACCATGTCCTCCTTCGTCAAATCGCTCGACTCGAACCACCTAGTCACCATCGGAGACGAGGGTTTCTTCAACCGGCCTGGTAGCAACAACTTCGATTTCGTGTACCAGTACGTCCCCCTTGCCTCCTTTTGAGAGCGAAGTTGAACTTTGGATAGGGGAACCCTCGGAATTGATTTCGAAGCTAACATCAAGATCACCACCGTCGACTATGCCACGTTCCATGTGAGCCTCGTTCTTCGTATAATTGTCAAACTGATTCGATTTGATGTCCGATAGATGTACCCTGTGCGTTGATGATATTTTTCTCCATCGCTTCCAGTTCCAATCCACTCTTTTAGGAAAGTTGGGGCGAGTCCGACGTTGAGCCATGGGGTGTCCAATGGATCACCGATCACGCGACTGTCATGGCGTCTGCTAACAAGCCCGTCATCATGGAAGAGTTTGGCATAGTCAACACGACAACCCGGACCTCGACGTACTCCGATTGGTACTCGACCGTACGTCTCACGTCCCAGTATCCGTTGATGTTCGAGATTTTGAATCTTTTTCAGGTGATCAGCACAGATATTACTGGCGACTTGATCTGGTATGCCTTCGAGATATTACACCGGAGCATTCTGTTAACAGATAAATGACCCAGGCAATCCGGAGCAGAGCTCTCGGTTGGGCCCACGCCAGACGACGGCTATATGATCTTCCCCGGGAATCCGGAGTATACCTTGATGCAGCAGCATGCGGCGGCCTTGAAGGCCCGGGGATAGAGACGGGGAAGGTTTTATTGAGGATTTGTGTGCATGTATGCAAAGTTGAAGCACCAAAAATCATGGTTTGGCCGGGTTGAATACAAAGCATTGTCAATTGGGAAATTCCTGGCGTATCACATATATCAAAAGAACCCGTTCACACATGATGTTGTCGTCCTACAGCGGCCACTTTGTATCGCCTCCAGCGAGCTCCAGCGCTGACAAATGACCCGAACGTGGTGTGGTTTGAACAGAGTTGAACTGTGGGAGTCGCGTTCTGATCCGATGATGTTCGGGAGTCTAAATTCGGAATAGCTCCGAGTCTCGGGCTGGCATGGCCGCCATGCACATCCTTTGCAACGATGGCCCTGCTCCATGCAGACGACTTCGCATTCGCGACACAGCAGGTCCTCTCCGACTCAGCGATCTCTGCTTTGTTCACTGAACGCCTTGGCTTGCTCCCGACCCGCATCTTGGCATCCCCAAGCCAAGGCGCGTTCCACAAAGTGTATTTCGTGTCGCTGGGAGAGGGAAGCAATAGTCCATGGTCTGGAAGAGATGTCGTGCTCCGAGTTGCGAGGTGCGTGGTGCTCAACCGCAATCAACGTAGTTGTGAATCCTTACCCTTTCTTTTCAGGAGGACGATCAATAAGGTGAAGACCGAGAACGAAATGGCTTTACTACGCGTTCTTCGTGCCGCTGGCATTCCCGTACCCGAAGTGGTGTTCTTCTGTGCAGACCCAGATAATCCTTTGAAGTACGAGTACAACTGCCTCGAACGTACGCGAACGAAATATTCTTGTTTCACCATCACGCGACGTTTGCCTCCTCATCCTAGGAATCTCGTATCCGTCGTTAGCAGATACGTGGCCAAGGCTTTCGCCGGCGCAGCTTGATTTTGTTTTGGACCAGTCCGTCGACATCTTCATCAAGATGTGGTCTATCGATGTCCCCAGAATGCATGGGAGCTTGCGCGTCGACGGTACGAGTGGACCCGTCATCGAGGAGACGATGTGGACGCTGTGCGTTGGCCTTCATTTCTTTCTTTGAATCACTCAATTTAAGCTTTGTTTCCTTTGCTTTCTATCTACCTTCAGCCCCGACATCACCCGTTACTTCCACGCAGCGCCCTACAACCTCACCGCCGAAACTTTCGCCACCCTCAATCCAACAGAATCGTACACGTCCTGGCCCGCTTATATCTGCGCCTTCCTCCGGACGTACGCACACGTCGTTGCGATCCACCCCTCAGTCGACTGGCTGCGCGATCTTCTTCCGCCCCTGCAGCGGGTCATCACGATACTTGCCACTGACTCCGCTGACATGCCGTGGGTTCGCCGCCTCTGCGATACACCAGAGCTTCTCCCTCGCCTATTCCATCGGGACTTCCACTTTGGTAACATCCTCGCAGATGAAGCGGGGTCTATTAAAGCCGTAATTGACTGGGAGTTTGCCGGGATTGGGGTAAGTCTCCTTGTTTCCTTTTCATCTTTTCGCGAAAATAATGCTAACGAAATTCGGCGCATTAGCCCTCTCTTGCCTCTCGCGCATCCCCGACCCGAAACATCCTGGGATACTTCCGCACACTGCCGGCATCTTCTCGCCCACCCAACACCCAACACCTCATCGACACTTGGGAAGCCGCATTCTTGGCCCGCCTCGCAGAGCGTTCCCCTGAAATCGCGAGCCAATGGGCACGGGAGCTAGATAGAGCGACGGTGTTGGGCGTGGAGGGGGGAAGTGTGTATTATTGTCCTCCTCTTTTTTCTCCTCCTTTTTCCAATCCCAATGATATGCATGCTAACTCTCTCCCAGGCACTGAGCGACCTACGCGAGTACCTGCGAGCTTGCCTCGAGATCGGCGTGCGCGGGGAGGAGGCCTGGGGGTGCGGCCAAAATGGAAACAGCGAAAGGGACTTATAGGGATGTCGTGGTGAAGAGTTTGCGGATCTTGGGGTGTTTGGAGGGGTGACTGGAATCGTTGCCGCGCCACAGAAATCAAGTTGTCGGATCTGTGAATTCGATCAAATTTCCGAACGAGGACGAGAGTGGTTGTTTGTTTGCGCATGATGGCCACTTGCTTGAGATCGGAACACATCCTGCCCACGTCCTTATGGCAGTCTCGCCAATTCTCGAACTCTACATTAATTGCCGGAAATTCTATTCCCGGCCTGACCAGGAAAAACCAAGAAACTTCTCGATACGAGACAGTTTGAGTCCAGTGGCTCGGCTGGCTTCAAGCAGCTAAGCCGTCCGAGCTGTTATCAAAGAGTGGGGGATTATGGCTTCAAAGTAGGCATTGAGAAGAAAAGGCACAAAAAGTTTCTACCAAGTCGCAGCACTTTCGGGCGCACTCAAAACTGCGCTCAGTCAGAATCAAACGGCTCGCAACGGCTAGCCGAGCCGTGGCAACACTGACGCCGACTCGACGACGAAACTCCAACTCTCAGGCAGCCAGGGGCTAGACTTCTCTCTGCCCCTCTCTCTTAGTTCCATTTGAGTCGCAACTACGCCCATGGGTTGCGACGTATTATGCGCAGTTTGTGGCGGTCCCCTCTTCCAAGTCGAAATAGCAGAGCAGCCTAGAACTGCCAGAGACTCCGACGATTCTGATGACAACTCGCAGTCTGGCTACGACCCAGAGATCATCAGCGTAGAGGACGTCGAATGGGTACAACGTTGTCTTATCCTCGGCTTCAACCCGCGATCTACCGCAATTGACAAGTGAATTTTTTCCTCTTGCTCCCCCGGATTCGGAGGTGACACCAAGCAGAATGTATCTGACAGGACCGGCAGGCTATGAAGACTATGTACGCTATTTCCGTTCCATGTATTCTGACGTGTCTTACATTTGTCTGTAAAGGGCTGTTTCGGGAGTGGAATCGAGCAGTGGCAAGTCCTTTGCACGTACACACTGACAGCAATTGAGCAAAATCACGCAGATCCCAACTTTCCTGAAGATTCACCCAACTTCCAATGGTGGGTATTCTGCTGCCCCCTCTCCATCGGTTGACACGATATTATTATATCAGCTACGTGGTCTGCGACGCGACACAAACCTCTTGCTATCCGATCCACGCCCCATGCCTCCGCCTTCTCACCAAGGTCTTAACTGGTACCGAAGACTTAAAAAACATCGACAAGGACATTCTCTACCACACATTTGCTAACTTGGAAGGCCATTACATGCTTGATCTTGACTACGGCAAACCAGACAATGAATTTGACCAATACTGGGCATCCAAATCGGGAGCAGAGGTATGACAACTGTGTTATATTCAATAATTCCTCTGTATCCTGACGTTGGACTTTCTAAGATGCTCGTGGTCAGCCCCATGCCGACTTCCACCTTCACGGACTTCCTTCGCAAGACTGTCTCCACCTCTGACTTCACACTCGCCCCTCCCACCGTAATCAATCCGCAAATTCGCAACGACCCTTTTGCGACCCTCCCATACGACCTCGCTCATGCGATACTTCTACAACTCCCAGCACACACTGTCCTTGCCCTTTGCACCGCATCCTACCCCTTGCATGCTTTCTTCGGCCCATCCAACCGTGCCTTCTGGCGGGTGGCTCTGTGCATCTGCATGCCCTGGTTCTGGGAGCTGAGCGAGCTCATGCGGGACGACGGTGTACTCGATCCACAGGCAACAGACTACAAAGGCCTCTTCCTATGGGCTGATAAGCAGACCACGCCCCGCCACGGACTGCGCGGGCCGTTCATGGGGGTTGCGAATCGTCGCCGGATTTGGGGTGTATGCGACCAGCTCGAGGCGGACTACACACCTCGGGCCGCTGTCAAAGCTAGAGAGCGGGTACAGGCTGCGACAGCTGAGTCCATTTGGGACAAGTCGGTCAATCTCGACGTACCATCTGTCCTGTGGCCGAAATTGGAACGCAAGGTGCGGACGCGGACGACGACGGCCCAGTGGATTTGCGACGAGACGAGCTATCTGCGGGGTGGAGTGTTTGAAGCATTCTGGGACGAGAAGGGCTCGCTCGCCGGGATGACGTTCGCACTCGATGACTCGGAGAAAAGCATTTTTGGAATGACCGGTGGACTGTCGAAGGAGACGATCCGCGTTGAGAGCGGAATGACCGGGCTGGTTCTGCACTTGCCCGATATCTTCCTCCATGATAAGGTGGAAACATCAGTCAAAGGCATCACGGTTAGGGTTCTGATGCATGTTGACGGCGCTCGCTAAAAAAAAACTAGGTCCTGACCAGCGGAAAATCTTACAACCTTGGCGACACAAATCCGCAATATTGCCAGCGCGTTCTCAGTGTCAATCCGAACTATGCCCTTACTGGTATCGTGGGGCACATAACCGATGTGAGTTTTCCGCCTTGACTTTTGCCCCTGGCTCATGTCAAGAACAGGACGGCCAAATCACCCGTCTTGGGCTCGTTCAGCACCCCTTGGTGGATGAGGATGACGATGAAGGACTTGCACCCGCTCTTCTCCACCGCTTCCTCTGGAAAGCTCCCACAACGTCCACCTCCAATGCCTTCCACAACACTACTTCGCCAATCTGGTCACATCACCCTCGCCTTCGCGCCCTCCCATCTACTACGCGTATCCTTGATCCGTATCAAATTCAGTGCCAGTACCATGAGGACATCATCCCCACCGACGTGCTAATCTGGGCTGCAAATCTCCAGGAACTGCGGAGCGTTCGGTGCATTTCGGCGCATCAGTCCGGGCGTCATGTCGCGGCGCTGCGCGTTGACTTCTCTTCAGAGTCGGGGATCCCACCACGCGTGGTAGGAGAGGAGGCAGGACGGCGGCTAGTGGAAGGGTTCCATCCGACCTGGGACGCCAGCGCCGCGGACAACTCTTGGGTGCCGTTCGAGATTGACGGCGCAGGGGGCGAGGTTGTAATCGCCGTAGATGTCGTGCACGACGAGCAGATCAAGACCGTTGTAGTACGTCTGACGTCTCTTTCATGGATGTGGTATTCCAGCTGATGGTGCGACCAGCTCCGCACCAATCGTGACCGAAAAGTGGTTTGGGGCGAGGAACTACGCGAATACAGGACGATTGAAGCGATGGAACCTCAGGACGGCGAGACCGTTATTGGGTTGGCGGCGGGGTTCGTTTACCCCTTCTATTCAAAGGTCAGCGACTCCCCAGTGAAAGAACTTTGTCGTCGGATTAAGTCTTCGTGCAGTATAGCGTGGAGTTGAGTACCATGTCAGCCTTGGTGATGACTCTTTAGAAGTCATCTGCTAAGTATCACTCGTGCAATAGTAAATGTCCTTTAAATATTCATGCTCGAACACCTGCAGTCGGTTTTTTTTTAAAAAAGCATCATTCATTTATGCTACACATTTCGTATCACTGATATCCGCGCAAAACAATAATAGAGGAAGCCAAAACTGAAAACCAACGAAGCTGAGGGGGTGGTTGTGGAAGGCCCGCTTAGCCCTCGAATAGGAAAGTAGAATGACACGGCACAATCCCGCTCAGAAACGCTGGGTCCACCAATTACACGCACTAGCACGCACTCACTACATGGCTATATCATCTTCTGGGCCCTCCTAAGCCCTTCTAGCCGAGCTCTGGGTATACTTCAACTTGGCGATCGATCTTGTGCGAGACAGCGCGTACGCAGTAGGACGGAACCAAAAGCCTGATAACATGAGCATCAGTAATAGTTGCAGAAAATAGCAGTGTGCTGTATGGAGCAGAAGGAGATCATCTAAGCCATGCAACGATCGTGTCTCGCCATCGCGCTGAGCGCTCGGGGGATTGACAGATTAAGATTGTAGTTTAATCATTTGTGGACGAGATTCTCAAACAAGGCAGGAGAGACTGCTCACCGAATAGACCATAGGAAGCTGTAGAAGAAGACTGAAGCAAATTCAGAGGTCGTGTGCCACGTCGACGTTGCGGAGAAAAAGTGGGTGTCACGGTTTGTGATTGTTGTGACTCACCATCAATCTGTCTGTCCACACCTGTCCACAAGCTTGAAGCCACCACCGTCTCCTCGTCGCTGGATACATCTGCCATTCTCTTGATTTTTCAGACATCAGGTCAATGTCATAGTCAAGGAAGTTCATTTCGAAGGTCGACGTTCCTCTCAAAATTGAATAATGATCAAGGGACCTTTCATTTGCACGATTCAATGCAAATCCTGCTCGACTTATTAGCTGTGAATCCGAACATTCTATCCTCGGTGTCGACAGATTCCCACCGGCTGGTAAACATCTCCGATCAGATTGGCGCCTTTTCCCTCCACTGACACCACGGTTCGCGGTTTGCCGCGATGTCGCGTTCTTGGCTGCCCTCGATGAGTCGCGCGAGCAGTTGCCCACAGTTCCTGTACAACTTCAATGTCCCAAAATGGCTAAGCTCCGATGTCTACCACCTCAACAACTTTCATGATTGATTATCGCAGACGCCCGCAGTTTACACGCAGTCTCTGGGGCCACAGCTTTTATTGTCCGGCATTGATCCCGCGCTCATCAGATAGCTCATTTGAGCAAAAAAAATTCTGTATTAGATCGGCCCGCTTGTCTTTCGCATCGAGATCACTGTCAGCCCCCGGTAAGCTGTACCTATGCTGTACTTATTTACGGCTCCGTTGACAGACACTCCGTTAAGCATCTCAGCTTATCTTTCCCTCGTGTTCCGCGCAGGTACTTATAAACATGCTCCAAAAGCCGCCTATCGGCTTTCATTCTGCCCCCGGAAAGCCACGATCTCTTCCTTCACCTCCACGATGTTGGCTCCTCGAGATGATTCCAATTCCTTCCCCATAACAGAGGCGCAAATCACGGGGAACTACTTCGAGACCTTAACCTTCGGTAAACGGGCCCGCGAGCGCCTCCAGCGCGGTCAGAATTTTGTGCTAATATCTTCGTCGCTCGTTTTATAGGCATGTACTTGGTCACGTGCTGTTTCTGCGCGAAGAGCTTGTTTTGGATACCACAGCCAGGAGGGGAGGACCGGTTGAGACGATCCAGCGAGATCAGATGGCTGCTAGTCAGCGTGTTCTGCTTCATCTTTGTCGTGAACACGTTCGATGATATCATTGGGTTAATTCACAACTTGGATGGAAATTTTCCCCTGCATGTAACTATTCAATTCCACTGACATCCCTGCAGGCGTTCGTGTTCTACACCGGTCCCGGAGGCGCGACTACGGAGCTCACGAATATTCATGATTGGATTAACATCGCACGAGTGAGCATTATGCACAAACGTTCTTATTCGCAGCTAAACTCTGGCAGTCGTTTGCGCAAACCGCGAATATGATCGTCGGGGATTTTGTCCTCATCTACCGATGCTTTGTCGTCTATGGTCGTCGGTTGCTGGTCATTGTCCCTTCGTTCATCCTCTATCTCACCGGCATTGCAATGGCGATCAAGTTGATGCAAGTCGAAATAACAACAACGAGCGGTAACGGCAAAATAACGCTGAATTCCAATGTGATCAAGCCGTGGTGGTCTGCTTTCTTCGCCATTACTGCGGCCCAAAACGTTCTTACGACTAGTGAGACCTGCATTCTTGGTCCACGGCGCTTACTTACTTGTTTCAGCCCTTCTGGTATGGCGTATATGGCGGGTAGAGCATCAGAATTCCATGTTCCGAGGCGCAAGAACAGCTTCATATACTCCCGGTCACCAACCTCGGTTGAATAAAGTCATTCGAGTAGTCGCCGAGTCTGGCCTAGCGTACAGCACCTTGGTCTTCATGACCTTTGTGGTCAGCGTGTGCAACAGCAATGCACTCTACCCGCTGTCCGATGCTGTAAGTACATACAGTCATCCTCCCGGCGATTCCGAAGCTGAATTCTTGCGGCGTCTAGACATTGCAAGCGACGGGTATCACCTTCAATGTTATCATCATCCGTTCAACTCCACGACGGGACGAGCAATTCACGACCTTTGATCATACCGAACGTGCCACCACTACGGCTGCACAATCCGAAGGCGCACCTGGTCGAAGAGGCTTCAGCGGCTTGCAATTCATAAATCATGGAGTGTCTACGCAAAGCAAGACCATTGATAACATCGAAGGGATTAACATCACGGTCAAGTCTACCACCGACCGGCTCGACGATGGTGACTCTTGGCAGCCGGGCGATTATTCCATGAACAAAGTTTGAGCAGTATGATTACGAAAGCATTTTTGCATAGTCCAGTGTATTCTTTAGTCGATACCCTTTCTTTAATGTACTGTACGAGTTCTTGGATCAGTTTTTGAAGACGCGACCCGTCTGATGGGAAAGTCCTAAAATTGTCGCCGAACTGGATCCGGACCAAGATGATGTGAATACTTCCGTGACCATTTTCAGCAACTTATTCTCCCGGAGACTACGGATTCGAAGAAGCTATGTATGTCACATTTGCTGTTGAGATTATTTGACAAACCGGCATTGACGTTCAACATTATGAACGTCGAAGAGATTCACCGACCTGGGCCTCAAAAGCAACTGACAGCGACAGCACGAATGTTTTCGACCCGGTAGATGAACCACGCGCTTTCCCGTTCACATGGCCCTCGGGTTCATCGACACTCTTAATGGATCCTCGGTATTTTCATTCCCCGTGGCTTCGTACCGCTCCCCTTTTTTTGTCTTACCAAATTGGAGGGTCTGGATTATTGGAGGGTCTGGACTATTTGAGGGTCTAGACTCTGGATGTTATTTGGATGTCGTGGTAAAATGAGCGACGCGGGTCTGCTTGATGGAAAGGGGCGTCGAATCAGGGTGAATCATCTCTTGTACTAGGGATCCGCTGAAAGTGCAAGGTGCTCGCGAAGTGTGTAATCATCATTACACAGCTCCTTTTTCTGAGTGCATTCTTTTTCTTCCCCGATCCCAATGATTTTGGTATGGGATGAAAGGTGCCACAAATGCGCATCTTTTAATCTACTTTTCATTGTGATATCCCCAAAATTGAATGTTTTTGAAGGGATTTAGTCCCTCAAGGACCGTCAGCCACTGCGCGCAGAATTTGTTCGTGTTTACATGCAAAATTCAGCCCTGTCCCTCGTCACGTGTTACCCAATAATTGCTCGCTTCGCTCGCAATAATTGCATGGAGAAATGGAGGAGCGGTTGAAGGAATGAATTGGCGCCTTCCATTCCTCCCACGAGGCATGCAATAGAAAGCTCTACGAAGCACATCACAGTACAATACACCGTCTTTGGGCCAATATTCTGAGGAACCGGGTCAGTAAGGAATGTTTGGGGCAAGTTCAAAGAACTCCCTCAGACGCACCCTGCACACGAAAAAAAAAAAAAAATCTGTTAAGGACGTGTCGAATGACAGGTCCTGGATATCGGAAATTTGGACCCGGACAGTAAGCGGATATTACCAGTGAAGTGAGGCATAATCGTTGTAGGCGACAGCCGCATTTTGAGAGAAATGTATGTACGAAGCGTGTCAATGGTGCTGACGGAAGGAATTTCCTCCGGGACCTCGAGCATGCTCAGTGCAAAGGCGACCAAGGTTTTTGAGGTGATATGTTGGCATGTCGGCCGATTCTTCCAAGTCGCGCCACCACCAATAAATTCAAAAAAGAGAGTCGAATATCGGGCGGGACGTCCCCATCAGAGAACACCAAATGACAGTTGAGGAGGTAGGTGGCCTATTGCAAAACGGTCGTGCATCCGAGTGAATCCCAGATCAACGTCAGCGACGTTAATAGCGACCAAGATGATATACCCCTGGGGGATTCAAACTGCCACAGAGCGGCCGAACGTAGTTTAAGCACCTCACAAAAGTGTACAAGAGTCGGTGGATCGTGACGTGGAGTTCGAATTGTTGAAGTAGTGGCATCGTGCCCGGAGATCTGGACGACAGTTCCGGAGGTGGCCGTTAAAGATACATATTCCTATCGCGCACGGTGGGACCTGGACACACGAATCACAGAGGACGTCCCACATATACTCCATGTGGACGGAAAGAGGTAAGCATCCGGACCAGCTCAACCAAGCTTCGAGTATACAGAGTATGGAGCCCGCCTAGAAAAATTCCAAGTCTGGGAACAATATTGCTCTCAGAGCGCAGGCGATGAGAGAGCAATGTTTCGCCATTTGCAGCGAATCTGGAGGCTAGTTGGCGATAAGCGTCTGGTGGAGGGGAAGGATAGACCGGAAGGAATTCGATGAAGATCGCGGGGACGATATTTTGTTGGGCAGCGTCAGCACTGGGGACACGTAGGAATGAGAAAACTGCACGCTCGATGTGCGTGTGGATGTGGTCAGTTCTGAGGCAAGATGTTTTTTTTTTTTTTTTTTTTGCTGTGGTGGTTGAAGGGAGAAGCGCACGGAAACCGTGGTCCGTGGTTGGTTCCCCGCCTAAGTATGCGGAATAAAATACCCATGACGCCGAAGCTGTCGGGAAGACAGAGACACGGGAGGATCGATGAGTTTCTTGCTGAGTGACCTACTTTTAAAATCCACGCGATCTATCTCGAGGTGGTTTGCATGCTTTGTCTGTTGTCTGATGCTCAGAAATGCGCACGCAGAAGTAATGGAACTTGGATGGAACTGTGCTCGATCACAGCGACACGGATTCAAATTGCAACGACTCGAATGAGGACGACAGAGTGTGTTAAGTGGTAGGCGAGCTGCGAGCAGCACATCACATTGCGTCCTATACCAGAACCAAATGGTGTCGTTGGCGCACGGCTACGCGGGCACGCGTGTGCGATGCGTCAATCTTCTCGTCTTGAATCTTGACCAACTTGACCCAGTCTTGACATCGTCAAGTTTCTCACTACACCGTGCAGCCTGCACGCGGACGTACAGAGAGGCGATTTGGCCATCAAAGTGTAGTCTGCAAATTGCCAGAAGAAGGAGTCAAGAGGCAGCCAGGAGAGCATTGCAAGCATCGGACGCAGAGAGCGAAGAGTCGATTGGTCTTGCTATATATGGGTACGGCACTGCCACTAGCACCTCTGCCTCAAACAAACCAACCCCAATACTTCGAGTCCAAGAATGTCCACTCCCTTGTCCCGTGCAGCCGACCGTGCGCGCATTGCAGACATTGAAGCGCAAATCTTGTCACTCAAAGACTCCATTCTGATTTTGGAAGACGAGAAATTCCTCACGCAGGAACGACTCAACTCTTACGCTTACCCAGTACTGGGACTACCCAATGAAATCATCTCTGAGATCTTCATCTCTTTTCTTCCGGTCTATCCATCCCCGCCACCATTAACGGGAAGCCTATCGCCGACCACCCTGTCGCACATCCGCCGTAAATGGAGAGAAATCGCCTCGTCGACGCCGGCGCTGTGGAGAGCAATAGAATTGCCGATGGATGCCAATGAGGATGCGCCTGAAATTACCCAATGTTGGCTGAGCCGGTCGGGGTGTTTACCCCTCTCATTCGGGATGGAGTCGATCTGGGACGTTGTATGCAACGAAATCCTTGCCGCCCTCGTACTTCACCGTGCTCGATGGGAATACGTTATGCTGAGCGTCCCCGACGAACTCGATGTCCTCGCAATCCATGGCCCAATGCCTCTGCTCCGGCATTTTGAGCTTCGCGTCGACGGACATGCGCCTTCGTCTTCTCCCATCTGCTTCCACGAAGTCCCTCAGCTGTGTTCACTCACTCTCTGGGACTTTCTCTGTCCCGCCGATTTTCTAAATTGGTCCCAATTGACGTCGCTGACGTTGATATTCGATCCGATGGAATCTTCGGTCGTTTTGCAGCACGCCGTCAATCTTTTTCACTGCCACTTGGTACTCCCTAGCGGGGAAGTCTCAGGAGTCCCCAACATTTCACTCCCGCGTTTGGAATCATTGGTCTTGATGTCCTTGTCATACTCCCAGCCAGCGACACATTATCTCGAAACCCTCATCGCGCCTGCACTCCGTACCCTCCAGGTGCCGGAGAATTTTCTTTTACCCCAATCCAGTCCGCACGCTTCGCGAATTCTTTGCAAAGTCAGAGTGTTGTTTAGAAGGATTATGCATCACCGGAGATACTCGATCCGTGCCCGAGTCCTCATATTTTGGTGCATTTCCGAACATCCCCGATATTTATTTCAACATGGATTTGACAGATTATGCTGCGATTCGAACCGGGGACACATCCCCAGCATTTCATTCGACATAGACTTGACAGATTTTGTTGTAAATCCCGGACAATTCATTTCTACCGTTTTAGAAAATAATTGCCCAGATGTTGCAAAATAGTGCAGGAAGTCTCCTCCTCAACGTAGAACTGTATTACATGGCACGATGTGGAATGATCAGCCACAGTGATGTAGTCCAGAAAAGATGTACCAAATAGGAAGTACTAACGCCGTTGTTCGAATATGGGAACTTTGATGAGAATACGAAACAATTCATAATCATACTAACGTGGGCATTTTCTATTCGAAACCATAGCATAGAATATTCTCACTTATTCAACACTTGAACGAAGGAACCTTTGTTATATATTCACTCACTAACCGGAAGAATTTGCCACAAAACAGCTGTATACCGTGTCGGTGAAGGCTATATGGGAGGGTGTGAGTCAAAATCAACACCGAAAATATAGATGTAGGAGCACCAGCAAGTAGAATCCAAGGCTTCATCTTCTAACTACAGCCTTCCCCGCGGGGATCCTCTCTCTGCATTCCCCACACCGGAGGTTGCTTTCGGCAGCATTATTCATACAATTTGACATTTGTTTTTCCGTTTTTTTCGGTGTGGCGCGTGGACATCTGACCTCGTTTGTATTGCGAATAACGTATTGTCGTAGTGTAATATGTGCTAGCCGAGTCAGTGTCTGAGCGTCGGTGTATTGATACCAATCCAACAATTGCCGCAACCGTGATCTTGTTGTGGATGCCGTCAAGTTCCGACGGCTGCGTGCAAGGTGTGGGCGGTAGAATTGCCGCCCATCTTCACCGTCCCGTTAAAGTCATGTTCGAGGAATCCGGCGAAAACCGCGGTCAAACCTGTGAAATACGGCGAACGACTGTATTCACGAACAGTGAGGTCGCAGAACGCTCTCCAGCCTGTCGCTTGGAACTTACAGTACAAGTACGTCCGAGTCAGGAAATTTCTATCACTCTCTGTCATATGTCAACTCAAGTGTACTGATAGGCTCGATAAATATCACCTCTTCTCTTGTTCTCAATTCTATTCTTGAACGTGAATCTGTCATTCATAGACGGTTCTGCTGGGCTATTTTTATCCTTTGTTCAATTCTGTGGGAAGTTCAGTTTGTTGTCAGAGTGTACACTATAAAAGCCGACTAGTCCCTCGTACTTTGCAGCCAACTCCTCCAAAAGATGTTTCGCCAGGCTTTCCTTGTGGTACGAAATCTCTTTTGCTGAGAGCCACATACTTGATCAACCTGCTTTCAGCTCCTTGCTTACTCCGTCGCCGTCTCCAATGGCCAAAACCAGGCCACCGTGACAGCCTGTATTTCATCCCAGCCACAGTTCGATTGCACGAATTCGATCGTGGCATTCTGCTCCGCCATATCGGCATTCGAAGTAAGCGTTATGAACGCCTAGCGAGTGTCGAACTGACCTGTTTATTACACCTATAGTTCAACGTCGGGGACAGTGGATCTCGCTGCTACAATACTGGCACAGTTGTCGACGGACAGTCTGTTGCCTGTATGTTCAATGCTTTCAGTGAATTCGGGGGCGATGGCTCGATCTCTACGGCCAGCAACTGTGAGGCGTCTTTGGCTCTCGTTGCTGAGGAGTGTCCGGTCAGTGTTACCTCAAAGTCGGAATGAATATCGATTGAAACGTCTTCAGGGTGCGGCGGGCATCGGATATCATGGTGGTGACTTTACCTGGACTATGGCATCCCGCTTTGGCGTCTGCGGAAACATGGACGGAATTTCAGCTTTGTGAAGAGTGAATGTTCCCTGATTTCCAGGGTACCTGAATTGAAGGGCAAATTGTATTTGGAATAAATTTTCTATGCACGACGACCCATGACTGGCTCGGGAGCATCGAGCAACAGACGTACTTTACATTTGCTGGAAGAGGCACGAAGAAGCACCGTGCCTGGCAGTCTAAGAAGTGGTTAACATAGCATCGCTGTGAGGGGATAAAAAGAGGAAGGAATCGAACGCGGCTGGAACGTTCGTTCCAGGATCCAGCAGACAACTAGACGTGAAATGCGGTCGCCACGGTCGGCAATTGCGTTTTGAGTGATTACATGACCTAGCTCGAATGCATGTTTCCGATGCTGCCAGCAGGACGGAGGGCTCAGTGGTGGGACTGCAGTTTGATCCATGGTCCAGGCACGGGACGCCGCAACGAGCTCCAAATCTCTGTAGGTACCTCGCCTCTAAAACAAAATTCCTGGCACCGTTCCCTGCAAATTTGAGCAGTGGCAACGAGTGAGAACGCGACTTCATATTTGAATTGCGGCGGAATCCGAGTTTTCGCATGCAAGTTTTCATCCCCAAAATTCAAGGATGAGGTAGAAGTCAAGTCCCAGTAAGGAAAGCGCGTGGCAGTGCAGCTGTGCAATATTTTAGAGTCATTTTCCAACTTGTCCCACAACCGCGTCTAGGTGGTTTACGATTTGTTGAACTGACAATAGGTTGGAAGGATGTTATATTACTTCACAGTTAATCAAGACATGGCACGAAGTGGTACTACCATTCAATTTGTAATGCCATACATTAATTTCTTGCAACTTTCCAAACGGCGATCTCCGAACAGGACTCGGTTTTTTCTTAATGGGATTACGCCGGTATAAACTTCCTTCCTTCCCCTCGAAGCCTACAACGTTTCTTGTCGATTGTAAAAATATTAATTGGGTTGGTGAAGAAAAAGGGGTTGCTTTGTCGGTGTTTACCATGTTTGCCTTTTTTGGGCTGTTCGCGACTCCTCTTCTAAACTATAGCCTGGTGCTTGAGAACATCGCACTAAATCTTGTGAAGCAGCTATTTTGGACAACTTCTTTCGTATCTGGTTCTTCGGAAGCTGCTGAACGAGCCAAGAACGAACTCGGGTTCTGCGATTTCTCCCTTCTTGAATCTTCTCCTTCAATTCGGCGCGGGTAACGACTTCGTTCGTCAGATCCGACCACCAGTTTTTCACCTGGAAATTCCTTACCTATACTTTCCAAAATCGCCGAGTATTTCCCGACTTCGCATATTGGTGCGTGGCTGTCGACGTGGCGTGAGTTGGTGCTCACTTCCTTAAAGTTCCTTTCCTAATCGCAGCCGTCGGATAGAAAGCGCTCAAGTGGCACAGCCCGCGGGTTCGTCATATACATACATGAAATGGATACTGGGCTGACGCACGATTTCAGCCTGAGATTCACAATGTCTATTGCTTCCTCTCGCGCAGCTGACCGTGCCCGCATCGCAGAGATTGAGGCCCAAATCTTGTCTCTCAAGCAGTCTATTCTGCATTTAGAAGCCGAGAAGTTGCGCACACAGGAGCGCCTTGATTCGTACGCGTACCCGATACTGACGCTGCCGGGCGAAATCACTGCCGAGATCTTCATGAAAGTCGTCCCCGTGTATCCTTCTCCTTCACCGCTGACGGGTCTTCTATCACCAACTACGCTGACGCATGTCTGCCACGAGTGGAGGGAAATTGATCTCTCGATGCCCGCACTCTGGAGAGCAATATTATGCCCTGACGACTCACTCGACACCGACGCTGCCACACTCTGCATACTGGAATCTTGGCTGAACAGGTCGGGTTGCCTACCGCTTTCTATCTCGATGGAGTATATCTGGAATTTTCTCCCGGATGAATTTGTTGTAGCCCTCGTCCTCCACCGCGCGCGATGGGAATATGTTACACTGGCGGTTTTCTCCGAGCGTACTGTCCATACCCTGCAAGGCGCGATGCCTCTGCTCCGACAATTCGAAATCCGGATCGATGGCGAGGAGCGTCCACTCTCTCCCGTTCGTTTTAGCCAAGTTCCTCGGCTGCGTTCTGTCACCCTGTGGGAGTTTGACGGGCCCACCGACATATTGCCTTGGTCCCAGTTGACGTCCCTCACGTCGATATTTGTCATCGAATGCTTGGGACCTATTTTGAAGCGGGCTGTCAACCTCGTTCATTGCCATTTGGTACTTTGTGGCAGGCAAGATCTTGTGCCTGATATTCGACTCCCAGCCTTGGAATCATTGGTCTTGACGCCCTTTGTAGAATCGGACATTCCAGCCCCCCATTTTCTTACCACCTTAATCACTCTTTCGCTCCGCTCCCGGGAGGTCTCAGATCGTTTCCTTCAGTCAGACCCTATTGTGCTGCTGAATTCATTCATCTCGAAATCCGGATGTCGTCTGCAAAGATTATGCATCACGGGAGATACTCCCTCCATCTCAGAGGAAGCGTATCGTTTTTCGATTTCCATTCCGGAAGTTTCATTCGATAGGTCCCTGAAAGATTTTGATTCATATGAAAAGTGCGTTTCAAGCGTTCTCCAATCATCTATCCTACTTACCTGAGCTGAGCAGAACGTTGACTCGGAGAAGATACGATGTACTCTAATTCTGCTACTGACGAGTTTCTCGTCAGTAGCACTTCCAAAATCAATTCTTGGATTCTATCGTTTCGCTTAACGAATATCCCCGAGATTTGCTTCCTGGCCGTGACAGATTGAATATGAGCATTTCATTCGATGGACCTCACAGATTTTGTTACAACTTGAGTCAATTCGTTGTTATTTTCTATCGGAAGACAATCCCCCCGATGACACAAAGCCACAGTAAGTAGTACAGAAGGAAATGTCCAAATAAGGGAACACTGACGTCCACATCCGAATATGGTAGTTTTGTTGAGAGCTTGGAGAAATTCAAGGTCGTTAATATTCTCAACATGAAACTATAACTGAAATACAGAAAGAATTTGTGGTTGAACAAAAGAATCTGTTATGTACATGTCCATTCCTTCGGAAGAATTCGTCGTCGGGCACAGTTATCCGCGGTGTCGCCACTCGATGAAGCTTGTCCCAGCCAAGTAGAATAGGTCAAGTAAGAATAAGCTGGAGCATTCAGACAAGAAGGCATTGATAGGAGTGGGATCCAGGAACGCACAAAGTCGCGGCTTCAGACTGTAACCTTCCCCGGGAGAATCCTGCTCACATGCATCCACTGAAAGATTCTTTGCGCAGCATTATTGACGCATCTTGAAGCTTTGCTGCGGTTTTTTGGCGTGGTGCATGGACATCTGACTCGGTTTCAACGTTGCGCCGTATCGCCGAGTCAGGAATGTGCCACTCGACTCAGTGTCTGCGCATCCGTGCACCGGGAGAAGTCTAAGGACTTCTGCAACTGTGCCTTTTTGTGGATGCAATCTACGGCTGTCAATTTTTAATGGCTGCGTGGAGGGTATGAGCGGGAAAATTGCTTCCGAGGAACCCGGCGAAAACGGCCGTCAAACTTGTGAATATGCTGGTGGACCTCAACAAGTGGATTCACTGGGGTCGCAGAATACTTCCCAGCTTTGTGTTTGAAATTCCCTACAGTTTAAGGACGTTCTAGTCGAAGAAATTCCAGCATCCTCGGTCACATGTATAGTAAGTTTGATAATTCTCTGGTTCTCAATTTCCATCTATTCCGGGACATGTATCTGTCATTTTTGGATTGAGCTATTTCCATCTTCTGTTCCATCTTTGGTCTGCGTGTTGTCAGAGTACTATAAAAGCTAGCGAGTCCCTCGTACATTTCGGCCAATTCCCTGAAGATGTTTCGCCAGGCTTTCCTTGTGGTACGAACTCTCTTTTGCTGAGCACCGCATACTTGGTCAACCTGTTTTCAGCTCCTTGCTTATACCGTCGCCGTCTCCAATGGCCAGACCGTGACGGCCTGCATTTCGTCCCAGCCAGAGCTCGATTGCACGAATTTGATCTCGAACTTCTGCTCCGCCCTGAGCAGTCAAGTCGTAAGTACTATGAACGTCCAACGTGGCAGGTCAAACTCACCCAACCACCTGCATTCCTAGTTCAACGTCGGGGACAGTGCAGCCCGCTGCTATAATACCGGCACAGTCCTCGACGGACAGCCTGTCGCCTGCATGTTCAACGGTTTCAACGAATTCGGGCCCGATGGTGGCATCTCTACGGCCGCCAACTGTGAGGCGGGATTGCAACTCGTTGCTGAGGAGTGCCCGGTAAAGTGTTATCTCAAATTGAGAAGGAATGTGCATTGAAACGTCCTCAGGGTTCTGCGGGTATTGGCTTCGATGAAGGCGAATTTACTTGGACCATGGCGTCCCGCTTCGGCGTCTGCGGAAACATGGACGGAATTTCGGCTTTGTGAAGTTATGTAAAGAGGTTCGCTCATTTGGGAACTTGAATTGAAGAAGAAAATTGTATTCGGAATAAATTCTCTAAGCACGACAATCCATGACTGCCGTGGGACCATCGAGCGGACGTACTTGCTAGGACAATTTGAAGCCAAATGTGCGCGCCACGGTCGACAACACGGCAAGTCCTCGGCGGGGTTCATGCCGTTTAGTGAATATTCCTCTTGAGGGCGTCCTGGATGAAGTGGGGATTGTGGGTGCTGCGTGCGGGTTGCTAGCAGTCAAACAGAGGCGTCTGTGGGGGGACTGCGGCCGTATCTATCGTTTAAGGAACGCAAAAAGTCGCAGTTTGTCCCACCAATCCGGTCACGCATGATCCGGAGAGCATCAAGATATTCGTGGAGAAGCAACACTGGAAGGAAGATGTCAAGAACATGACGAAGCAAATTCAAATGGTGGGTAGGGGGATGAGAACCGTGAACCGGGCTGGGTTGGGCTGGGCAGGTCAGGCGGGTGCGACAGTGTCCGATTCGATTCGAAGCGCAGATCGGCGGACCGAATCGGGCGAGGGGAGCATTTCTTTTGCACCATTATGGCCATCGTGTGCGTCCCATCCGGCGCCAGTATCGCGTTCGCGTTCGTTCGTGCATGTGCAAGGTCTACCGTCGAGCCTGAAGTCCTTCGGAGTCGAAACAGCGGCTTCAAAGTTTGACAAGACCATGCTTGTTTGCACGTATTCAGGGTGAGGAGACAACGAGCGGGGCAGGGCGATGTGTACTGTAGTCAGCTGAGCTAGCTCGACATGGTCGGCGGCCAGCTCAGTGCCAAGCGTTTCCGAAGCCTCGGTCCAGCCCAAGGCCACCAAAAACCGGTTAACCCAGGTCGCCTGACATATCGACGAAACCGTCGCTGTCCACGCCGAGGCCAGCTCGAGCTCGTCGAGCTACACGACAGGTACGTAGCTCCATCAGAGACCATCGCGACAAGCTGTCGAATCCCGCCCGGTATTGCACCAGGAAGCCGGGGCAAGTGTAGACGTCGACCGGTACGATTGAGGGCCGATGGAAAGCTCTGATGCTTCTGACTCTGGTGCGGCCGGTGAAAAAAGGCTGGACTCGAAGGAAGAGAATCGAGAGCAACACTCGGTTTGGATTCAGAAGCAACTCCCGAGTGCGCCTCGGCCCTCGAGCGGCGAGTTTCAGTGCATGATCACCGTACAACGAGTACGCGTACGCCGGAAGTCGGACGGCGACAAGGACGCCGAACCGAGAGCCAGCCCTCTCCTGAGTATTTCATCCACTCCAGCCCCGCAGCCTGACGCAAGCAAGGAACTGTGCGTTCGAGGCTCGAGGTGTCCGCATTCGCAATCGCGAGCAGCTCGGCGCGGCGCACACTCCACCCTTGCGCCAGCCCGTAGCAGACCTTGAGCAGCCAATTTAATTCCCCAAGGCGGTCGTCCGGACGTACAGAGTCCGTGTTTGAGGATGACCGCGGCAGTCGCGCAAGTGCAGTCGGGAGTCGATATTGAAGCGCAGCCGGTTCGTGAGGGCGGTTTGCGTCCAAATTCACCGGACGGCGAGCTGTCAGGGATACCAAATATCAGAATATGTGTACGGGCGATCCAGACTCGGATTCGGATTCGGAAACCAAATGTGCCTCGTGCCTCGACTCGCCGCCGCGAGTACTGAGTTTTGAGTTTGACGGTCTTCAGCGCTCGGGGGAGGGAGAGCCGCCCGTCGCTACCCAGCCCACTTTCTATCTAGGCTGGTACCTCATTCCCCGTGCCCGAGGTCCCTAAGCGACTCCACACGACGACGAGCACACGTCCGAGAACCAGCATCGCTCCCCCGTCTCCTGTGCATGTTTTCCTCCCCTCCCTACTTCATCCCTGCGTTTGACACTCGGGCTGCCAAGTTTCGGGTGCCCCGTACCGCCATCGCGAGTGGCGCCCCTGTGCACCCGCTGCCGCCCGCGAGGTATCCGGCCAGTCAACGAAGGCAATTCCCAGCGGCGTTCGGGGCAGAATGCACTGGGCCCATGACCACGGCAGTACGAACGTGAATGCGAATGCGATTCGCGCAGCCGATACATAGTTGATCAAAGAAGAGATCGCAGCACTCGTGCGTCGAGCGGCTTGCAGCCCACAACGCAATGGCGCCGGGCTGGGGCTAGGCCGATGCCGGAACATGCGCATGGCCCGCGGGGAGACCAGGGAGACGGCGGCGATGACGACGTAGTATTGGTGGCGTTGGGACGACGCGGAGGTTAGTCGTAAGTACGTAGAAGTCGGCGGAAAGAATCAGCCCTGTCGCAGTCGTCGCCGCATGCCATTGGTCTCGCCACTCGAGCAGAGAGGTGAAAAGTTCTAGTTTTGACGAAAGCCGGATTGGCACAAGAGCACGAAGTCCGAGCCGATTCAATGCAGACAAGGGGGCAATCATCGTGGCCAGTAACGACGCTCTCCGTCCGGCGGGGAACAGAGATCTGTGCGCTTGACTATCCAGAAGCGGCCCCGATCATGACAGGTTACTGCTGAGCGCTGAGTTTTCGTGTTTGGATGTTCGGTAGAGATGAGAGCATTCGGGAGTTGGGATTGATGGGATCGGTGGCATGATCGGCGGCATTGATGGCAGCATTTCACCAAACAAATATGTCAAGGCCATCAACGGCATCAACGGCCGGCCAGTGAAGCTCCTATTCTCTCACCCAACTCTCGCTGTCTCCTCAGCCCACCATCCACTTGGATCTACACATTTCCCATCCATTTTTCACTCAACAATGACAGCACTTTATTGACAGCTGCATATACGAAAATACAGATCAATACAGGGCGTAGCCCATGGTGTAGTGCGCAGGTCCCAGCGGTTATTAAATAAGGGGGAGTACGAAAGTGGCAGTTTAGCTGCCTAATCCTAATCATTCCATGCTAATCCCAAGGAAAGCACATCACAAACGAGATAATGCACATAATAACCAGCAAGAAATAAGAATGGGCACGACGCGCCGAGTTAAAGTTTGTCTTAAATGAGGGCCAGGCGGCTCGACTCGAGGTCCGTGGTCTCCCAATCGACATCAAAGAATTATCCAAGGATACCAAAGGCTCAATGGCATCCATGAACGAGTGGGTCGCGCAGCGAGACAAAAGACGGGAAGGCTGAGAGAAGAGGAGTGTGGGTGATGGAATCAAAGTCCGCATAGCTGTGCCGGCTGCCGGTGGCATTGATGGCAGCATTGATCGTGGCATGATCGGCGGTAATCCCAACAGCTGAATATTGTGGAGAGAGAGGAGAAATCCCAACTTGAATTGGCAGCTGTGGCTGTGCATTCTGACATCTCTTCCGACGACAACTACTGTTGGACCAGGACCCACTTGCATAAAACCGATGACCATCAATTCTTGGGAAGAACAAGTCCTATTAGTGCCTCCATTGGGTGTTTGACGGCTTGTGAGTGCTTTTCATACCACGCTTTTTCACGCAGGCTGAATCAGGACTCAGATTCATAACCCTGTGTCAAGTCAGTCTTGGAATCTAGTCATTTCTCAACAGATACTCTAAGAAATGAACTTCGTGGAACAGGCTCCTGTTTCTCTGGTATCTTTCTTTCTGTTGGCCTCGTGAATGTTGTCCTCGTGAATGACGCAGGAATGTGTGAACAATGTTCCACTCAACGTCACGGTGACCATCGATGAAGGCTAAAGATGCCGGGTGTTCCAGGTTGTTCCAGACGAGACAGTCTCCGCACGATTACTTGAGGGGATGAATGGAATTATTTATAGATTCAACTGCTTCGGTGTCTGTTTTTGACAGTTGGCGGAATGGCAACTTACACCAATGGCGCCTCCATCCAACTTCTTCCTCGGACCTCAACCCAGGCCCCACTTCACATCGCCAGCCGACAGCATCCAAGTCGGGCTCAGAACTCTCAAATTTTCGCACCGCGGTCCTGGATACAGATTTTACGACTCGAGGGTTTCTCTGTTAACAGGTCGGAAGCTGGAGAGAAGATAAACGTTTCGCAATATGTTTGTGCATCAGCTTCGAGTTCAAGTTCAAGTTGGGATCTAGAAAATCGCTTCGAATTGTTCGAAAACATCACGGACCGTGATGCCACCCCAGTTCTCCACACTGCGGCCGGTAAAACGGAACCATCCAAATTTACACAGCACTGCCTTGATCCTTTGATTGATGACCGTAGCTGAGATCGCAGGCGCCACAATCCCAGCATATATAGCCCAAACTCCACGACCATTCAATGTAGCCCATGGCCAACAAACTGAATTACCCAATTTTTTCGCGGAACCAACCCGGAACCATCCAAATTTGCACACAACATTTCCAAGTTGATCCTTTGATTGATTACCGTGACTGAGATCGGGTGCCAAAATCCCAGCATATATAGTCCAGGCTCCACGACAATTCTACGTAGCTCATGGCCAACACAACTGAACTGCCCAATGCCTTCACTCCTCTCGCTTTCTTACCTCCAGTTCTTGCAAGTCAATTTGAGGTATCGCGCTATCTCTACGCGGCAACACTGGGAGTAAGCAGTGGTGATCGATATTTATCTACGAGAATTAGCTGACATCTCTATTAAATTTTTAGGCGTACGTCTGGGACATTGGATTGAACCTCGGAAACGATTATGCCTTGTTGTTCAAATACAAGATTCGCTTCCCGACGATTGTGTATTTTCTTTCCAGGTGATTTTCAAATATTTCTGGATTTCAAGTATCGGTTGTACTGAATCGGCCAAGAGCATTCACGTTGGCTTTCATCATCACACCCTTCATCTTCCAAGGTGAACTGACTCCTCTTCTGACCGGTACCGCTGAGCTGAATATCTCAATGTGTAACTGCAGTTGCATCGGTGAAGCACTGCAATGCTTTAGCGATTAGCTTTAGCATCTGCTCTATGGTGTCGCAGGCAGCCACCGCGATGCTGTTCTTTTTACGAGTAACTGCAGTTTGGCACCCGAACAAGATTGCCTATGCCATATTCTCCGTTCTTTGGATCGCCGTCCTTGGAGCAGGTATCACGGCCCCACTCGGAGTTCGTGGCGCGCATATAGGACCTACTATGCAGTGCATCACCACGACCGTACCAGACAATGTCGAAGCTGCAGCAATTGTACCTATGATCAACGACACCGCCATCTTCCTCGCCATAAACTACCGTATTCTCGCCCATACGATAGTGGCAGATTCTTTCATGGCCCGGCTACGAGTTTTCTTTCGCGGCAACGGGCTATCCGCATTATCGCAGGCGTTACTTCAGAGCGGACAGCACTTCTACTTGTGAGTGTATGCCCTCCGTCTATGAACGAAATTCCCACTTAATTCGAGATTACACGCCGCCCCAGAGTTGCAGTTGCGACGAACATCATTCTTATTGCTGTCGTAAAGTCGCCCCAGTTGCCCCCAGTTTACCGCGCCATGCTCACAGTCCCTGGCTTTGCGCTGATCAATGCAATGGCTTGCCTGGTATTCCGGAGGATTAGGTTCGGACTCATGAGTTCAGATGGGACATCAAAAATTCCTACCACTGGCCTCTCTTCGGATTTCCCTCCCACGGCGCATCCTGGATCTCTTCCCCTTCACTATCGTCGCACAGGGCCCACTACCACGGATACAACTTTTCCGTTGGATGTTCATGTGCAGAAGGAGATTGATAAGTTCGAAGACGGTGCAGATACACGTCAAGGGAGTTCTAAATCTATAGCTTTGATGGAATAGTCTTTGCTTTGTACAAGTAACTTTGAATGCATGATGAGGATCGCTCTGAGCTCACACTGACGACAAACCGTAATTACTTAATTATTCTTCGACTCATCGTCCACCCTGAGTCTTGGTGGTACCTTGCAAATATTACGTATATGTACGCAAGACCGGTCGCACATCACGGCTTCTGGCAAGGAGACGCGGATTGGGACAAGGTCAGTTCCTGCCAGAAAATGTTATATTCCCACGGTTGGATACCACATTGTGTCTTGCGGTTTTTCCGTCCAATTTCGCTGGAAATAGCAGATTAGTGGGTCGATCCGCATCAGGTATAGCATAGATATGGCAGTCATGACCATGGTGTCTTGGAAACTTCAACTTTTCCGAGGCTGGTTGAGTTTCTGATTGCGTTTTGAGGCGGCGATCAAAACAGCCATTTTGATCCGACTATCTCCGCTCGCTTTTCTGCACTTGCCGCTACATACACCCGCTGGCCTCTGTCAGCTTGAGCCTGAGAAACGAACGCGCAAGTCGAATACAGGATGTCTATATTTTGCTGACCCAGAATCTCAGATTCACCATTCCTACTGCATCCTCCCGCGCAGCTGATCGCGCCCACATCGCAAAGATTGAGGCCCAAATCTTGTCCCTCAAGCAGTCTATTCTGGATTTGGAAGCCGAAAAGTTGCGCACGCAGGAGCGCCTTGATTCATACGCATACCCAGTGCTGACGCTGCCAAACGAAATGATCTCCGAGATCTTCAAGAAATTCATCCCGGGGTATCCTGAGCCCCCACCGCTGGTTGGTCTTCTGTCGCCAACAACATTAACACATGTCTGCCGCCTATGGAGGGGAATTTCCCTCTCGATGCCCTCGCTCTGGAGAGCAATATTATTCCCGGACTATTCAGCTCCCAGCACCGACGCTTCCATACTCTGCATACTCGAATGTTGGTTAAGCAGGTCTGGCTGTTTACCGCTCTCCATATCGATGGAGTGCATGTGGGAGATTATTTCGGATGAATGTGTTGCAGCCCTCGTTCTTCACCGTGCGCGATGGGAGTACGTCACATTGGCAGTTTTTGCCGAACCGACTGTCCATACCATGCAAGGCGTGATGCCCCTGCTCCGGCAGCTCGAAATCCGGACTGACGGACGTCAGTCTCCATCATCACCGATTTGTTTTTGCGAGGTGCCCCGTCTCCGTTCGGCCACCCTGTGGTCATTTATTCACTCATGATCACCCGACATCTTGCCTTGGTCCCAGTTGACTTCCCTCACGCTGATATATTTCGACGAATGCGCAGCTATTTTGAAGGAAGCTGTCCTACTTCTCCATTGCCAGTTGGTATTTTCCGATGGGCAGGTCCTAGTGCCCGATGTTCGACTCCCGTACCTGCAATCATTGGTTTTGATGCCCTTATTCGGTTCAGAAGTACCAGCCCCCAATTTCCTCACTGCCTTAATCACGCCTTCCCTCCGCTCCCTGGAAGTCCTCGATAGTTTCCTTCTGCCAGACCCTATTGCCATGCTGAAGTCATTCATCTCGAAATCTGGCTGTCGTCTACAAACATTATGCATCACAGGGAACGCTCGCTCGGCGTCCGAGCGTGCGTATCGTGTTGCGTTTTCCATTCCTAACATTTCATTCGACCCGTCTGTGATAGATCACACTTCATATTCAGCGTGCGTTTCAAGTGTTTTCATTGGTCTATCCTACTTACACGAGTTGGACAGAAAATTGATCCAAAGAAAGTATGATGGGCTCTAACTCTGCTACAGACGGGCATCTGCCTTCCAAAATTAATTTCTGTTTGCGAATTGTATCATCGTCCAAGCATGCCAGGCCCTAATCTTCAATACAAATTTCAAAAGATGCGTTAAACAGGGCAGCACTGATCATGACGTCGCTCTCATGAAAAATTGGAAGGTGGGATCCAATCCGCACGTTTTGTAATTTCTTTGGAAAATCGGGCTGTTTCGTAAAAATTATATATCACCCAGAATACTCGCTCAGTACCCGAGGCCCCATTTTGGTCCATGGCAAATATTCCCGAGATTTGCTTCATGGCCGTGACAGTGAGTATTTCATTCGACATGGAGCTCGCAGATTATGCTCCAACTTAACATGAGACAATTAATTGTCATTTTCTATCGTTTTCAAGGTGATTCTCCGGATGACGCAAAGCCACAGTCATGACAGATAAAATGTCCAAATAAGGGAACGCTGACGCCCGCATCCGAATATGGTAGTTTTGTTAAGGAGTATGGAATAATTCAAGGTCAACGTTGATATTCTCATTATGAGACTATAACTAAGATTCCATAGTTGAACAAAAGAATCTATTATATATCCATCACTCCTTCGGAAGAATTCGTCGTCGGCACCTGGGGATAGTTACACGCGTGTCAGCCATTCGATGGAATTTTCTCCAGCTATGTGGAACAGCTCAAGCAAAAATAAAGCCGGTAAATTCAGATAAAAAAGGCTTTCACAGGAGTGGGATCCAGGAACGCACGAAGTCGCGGCTTCAGACCGTCCCCGGGAGGATCGCGGTCATATCAGGATTCTTTGCGCAGCATTACTCGCACATCTTGAAGGTTGGTTGCGCTTTTTTTTGGCGTGGCGCAGGGACATCTGACTCGGTTTCAATTGCGAATAACGTTGTGCCGTATCGCCAAGCCAGGAACGCGCCATTCGACTCAGTGTCTGCACATCCGTGCACTGATAGTAATCTAAGGACTCCCGGAACTGTGTTTCTTTTGTGAATGCCGTGTACGGCCGTCAAGTTTCAACGGCTGCGTGGAGGCATGAGCGGCAAATTTGGCGCCTGTAGTTGTCCAGTCGAATTCACTCCCAAGGAGCCCTGACTGTTCGGGTCGTCCTGCAAACGGGCAATCGTCAAACCCGTATGTGGATACCGCGACAGCCCATACCGGTGGATTCACTGAGCTCAAACTGAGGTCGCAGAATGACTTTCGAGCTCGGAGCTATGGGTTGGAAATCCCCACACTGCAAAGGAATTTTCAATCACTTCTCTATCATATGTCAACTGAAGTATCATAGGGTGATAAACAGCCACCTCCTACTTCTTGGACGTTGTATCTGTCATTCTTGGACTGTTCCGCTGAGCTATTTTATCCTTTGTTCAATTCTGTGGGAAGTTCAGTCTGTGTTGTCAGAGTGTACACCATAAAAGCCGACGAGTCCCTCGTACATTGCAGCCATCTCCTCCAAAAAATGTTTCGCCAGGCTTTTCTTGTGGTACGAACTATCTTTTTCGCAGAGCCACATACTTGATCAACCTGTATTCAGCTCCTTGCTTACACTGTCGCCGTCTCCAATGGCCAAAACCAGCCCACCGTGTTGGCCTGCATTTCGTCCCAACCAGAGTTCGATTGTACGACTTTGATCTCGGACTTCTGCTCCGCCCTGAGCAGTCAAGTCGTAAGCACTTTAAACGTCTAATATCGCAGGACCAACCCATCCACTCACCTACATTCCTAGTTCAACGTCGGGGACAGCGGAGCTCGCTGTTATAATACCGGCACAACTGTCGACGGACAGCCTGTTGCCTGCATGTTCAACGGGTTCAGCGAATTCGGGGGCGACGGTTCTATCTCCACGGCCTCTAACTGTGCAGCGTCTTTGACTCTCGTTTCTGAAGAATGTTTGGTCAGTGTTATCTGAAAGTGAGACGAAATGTCCATTAAAACGTCTTCAGGGTGCGGCGGGTATCGGCTACCATGGAGGTGACTTTACCTGGACTATGGCATCCCGCTTCGGCGTCTGCGGAAACATGGACGGAATTTCAGCTTTGTGAAAAGAGAATGGAGGTTCGTTTATTTCAAGGGTACTTAAATTGAGGGGGAAATTGCATTTGGAATGAAATTCCTATTCACGAAAATTCATCACCAGTCTGAAAAACATCGGGTAGACGTACTTTGGATCTGCTAGAAGAGGCCTGAGGGAAGACTGTCGTACTTGTCGACATTGATAGTCTAGCAATTGGACAAGGTTAACTTTGGCATAGAGGCGACGGAGGAAGGAACAATCAAGGTGCCTGGAAATGGTCGTTCCTGGAGGATGAACGTTTTTAGGAGGACACTATCGAGGTCTTTTTTGGGGTCCATGGTTCAGTGAAGACCTCGCTTGGCGTCGCGGGGATGTTCTGGCCGCAGTGCGTGCTGCTAGTGTTGTCAGCGGGATAAATGGCGCCTGTGGTACATCCAAGCAACGCAAGAAGTCGCAGCTTGACTCCAGTCCGGCCACCCCGGATCCAGAGAGCATCAAGGTGCCTATGCAAAAGGAACAGAAGGAACAGTGAAACGCGAAGCAACTGATGATGGACCAAATTCGAGCGGATGATGATGAGAATCGTGAACCGGGGACAGACGGGGTGGGGCGAGGTCTTCGAAGCGAACGTGAGACGGGACGGGGTACCCTGGTAGCATGGCCTTCGTCTGCATCTCATCGAGCCAGCGTCGCGTCGCACCCATTCGTGTGCATCTGCCACAGCGTTACTTGGGCTGGGCTGAATGGCCGTGAATAGTATTCGAGGGGTCGAAGTTGATAGTCGGGGTTCTGGTTCTGTCGTCCTGCGGTAATAATGGCCCCATGATCCATCTTGGATGGTCTACACTAGCTAATGACCGGGATACCTAGAGGGGTTGACCCCGAATCTTCATATACCGAGTTACGGGGGTTCATATGGACTCCGAATTCTGTTTACGAGAAAAATCCAAATCAGCACCGACGCTGTCCGTCCGGCAGGAAAATAAAGATCTGTGCTTTTACTATCTGAAAGCGGCCCCGATGATTTTCTGCTGAGTTTTCGCGTTTGGATCTGCGAATATTTTTTACTCGAGAATTTGCAGTTGAGGTCGAGATCAAGTCCCAAGGAGGGAGCCCGCTGTGGCTGTGCAGTCTGAGGTCGTCTCCGACAGCAACCACCGTTGAACCGGGACCCATTGGCATGTAACCCCTTTGTAAACTTGAGAACAGGCTGGTAAGTGTTATCTTTGGTTTGAAGGATGGCAAATAGTTTATTGTCATCTCAGACATCTAGATGAACCCCACCGTCTCACGCTGCGCCGACTGCGACGGTAAACTGTCGCCCTGCCATTTCAGTGTTGCACATGGGACACAGCATCACGCGCTATTGAACTCGAACGAAGCGCCTCTTGAATCTGACGCAGTCACCGCCGTTGTAAGGTCGACAATTTTGCAAGCAGACAGACACTTGGCTTGGCTTCAATGACTTGCCAGGGTGATAGCCCGACTCCGGGAGCAGCAGTTCGAGGACTCCGAAAGGCTGAACCAGCTTACGGAGGAGCAGGTCTTATTGTCGAACTACCGGGCGGCGAACCATGCAATATTTTCCCCGCTCAGAAGGATGCCACTCGAGCTGCTGTCGGAAATATTTGGATGGACTTTGACTTCAGCAAGGTCACAACTTATAGACCGTCCCGAATTCATCGAGAAGGAGAGCCCGTGGGTTTTGACCCACGTCTGCCGCACTTGGCGAGCGGTCGCTGTCTCGACTCCTGCGTTGTGGTCAATTTTGATCCTCGACTATGTGGCCTTGGCACCTTCGTCATCATATCCACTGGACATGGTCGAGACACACATAAGGCGCGCCCAGAATTTACGAATCAAATTCCATGGACTCTCTGACCGTCATGAATCAAACAAAATCGAGATATTCCGGTGTCTCGTCAAGTACGCCTCCCGATGGGAGGAATTACTTCTTGAGCCGACGGAGAGCCTCTGCCCGTTTCTTGACAGCCTCCGGGATTGCGTCCCGTTGCTGCGCAGAGTACGCATCAGGAGCCATGACCACAGGAACCTATTCAGAACTGCAGCGCAGTCCTTCGATTTTATCAACACCGCGCCTTCACTGGTGGACTTCACCCTCTCCGACCACCTTTCTTCCTTCGCGTTTCACCCATCCTCGCAGCTCACTCGTTATGAACTTTGGGCTCCGTTGAAGATCCACCAAGGCATATTGAAACTAGCTCCGAGACTCAGCGAGGCTCACATCATGGTCGCCGTCACCGGTGAACCTCGGCCAGACGCGCATGAAATAATCATTCTCCCGTCCGTTCGCCGTCTTCATACGTCGGAAGCGGAATTCCTCGACTGTATCCGAGCTCCAGGCCTCGAGGAACTTTCTCTTTACCTCAGAGTCCGTAACTGGTCTCATGTCGACCCTTTTCTTGCGCGTTCATTATGTCCTTTGCAATGCTTATGCATCTTCGGCTCATATCCAAAGCCGCATGAAATATTAGCAGTTCTAAACAAGATCCCATCCCTTATTGAACTCAGGATCACCCCTACTGCCTCTGCCGAGCAGGCCAACGCGTTGCTCGCTGGGCTAACTGCTGTAGAAATCAGGACGGTGGCACCACAGCTGATTTGCATATCAGTCGCACCGACATTCTGGATCGTCGATTCCTTTGACTTTAGAGCGTACGCGAAGATGATCAAGTCTCGCTTCGAGTCACAGGAATGCGCCCTCACCTCCACGAAGCTCTGCATGTTTTCGCCTTCAAAATCAGATTCGCTACTCGCTCGTGCTCGGAGCAGCCTGGATCCGCTGCAAGGAAATGGTTCGCAAGTCATGTTGCTGACGGGACGGGAGGCATTGGAGACCACAGCTTGTTGGACCTATACTTCTGAGTTCTGACATACTGGATAGCGAGATTGCAATAATACAATTATCGATGTTATACATTTTTTTCTGGGCGAGTTGCCGCTTTCAAGTGGCGTGCCCCAATAGGAGTAACTTTCTAGTGCCCATAGCAGTTTCTCGGAAAGCAAGTTGCCAATAGCTTGGAATTTTAGAGCGTGCGGCGGAGTCCGCGCGGGGAATTAGCGTTCGCGGTCGTGCATGTGCTCGGAGCATGCATGATATCCGCAGCCGAAGGGCGAGGACGGATACTAATCTTTAATGAAGCCATCGGCCGACACGGTGGATGACTGTCGCGAACTGGCCATAGCGCTCAGTACCAGCTGTGTTCCTAAGCCCCAGCTCGCAGCGAAGGCCAAGGTCACCGAGTCGCCTGACATATCAACGAGGCCGACGCTAGCGCTAGCTCGTCGAGCTCCATGACGTGTAGCCCATCAAAAGCCATAGCCACGAGCGCCGAATCTTTCGCTGCGCATGCTCGAAGCGAGGTCGAGAACAGAGGTTTCAGGCGCCAACGGCACCGCATGCCTCGGGAGCCACCGGGTGGCTAGGCTACCGGTGGCTCACCGCAAGGTCTCTAATAGTGGTTGTAGAGAGGGCCGAGGAGGGGATATCTGCGCTCGCGAAGTCGACGAAAAGTGTGCCACTGCCAAGTTGCATTTGCGTGACACAGGAGGGGAGGGAGGGTTTGTAAATTGGATTCGGAAATGGAGCAAGCTGGACTCAGATTCGGATTCGAAAGGAAGCCACAAGCACGCGCCCCAGGTGCTTCTCGATCGTCTCCAGCAGAAGGGAGAGCCGTCCACCGCCTACATGCCCGTCGACCGGGCACTTACCATGCCGCAGCTGCTCCCTCCGTCCCTGTCCCCGTCCCCGTCTCCGTCCCCGAGCGACTCTGTGCTACGAGGAGCGTCTGAGGACCAATGACCCCTCCTTCTAATTTGCGTTTGCATTCCTCCCCCCGCAGGCCTGAGGCCGTCGAGCTGCCCAGCCTCCTGAACCGCAATCCTGAGCGGCGCGCACTCCGCCCTTGCACCCACCCGCAAGGCAGCTAGGCGATCATGAGCGACAAGTCAGAACCCGGCAACGTTCGCGTCCCGACGCACAGGGTCCATAGCCATGTTTGAGGATGATCGGAGCCAATGTGAAGGCGATTCGCGCGAGTGCAATCAAAACTCGATATTGGAGCGCAGGCAGGTTCACGCGAGTGGTTTGCTCCAAATGCACCGGGCAGCGAGCTGCCGGCGATACCAAAATGGATATGCGCATGATCCAGACTCGGATTCGGAAGCCAAGTGCGCCTTGCCCTTCGAGCGCCGAGATTCGAGTTTCGTCGTTTTCAGCGCTCGGGGACGGAGAACCGTACATGGTCACCGAGGGCCTGCCTACTCTCCATCGAGGCTGGTGCCTCCTTCGCCGTCGCCGTCCCCGTCTTAGCCACTCGGCACGAGGACCAGTACGGTACGCGTCTGAGAACCAGCACCCTCTTTTCCTTTACACGCATCGCGCCCGCCCTCCGTGCCTGAGTATTTCATCCACCCCACCCAAGCCTCGCAGCCTGACGCAAGTAAGCAGCTCTGCGTTCGAGGCTCGAGGTGCGCGGCTTCGCGAGCAGCGCGGCACGGCGCGCTCTCCGCCCTTGCACCCGCCCGTAGCCGATCACAAGCAGGCAACCAAGTCAATTCCCGGCAGCGGCGATCACGTCCGGACGCGCAGGTCCATGGTCGAGGATGACCTTGGTAGTCACGCAAGGGCAGCCGGGAGTCGAGGCCGGTTCGTGAGAGTAGGTCACGTCCATGTCCAAATGGACCGGGCGGCGGGCTGCCAGTGATACCAGAATATGTATGTATACGCAGGATCCAGACTCGGAGTCGAATTTGGATTCGGAAGCCAAGTGTGCTGACTCGATGTGGGTTTCACCGTCTTAAGCGCTCGGGGAGAGAGCCGCCCACTGTCGCCCAGCCTGCTTTCCATCAAGGACCTGTCCAGCTCTCTACGCTGCTGCTCCGTCCCCATCCGTACCCCGTACCGCATTCACGAGCAGCGCACCCCCTCCTGCTTGCGAGGCATCCGGCCGGTCAATGAGGTCAATTCCCCGCATCGTTCTTGGCAGGGTGCACAAGGCCCTGTCTGAGGATGATAGCAGAAGTGCAAAGCGAATGCGACTCGTGCTGTCGATACGCATTTGAGCAAAGCCGAGCAGCTTGTGGCCCAAAATGCAGTGGCACCGGGCTGAGGCCAGGCTGATGCAGAACATGTGCATGAGACATGGGGAGACCAGGGAGACAGCCGCGACGGAGTATTGGTGGTGGCTTTGGGACGACCCGGAGGTATGTTGAAGTATGTAGAAGTCGGCGAGGAGCATCAGCGCTTCCGCGGTCATCGCCGCATGCCATTGGTCTTGCCACTCGGGCAATCATCGTAGCATAATTCAAGAAAAAGGGAACGATGCTGGTTCCGAGGTCCGAATATGGACCAGCCCGAGTCGATGGGTCGATACGGCCTGAGCATTTATCTCAGACATTAGGCTGTCGAGGAGCTGCTTGACAATGCTGCTGGTCCAAAAATCGAGCGGATAGAGTTCTGCCTGCCATCAAGCCGTCTTCCATCTCTTCTGAGTTTCTCGCCAAGCTATAGTCGCATCCTAGCGGTGAGGTTGAAATTGTTGTTGAGAACTGGGAAGTTGAGACGGCATCGCACAGCCACTTGTGTGACGTGTGACGTGTGACCTGTACATCAATTTGCGACCAGGCTTGCCCAAAAATCTCTTTCCTCGTCTCCCGTCCTCAAGGTGAGCTGAATGTCCCTGAAACGCCGTCCAACCAGCCACAGCTGTGTGTATGGCGCGACTATGCGCTTTTTCTGAGGAAAAACGGATAATCTGGGGTGGATTGGCGATTTGGATGTGGATGACGACGGAAACAGTGCTGACTTTTGGGTAGATGCCGACACACCTCTCGAAAACGCGCAAGCACCGTGGACACGTCTCTGCTGGTCACGGTCGTGTCGGCAAGCACCGCAAGCATCCCGGAGGTCGTGGTCTCGCTGGTGGTCAGCACCACCACCGGTGCGTCTTGGTCTCTTCGTCTCATTCGCCTCTTTGCTCATAATTATGCGTCCCACAGAACAAACTTCGACAAGTACCACCCTGGTTACTTCGGTAAAGTGGGTATGCGCCACTTCCACCTCACGCGCAACATGCACTGGCGCCCAATCATCAACGTCGACAAGCTCTGGTCCCTCGTCCCCGCAGAGGAGAAGAAGGGCCTCAAGGCCGACAGCTCCGTCGTCCCCGTAATCGACACCCTGAGACACGGCTACGGCAAGGTCCTCGGCAACGGCGTCCTCCCAAAGCTGCCGTTCATCGTAAAAGCGCGCTTCGTCAGCGCGATCGCAGAGTGCGTCCCTTGCGTTCTGTCTGTAGGTGGGATACTGACGACGAGCCAACAGAGCAAAGATCAAGGAGGCGGGCGGTGTCGTCAAGCTCATCGCATGAGTTGGCTGGCCGGCGTTCTGTTTTCTTTTACATACTGCTATCCATATGACATGAATGCATCCATGCCCATGCTCGCGATGTCTTATAGCGTTTTTCTGAGTCGCCATACTCGTGTGCCAAATCACAATCCTTGCAGAGGACGCATTCTCGTGTTTTGAGTTCCATCCCCTTTTCAGCTTTCATTGCGTCTCGACGAAAGTGTCCCGAACCGGCGCCCGTCAAGTATTGTATGCAACTGAGTATCACGAATTCCAGTGTGAGGCAAGAAGAGAGCGGATGTATACTATCTTCAAAGCATTTCAATTCGAGAAAACAAGTCAGCTCAATCAGATTGCCTTTTCGGGACGATCTCCAAGCTGCGAACTGTACGCCAACCACCACACCTACCGCCCGAGTACGCGCCTGTACGCACTCAATACACTGCAACTCTAGGGACTTAGCAGGCGCTGTATTCTGGTTCTGAATTCCACACAGCGTCGCAGAAACGACTTCATTCTTGGCGCATCCAGTCTTGAGGCTGCTGAACGAAATCGTCCGAGAGCTTCTTCAATCCAACGACGCGCGTCGACCTACAACGACTCCATTCCTTAGCTCTAGCACCAATTTTTACCTGGAAAGCCCCACGGAGTACCCACACCGCGGCCGTCGGACCAAATTGTGATTTTCCACGGGCAGTAGCTCTACTGATGCGTGTCTCGACGTGACGTAGACTTGGATCTCATCGCAGCCGTCGGATAAAGAGCCCTGACGCAACCCAGCCTGTAAGTCGTCGCACAAGTATGATACATGAAGAAATGGATGATAGGCTGACGCGGATCTCAGATCCACAATGTCTACCGCGGCCTCTCGCGCAGCCGACCGCACCCGCATCGCAGAGATTGAGGCCAATATCTTCTCTCTTAGACGGGCCATTTTGTTTTTGAACAACGAGAAGTCGCGCATGCTGAAGCGGCTTAACTCATACGCGTACCCGGTGCTGACGCTACCGAACGAAATCACCTCCGAAATCTTCATCAATTTCATCCCGGCGTATCCTTCTCCTCCACCGCTGAAGGGTACCCTGTCACCAACCACGCTGACACATGTCTGCCACCAATGGAGAGAAATTGCTCTTTCGACTCGCGCGCTTTGGTGCGGAATATTGATGCCGCACTCTTCGGACTACGATACCTCCCTACCCTGCCTCCTCGAATCTTGGCTGAGCAGGTCCGGCGGCCTCCCTCTTTCCATCTCGATGAAGGACATGCTGAACGTTATTCCGGAAAAAGCTGTCTCAGTCCTTGTTCGCCATCGAGCGCGATGGGAATACGTCGCATTAGCCGTTCCCAGCGAACTCATAGTTCTTTCCATGCAAGGCCCGATGCCCCTCCTCCGGCAATTCGAAGTCCGGCCCGATAACCGCTGGCCGTTGTTGAGCCAGCCCTCACCCTCCCCAATTCGTTTTTACGACGTGCCTCGGCTGCGTTCGGTCACCCTCTGGGAATTCCACGATCCCACCGGAATGTTCCCTTGGGCCCAGTTGACGTCTCTCACGATGATATATCCCAGCAAATTATCAGCTATCTTGCGGCAAGCCGTCAACCTCATTCATTGCCACTTGTTCCTTCGCGCCGACAGCCAGGACTTGAGGGATGGTATTCGACTCCCGGCGTTGGAATCATTGATTTTGGCGCCCTACCTGGACTCAGTATACACAGTGGACCGGCCAGCCACAGATTTCCTCCCCGCCTTGATCGCCCCTGCCCTTCGGACTTTGCAAGTCCACGAGGGTTTCCTCCAGCCAAATCCTGTGCGCACGATAGACTCATTCCTCTCGAGATCCGGGTGCAGTCTCCGAAAATTACGCATCACGGGGGATACTCGCTCGGTTGGCGAGGGAATGTATCGGGCCAATTTCCAGCATTGCATCCCACACATTTCATTCGATCTGTCTTTGACGGACTATCAAACATCTGCGAAGTGCGTTCCGAGCGTTCTCCCAGCGTCTACTTCCTATTTACCCGCGTCGGCAGAAAATTGGCTCGCAGAAGATATAATATACTTTGATTTTACCACAGACGATTCAAGTCCTTACATACCCATCTCGGTCAAGATCATTGTGTGTCGGAATCTCACCACGTCCTGCACTCATACCCGGGCCCCGAGTCCGGTTCGACCCCCTATGTATATATGCATCTGTAGAACATCTTCGCTCTTGAGCGTCCTCCTTCCTTCCGCGACGTCGTCGTCTTGGCCGATCACCTGCCATCCACTCAAAGTACTTCAAGACACTTGTGCGCTTGCAACTGTATCCCGACACGGCCACCTCCGCCCTGCCTCCCTCCGCCCCGCCTCCCTCCGTTCCCGAGAAATTCTGCTTTACTTTGCCCTGCGCGGTGTGCGTCTCCGGCTCTGACTGACAACACTATACCGCGTGCCTCCGCTCCAGGCTTGTGCTCGTCCTTTGTACTTGCATGTACGGCACCTCTCCGCTCTCCACTCGGCCTGCGCGCGCACTTCGATTTTGAGGCTCGAATTCTCGTCAATCAGTCCTCGAGCCGTTTTTGTTCCCTCAGCAGCACGCCCGGGGCAACGAAGGACCGGCCGAGGCTATGATACTGCACCGCAGCAGGCTCCCTTCCTAAGCGTACAGCGCACCACGATGCACCCGTGGAGTATGTACCACGACGCTGAACGCCGAGCTGAACGAGGCCGAATTGACTCGGAATAAGCAAGACTCCGGCGGTGTGATGCGGTACGGGGTACCCGTTACGTGGTATCCAGACAATGCCTGACACGCAGACACGCTGTGCGAAGGCGGATCCAGCCCATCCACTCGCCATTAGCATTTGTCTTAACACGGAGCCTAATTTTTGGTCTGGCGAATTTCAGCTAATATACTGAAGGCACACTGGTATCAACCATATCCCTCGCCACGTCGTAAATGTTGCCCTCTTCCTCCTGCGCTTTCAATATCTCCTCTCGATCTGGTGGTGCCAAAGCGTGCTTAAGAAAGTCGACAGTCACGTCGTCGCCATCTGAGCTCTTTTTGTCCCAGAACAATTGGACGTCTTGGACGAGAGAGGAGCGGGGGCGGTTATTCGCTGTAAAGGAATGGGATCAGAGTCTCAAATGAAAATACAAAATTTGAGGGGAAATACCATTGTACAAGTCGAATGCGATCGTAAGATTGTGCTGCGCGAGCCATTTGATAATATACGCGAGGTCTGCTTCATCAGATTGGGCCCTGAGCCTAGTCTTGGGCCTCGTCGACGTTATCGTGTTCCTCCATCGACCGAGTTTGGTTAGAATCAATATAGTGGGGTGAAGGATCCGAATATATGCTGCTCAAATAAATACTAAGAAAAATTCAAAGAAAAGTACTCACGAAATCCCTCCGGTCTATAGACTTCCCCGAGGTCTGTTGGCAGGCCGAGAGTACCGGCAGCGAGAGTCTCGACGAGTACATTATCTGGATGGCCCTGGAGATGTTGTAGTATTTCTTCGTCGGAGAGATTGACGCTGTTCTGACTCCCTTGCGAGTCCTAGTGGCAGCAATCGTTCATTGATATGTCCCAAAGCTAGAGCTTGCCTACCTCGTCACGCAGCTCCGTGAAATATATCTTGAGTGCATAGCCCACAAAACGAGGATGCGATCGTATCCGTTCTTCGACTTGCGCAACTTCGGCAAGGGTAGAGCAGCCTAAAAGGACGTCTATATCGTGCTGGGACCGCGACCAGTAAGGCAATAATCCGTAGCACCAGATATGGGACAAGACTTATTTCTGTTGGCCGTTGACTGCCCAGAAGAGACCAAGCAAAGCCACCGATATAAGCATGTTCGATCCCTAGGTTGTCCAAACAAGCAGAAAGGACCTGAGCGGCTTCCAAGTGTCGTTTCATAGATGTTGTGACCGGAATTGCCATAATTCCTAGCACAGACCAACACTGAAGCAAGAGGGGGAGTAGCTGTGCACCATAGGGGCAGAGTTTGAGATTGGAACTAATAAATGCAAACAACCCATCGCAGCCTGAAAAGGCAATATATGTTCTCATCTACGTACTACGTGGAATTTTACTCCTTCATCATATCTATCTTTAATTCTGTATAATTGAGTTGGATATCTACCGCCCTGCATCTGCACCATCTTCAGATCCATGGGTTTCCCTCTGCGCACGAACCTCCAGCGGGGAAGTCGTGTTGCTTTCCAAGTCCATTGTAGCGGGATCAGCGCGACAAAAGTCGGACCTAGGATTTTCTGTGGTATGGAAATTTGAGAGCGCAATTGTAGGAATTTCGAATGTCCCATCGGAACTTATGCGCCCGAATTTAATCTTCCGGAAAACAAGGCAAGCCATTGCATTGATTAACGAAAGGCCAGGGACTGTGAATACGGCATGGTAAACCGGGGACAACTGCCGCAGCTTCACTGCGATAAGGAGTGTGAGATTTGCAGCAACTGCAACCCTGGTTGTACAATCAATCGAGTAATTATCCAAGACACGCAGTACACTCACAAGTAGAAATGCTGTCCGCTCTGAAGCAACGCCTGCGACAGTGCGGATAATCCCGCACCACCAAAAAAAACACTCAGCCGGCCCCACAGAGAATCCGTCGCTATCGTATTGCTAAGAATACGGTACGTTATGGCAAGGAAGATAGCGGTGTCGTTGATTAGTGGGATTATCACGGCGACTTCGATATTGCCTGGTACTGAAGTGATGATGCACTGCATAGTGGGTCCTATGTGTGCAGAGCGAACTCCAAGTGGTGCGGTAATACTCGCACTGGGGACGGCGATCAAGAGGGTGGAGAACACCACATAAACGATCTTGCTGGGATGCCAGACCGAGGTTACTCGCAAATAGAACAGCATCGCGGTGGTTGTCTGCGACAAGACAGCGCAGATAGCCCAGCCAAGTGCTAGGGCATCGCAGTTCTCAACTGGCGCGACTGTAGTAGTCCCATGTTCAGCTCTGCGTCCACGTCCAAGAAATAGTGAATGTACCTTGGAAGATGAAGGATGTGAGGATGAATGCGAATGTGACTACTCTTATTCTCCTAAATCAGCACGGCAGCAGCGGATAGTTGAATGTCTCAAGATCACCTTGAAAGGAAATACACAGTTGTTGGGAAGCGAACTTTGCGCTTGAACAACAAGGCATAGTCGTTGCCCAGGTTCAATCCAATATCCCATATGTATGCCTGGATATGCGGAATGTAAATTTCGAGATAATTATGAACCGGGTCTTACTCCGAGTGTGGCCGTGTAGAGATATCGCGATACCTCAAATTGGCTTGCGAGAGCCGGAGGTAAGAAAGCGAGAGGAGTGAAGGGGTTGGGTAATTCGGTTGTGTTGGCCATGAGCGCTCAATGTTGGGGGTTGAGCCATATATACAGGGTTTAGACGCCGGTTTTGGCGCCGGGTTTTGGCGCGCATTTTTGCGCGCATGGGTTTCGGTGCGCATTCCCCGCGACCGCCAGGGAAATCAACGGAGCGTTGGCAGGCACAGCGCTGCTAGAATGGTTTTTCTTTTACTAAATGGAAGGTCTTCATGTGCCGGGCCGCAGTGGCATCTTGGGGAATTAATTTCCGAACAATCCGAACAAAGATACGAAGAGATTTACTTGGCCGACGCCCAAGGTTCTTGTAGGATTGATTACCATCACGCCGATTACGGCTAGAAAATTTGGGGCCTTAACAAGAACAGTTGGGAGGTGCTCAATGATTTGCCGCCCGACGAGTTAAGGGAGCCATGCCACCAAATTTGTATCTCTCGGTATACCATCGCGGCACACAAGTAATGGCCCCCCGCGAGGCCGAAAAAGTGGCACCAAATAATGCTACTGTTGGCTCGTTTCAACCTCTTTCATAGAGCCTTCAAGTTCGTCATTTGCTGAAGGCCTAGAATCTCTGTTGGCAGTTGACTGCCCAGAAGAGACCAAGCAAAGCCACCGATATAAGCATGTTCGATCCCTAGGTTGTCCAAAACAGTAGAAAGAACTTGAGCGGCTTCCGAGTGTTGTTTCACAGATGTTGTGACCGGAATTGCCATAATTCCTAGTACAGACCAACACTGAAGCAAGAGGAGAGTAGCTGTGCGCCATAGGGGTAGAGTTTGAGACATAGTACCTGTTGAAACTAACAAATGCAAACAACCCATCGCAGCCCGAAAAGGCAACATATGTTCTCATCTAAGTACTACGTGGAGTTTTGCTCCTTCATCATATCCATTCTTAAGTTTGTGTAATTTATTTTTATATCTTCCGCCCCGCATCTCCACCATCTTCAAATCCACGGGTTTCCCTCTGTGCACGAACCTCCAGCGGAGAAGTCGTGTTCCTTTCCAAGTCCATTGTAGCGGGATCAGTGCGACGAAGGTGAAGGGACAAAGGACTAGGATTTTCTGTGGTACGGAAATCGGAGAGCCCAATTGTAGGAATTTTCAATGTCTCATCGGAACTGATGAGTCCGAATTTAATCCTCCGGAAGATTAGGCAAGCCATTCCATTGACCAGGGCCAAGCTAGGCATCAGGAGCATCACGTGGTAAACCGGGCTCAGCTGAGGCAGCTTCAATACGACAAGGAAAGTGATATGCGTCGCAACTGCAATGCTAGCGGTGACGTCGAATTAATTGAGGCATTATCCCGCATACTATATTGGGGTGTACTCACAAATAGAAATGCTGTCCGCCCTTAAGCAACGCTTTTGATAGTGTAGATAATCCCCGACCATCGAAAAAAACTCGAAGCCGGGCGATGAGAGAGTCAGCTACTAATATATGGGCAAGGATACGGTAGCTTATAGCAAAGAAGATGGCGGTGTCGTTGACTAGAGGCATCATCGTGGCGGCTTCTATGTGGCCTGGCAGCACTTTCGTGAGGATGCACTGCTTAGTAGGTCCTATATGGGCTCCGCGAATTCCGAAAGGGGAGATGATACCTGCCCCGAGGACGGCAAGCCAAAGAATAGAGAATACCGCATAGGCAATCTTGTTCGGGTGCCAGACCGCCGTTACTCGTAAAAAGGAAGAGCATTGCAGTGGTTGACTGTGTCAAAACAACGCAGATGCTACAGACAAGTGCCAAGGCATTGCAGTTCTCAATTGGTACAACTGCGGTTATTAATTTTTTCAGTTCCGCAGTCAAGTCAAAGAATGATAATGAGTCTGAGTTCACCTGAAGATATGAAGCCAGTGAGGATGTACGTCAATGTGAATGCCCTTGGCAGAAGTAATCAGCACGACAGACATTCAGAAATTCAAAAATAGCTTGGAACCCACCTAGAAAGAAAATACACAATCGTCGGGAAACGAACTCTGTGCTCGAACAAAAGGGCATAGTCGTTTCCGAGGTTCAATCCAATGTCCCACAGATATGCCTAAGAATTCGAGATGTGAATTCATTCGTGTGGATCAATATCGATCGGTTCTTACGCCCAGTGTTGCCGCCATGACATATCGCCATTCTTCAAATTGACTTGCAAGAGCTGGAGGTAAGAAAGCAAGAGGAGTGTAGGGGTTGGGTAATTCGGTTGCGTTAGCCATGAGCGCTCAATGTTAAGATCTCATAGGGGTTGGGCCATATATACAGGGTTTTGACGCCGGGTTTTGGCGCGCATGCCTCGCGACCGCCAGGGAAATCAACGGAGCGTTGGCAGGCACAGCCCTGCTAGGATGCTTTTCTTTTATGAAATGGAAGGGTCTTCATGTGCCGGGCCGCAGCAGGCCCGCGGACACTCCCTTGGCGGCCCGACCGCTATAGAGTAAATCAACGGCCCAAAATGTGCCCTATCTCCGGTACATAAATAGAGTAAATCAGCCCCGAGAGGGCCGATGTCTGGTACACATAGAGTAAATCGCGCGGAGCGCGCGAAATTTTTTGAGTACAATCAGCTGCGAAGTCGGCAATATATGCTGCATGTATGCTCCGTCTGATCATTAGGGGCCCAGAATTAATTCGTAGGGATCTGTTCTGTTGTCTAAGGTGAAATCACCACCACTCTAGAGCAAAAATGGACATGGGAGAGAAAAAAAATGGCATTTTTAGGCTATGTCCGACCAAAATAGAGTAAAACAGTTGGCTGCGCGAAAATTTCATAGAGTAAAACAGGGTAAAAATCGGGCCAAAAGCGGTCGGAGTTCCAAGGGAGTGTCCGCGGGCCTGCCGCAGTGGCATCTTGGGGAATTAATTTCCGAACAATCCGAACAAAAATTCGAAGGGACTTAGCCGACGCCCGAGGTTCTTGTAAGATCGATTATCATCACGTCGATTACGGCCAGAAAATCTGGGGCCTCAACAAGAACAATTGGGAGGTGCTGAATGATCTGCTACCCGACCGGGTAGGCTACCCGACGGGCTAAGGGAGCCATGCCACCAAATTTGTATGTCTCGGTATACCATCGCGGCACATGAATACTAATGACCCCCGCGAGGCTGGAAAAGTGACACTGAAAGAATGCTACTGTTGGCTCGTTTCAACCTCTTTCATAGAGCCTTCAAGTTCGTCATTTGCTGAAGGCCTAGAGTCGTTCAGAATCACGTTATCGCTGCTGTGAACGTCAAGAGGTTTGACACCGATACTTGCTTCGGATATTCGGGAGCATTTGTATACTCCGGAAGTTTGAACAGGTATGGGGACAAAGATCAGTCAGACAGATAGACGAGATGCGGTATTCGTGAGGGGCTTCGGGCTGGCCACGGTTGCTCGCGACAGAGTCGGGTGTATTAGGCCCTGGGAAGCTCCCGCCAAGATAATCCTAAAAATAGGATATTTGAGGCCCCAAATTCGCGATTTCTTTATCAAAAGATGGGATTTTTTAGGCCAAAACTTGCAGATCCTTGTCCGCGGATAGCTAGATTTTTCAGTCCAGACTGGGGTATTTTTGCCAAATTTCCGCCGCCGTGGCTGGTCGAACAGGAGATAGAAATGTCCACATTGAAGATCAAGAATTCGAAGAAGATGCAGGTGCGCTGGGAGCTTCCATGGCTGAAAAATTGGCCTGATTTCACTAAAAATACCATTTTGGGGGCCTGGCTACCCTTGTCCGATATAGGATTTTTGAGACCAGAACACCGTTAAAACGTAAGGTTTTTTAGGCCAAAAATCCAGCATTCGGGGCGGACTAGCCTTGGCAGCTTCTTGCAACCATAGGGGCAAGGGGCAGAAAGTTACTTACCTGCTGAAAATAACAAATGCAAACAACCCATCGCAGCCCAAAAAGGCAATATATCCGTCACACTGAAATCACGCCGGAAATTGAACAGAGAATGAGAAGGAACCGCTGCTGTGCGCTTCTAATACTAGTCTACGGATCATAAAAAATTCAAGAGGAACCTACGACAATCCCGGGGATACGGTACGTACAGTTTTTGCTCCTTAGAGTCATCCACAACTCCGAAGTTCCTCGCATGAGCTATGCCAAAATTGTAATAGGTTTGGAGATCTCCTGGCTTGCATCAGCATCCTTTTCATATCTACCAATCTCCACCCGGATATCCAACGTGTCTGAACCAAATCCCGTGGCAGTGGGATGAGTGCGACAATAGTGAAAGGGAGGAGAACTCGGATTCTCTGTGGCATTAAAATCCACGGAGAGGCCAGTGATAGAGATTTTTGATGTCCCGTCTGGACTTATAAGTCCGAATTTAATCCTCCGGAAGACAAGGCAAGCCATTGCGTTGATCAGCGCAAAGAAAGGGACGGGCATGAGGCGATAAACTGCAATTTGAGGCAGCTTCAATACGACAAGGAGAGCTAGATTTGCAGCAACAGCAAGCCTGAGGGTAACATTGAACCACTTGATCCCCCATGCATAGTATTCACTCACAAGTAGAACTGCTGCCCGCTCTGAAGCAACGCCTTCGTTAGTGCGGATAATCCCGTACCACCGAAAAAAAATGCGAAGTCGGACCATCGGAGAATCTGTAACTATTGTGTGGGCAAGAATGCGGTAGTTTATAGCAAGGAAGATGGCGGTGTCGTTGACTAGAGGCAGAATTATGCATACCACGACTTCTGTATTGGCTGGTGTGATCATGGTGATACAATGTTTGGTGGGTCCTATGTGCTGTCCGTGAAGTCCGAGAGCGAAGGCTATACCCGCCCCAAGGACGGCGATCCAAAGGACAGAGAACACTGCACAGGCGATCTTGCTCGGGTACCAGACCGCGGTTACTCGTAAAAGAAACAGCATTGCAGTGGTTGTCTGTGACAAAACAAAGCAGAGGCCAACAGCAAGTTGTAAGGCCTCGCAGTTCTCAACCGAAGCAACTGCAGTGATTGTCATGTTCAGCTTCACGTTGGTCAAACATAGTCCGCTTGCCTTGGAAGACGAAGGATATGAGAGCATAAGCCAATGTGAACACTCTTGAATTGATCAGTACGGTGACGTTTCAAATTCAAAAATCGATCACCTTGAAAGAAAATACACAATCGTCGGAAGGCGAACCCTGTGCTTAAACAGCAAGGTGTAGTCGTTTCCGAGGTTCAATGCAATATCCCATACGTATGCCTAAGATTCAGGATGATTAATCGGATTTCGTGCAAATAAATGTCGATCTGGTCTTACTCCAAGTGTTGCCGCGAGGATATATCGCGTCACCTCAAACTGTCTTGCGAGGGCTGGAGGCAAGAAAGCGAGCGGTGTGAAGGGGTTGGGTAAGTCAGTTATGTTGTTCATGAGCTACATTGGGATCTCGTGTAAGTTGGACTATATATATAGCGATTTCGGCACCCGACCTGGCTCAGGATCTCGATTATGGAACTCAACGGAGCGTTGATGAGCACTGCTCCCGTAAGATATTTGAGCCCCGGTGCTGTTGTTTCGGTCCGATTCCCACGGTTCTCATCATTCCCGACTTCATCCATCGGTCTTCTGTTGTTTCCGGCATCCAGCATCCGGCATCCCTATTCCCGAGATTAACTCAATTCACTGAGTTCCCGAGAATTTGCACTAGTTCAAGGAAGTTTCTCCTTTTATTTTATATTATACTTTTTACTATAAATACTGCTCCTGTATTTTACTCAAAACAACAAGTTCTTACATCGCTTTTTGCCTCTGTTTCACATCTGAGCCTTCGTCGTTGCTCAGCATGCTTGTTGCTGTCTAGATCTTGTCTCGTCCCTCGTCATCCACACCACCATTGTACTCCTACCTCCTCTCTTCATACAATCTATCTCTCCCACGAGTCCTGGGAATGGGTTGGCCCACTTGCACAACATTTGTCTTACGGTCGCTGTTCCCAGAGTTGGATGCCTGGTATTTTATATATCAGCTCGCACTCAGCGGCACCGTCAGCATATCAGCGTTGCTAGGGAATGACTTTCCATCCAGATGGAAGGGCGACGTGGGGAGTCTTCATGATCTGGCAACGTGGCCAGGCGATATCTTCAGACATTTACGAACGATTCGAACAAAAATTCGGAACAGCTGTGCAGATCCGAAGCCGATTTGAATGATTGATTACCGTGAAGCAGATTATGGCCAGAGATGAGGTCTTCAACAAGACACCTAGTTGTAGAGTGTCCAAGTTTATCGAAGGGTTTCAGCAAAATTCAAATTGAATTAAAACATTTCTGACCAGTGAGCCCGGATTTGCACCTCGGGACAGAAGTAATGACCGTCGCGACACTAGAATAGATTCTGACACCAAAAGAATGCTACTGGGAACATCAACCAGTTGGACGCCGATGGAGGCCGATGGGCCGTTTGGCATATTCCAGAAACGAAATACTTTGGGACATACTCCTGAGAACAAGCATGGACACAAATATACACCAGCCAGATGAACAAAATGTGTGGTGCTTCTTGAGATCAAGTGCATGCCAGGAAAGCGGCTAAGAAAACACAAAACGGCAACATGGACTCAGCCAAGACACAAGGACTGGGCTTTATGGGCGAAACGAGGATCCGAGGCAGCCCGAGCGTGAGGAAGAGGGACGGCGCCGGGTGGGATCAAAGTTCGATGAATGAGCGGCGGCGGCCGGGCGCAGGAAAACCAAACCATGTAGCTATGGCGCTGCGAGCGCCTCTGCAGCAGCACATAGCACTATGTGAAATGGGATGTATAGTACTTTGTGGAGTATCCAAGTTCAGATCTGGCACAACATCGCTGATCTGACACCAGTGAGCTCAGATTCGCATCTCGCTGCATGAAAACCATCTCGCGTCATACTTACTGGCCCTCGCGATGCTGGACTCTGAAATGCTGGGAACATGAACAAGTTGAACGCCGAATGGTTTCGGATATTCCGTAAGGACATCGTTGGGTTGATATACGAGATGTCTGGTATTCGTGTGGGGCTTGGCCGGGGTTACGTGAGATGCCGAATCTCCGAGCGCTGCTCGCATGGGACGGGAGAAGTGGCTGGGAAATCACAATGAGTTCTTGAGAGAAACGAAAACCCGAAGCAGAGCGTGGAAAAAGGACAAAAATTCGATGAATAGAGCGGGAGATGACTCGGAGCGAGAAAAGAGCCTTGATGGTGGACGGGAACAAGCTACAGATATGGAAACGTGATTCATGGAAGTTCATTGATGCTATCCAATTCAATCTAATGAATGATTCTACCACGACCATGCACTATCGAAGTGCCTCGTATGAACTGTGCCAAAATTGATGTGGGTCTGGAGACCTCCTGGTTGGCATCGGCGCTCTCTTTAAATCCGTCAATCTGCACCTGGATATCCAACGGAGACGTTGTATCCGAACTAAATTCCATGGTGGTAGTGTGACGATAGTGAAGGGGAAGAGACCTCGGATTTGTTGTGGCATGGAAATCCAAGGAGAGGCCAGTTGTAAGAATTTTGGTGGTCCCATCAGAACTCATGATTCCGAATTTAATTCTCCGGAAGACTAGGCAAGCCATTGCGTTGACCAGGGCAAAGCCAGGGAATGCGAGCATCGCGTGGTACACAGGGCTTAAATGAGGCATCTTTAATGCGACTAGGAGAATGATATGCGTCGCAACTGCAATGCTAGGGTAACGTCGGATTAATTCGAGGATCATTCTACATATGCGAAGGCCTAGGACACACACTCACAAGTAGAAATGCTGGCCACTCTGAAGTAACGCCTACGATAGTGCGGATAATCCGTTACCACCGCCATGGGAGAGTCTGCCACTATGGTATGGGCAAGAATACGGTAGGTGATAGCGAGGAAGATGGCGGTGTCGTTAATCAGAGGCACAATCACCGTGCCCTCTGTACTGACTGGAACAACCGTGTCGATACAATACTTACTATGCCCTATGTGCACACCGCGAATTCCAACCGGGTCGGTGATGCCGGCCCCGAGGAGGGCAAGCCAAAGAATAGAGAACACCGCATAGACGATCTTGTTCGCGTGCCAAACCGCCGTTACTCGTAAAAAGAAGAGCATTGCAGTGGCTGTCTGCATCAAAACAACGGAGATGCTGAAGCCAAGCGCTAAGGCATTGCAGTTCTCAACCGGTGCAACTGTATTGATATGTTCAGTTCGGCAGTCAAGTCAATGAATAATGAATTCAAGCTCACCTGCGAACAGAAAGGATGTGAGAATAAAAGCCAATGTGGATGCTCTTGGCTCATTCAGCTTGAAATTCAGAAAACATTTGCAGCTCACCTTGACAGAAAATACACGATGGTCGGGAAGCGAATCTTGTGCTTGAACAACAAGGCATAGTCGTTTCCGAGGTTCAATCCAATGTCCCAGACGTATGCCTAAGGGTTCGAGATGTACTTGAATCAATTCGTGCAGATCAATACCGATCAACTCTTACTCCCAGTGTTGCCGCAATGAAATATCGCGACACCTCGAATTGACTTGCGAGAGCTGGAGGTAAGAAAGCGAGAGGCGTAAAGGGGTTGGGTAATTCAGTTATGTTGGCCATGATCCACGTTGGGATCTCATGAGGGATCGCACATATACGGGATTTCAGGCGCCCGCAATCGTCGCGGGAATCGAGAAAACGTTGGTAGGCACTGGCTGCTGTGGCATTTAAAAACAAGATAGAAGGGTCTTCAGAAGATCGCACCGCCGTGGCCGATGCTCCCGGGAATAAGCATAGGGATCCAAGAAAATATCAAGTCGGTGCACGAAGGTCTCAAATATAGATTGCCACGACGCAGATTACGGTCGGAAATTTTGGGGTCGATCTATGTATGGACGATCCAGATCTGCATGCAGCAGGGTAAGTTGAACGCCGAATGGTTTCGGAGATTACGGATATTTACGGAGGGAAAGACGAAAGCCGTGTAAACAGTTATGAACACAAATATCCATACACTGAATGTGTGGTGTTTGTAAGCGAAGACCGGAAGCAGCCCAAGCGTAACAAAGAGAGATGAACGGAGCGAGAGGCGAGAAAGCAGTGGTCCAGACGAACAAATCGGATGGAAACGTGAATCGTTACGTGATGCATCAATGACCCTCATTGATCTCTACCGGACCGGTGACCATGAACAAGTCCATCTCCGAGCAGACAAACACGGCCGTGACGGAACTTTATTCCACTTATAGCCCGAAGAACTGCGCCAGATTGCCCTGCGCCACCTTTCAGAGTCGAACATCCGACTGATGAAGTGGCATGTCTAGTACTTTAGTCTTTACCGACATTTCCAAGTTCCAATTCTCGCAAAGGTGCGTCAACTGCACTAGTTTCGTGTCCGGTTACTAATCCTGTTGCCAGAATTGCTCCAACATCATTCCCGATGACGAACTGTCCCGTTCATCGCGCCTTTTGACCGACCTCTCGTTGGCCAAGTCCTCGCCAGACCCATCTCTGTTACGCGCTGGAGATGTGTATCGCAAGGCAGACTCGTACAGGCTCACAGACTCCGAGTCTTTTGGTGTAGTCGAATATCTCGCATTCTTCCCAGAGTCTCATGTCTCGTTCTATGACTCGGAGTTATCGCCACATCCCGACTCTCACCTGCCCCATCTTTTTATCCCTAGGACAGCAGCCCTATACGCTGCCATGATACAGCTGATATTGTCGTACCCCTGCTTGGACCGTGGCCGACAATCTCGTCGCGGAACTTGGAATACTCGACATGTGCCATCTATACCCTCACCACGAACAGGATTGCGAGGAAAATGACGGAGCTGACCTCGAGCATGCACTGGATATGACCCGGGACTGGCGGGACGGTTGGAGATTGGTGGTGGAGTGGATCAGAGATGGTTTGGTCGCGGTGGTTCAGCCGGGCAATATCTCGCCTTTGCCTTGGTCTTCCTCGCCAGAGCCTATCGTTACCAAGATTGGGCTTATACCGGCCACGGTCCCGCCAGCACACTTTCAATACAATTCCCAACATATTTTCAGCTTCCAGACTGTATCCATCGAAAGATACTTCAACTTATGACTGTCTCGACCGTGACGGTCTTGCACTACCCACTGCGGCGAAGATACATCGATACGCGTGCAGGACACCGACACCCAGCACGCCGTTCCCGATCCTGAGAATCAGAGGCTTTGCTTTTCTTTGCCCCCCAGCAGACCAACATCCCCACGGCTCGGACTCCTAACACCTTGGTGCCTGCTTCCCTCCCGCTGCTCCCTCGTGGTGCTCGTGCTCGTGTTCATGCGGTGCCTTGTGCGGGGGCGGTTCCTGTCCTCCCCACCCCGCTTGCGCACCAGCATCACTTCACTTCGAATTCGAACTCGTTCGGAACTTCCTATCAGGACCTCGCGACAGCAACCGATTTCCATCGGCCACGATGCAGCGGTGCTGAAAAGCAATTCCGCGAATCAACCGCAGTCGCGCCAAGTGCTCCGTATCCCGCCGCTGCTGACCATGAACCCTGAACGCCGTGCTGAATTGACTCAGGCGGCGGCGGCGGCGACGCGGTCTTCATCTTCATCTATGAAAGACACGCAGTGAACGCGCTCGCTCAGTCCATCATCTCGGGGATAGCATGTGGGGTCTCGGCTCCGCTGTCGGTGTCCGACTCGGAGTCGATTTGCGCTTTGCGTGCGTGCGCAAGGCACACCTCTCAATACTCAGACATCCAGCTGGAATCAGTCACGTTCCTGTGTCTGTCGACGTCAACGGCGAGGGTGACGCGCGAGCGAGCAGTGGGCAGAGTACAGTGCCCCGACGGAGCGGAAGAACGAGCCCAGTTGTTCTCTTGCGATCGTCCTGGAATGCAAAACCGAAAAGACTGCTCGACCGTCCTTCTCGAGCTACTTCAAATACCTGTATCGGCGCCGATCCAAATGGGAACCTCGCCGCTTGCAACCCAAACGCAGGATCTGACAGTCATGATCAGTCAAAAAATCCGAATCTGCAAAACAGATGGGAAGCAAACCCCACACTTGCCTGAGCTTCGGCCTCGACCAACGGGTCAGTCGGTTTGCTTGAAGGCTTTGCAAGACGTGGAGAACGCCCGAAATGCGCGCCTCTGCCCTCGATGGATACGGCAGCTGTCGGACTCGAGCTTGTATCGTCGAGCTCTCCTCCTCTCGCATATGGGCGCACTTCGAATTCGTGGGCCGGTGACCGGTTTCCCTCAACAGCACACGACACTAGTGCGGGGTACGCACGAGGCCGCATCGGCATCGGCATCCCAACTCTCTGGCTCCTAGCCGTCTGTCTCGAGCCATCGACGAGTACACGGTGTAGGATAATGGTCAAGCCAGGTGCAGCTGAATTGCTCGAAGCTGGATCTGGACGGAGACGCGACGGGTAGGACACAGGCTAAGCTCTATCCATCAAGCTCCGAGTCCAGCTGGGGCAAACGGCATGTATACGAGCGTGGAGCACATTTAGAGAGCGCAGAGCCTGTCTTCAGTCTTCAGCGCTTGGCCGGCGACGAGTGCAGCGTCCCATGGCTGCCGTAGCGGAACCCTTGTGCCTGTGCGGCTCTTCCTGGACCTCCCCATTCCCCTCCCCTCGCGTCGCGTCGCCGCACACTTCGAATTCGTAAGTATTGGTTCCGGCTTTGCTATACGCACGAATCGCACGGGTCCAGCAACGATTCGTGCCGTACGCGGGAGGCACGACGCACTGGAGGCTACATTTCACAACAGGGGCGGAGCGCGGGGGCGGTAGAGGTAGAGTCAGATGAGACTCGGAGGAGGACACCGTCGCCATCACATAGCCAAATTGAAGCTGCAGGCGAAATGGTATGAGCGCTGTGTCGAGTTAGGCGTTGGCGTATTGCAGACCGTACGGACTTGCGGATTAGCGTGCGGAGGATGGCGAGCGAGCGCCGAGTGGCCATGGGTAAACAAACGGAGCAAATGAGACGACTCCAGCACCGTCATCCCCGTAATCGACACCCTGAGACACAGCTACGGCAAGGTCCTCGGCAACGGCGTCCTCCCAAAGCTGCCGTTCATCGTAAAAGCACGCTTCGTCAGCGCGATCGCATAGTACGTTTCTTGCGTTCTGCGTGTGGATGGGATACTGACTGACGGGCCAACAGAGCAAAGATGAAGGAGGCGAGCGGTGTCGTCAAGCTCATCGCATGAGTTGGCTGGCCGACATTCTTTTTTTTACATACTGATATCCATATGGCATGGATGCATACATGCCCATGCCCGTGATGCCCTGGCGTTTTCTTGAGTTGCCGTACTTCGCGTGTCAAACCACGATCCTTGCAGAGGACGAATTTCTCAATTGAAGATGTATTTCAAGATTGGTTTTCGCTGCGTCTCAACGAGTGTTTGAAGCTTAAAGAGCAGGCGATCGTGCCTCCAATTTTTCTCCAAACTATGTTTCGGCGTTGTAGAAAACCGTTGCGAAGTAATCGAGCTTCCTTCTCGGGTGAAGCTTAAACTTGCACACCGACGACCATGCACTACTGGCCGACTACGCGCCTGTACGCGCTCAGTACACTGTAACTCTAGGGACCAAATCTTGGCACTGTAACTCTCGGGACCAAATCTTGGCATGTACTGTGTCCTAAATCGCACGCAGAAACCATTTCGTTGTCAACGTATTCGGGGCTGCTGAACGAACTCGTCCGAATGCTCGAGAGCTCCAATCCAGTGCGGAGGACGACGGCGCGGCGCGTCGACCTACAACGACTCCATTCCTGAGCTCTAGCACCAATTTATACCTGTAAAGGCTCACGGATTATTCACACCGCGACCAAATCGTGGTTTTCCGCGGGCAGTAACTCAACTCTACTGAGGCAACAGGGGGTGGCTGTGCACAGTAGGGACTTACCCGTTAAAATTAACAAACGCAAACAACCCATCGCAGCCCGAAAAGGCAATTGCTGGTGTGATTTCAGTGCGACGAAATAACATCAGAAACTGAACATAGAATATAAAAAAAAAAACTGTTGTGTGCTTCTACCAGTCTCCGGATCATAAAAAAAATTCTACGAAAATCTCGGGTACATAGATATCTTGCGTGCTACGTAGAGGTTTTGCTCCTTCATCGTATCAATCCTTGAGTTTGTATAAACTATGCCAAATTTATAGATTTGAACATCTCCTTCCCTGCATCTGCACCATCTTCAAATTCACAAGTTTCCCTCTGCACACGAACCTCCAGCGGAAACGTTGTAATGCTTTCCAAGTCCGTAGTGGTGGGATCAGTCCGACGGTAGTGAAGGGGAAGAGACTTCGGATTTGCTGTGGCATGTACGTCTGAGGAGAACCAAATTGTAGGAATTTTGGACACCCCATCAGAACTTATGAGCCCGAATTTGATCTTCCGGAAGACTAGGCAAGCCATTCCATTGACAAGGGCCAAGCCAGGGACCGCGAGCATCCCATGGTAAACTGGGCCCAGCTGAGGTAGCTTCAGTACGACAAGGAAAGTGATGTGCGTCGCAACTGCAACGCTAGGGGTAACATTAATAGGAATTCGAATCATCCCACATATAGCGGGGGTGTACTCACAGGTAGAAATGCTGTCCGCTCTCAATCAATGCTCGTGATAGTGCGGATAATCCGGTACCACCAAAGAGAACTCGAAGCCGGGCCATGGGAGAACCCGGTACTATCGTATGGGCAAGAATGCGGTAGTTTATAGCGAGGAAGATGGCGGTGTCGTTAATCAGAGGCATAATGGCCATGACCTCTGTACTGGCTGGTACAACAGTGTCGATACACTGCTTAGTGGGTCCTATGTGCGCTGCGCGCATTCCGAATGGGTCGCTGATACCTGCCCCAAGGACGCCGAGCCACAGAATAGAGAACACCACATAGGCGATCTTATTTGGGTGCCAGACCGCCGTTACTCGCAAGAAAAACAGCATTGCAGTGCTTATCTGGGTCAAAATAATGCAGATGGTAATGCCGAGTGTCAAGGCGTTGCAGTTTTCAACCGGTGCAACTGCAGTTATTGGATATGTTCAGTTCTGCAGTCAAGTCGAAGAATAATGAATTCAAATTCACCTGTGAAGATGAAGCTTGTGAGAATGAACGCGAATGTGGATGCCCTTGGTATAAGTAATCAGCACAGTAGATGTTCGGGATCCAGAAAGCGTCTCGAGATCACCTTGAAAAAAAAATACACAATCGTCGGGAAGCAAACGCTGTGCTTGAACAACAAGTCATAGTCGTTCCCGAGGTTTAATCCAATGTCCCACACGTATGCCTAAAAATTCGAAAAGTAAGCTAGTTCGTGTAGAGAGCGATCGATTCTTACTCCCAGTGCTGCTGCAATAACATATCGCGATACCTCGAATTGACCTGCGAGGGTCGGGGGCAAGAAAGCGAGGGGGGGTAAAAGGATTGGGCAATTCAGTTGCACTGGCCATGAGCTACAAGGGAATCTCATGGAGATTGGGCCATATATACTGCCCATGATCTCAATTATAGAGGGTCTTCCATCAGGAAAACCAAAACATGCAGCTATGGCACTGTGAGCACTTCTGCAGCAGCACATAGCACTATGTGAAATGGATGTACCTAGAACACACTATCACAGCAGCTCCATAGCACTCCACAGTGCTAGGCGAGTGTTATGCAGCACTGTAGAGTGCCATGGAAGTGCTGTGGAGGTACATCCGTTTCACATAGTGCTATCTATGTGCTGCTGCAGAAGCGCTCACAGCGCCGTAGCTACATGGTTTGGTTTTCCTGATGCGCCTGAGCGATATCTTCGCATGTTTTCCAACACTTCTTCCTAGATCATAAGTTGATGCACGAACATTTTGAATGTTTGATCACTATGCCGTAGGTTAAGGCCAGAAATAGAATCTTCGACAAGATGTATAGCTGTGGGGTGTTCAAGTTCATCAGCGGATTCGGGCAAAATACCGCTGATCTGGCACCGGTGAGCCCAATTTGTATCTTGCAGCATAATGACCAATTCGCGGCACAAATAGTGAGTCTCGCAACGTTAGAATAAGAAGGAACACTACTGAAATTGCCACCAAAGAACGTAGCGCTCACTGTTAGGAACATGAACAAGTTGAACGCGGAATGGGTTCGGATATTCCGGAGGAACGAAAGTTGTATTCGTGAGAGCAGGTATGGACACAAATATGGTCGGGCCGATATACGAGATGTGTGATATTTGTGAGGGGCTCGGCTTGGGCTTGGCCGAGGTTGCTTGAGATGCCAAATCTCCGAGCGCTGAGAGCCTGGAACAGTGGCTGGAAACTATGATGGGTCTATGAGCGGAATGAAGATCCAAAACGGCCCAAGCGTGGAAAGAGACAGGGGCAAAAATTCGATGAATAGAGCGGCGAGAGGTGAGCGAAAAAAAGAGCCTGGACTAGAACGAGTTGCAAATAAGTATGGAAACGTGATGCGTCAAGCGTCATTGATGCCAATCTTGAATGAAAGCATGACCCGACAAGTCTATCTCCGAGCGGACGAGTCTGGGACTGCGGAAAGAAGTGGCTGTGTAGATGTGATCGCTAGCTATCTTATCTACACAGCATGACGGGTGTCTCGTCCTCCACTTCCTTGCCTCCCACTCGCTAGCTCGCCTCGGCTGAGCTCACAAACTTTGTTCCACCGTATTCATTCTACGACTGGGATTATCGCCGCATCCTGAACCCCACTTCATTTTCATCCCTCGGCCAGCAGCAATTGTACGCTGCCCTGATACGGCGCATACTGTACTATTTCATTCACTTCGTTGTCACGCGTCACACCCACTTTTTTTTTATTGCGGCAATAATTTTTTCTTGATTTGTCGGATTTCTTTTGGATTTTAATTGTATCAAAAATTCCGAATCGAACGCGAATTGATCGAAATAGTACAGTATCGTCGTACCCTCGCCTAGACCGTGGCCGACAATCTAATTTGGGATGCTGATCATGTACCATCTACACCCTCAGCACGACGAGGATTGCGAGGAAAATGACGCAGGTGATATCGAGCATGCACTAGATATCGTCCGGGACTGGTGGGAAGACCAGTGGAGATCTGGGGAAGAGTGGATCAAAGATCCTTTGGTCGCGATGGTTCAGACGGGCAATGTCTCGCATTTGCCTTGGTATTCCTCGCCAGAGCCTATCGTTACCAAGATTGTGTTTATACTGGCCACGGTCCCGCCGGCGCATTTTCGATACAACTCCCAACATATTCTTGTGTAACTCTAACCCCAACACCTTCCGACTGGACGCTTGCAAGCAGGCAGCCCCTCCGAGGCGACACCGACTCCGACTTCAAGTCCGCGTCTGATATGACCTCTCCAGCTTCCAGATTGCATCCGTCGAAAGATACTTCAACTTATGACTGTCTCGACCGTGACGGCCACTACCCACTGCGGCGAAGATACATCGATGTGCTTCGCGCGCAGGGAACCGACACCCAGTGCGCCGCTCCCGCTCTGTGGCTTTTCTTCCCACCGAGCAGAACAACACGCAACCTGCCATACGCGTCGCGTCTCCGACGTTGTTCAATCTCTTTCTGTGCGCGCTTGAACTCCTTCAGCCTCTCGCTTCAACATCAAGACTTTTATATACGGTTCAGAGACTAGCCCCCTAATTATTCACAACTCAAGAGGAATCTATGAAAATCTCGGGCATATAGTCCTAGTTTTTTGCTGCTTCCTCACAAAAAATCACTCGTATTAATTATGCCGAATCTATAGTTTGGGGAATCTCTCGGCTCACACCACACCACCTTCAACTCCACAAGTTTCCTTCTCCCTACGAACCTCAAGCGAAAAAGTTGTGGTCCTTTCCGGATCCGAGGTAGTGGGATCAGTGTGACGAAAGTAAAGGGGAAGAGACTTGGGATTTGCTGTGGCATGGAAATCCGAGGGGAGGTTAATTGAAGGAATTTTGGATGTCCCATCGGAACTTATGAGTCCGAATTTAATCCTCCGGAAGACTAGGCAAGCCATTGCATTGACTAGGGCCAAGACAGGGATGGAGAGCATCGCGTGATAAACCGGGGACAGCTGAGGCAGCTTCATTACGACAAGGAGAGTGAGATGTGCAGTAGTTGCAATCCTGGGATTGAATTAATTGAGAAATTATCCCATATGCACAGAACATAAACTGACAAGTAGAAGTGCTGCCCACTCTGGAGTAATGCCCGCGATAGTGCGGATAATCCGGTACCACCGAAGAAACCTCGAAGACGGGCCATGGAAGAATCCGTTACTATCATATGGACGAGAATACGATAGTTTATAGCGAGGAAGACGGCCGTGTCGTTGATTAGGGGCACAATCACGGAGACTTCGATATTGGCTGGTACGATCGTGTCGATACACTGCAGAGTAGGTCCTATGTGCGCTGCGCGAACTCCAAGCGGCACAGTAATACCCGCTCCGAGGACGGCCATCCAAAGTATAGAGAACACCGCATAGGCGATCTTGCTGTCGTGCCAGACTGCAGTCACCCGTAAAAAGAACAGCATCGCGGTGCTTGTCTGCGTCAAAACAATGAGGATACCAAGGCCAAGCACTAAGGCGCTGCAGTTCTCGACTGGGGCAACTACATTTATTGACATTTTTAGCTTCGTAGTCAAGTCAAAGAATAATAGCGAATTGATTCACCCTCATAGATGAAGCATGCGAGAATGTAAGCCAACGTGGATGCCCTTAATGTAAATAATCAGCACCGCAGATCCCTGAAATCCAGAAAACGTCTCGCACCTTGAAAAAAAATACACAATCGTCGGGAAGCGAACCCTGTGCTTGGACAACAAGTCGTAGTCGTTCCCGAGGTTCAATCCAATGTCCCATACGTATGCCTGATGGTTCGAGATATAAATTAATTCGTGCGGATCGATATTGATTGGTCCGTACTCCGAGTGTTGCCGCAAAAACATATCGCGATACCTCAAATTGATTCGCAAGATCCGGAGGTAAGAAAGCGAGAGGGGAAAAGGGGTTGGGTAATTCAGTGATGTTGGCCATGAGTCGAGTTGGGATCTGGTGGAAGTTGGCCATATATACAGGATTTTGGCGTGCGCGATCCTCGCGAGTCACAGCCGTGCCCGATGTTTTCGGGAATAGGCACATACCAAAGCAGATTGATTGTCATGAGGCAGATTAAGGCCAGAAATTTTGGGGTCTTCAACAAAAATAGCTATGGAGTGCTCATGATCACTAATCCGATACTAGACGGGCCGAGGGAGCTTGAAGGGAGCCATCTATGTCTCGCACCATAATGACTATCTCGCGGCAGATTTATTGGCCTCACGAAGCTGGAATGACAGCTAATTTGAAAACAATAGACACTTTATTTTCGAGCAAAAGAAAGATTCGGCTAAGTTCAGCCCAAGTTTGTGGAGCTCAATTAAACCATAGTCACAATGCCTTGCCGAACTCTGGCGAGAACTTAGCTGAACTGTGCTCGAAGATAAAAAAAGTCTATCGTTTTCAAATTAGTTGGAAATGTGGCACCAAAAGAACGTAGTACTGGGAACACCAACAAATCGAACGCCAAATGTTTTCGGATATTCCGAAGAGATCGGAAAGATGTAGCCCAAGCGCGAAAAGGAAGGACCCCATTTGGGGCAAAATTCGATGAATTGAGGAGGAAGCGAGCGAACTAAGATAGAGACCTAATGGCAGTGATGCACCGCCCATAACTTGCCCATGGCCTGGCACAGCGTGGGCGATGTCTGCTGGAACGAACACAGATAGAAAATACTAAGGCGGCGAAACACGAAGTTCTTCGAAGATTGATCACCATGACGCAGAGTATGGGGGGTTTCCACAAGAATTCTGAATAGTTGTGGAGTGCTCAATGATTCGACACCCGACGAGCTAAAGGGAGCCATTGCCACCAGATTTGTATCTCGCAGCATATGACCATCGCGGCACACAAATGATGAACCTCGCAAGGCTGCAACGAAAAGTGGCACCAAAAGAATGCTGCTGTAGGCTCGTTTCAGCCTTTTTCGTAGAGCCTTTGTGATTTTCTGAAGATGGTCGTTCCGAATCATGCTACCGCTGCTGAGTTGAAGGCCAACAAATTCGGCAACGACAGATTGTGGAGTGTTTCAGTTTGCAAAGATCCACCGGACAGATAGACAAGATCCATGATAATCGTGAGGGGCTTGACAAGGTTGCTTGAGACCGACTCGGGAAAGCCGCTGAGAATCAGAGACACACGGACTGGCAGCGCGGGTTCAACCAGATTCAAGTACAGTTGTTGAGTGTTCAATGACCTGATGGTTGTGGCAGTCATGCCACAGATTCAGCATAATGACCATCTCGCGGCAAAATTACCGGCTCTCGCGACATTGGAATCAATTGTGACATCAAAAGAACATACTTGGTACTGGGAACATCAACAAGTTGAACGCCGAATGGTTTTAGATATTCCGGGACGAAAGACATACTGATTCGTAAGAACAGGTACGAACATAAAGTACTCGTCGGACCGATATACGATGTGTGTGGTGTTTATAAAGCCTGGGGCTCGGGGCTGGCAATTGGTCGAGGTTGCGTGTGCAGCGGGAGATGCCAAATCTTCGAGCTCTGTAGGCGCGATGGGAAAGTGGCTGGGGAATCACGGTGGCTCTCGGGGACCCAACGGGCCCGAGCGTGGAAGGGAGGGTGGCGGATGGCATCAAATATTCGATGAATAGAGCGGAGGGAAGGGCCATTGACTCGAGGGCACTGACAGTGATGGGAACAAAGCCCGCGAAGCTTCGGTCCGGGCGAGCCGGACACGTTGGTTGATGGAATGAATGACGATGAGCCAACGGTCCTGGCCGACGAACACGACGGAACTTTGTTCCAGCTTTTAGAATCGCTAAAATCTGGCTGATAGCAAGGCATGCCCTACTCTACTGACATTTTCGAGTTCCAATTCTCGCAAAGGTGCGTCAACTGCTCTAGTTTTATGTCCAGTTTGGGACTTTTCTTGGCAACAAACCACCACGTGCACCTGATCGGCACCTCGAAACTTTCGAGGTTCGAGCATCGGGGCACGCAGTGGTCCTAGCTTCTTAGTTACCTTCGTTTACACTTAAAAAACACTTCAAAATGACCACGAGCGTCAGAAGCTCGTCTGCTAGATCGTCTATGTCAATATCCACGCCGAACAGCAGTATCAACGCAGTTAAGAAACCCACGCCCGCCACACAGTCGTCTACGAGCGTGTCGCGTTCCCGCACCACGCGGGCCACCGGGGACGCGGCAAAGATCTTCCTCGATATGACCAGAGAAGAAATGCTGGACGCCAGCGCCAGCGGCGACAACTGGGGACTTTATACGGCAACGGACGTTCTGGCAAGTCTCTATGCTAAAGGCTACGTATCACAGGAAGAAAATGAGTCGGGGAAGGAAGGCCACAAGGTGAGCGTCAACATCTCTCTCCTCGCCATGGCGGTTCTGCGCGTGGCGATGAGCCTGCCAACGGGGACGGCTGTCGCCGCGGACGCTCTACGGGCCATCGCTGTCGCGCTTCGGCAACGCGAGAACGACGCGATCCTAGACGAGATCCTCCAGCGTGTCGGTGTGATACACCAGCACACCGAGGAGCTGGTTGAGCGCAGGCCAGGCAATGAGGCCGAAGAGGGGGAGATGGCGGCGTCAGTGCGTGACGCCGCCGTAGTCTTGACGCGTACCGTTGCGGACATCGCGGAAACGGCGACGCGCCTCGAACGCGAAATGTCCGATGTCGCAGAGCGCGTGTGTGAGCAAGTCGTCGAGCGTGTTGGCGCGGCCGTCCACAGGACAGTAACAACACAGTGCGCGGATCCTCCGGTGCTGCCTGGGCCCAGCGCGGGGACCTCAAGGTCCTACGCAGCTGCCGTGGCCCAGGCTCTCCCACCTGCGAGTAGGGCAGCGCTGGCGAACGCGGCGGCTAGGCCGCGCCAGATTTGGATAGCGCACGCCGAGGGGAATGGGTCGGCACTGAAGAACTTGACGGAGAGGGAAATCGTGGAGAAAGCGCGCATGGCGCTGGAGCTCATGTCTCGGGATGAAAATGCGCCATCAGCGCCCGCGGGGACGAAGTTCGTGGGGGCGACCAAGCAGCGCAGCGGTGCGGCAGTTTTGCACATGAATTCCGACGCAGCTGCGCACTGGCTCAAGGCCAATATGCCAGCCTTCCTCGCGAGGATGGGGGGGTATGACCGTGTATAAGGAACGGTTGTACAACCTGGTCGTGAAGTTTGTCCCAGTGACCTTCGACCCGGATCGAGAGGGTGCCTTCCGAGTCATTGAGGATGACAATGCACTAGCACGAAGCGCACTCGTGAGTGCGCGGTGGATTAAGCCGATCGCACGGAGGAGGGGAGGACAGAAGTGCGCCAACATGGTATTGGGATGCAGAGATGCGGAAACAGCGAATAAGATCATCCGTGATGGTGTGTGGATCGACGGGAGCAAAGTCCCTGCACACAAGCTCTTGACGGAGCCAATTCGGTGCGTGAAGTGCCAGGATGTTGAGACCAACCACATCGCAGCAACGTGCACGGCGGAGGAAGCGTGTGCGAGGTGCGTGGGGAAGGACACCGTACAGACATGTGCACGGTGGGAGTAGATGAACTTGCGTGTGTAAATTGCAAGAGAGCGAGGAGGGAATACCGGGGGCACGGGGCGGCGAGCCGTGCGTGTCCTGTCTTCGAGGATAAGCTACAGCGTGCGCTGGAACGCAACCTGGAGGCAGCGCACCCCTTCTACCTAGCGGTGGATGATCCCGGCTCGTGGGTCACCCACGATGCCCTGGCGGCATCCTTCGCGACAAGGCAGGTTCACCCTGCTCGCCGTGGAAATGCGGGACCGGGCCCTAGCCCGGAGGTTGCAGCTAAGCACAGAGGGCAGATGGCGAGGGGGCAAGAGGGCCCTCAGACACAGCATGGAGGAGGTGGCATAGCAGCACACTGGGCAGCGACTCAGACCTCCATCACGACGTTCATGACGCGCAAGACCCCGGCCGGCACGCAATCGAACGAGGCAGGGGGAGAAACGCGGTCGGATGCGTATACGCATATGCACCCTGATCGCCGTGCTAGGCAGGAGAGTCTTGGCACCGGCGTCGTGCCAGCGGGAGGGGAGGAAAGCCCCAACCGGGACGGAGAAGAAGAGGAAGATCCGGAGGATGCAGCGCGGAGGGAAAGACTCCGGAAGGCGCGCGCGAACCGCAAAGCGCGTGAGCAGCGCCCAGGGATGGTTGAGCAGCTAGATGCGGCTGAATCAGCCTCCGAGAGGTGGGGCGACCGGCCGCTCCAAGACACTGATGATCTTGGTGGGGGGAACCCCGCTAATGACCTCCCTCCAATTCTGGAGGGGGATGAGGTCGAGAGCCTCATAGAGAACAATCCCACCGTGCAGGCTCCTGGCTCCCCCTCGAGGGTGGACGACCACAATGTCTGACATACCATCGGATGAGGCAGGGGAACGCCGGTTCTGCATATGGAGCCAAAACCTCAATAAGTCGCTTGATGCGCAACTTGATTTCATTAACAACCTCAGCCCACACTACTTTACAGCTAATTGCAGTACCGAAGGCGCGAACAGAAAAATTACCGTTTTGGGAAGATTTCGCTCCTCGCGACCGATTTGCCTATAACTCTCTGAGTTTTGCACGGATTGAGCTGAAACCTAGCTAGATAATTCGTACTAATTCATATGCAATTAGTGACAGAGAGAGAATTTAAAAAATATCATATTTTGTATCTCCTGACACCTGAGGCTCGTGTCAACATAAATTGGTACTACTCGGTTCAGTTCTTGTCGGAACGAGCTGATTTTTTTGATACTGGGCGCTTCGACATGTATGAAGTAATGTTATAGAGTTAAAAGTATCGATATTTCCCATCTGCCTTGTCCCTCTTCCGTTCAACAGCGCTCTGTACTGCCAAGACAGATTTGCTTTTATTACCTGATTTTCGAAGCGGAGAAAGTGAGTCAGAGTGTCGTATGGCACCCTTCAGTACTTATACCTCATCCAGTCCCAGAAAACGCGTGTTATACAATGGAATTGGGTCGCGTCGCGTGTATTTACAGTCGTCATCATGTCATGACTTCCCGTGATTTCATCAGTCCTGACTCTTCACTCGACGCACGTCGTCAGTGCCACTCAGTCCCGGTGGATGCCCAGCAAGAAGTCTCTTCAGGCAGTTCGCCAGTGCAAGAAGCCACTAGATATCAGCAGCACTCGACTTCCAACTCCTTCACAGCCCACTTCACTTTCGTCTCCTACCTCGGACGTGCCTGCACTTGAAATCCCTCCCTCTCCGGCGCCTATGGACCCTCCTTCGGACGAAGAATTCCCCCGCTCTGTAGCTGTCCCTCTCCGGGCCACACGGTCGAGCAAGCGGAAATCAGAGGTGACTTCAGACCTCTCTGATGCCGATTTCGCTGCACCTGCCAAAAAGAAGCCGGGACCGAAACCAAAGGTCCGGACTGTCAAGCCAAGCTCGGAAGGCGACTCTAGCGAGCCGGTCAAGCCTCCTAGGAAGAAACCGGGTCCAAAGCCAAAGCCCAAAGCCAAACCAGTACCAAAACCCAAAAAATCGGATAGTGCGTCTTTATTCTGCGATCCGAATGTGTATAAACTAATCCTACCTGCCAGAGGATGTTGAATCTGATGAAGAGGATATCGAGATTGTGACACCTGCTACCGTGACGCCAAGTATGTCTTTGCATCTAGGTATTAGAAGCGTGGGGAATGTCCTGATTGATTCACAGAAATGGTGTTCATGATCCCCGAGGCCGCCACAGAGGGCCACCAGCGTCTTTCAATCAAATCTTCCACTTCCTTTGACGATGCCATCGAGCTTATGCACGAAACAATTGGTTGTGTTGGCGTCGAGCGCAAACCAACACTCGCATACAAGTTCTCAACGGCGAATAAGACGGCTAGCGCAATCAATCTTCGTACTGAAGAAGACTGGGAGGGTTTAGTGACTGATGTACTCGCAAAGATAAAGACCAAGAAAGATATCCAAATCAACATTTCCGTGCTTCCTGTGAATGTACGTATATCGATTGTCTATTTTCCCACAATCTCAAACCCTCCAGTACATGGTTTCTTTGCGTGCGAAGAACAAGAAGAAAACACCGACGAACAAGACAGGTAGGGGCAAGGATAAGTTAACTGTTATGGACCTTGACCACAATGACTCGGTGGATGAAAGTGACGATGACGAAGATGTAGAAGCTGGTGAGAAGAGAGCATTATCGGAGCTTGATGCAGAATACCGTAAATGTGTCCGCTGTGGGCCGTCGGTGATGTGCAAGATTGACCGGGGCGGTAGCCACATCAGCTTGTCGTTTCCGCAGCGCCGTGCATGGGCCGTTAGCTTGGTAAGGAGCCATTTATGTCGATTTACTATCACTTATCATTTCATTTAGGCCTGCGGAACAAAAGGAGTGACAAAAACAACCCCGCCCGACGCTGGTGCCCTGTTCAGTATGTTCCATAGACCTGCCAAAGCTCCCACGCCGCCTCCGCTTCCGGTTCAATCTCATCCTCAGTATCCGTACTTCCCTCCGATGCCCCCTGTGGGTTACGGTACACCAGGCTTTCCCGGATATATGCACATGTCTGCTGGTCCACCCGCTCCTACGCAACACCATGTCATGTCAAGTGATCCACCTGATGATGCGGACGCATACCCATTGATTGTCGATTTTATCGAGACCCTTATCACTAAGGTTCCCCAGCGACAATCGCTTCGGGAAGCTGGCCAGAACCTTCGCGCTCTCGCCTACTATGGCATCGACGAACTCACAACCCTTACGGTGGACGAATTAGGGACAGACAAATTTGGGAACATTCTTCGGGGGGACGCAGCGTATCTACTGGGGCAAGTGAAGAAGGAGGTGAAGCGGTTGGATAAAGTAGCACGCAGCGCTCGGCTCTGATATACTGGTAGCTCAACATGTATATCTATATCTTGGAAGTAAAGTCGCAAATGCGCAATATCATGTTCACCTAAAAATACCCAGAGTGACGGAACCAGCCACGCGAGGCCTCGGCTGTGACCTGACTCAAGGCGTCGTACAAGTACACATATGGTGCAGCCTTGTCATCACCCTCAGCAATCCGCCGAAATTCTTGTCCATTACGTCGGATATAGTGCTTGATCCAAGAAAAACACTCTTCGATCGGGTTGAAGTCCGGAGAGTACGGCGGGAGGTAGAGAAGCTTGACACCTCTAGATTTATGGGTAAGTCATTGGACAGCAGCAAGGGTAAGTGACGAACTTGGCATCACACATCTCCTGAACATCATCGACATGGTGAATTCGGCAGTTGTCGAGGATCAGAACACTGTGTGGAGCTGGATAGGGATTCATGACTTGGAGCAAACCCTCCAGCCACTCAACAAACTGTTCACCATTGTAGCCGCCGACTTTCACGTGCGTGTAAATGAGGCCGTCAATGGTTATTGCGGGAAGAAGTGAGTAACTGCAACACCAAATAATTCAGATGGAAGCAAGAGCTAAAAAACTTGATTCGTACCGTATTCCACGTACAAAATTGCATTTTTTAGGAGCCCGGAGACCTCTGTACGACCACCCGTTGTTGCGATAAGTGGTCAGAATATTGACCGCGGCCTCATCTGCTGTGACAAGATACTCTGGAGGATACTTCCCAACTTCCAGAACAAATTCCCGGCGAGAATCTTCGCATCGTTCTGCGGCGGTTCGGGAAAGCTGGGAACAGTAAAAGGCGAGCCTCGATTATATATGGATAACTTACCTTCTTTGAGGTCATTCCGAGGCGTTTGAGAGTGCGGGTGATTGTGCTCAAGGAGATCTCAATCCCGTGAACAGATGCAATTTGCTCTTGTATTTCATCGAGATATAGATCTGGCGAATGGTCGAGCATCCCGAGCATCATCTAAGGTTTTTAGACGGGAATTAGCAACCGTGAGATTACACACATCAACAGCCTGTCTGGACATCAATGGAGCTCTCCCGGAGCGGGCTCGTTGCCTGCAAACCTCTCCAATTTCATTCCAAACTTGGCGTACACGCTGTACCACGCGCAGAGGCATATCCAGCATAATCACAATCTCAGCAGAGCTCAGGTGGAGCTTCTGAGACATGTGAATGACGCGCCGCTTCAAATCCCGAGAGTAGTGTTGTCTGAGAGGCACTGCACGCTGTTTTCTGGCCATGGTAAGACGTAACTTGCGACGTGCGTCGCGTGATGACGGTCACCTGTGACAACGTGTCAGGCATCGAGGTAGGGGCAAAATAAATTATAATGGTTCTGCGATGAGGATCCCACTATGGCTAAGGAAAATTATGTCTTCGAGAACATATCTAGCTATTGTACTACAAAGATATTGATAGTTTATTCAGTGTTCAAGAACAGTCTCGGCGTTGTTGCTCCGATGATCTCACCGTAGTGGGGTGGATTCAGGATTGGCCACAGCTCTGTGTCTCTGGCTCTATTGCTACGGTGCCCGATAACAGGGAGAAACTAGATTACCGCATCAGAATATTCAAAGGACGAGCAACGGATTTACATACCGGGAGCCACGTACAAACACAGTGAGTTTGGGAACTTTCGGAGACCGGGATATGGTAAAGGATTCGTCATGCCAAATAATGTTTATCTGGGCGTCAGCAGACCCAGATTCTTCCCTAATGCCATCGGCAATCCCAACCTACAGAATCAGAACTTGATCAGCCGCAGAGAGAGGTTCAAGAGAGTGAATTCAGGACTTGAAGTGAATCTAGGGTGGCTTGAGACATTGTCGAATCGCTGTGGTGCTGTCGTTGTGGTAGAGAAGAAAGAAGAAAGACACGCGTCGAGTGACGAGACGTGACTGATGAAATCACGGAAAGTCATGACATGATGACGACTGTGAATACACGCGACGTGACCCAATTCCCTCGTATAACACGCGTTTTCTGGGACTGGATGAGGTATAAGTACTGAAGGGTGCCATACGACACTCTGACTCACTTTCTCCGCTTCGAAAATCAGGTAATAAAAGCAAATCTGTCTTGGCAGTACAGAGCGCTGTCGAACGGAAGAGGGACAAGGCAGATGGGAAATATCGATACTTTTAACTCTATAACATTACTTCATACATGTCGAAGCGCCCAGTATCAAAAAATCAGCTCGTTCCGACAAGAACTGAACCGAGTAGTACCAATTTATGTTGACACGAGCCTCAGGTGTCAGGAGATACAAAATATGATATTTTTTAAATTCTCTCTCTGTCACTAATTGCATATGAATTAGTACGAATTATCTAGCTAGGTTTCAGCTCAATCCGTGCAAAACTCAGAGAGTTATAGGCAAATCGGTCGCGAGGAGCGAAATCTTCCCAAAACGGTAATTTTTCTGTTCGCGCCTTCGGTACTGCAATTAGCTGTAATCTTGCTCTACTTCAGGAACCCCATTTTGATTTCTGTGGCATGTCCCGTGCCACCCGCGCCTGGACCTCGGTATACCCTCCAACACACGCAGCTAATCACAGGAAGACACGCTCAATGATACTTGTTAATACCAGGGTACTGCGTGGGGCCTGGCGTACCGTCCCCATTGCCTCCCCCGACATCACTGCCATAGATCTCTTCGGCGAGTCTTTCGGGACAATACGGATCATCAACATCTACAACGATGGCGGCACCGATGACACGCTGCAGGCCTTGCGTGCCTTCCTGCGTACCCCCGAGGCCAGAACCTGTCCGATGGGCCGCCTGCGCTATATCTGGGCAGGAGATTTCAATCGCCACCACCCGCTATGGGACGAGCTCCGCAACCACCACCTCTTCACCAATCACAACCTGGAACTTGCACAGAGCCTCCTCACCCTCCTTGCCACTCACTCCATGGTAATGGCACTACCACGGGACATACCAACACTGCGTGCCTTTGGTACAGGGAACTTCACCCGGCCAGACAATGTCTTCTGCTCTCGCGAGCTTCTCCCCCTTTATATTCGATGTTACACTGACCCTGCTAGAATGCCGCCTAAGACTGACCACTACCCAGTCATTCAAGAACTTGACTTGCGGCAGATGTCGATAGAGCATGCCCCAGTCCCGCTCTACCGTGCAACAGAGTGGTCGGACTATCGGGAAAAGCTCCTAGCAACTTTACTCACTCTGGAGCGCCGAGACAGCTATGACTCTGTCGAGGCCGTGGAGGCTGCCATCACTGCGGTGGAGAAAGCTGTGAGTGACACCACAAAGGAAGTAGTGGAGCTCTCGAAACCATCCGCATATGCCAAGCGGTGGTACAGTCGCGAGATGAAGGACCTGCGAGTTGCTTACTCCAAGCTCGAACGGGAGGCTTATAGGAAGCGTTTTGTTCCTGAGCACCCGGTCCATGAGCAAGCACGGGAGGCAGCACGTAATTACCACAAGACAGTGGTGGAGGGTAAGGCTCGACACTGGGTACGATGGCTCGAGGGACTTGTAGAGGGACAGGTGTAGGGTGCTGTTTATAATTCCTCAGCCAATTATAAACAGTTTATAAATTTTGGCTTGTAAATAGGACGTTTATAAACGGGTTTATGAACACTAAGCGCCAACAGTGCTAAAATTTGAGTTTTTGGCATTTTCTTGCTGAAAGAAGTCCTCCGGGCCGCTTTTTACCTCAATCCACACCAAACTTCGCTCACTGGCCTCGTGCTGTCCAAAGCACTTCGTCCAGGGCCTGTTCGAAAAGGGAAAGTATAACGTTGAAATTTGATGGGACATACTGATTGAAATTATTACTAGATTCTACGGCAGCAGCTGGAACTTTGGTATCCATTGTAGAGACCTGCTGGTGATCGGACCGTGGACCCAGGTCGGACAAGTTTCGCTTGTTAGGAACTCCCCGGTCTCTACCATTACATAATTAAAAACAGGGACGTTGCGCCGACCCACTTATAAACCGGTTTGTAAACAGGTGTTTATAAACATGTTTATAAACCGGACTAAAAAACAGCACCCTAGACAGGTGTGGGATGTCCACAAGTTTCTCAGCACCCCGCCCTCAGACGGGGCGGCAGTAAGCATGCCAACGCTGGAGCGACGGGATCCGGGCACAGGGCGGGTAGTCTCAAAGGCCGAGACGAATGAGGACAAGTGCGAGTGGCTTAGGAGAGAATTTTTCCCGCCACCAATGCAAGAATCATCTGTTCCTGAGGAGCCAGTGTATCCCCCCCCAGCGTGGGAGTGGTCGCCGGTCACTGACACTCTCCTGCAGCGTGCCGCGCTCAGGATGAAGCCATACAAGGCCACGTTTCCTGGATCGGCTCCAAACTGTGTTATCAGAGAATGTACTAATATCTTACTTCCATTTTTAGGACCAATATTTCGGTCGCTGGATGAACTGGGTCACTTCCCAGAAGGGTGGGCCGACCTCCACATTGCTGTGCTTCGCAAGCCGGGGAAGGGGGACTATTCGGACCCCGGGGCTTACCGCCCTATTGCCCTAACCAAAGGCTTTGCACGCTGGTGGTATGCAGCAAAAAACGCTACAGCACACAGCAGAAGCAGAGCTAGCAGGGATCCTACCGGCGAACCAGTTTGGTGCACGACCGGGGCGCTCCACCACTGATGCACTGCACAGGGTCGTGAAGACAATCAAAGATGCATGGCGCCATGGGCAGGTCGCCTCAGTCCTGTGCATGGATGTCAAGGGCGCCTTCCCCAGTGTAGACCTAGATCGTCTATACCACGACCTGCGGGTGCGCGGAGTGCCAGTCCAGCATGTAGATTGGCTGCGCCGGCGATTTGCAAACCGCAGGGCACGGCTTGCATTTGATGGCTTCATCTCAGAGCTGTTCGAAGTTAATGGTGGCCTGGACCAGGGGGACCCACAGTCAGGCTTCCTCTACGGCATTTATAATGCCGAGCTCGCAGAGATACCTCAGACACAGCACGGGGAAGATGGGGTCGTCTTCGTGGACGACTACACCCCTGATGACAGTGGCTAAGGACTTCAAAACCACTCACCAGATGATCGTCGACATGGCGAGCAGGAACGCAGGTGTGAACGACTGGGGAGTGGCCCACAATGCCAAGTTCGGGCCCGCTAAGTATCAGCTGGGGGACTTCTCTCGCCAGAGAGCCAAAGATCCATGGCACCCGGGTAAGACTATACCTGAACCTCGCCGTGACCTCCAGCTGGGCTCCCACATTATCAAGTCGACAGACTCGATCAAGCTCCTCGGTGTTCACCTCGACCGTGAACTGAGGTGGCACCAGCAGGAAGCAGCCGCACTTGCCAAGGGCGAAGCCTGGCTTTTGGGCACCGCCCGTGTTAAAGATATTTGGGGTCTAAAGCAGCTGGAGGGTTCGGCGTGGGAAAGGAGCGTGGTAGGCGCTGGATGTGCGCCGTGTTCCGTTGATGTGCGGACACTATACAATAATAATATTAGCTCTTCGTTCAGCCGTGGGTGGGGGTAGAACCAATAGAATTGTATGTACCTATACAATAATAATATTACTGTGGATATAATATAAGTATGAGGATCTGATATAAATGAATGTGGACGTACGCTCTTCGTTCAGCCGTGGGTGGGGGTAGAACGAAGAGCATCGTGTGCTACGTGGCTATATATAATGTGGATAATTACCGACAGGTGGTTCGGACGCAAGCGTCGCGTCCGAGCTCGCCTCCCGCGCCGACTTGTTCCGAATTATCCGCTAACACTCCCCCTCAAGTCGCGCGGAGTCCTCTGCACTGAGTTATTGAAATTTCGCGCGTACGAGGGTCTTGATGAGCTCGTCTACGGTGGGGTCGTTTGCGACGGCGTGGGAGTGGGATGATGGTGTTGTCGACAGATCGGCGGACGTGGTGGTAACGCAAGTTGATGTGCTGCGTTCGAAGGTGTCTGAATGTGGTGAGGCTGTGGTGGCTGCGGGATGGCGCGGCGTCGGTGGGCTGATGTCCCGGCGTGTATGCTTGAGGTTGGGTTTTGAAGGAACGGGGTCGGCGGTTGCGCCGTTTGTGTCGTGGATGTTCGCGCGGGTGGCGGTGCGTGGGTGTCGTCGGGCGTATCGGCTCGGTGTGGTCGATGGTGTGGGCCTGGTGGTGGCCTTCGGCAGTTGGTTGGGTGTACTGGCGCTTGGCGTTGTTGTGCGTTGTGCGTCGGCGATGGTAGAGGAAAGAGGACAAGGGAGGAACGTGAATGTCACGCATGTCACATGTACCAAATATGGTAACTTCCTCTTGCTCTGCTCTCTGGCGCTGGTAAAGGTGCGTGTTGGGCTGCTGGAGAATTTTCCGATGCTGATTTGTCTGAAGGTGCCTCGGGGGCTGAATCTGGTGTTGTGGCCGGCGTATTTCGAGCGTCGCGAGCGCTCATCTCGCCCATCTCCCCCTCGATCGGGACGCTCTGGTAAGTAATGTCTTCCTGCTCCCCCTCGAATCGCACATTTCGCTCAATGGTAATTTTATTTAGCTCTGGCCAATAGATTCGATGACCTTTGGCGTGCGCATCGATTCCAATCCATCGGCACGGCTTCGCCTGCATGTCGATTTTCGACGTGTGCTCGAGCTTCACCTGCACGTTCGCGCCGAATCGCCGGATTTGCGAGAGGTCGGGCTTGTTGCCCGTGGCGCGTTCGTGCGGCGTCGAGCCGATAGTTTTTGCGGTCTCGGTGCGATTGCGAAGCCAGGCTGCGTGCGAGAGGGCTTCAAGCCAGAGGGATGTGGGGAGGTTTGCCAGGTGTAGCATGGCACGGGCGTGGGCGAGCAGCGTCTGCAGGACGCGCTCAGCGTTGCTGCCCGGTGCTGATGGGTTTTGAAGGTGCGTCTCGTTCTCTCCCGTGGTGGTGCGGCGGTGTACCTTCGCCCAGGCCTGATATTGCTTATAGGCCACTGCCGCCTCGCTCTTCTTCTCCAGCCCGACTACAACAGTCTCGTCCGATTTGCCGTCGAGAAATAGGACGGCGTGCGTCTTACGTCCGAGCGATGGAGTCGGTGCGGGTCCCCAGGTGCTGCAGCGCGTATCATCGTCGCTGTAGACCTTTTCGTCGGAGTTCGAGCGGGTGTGTGGGGGCTCATGCTTGAGCATGCCCTTGTCGCATCCTCTGCAGGCTACTGCATCAGTGTTGGTGAGTTTTATACCGGTAACAAGGCCTTTGTTAATCATGTTCTGCAGGCCGCGGACGTCGGCATGGCCCATTCGGCAGTGGAATTCGTGCAAGGTGAGTGTTGTGCACGCAGCGTTTACGGCGGGCATGGAGACGGGGTTGGGTGTGGGGGTTGCTGCTGCATGTACCTCCTGTATGGGGTACAGGCCGTTGCGCTCGGGGACGACGAATAGCGTCGTGCGGTCCGGAGTGAGGACGTGCGCGCTGTCCTTCTCGACGTGGACGGCGTGGCCTGATCTGGCCATGCGGCTGACGGATACGAGGGTGAGGGGTATTTCGGGGGCGTGGAGCACGTCGAGTAGCATCATATTGATGCGTCGGCCGTTGTGGAGGACGGTCATCGGGACCTTGCCGCTCCCGGTGGCGTAGAAGGTGTGGTTGTCAGCGGATCGGATGGGGATGGCGTCGATGATGCGGTAGTCGACGAAGCGTTCGCGCGAGGGGCAGTAGTGCCGGTTGGCACCTGAGTCGAGGAGCGCGGTGAAGCCGCGTGAGATGATGCCCGTCTCCTCGAGCTTGGTGAAGTCGGTTGCGACGTGCATGGCGGCACTGAAGGCAAACATATAGTTCGCTGCGTCTGCGTCTGCGGAGTTGGCGCTGTTGTCGTTGTTGTCGTTGTCGCCGCCGCTGCCTCTTCCTCCACCGCTGTCTCCCCTGCCGTTCCTGTTTCCGTGACTGACTTCTCCCCAGTTTGTAGATCGTTGTCCTGCCTTGCCGCCGCCCTTCGACCAGCAGTCTCGGGCCCAATGGCCTCTGTGACCGCAGTTGTTGCAGGTGTCGTGCGAACTTGCAGCGAGCGCCGCGCCGCCAGATGGGGCGGTAGTTCCGTGGATCGCGGCGTCGTCGGCGTGCGAGGTGGCGGATTGCTTCAATGAGCATGTCGGCGGTGTAGAGAGGTGGGACGCTGGTGGGGTTGAGTTGGAGTGCGAGTTGGCGCATCGACTCAGCATTCGCGAGGATGGTGCGAATGTTTTCGCGCCAGCTGTTTGGTAGAAGGTGAAGTACGATGCTTTTCTTCTCCGAGTCAGTGAGAGTGCCGCCGACACTGGCGTGTTCGGCGATGAGGGTGTCGAGCTGGTCGAGAGTTGCGCGGGGGTCGCGTTCGTTCTCGGGGCACTTGAGTTGGTGCATCCGGTCGACGATGGATCGAGCGTGTAGCTCTCCCTGGTGCTCATACAGTTTGCAGAGCGTATTCCAGGACTCGCGGGCGGACGTGTGGTTGGCGATACGGATCTGATGCGTCTCGTGGATGGATTGAAAGAAAACGGTGCGTATCTTTTCGTTATTCATTTCCCATTCATCCAACTCTTTGTCGTAGGTCGCCATTGCCCTCTTGTGGTCGTCGAGCGCCTGCTTGTCGGGGTTGTCCGCAAGTGTGGGCTTGACCGGTGCGGTCGCGCGTCCGTCAAGGTAACGCACTTTCCCTATGCCGGTGATGTGCGACTTAATCTGGGTTTTCCAGGTCACGAAGTTCTCGCCTCGCTGGCCAAGAACCGGGAGCCGAGTGCGGCTCGTCGCAAAATCATCGTTGTCGCAACGGGTGTCCATAACCTGTTAAAGATATTTGGGGTCTAAAGCAGCTGGAGGGTTCGGCGTGGGAAACGAGCGTGGTAGGCGCTGGATGTGCGCCGTGTTCCGTTGATGTGCGGACACTATACAATAATAATATTAGCTCTTCGTTCAGCCGTGGGTGGGGGTAGAACCAATAGAATTGTATGTACCTATACAATAATAATATTACTGTGGATATAATATAAGTATGAGGATCTGATATAAATGAATGTGGACGTACGCTCTTCGTTCAGCCGTGGGTGGGGGTAGAACGAAGAGCATCGTGTGCTACGTGGCTATATATAATGTGGATAATTACCGACAGGTGGTTCGGACGCAAGCGTCGCGTCCGAGCTCGCCTCCGCGCCGACTTGTTCCGAATTATCCGCTAACAGCCCGCATTGCACGCGCCTCGCGTGGCATCTGTGCTCGCGACATGCGCAGACTCTACCTCGGCGTTTGCGTACCAAGAATGCTTTATGCAGCTGACATCTTCCTCTCTCCCCCCCCGCTTAACAGGACACTCTATGGTCGCAGCATGGGCTGCAGGCAGCGCGGGATAGTGAGGAAGTTACGCTCAATCCAGCGCCGCGCCGCGCTGGCTATCACCGGCGCCCTTCGCTCCACGGCAGGGGAGGTTCTCGACATCTACGCGAATCTCCTCCCTGTCGAGCACCTCATCGAAAAGGTTAGGGCAGGCGCAGCGCTGCGCATCGCAACACTGCCCACCAGTCACCCGTTACACCAGGCAGCCAGAAGAGAGGCTGCCCTTAAGCGACCCAGGCACCCCTCGCCGCTACACGATCTCATGGCGGACTTTGCTCTACGCCCCAACCGCATGGAACAGCTCAAGGCCGTTCGTTTCCCAGCCACCTGGCTACCGCAGATACGCACCTCAATACTTAGCTCTAAAGAAGACGCAGTAGAAGCAGCAAAATCAGACCCCTCTACGTATCAAGTATATACTGACGGATCCGGTATAGATGGACAAATCGGCGCATCTGCCGTGCTTTATAAGCGCGGCATCGAGGTCAACACCCTGCGCTTTCACCTCGGCAGTGATGAGCAGCACACGGTCTTCGAGGGTGAAGGAGTGGGTGGCTGTCTGGCCATCCACCTGCTCACGCAGTTGGAGACACTCCAGGGACCAGTGTCAATATATGTGGACAGCCAACCAGCCATACGCGCGACTCAAACCCTCACTTCCACGCCATCTCACTGGATATGGGATTTGTGGCACGACCTGGCCGCGGCGCTAGTTGACCGACACCCAACAGTGGAGGTCACCATCCGGTGGTCCCCCGGGCATGTGGGCATTACGGGCAACGAGCGGGCTGACGAGGAAGCGAAGCGAGCGGCGCAGGAGCGGAGCTCGTCACCCAAGGACCATTTACCCGCACGCCTTTGGCGCACGCTTCCCTGGAGCCGCTCCGCAACAAAACAGCTCCTGGATGCTGAGCGGAAGACAAACGTCCAGAAGGATTGGGTGGCGTCCACACGACATAAGAAGACCATGGCCTTCGACCCCAAACTCGCCAAGGGCTCATACATCACCCTTGCTGACTCCCTCCCTCGCAGTCTCGCTGTTTTGGTCCTCCAACTACGTACAGGACACGTCCCGCTCGCAAAACACCTTCACAGGATTCGGAAGGCGGACTCCCCCATCTGCCCCTTGTGCCGCCAAGCGGATGAGTCTGTCGGTCACTTCCTCCTCTGGTGCCCACACCACGCCGCGGCCCGGCAGCTTCTATACAGTGCTGCGGGCCCTGATTCCCTCGCACTGCACAGGCTTCTTGGCACCGGGAACATACTACCACACCTACTCCGATTCCTGGGCCGCACCGGGCGCTTCCGCAGTGTGCACGGCGCCCTCCCACCACCACCTGACCCCGAGAAACCTCCCCCGCGAGAGACGTTCAATTTCCTCGCACATTTCCGCATGCCCCAACGCATCACGCGTGACGCCGATCCTTTCAACGACCCGCGCGCCCCCCCAGGCCTTCTTGAGGCCTGGGCAGCGATGCAACTCGAGAATGTGAGAGATGACCAGATCCCTCTGCCCGCATAACACCCACCCTCCACCATGCTCCCACCTTCGCCCCCGCCCTGCTGCCAGCACAGTCCAGCCGTACCACTGCCGCCGCACGAGAAGCCAGGCCTCACTGCCGCCGAGTCCACCGTACCGGAGCCGTCTACGTAAATAGATTAGGCACGAGTGATGTCTCCGTTTTCCACTTCCCGGTTTCCCAGATCTGCATCTTACACTATCCACCAGAGCCTACCCTTGGGAGGCCTACACAAAACCATACCCTACGCCCGAGCTCACTTACTTTACCTTCTAGCTTACGGGCGACTCTACTAATCGCCTCCGTCCATCGATTCTAGTCCAAAGTGGACGGGTGGTCATTATGTCACTGTCGATACACTACATTGGTACACTCCGTAGAATAAGTTGTGTAGAAGAATGCCTAACATGCCGTGCGCGGCCAGGGGCAAATAAAATTGGAGTCAAAAAAAAAAAAAAAAAAAAAAAAATGTCCAGTTTCCAATCCTGTCATTACCAGAACTTCTCTTGAATCATTCCCGACGACCAAGTGTCCCGTTCATCGCGCCTTTTGACCGACCTTTCGTTGGCCAGGTCCTCGCCACTCCCATTTCTCTGACAGACTGGAGACGCTGTGTACCGCAAGGCAGACTTGCACAGGCTGACAGACTCCGAGTCTCTCAATGCAGTCAATTATTTCGCACTCTTCCTAGAGTCTTATGTCTCGTTCTATGACTCGGAGTTATCGCCTCATCCCGGCTCCCGCTTCCCCAGCAACATCTTCATCCCTCGGCCAGCAGCACTATATGCTGCCATGATACGGCTGACCCCGCCTGAACCGTGGCCGACAATCTCTCGTCACAGAACTTGGAATGCCCGTCATGTGCCATCTATACCCTCACCACGACGAGGATGGCGAGGAAAATGACGGAGCTGACCTCGAGCATGCACCGGATATCATCGGGGACTGGTGGGAAGACTGGAGATTTAGTGAAGAGTGGATCAGCGATGCATTGGTCGCGATGGTTCAGCTGGGCAATGTCTTGCATTTGCCTTGGTCTTCCTCATCAGAGTCTAATGTAACAAGATCGTGCCCATCATCCCGTCAGCACACTTTCGATACAACTCCCAGCATATTCTTGCGTAACTCCAACCCCAGCACCTTCCAGCTTGACGCTTGCAAGCAGGCAGCGGCTCCGACGCGATACCGACCTCGAGTCCGTGTCTGAGTCGATCTCTTCAGCTTCCAGACTGCATCCGTCGAAAGATACTTCAACTTTTGACTCTCTCGACCGTGACGATCTTGCACTACCCACTACGGCGAAGATACATCGATACGCGTCGCGCGCAGGACACCGGCACTCTACAAGCCGCCCCCGTTTTGTGGCTTTTCTTCGCACCGAGCAGGAACAACACGCGCCCGGTGTACATCGCGTCTCCGACCCTGAATCCTAGCACCTTGCTGCTTGCCTCCCCTCCGCTCCCTCGTGCTCGTCCGGTGCCTTGTGCAGGGGTGGTTCCTGTCCTTCCTTCCCATCCCGCTTGCGCGATCTTTACCTCGAATTCGCGCATACTCGAATTTGAGCCCATTCCCAGCGGCACGCCTTCGGTGCCCTCGCGACAACAACCGATTTCCATCGGCCACGGTGCGGCGCTGCAAAGCATATTCCTTCGGAAGGGCGCACCGACCGCAGTCGCGCCAAGTTCCGCGTCCCCCGCCGCCGCTGATCATACCGAACGCCGTGCTGAATTGACTCAGGCGCCAGCACCGGCGAAGCCGCGCGGTCATCATCTTCACCTACGGTGAACGTGTTCATTTAGCCCATCAACTCGGGGTCTCGGCTCCGCTGTCCGTGTCCGATCCTGAGTCGATTTGCGCTTTGCGTGGGTGCGAATGGCACTATTACTCCGACGTCAAAGCTCAGCTGGAACCGGCCGCGTTCGTGTGTGCATCGACGTCAACGGGGAGGGTGAGCGCGAGCGAGCGGTGGATAGTGATATCATTGTGCACGTGCGCAGGGTACAGTGCATTGACGGAGCGGAGACCGGGTCCAGCCGTTCTCGTGCGATTATCCCCTTCGCACTGTGTCCTTGAATGCAAAACCAAAAATGAGCGCTTGACCGCCCCGTCTCGGGCCACTTCGAATACCTGTGTCGGTGCCGATCCAAATTGAAACCTCGCGGAGCGAGCAGTGAGCACTTGCAACGCAAACCCAAAATGTGGCAGTCATGACCAGTCAAAACATCAGAATCTACAGCAAATCCGAAACCGGCCGCGGCGGCCTGGACTGTCTCGACCAGCGAGTCAGTCGCAAAACACGGAGGACGCCCAAGGTTCGCGTCTCTGCGCTAGCGTCGATTGTCGGACTCGAGCTTGTATCGTAGCGCTCTCGTCTTGCGTATGGCACACTTCGAATCTATGGGCCGGTGTCCAACAGCATACGGCACTGGCGCGGGATACACACGAGACCGCATCGGCATCGCATCTCCCTGGTTCCTAGCCGTCTGTTCCAAGCCATCGACGAGTACACGGTGCAGGATAGTAGTCGAGCTAGGTGCAGCTGAATTGCCCGAAGCTGGATCTGGACCGAGAGACAACGTGGTAGGACACGGGCTAAACTCCAAATCCAATTGGGCAAACGGCATGTATACGAGCGTACGCAGAGGCGCACTGGACAGAAAGATCCACAAGGAAGCGCAGAGGCTGTCTTAAACCTCCCGTACCAAGAACGCAGACGTTGTCTTCAGCGCTAGGCCGGCGACGAGTGCAGCGTGCCGCGCCTAATCGTAGCAGTACCCTTGTGCCTATGCGGCTCTACCTGGGTCCCTTCCCTCCTGGACAGTACTACGCACGAGGCACGATGTACGGGACACTGCATCTCACGGCGCATCGACGCGCGGAGGGGGGCGGGGCGTGGGGTACACGACAGCGGTAGAGGTAAAGTCAGATGAGGAGGACACTGTCGCGATCACACAGCTAAATGGAAGCTGCAAGCGAAGTGGTGTGAACGCTGTGTCGAGTTCGGAGTTGGGCACGAGCGTATCGCAGACCGCACGGACTTGCGGATTAGCGTGTGGAGGATGGCGAGCGAGCCCCGAGCGGCCATGGGTAAACAAACGGAGCTAGTGAGACGGAGCCAGCATCATCATCCCCGTAATCGACACCTTGAGGCACAGCTACGGCAAGGTCCTCGGCAACGGCATCCTCCCAAAGCTGTCATTCATAGTAAAAAGCACGCTTTGTCAGCGCGATGGCAGAGTACGTTCCTTGCGTTCTGCGTGTGGATGGGATACTGACTGACAGGCCAACAGAGTAAGGATCAAGGAGGCGGGGTCGTCAAGCTCATCCCATGAGTTGGCTGGCTGGCATTCTTTTTTATTCCGCTATCTAGATGACATGGATGCATGCCCGCGATGCCCTGGCGTTTTCTTGAATTGCCGTACTTCGCGTGCCAAACCACGATCCTTGCAGAGGACGAATTTCTCGATTGAAGATATATTTCAAGATTGTACTTGTCGGGTGTTTTTGTATGCGATTGAGGAAGACGGGGTATCATAATTACGAATTCGAAATGCGAGGTGAGGGGACTTGAAGCTTAAAGAGCGGGCGATCGTGCCTCCAAATTTTCTCTAAACCATATTCGGTGTTGCAGAAAACCAGTGCGATGCGATCGAGCCTCCTTTTTTGGGTGACATTTGGACTGATACAACGACCATACAGCCACCGGCCGAGTACGCGCCTGTACACGCTCAGTCCACTGCGGCTCTCGGGATCACATCTTGGGATGCATTGTGTCTTTAAATCGCACGCAGAACCACTTCATTGTCAACATTTTCAGTCTCAGGGCTGTTAAAGGAAATCGTCTGAATTCTCGAAAGCTTCAATCCCGGACCGCGGAGCATGACGCACGTCGGCGACTCCATTCCTTAGCTCTAGCGTGAATTTCTACTGATAAAGCACACGAGGCAGAGATACTTACCCGTTGAAACTAATAAACGCTAACAACCCATCGCAGCCCGAAAAGGCAACATATGTTTTCTCCTTTTGTCACACTGAAATCACACCAGAAATTGAAGAGAGAATGAGGAGAAACCACTGCTGCTGTGTGCTTCTGCCAGTCTCCGGATCGTAAAAAATTCAAGAGAAACCTACGGCAATACCGGGTATATAGATATCTTACGTACTACACAGAGTTCATCGGATCCATCTTTGAGTTTGTATAAACTATGCCAAATTCATAGATTTGGATATCTCCTTCCTTGCATCTGCACCATTATCAACTCCATAAGTTTCCTTCTGCACACGAACCTCCAGCGGAAACGTTGTAATGCTTTCCAAGTCCGTAGTGGTGGGATCAGTCCGACGGTAGTGAAGGGGAAGAGACCTCGGATTTGCTGTGGCATGTACGTCTGAGGAGAACCCAGCTGTATGAATCTTGGACACCCCATCAGAACTTATGAGCCCGAATTTGATCCTCCGGAAGACTAGGCAAGCCATTCCATTGACAAGGGCCAAGCCAGGGATCGAGAGCATCCCGTGGTAAACCGAGCCCAGCTGAGGTAGCTTCAATACGACAAGGAAAGTGATATGTGTCGCAACTGCAACGCTAGGGGGTAACATTAATTGAGGAATCATCCCACATATAGCGGGGGTGTACTCACAAGTAGAAATGCTGTCCGCTCTTAATCAATGCTCGTGATAATGTGGATAATCCCGCACCGCCAAAGAAGACTCGAAGCCGGGCCATGGGAGAACCCGGTACTATCGTATGGGCAAGAATACGGTAGTTTATAGCAAGGAAGATGGCGGTGTCATTGATCAGAGGCATAATCGCCATGACCTCTGCACTGGCTGGTATAACAGTGTCGATACACTGCTTAGTGGGTCCTATGTGCGCTGCGCGCATTCCAAATGGGTCGCTGATACCCGCCCCAAGGACACCGAGCCACAGAATAGAGAACACCACATAGGCGACCTTATTTGGGTGCCAGACCGCCGTTACTCGCAAAAAGAACAGCGTTGCAGTGCTTATCTGGGTCAAAATAATGCAGATGGTAATGCCAAGCATCAAGGCGTTGCAGTTTTCAACCGGTGCAACTGCAGTTATTGATATGTTCAGTTCTGCAGTCAGGTCAAAGAATAATGAGTTTAAATTCACCTGCGAAGATGAAGCTTGTGAGAATGAACACGAATGTGAATGCCCTTTGCATAAGTAATCAGCACGGTAGATGTTCGGGGTTCAGAAAATGTCGACGCCTCGAGATCACCTCGAAAGAAAATACACTATCGTCGGGAAGTGAACCTTGTACTTAAACAACAAGGCATAATCGTTTCCGAGGTTTAATCCAATGTCCCACACGTATGCCTAAAAATTCGAAAAGTAAGCTAGTTCGTGCAGAGAGCGATCGATTCTTACTCCCAGTGTTGCTGCAATGACGTATCGTGAGACCTCGAATTGACCTGCGACGCTTGGGGGCAAGAAAGCGAGGGGGGTAAAAGGATTGGGCAATTCCGTTATACTGGCCATGAGCTACGTGGGGATCTCGTGGAGGTTGGGCCATATATACGGTCCACGATCTCAATCACAAAACTCAACGGAGGGGTGTTCCTGAGCTGGGCGATATCTTCGGATGTTTTCGAACACTTCTTCCTAGAACCCAAGCTGATGCACGAATATTTTGAATGGTTGATCACTGTGCCACAGATTAAGACCAGAAATAGAGCCTTCAACAAGATGTATAGGTGTGGGGTGTTCAAGTTCATCAGCGGATTCGGCAAAATACCGCTGATCTGGCACCAGTGAGCCCAATTTGCATCTTGCAGCATAATGATCATCTCACGGCACAAAGGAGTATGGCTAGTGTCATGGATTGAGACATCAGTTGCCCTGGCTAGGTCCAAGCCATCAGCCTAAATCCTAGGGTTATTGGTGCACAAATAATGAGTCTCACAACGGTAAAATAAGTTCTGGTGTCAAAGGAACACCACTGAAAACAAGTTCGACGCCGATGGATTCTTCCGGGTATTCCAGAGACGGGAGACGTATTTGTATGAACAGATATGGACACAAATATCTGCCGGCCAAATGTACAAGATATGTGGTGTTTGTGGGGGCGCTTGGCTGAGGCCACTTGAGACCAGGTGCATGCCAGGAAAGCGGCTGGGAAAACACGAAACGGCAGCACGGACCCAGCCAAGACACAAGGACTGCTGGATTCTACGGACGAAACGAGGACCCGAGACAGCCCAAGTGTTCAAAAGAGGGACAGTTGGCGGGGCAAAAATTCGGAGAATAGAGTTAGAGACGAGCGGAAGAAATCAGAATGGGTCTTCAACAAGATGTATAATCGGGCAGTGTTCAAGTTCATCAGTAGATTCAGCTCGATTCGATCCGACACCAGTGAGCCCATATTCGCATCTCGCGGCAGAATTGATGGCCCTCGCGGCGCTGGAATGAAGTTGGCGCCAAAAGAACGCAGTGCTCACTGTTAGGAACATGAACAAGTTGAGCGCTGAATGGTTTCGGATATTCCGGAGGGAAGAAAGTTGTATTCGTGAGAACAGGTATGGACACAAATATCGTCGGACCGATATATGAGATGTGTGGTATTTGTGAGGGGCTCGGCTTGGGCTTGGCCGAGGTTGCTTGAGATGCCAAATCTCCGAGCGCTGAGAGCCTAACTGGAAACTATGATGGGTCTATGAGCGGAATGAAGATCCAAAACGGCCTAAGCGTGGAAAGAGACAGGACAAAAATTCGATGAATAGAGCGGCGAGAGGTGAGCGAAAAAAAGAGCCTCGAGTCCGACGATGGTGGACGAGAACGAGTTGCAAATATGGAAACGTGATGCGTCAAGCGTCATTTATGCCAATCTTGAATGATCATTGATCAGAGTAAAAGCATGACCTAATTGGCTGAACCGGAGGTTTAGCTACTTACACGGCGGAGCACTTGCATTTTGGATCTCTTTTGCTACAAGTACAAGCAAGAAATTTGTCTTCTGAAATTGGTCATCATCGAAAACAAGAGCAGCAGCGAAGTGGCCAAAGCATTTCTTGAGTTCATGGGGTAAAGGACATCAATAGCTCCCTTTCTTTCATTTTTCTGAACTTTTTGGTCTAGTGCACAATTTATTAGCCCTCAGACTTTTGCTCAGTTGATGTGTCAATTTCGTTTAGTGTTCAAGCGGCGTCTCGCGTATCAATCACCATGTCTACACGATCACGCTTCAGCTCATTTCCCGTCTCCTCGCGTCTGAGCGGAGTTCAATGTGTGAGGGAGTTAGCTGTGGTTTGTATCTTCTTTTTCATTTTATCTTTTCGGCTCGACTGGTGGCGGTGTCCGATATTAGTATCCGCAAGTATCCGGTTACCAGCGGAGTTGGAGCTGAGCTTGAAATGCACGTGGTCTCGGACCGTGTTGTCCGAAGCCCCTGGCACAGGTTTTCGACGCGTCTCTACTCGCTCTACAGCTCACAAATATAACAGTGAGACTTAACGGTCAAAAGCACCATTATACACTTCATAATTGAATGAAATATACTTATTTGACTTGGCCACATCCACCAACAGAATAGATTCGGGTTGCTGATGAAAATGAAGTTTCAATATATCAGATAGTTATTTTGGTGTCTATGTGCTGAGGATTCGTAAAAGAAATGGTGAATGGTTCAGTCAAGATACAAGTCAGACGTGGCTGGGTCCTGCATGGTCACAAATATCGGAATTGGTTTGAAATAAGCTCAATGGACTATATGCTAGATTTGTCCACAGTATCAAATTGGAGTCATTGAGAGTGTCAGATATGATTCAATATTCCACAGAACCATTGTTTCATTCAGCTATTCTGAAAGAATGGTTGAGAATTCACTGAAAACATTGAGTCTGATGTTTGAGTGTGGTCAAATCAATTGCTGCGGGCAGGCCGAAGTTTGTCTCGTTTCAGCCACGGAGTAAACAGAAATGAACTATGGAATGCAAATATTCAAATTCACTTGTTGTTGGAGATAATCAGAGGTCGAATGAAGTGAATTGATGAAGCCATTGCTGGTGTCGGAAATCAAGTGTTTTATTGCCTGTGTGGGATCCTCTGGGCCGGTACCAAATTTAAGGAGCCAGAAAATTTTGAAATAAATCATGGCACAAACTCAAAATTTCACAGGGGAGAGAAGTGTGCTATCACAACCAAAGGTTCAGCCACCCGCCTCGTAGAGGCCTAATCCCATGTCATAAGTCTAGTCTCTGTTACAGAACCGATATATTGATGACGAACAAGTCAGTATCAATATCAAGAGGTGCGTGATCGGCGGATCGTAGCAAACGTTCCCACGACCACCCACCCCCCCCAAATAAGGAGATTGTTTGGTTCCAACAAATATCGGCCAGAACGGCAGTCATCATGTCTCCCTCTGTGCATACCACGACTGCTCAGTAAATGTTCTGCCAACCTATTTCAAACCTTCATGGGCTTAACAAGACATCTGCAGACACCAGTACGCTGCTTTGAGTTGCACAAAGGCGTGATCGGAGTTTGCCGATGCCTTTCACGTGGCGACATCAAAGGCCAGCACCAGCCGATCACTCACCTCTTGATCTTGCTCTTGATCAATATATGGCCTGTTAGCAATCACGCCAAGAGGCCGATTGATTACGCAATTCGGCGGCTGTGTTGGTTCATGGATGTTGTAGAACCGCAGCTTTCACTCGGTTCCTGCATCTCTTTTTTGCTTCGCGGGGCTTGAATTGTGTTTAACGCCACGATACGAACCTTTGCCGCATGAATTTTCATCAAGTTTTCAATGTTCTGTGAGGACGAGCAAGTATCGGAATGATCGGCCGAATCAGGCTTAGCTAATGGCTCTTCACCGAAACATGTATTGGTACTAGTCCTAATAATACACGACTTTGCCAGACCTCTCAGGCAATGTTCTACAGTGTTTTTGGCCCTGAGAGACGCGAGAAAGTCGTGCAATGGGTTGGATTGAGGACGCGTCGAGCACGCACAGCCACCCGATTGCGTAATCAATCGACAGCACGCCAAGAGGGGTGTGATTACTATCAGACTATAATAAGTCCATCTCCGAGCGGACGAGCGTCGAGACGGTGGGACGGCGTCGAGTCGTCGACTAGCTGGTATCTTATCTACACAGCATGGCAGGGACCGCGTCTGTCTCGTCCACTTCCCTCCATCCCACTCAGCCCGGCTCGCTAGCTCGCCTCGGCTGAGCTAGCCTCCTACAACTGGGATAATCGCCGCATCCTGAATCCTACTTCATTTCATCCCTCGGCCAGCAGCATTGTACACTGCCTTGATACAGCTCATATCGTCGTACCCTCGCCTGGACCGTGGCCGACAATCCAACTTAGGATGCTGAAACTACCTGCATTTATACTCGCTGTATTCTGTAGTTCAATAGACGTTGTTCGATCCCTTTTTTGTGTGCGCTTGAGCTCCTTCAGCCTCTCGCTTCAACATAATCAAGACTTTGACGTGCGGTTCAGAAACTAGTCTGGAATCTATGTAAATCTCGGGCATATAAGTAGTCCTACTATAATTTTTTGCTCCTTCCTCGCAAAAAATCACTATGCCGGATCTATGGGTTTGGAAATCTCCTGGCTCACATCCACACCATCTTTGACTGCATAAGTTTCCTTCTGCCCACGAATCTCCAGTGAAAAAGTTGTATTCCTTTCCAGATCCGAGGTAGGGGGGTCAGTGTGATGGAAGTGAAGGGGCAGAGACCTAGCATTTGCTGTGGCACGGAAATCTGAGAGGCCAATTGTAGGAATTTTGGATGTCCCATCGGAACTTATGAGTCCGAATTTGATCCTCCGGAAGACTAGGCAGGCCATTGTATTCGTCAGAGAAAAGCCAGGGATTGCGAGCATCGCATGGTACACAGGGCTCAACTGAGGCAGCTTGAATATGACAAGGAGTGTAATATGCGTCGCAACTGCAATCCTGGGTAGCATTGACACAGTTCAGGAATTATCCTACATACATGTAACATACACTCACAAGTAGAAATGCTGCCCACTCTGGATCAACGCTCGTGATAGTGCGGATAATCCGGTACCACCGAAGAAAGCTCGAAGCCGGGCCTCGAAAGAATCTGCCACTATTGTATGGGCAAGAACGCGATAGTTTATAGCGAAGAAGATGGCGGTATCATTGATTAGAGGTACAATCGCCGTCACTTCGGTGTTGGCTGGAATAACCGTGTCGATGCAATACTTGGTAGGTCCTATGTGGGCTCCGCGAATTCCCAGCGGGGCGGTTATACCCGCCCCGAGGACGGCGAGCCAAAGAATAGAGAACACCGCATAGGCGATCTTGTTCGGGTACCAGACTGCAGTTACCCGTAAAAAAGAACAGTGTTGCAGTGCTTGTCTGTGTCAAGATAGCGGAGACGCTCAGGCCAACCGCTAAGGCGTTGCAGTTTTCAACCGGTGCAACTGCAGTTATGGATATGTTCAGTTCGGCAGTCAAGTCAATCGAATTCGAGTTCACCTGCAAAGATAAAGCATGTGAGAATATACGCCATTGTGAATAACCTTGGCATAGGCAATCAGCACAGCAGACCGAAATTCAAAATCGTTTGGAGATCACCTTGAAAGAAAATATACAATCGTCGGAAAGCGAACTCTGTGCTCGAACAACAAGGCATAGTCGTTTCCGAGGTTCAATCCAATGTCCCACACGTATGCCTAAGAATTCGAGATATTAATTAATTCATGCAGATCAATATTGATCTGTTCTTACTCCCAATGTTGCCGCAATGACATATCGTGATACCTCAAATTGACTTGCGAGAGCTGGAGGTAAGAAAGCAAGGGGAGTGAAAGGATTGGGTAATTCAGTTGCGTTGGCCATGAGCTATGTTGCGATCTCATGAAGCTTGGGCGATATACTGTACTATTACGACCAAGTGTTCAGGTGACGGGTGACGGCGGCCTGTGAACTGAACACTTTTGGCCTATGTGACGGTGACGGCGGACCAATGAACACTTAAATTTTTGAAGCTCCAAAAGGGGATAAAGTCGATTTTTGAGCTGCTCAGAATTCGACAAAAAAAACGACCGAAATTACACGAAAAAATTAATGTTCCTCCCAAGCCGCGCGCTGATAACGGGGAGTTGCAATTTTCTAGCACTGGCAATACCCAAGTACAGGGGACAAAGCCATAAGTCACGGTAATTAATATCTGGAAGATGCTCGCTGAAGAACTGAGCAGGCCGGAGACCGGCTATTAGTGGCCGAGCTTTGGTGGGAACTCGAGCATTTTGGCAATGGAGAGGTGTGGTGGGGGGAGAAGATCGTATTCGAGCTCCTGGGGAATCAAGAAGTACTGGGCCACGATTTTTCTGAGCTTTGGTGGGGCCATGGCTATGTCGGAAATGTCGAAGGTATTTTCCCCAGATTCCTTGAAAGAGAGAGAGACAATGAAACTGAATTTTTCTGCAGTAACTACATACACATATATGTATAGTGTTGCCACCGTTCGGTTCTGAACCGAATCCTACCGTATCCGGATCCGAACCGAACTCGAATACGGGATCGGCGAGCTTTCTGGTAACATGGGCCGATTAGTGGAGTGAACAGTTGGTGAACCGGTGACGGTGACGCTCAACCCATGAACACTAGGCCCAGTGAACACTTGAGGTTACGGGTGACGCCCCGTGAACACTTGGTCGTAATAGTACAGTATGTAGACCGGATTTCGGCGGCGAACCTGTCCCGCGATCGTCACGGCAATCAACAGAGTCTTGGCGGGCACGGGCGCGCTAGGGTGAGTTCATTTTTGAAAGATGTAATGGTCTTTGGCTGGCACCGTGGGCGATGTTTCCGGATGAACACAGAGATAGAAAATACCAAGCCGAAACACGAGGTTCTTGGAAGATTGATTGTCACGACGCAAGCTTTCGGGCCCTCAACATCGGGTGCATACTTGTGGCGCGTTCAATGATCTGACACCCGGTGGGCCAAGGGGAGCCAAGCCGCCAGATTTGCATCTCGCAGCATAATGGCCATCTCGCGGCAGAATTAGGCTCTCGCGAAGCTGGAATGAAATGTGAGACCAACAGAACATAGGACTGGGTATGTCAACAAGTTGAACGTTGAGCGCCGAATGGTTTAATCCATCGGACCGATATACGAGATTTGTGGTGTTTGTGGGAGTTGGGATACATTCTGGCACCAGAATGCTACTGGGTTGAACAACAACAAGGTCAACGCCGTTAGATTGTTTCGGATATTCTGGGGTGTTTGTGTGAAAAGGTATGGCCCGAGACGAATATCCATCGGGACAAGATGTCGGGCTTGGCTGAGGTTGTTTGAAACCAAGGGAAAATGCGAAACGGCAGCGCAGACTCAGCCAGGACACAAGGACCACCGGGGCTATGAGCGAATCGAAGGCTCGAAACAGCCCAAACGTGAAAACAAGGATGGTGAATGGAGGATAAATTCGACAAATAGAGGGAGACGAGCCAGAAAAGAGATGGCGGGCGGGAACAAATCAGAAATGAGTCTTTAATAAGGTTTATAGTTGTGGAGTTTCAAGTGATCCGACAGCAGTAAGCCCAGATTTGCATCTCGCCATAATGACCATCACAGCAGAAATACTGGCCCTCGCAAGTGGAAATGTGGCGCCGAAAGAACGCTGCTGGACGTCGATAGATTGTTTCGGATGGATTGTTTCGGAATAGATTGTTTCGGATATTCCGGAGGGACAAGAGACGATGTAAACAGGCATGCAGACAAATATTCGCCGGATAGACAGGTGTATGGGTGGGGAAGCGGCCGGGAAAATACGAAATGGCTGGCCGCAGACTCAGCATGGGAACCACCAAGCTCCGGAACAGACAGAGCGTGAAAGAGAGCCCGAGGGACGGTGGTGTTGGAAATGGAGATCGCGACGCGCCGCTTGCACGCGTCACCCCGGTTACCCCCCTATCCGTCGTCCCCAAACTTGTATATAAACCTCCGTGTGTCGCATCTTACAGTAGCCTTTTGTATCCTCTTGCGCTCGTGCTCCTGCGCCCGAATACATCTTCCTGCGACTGACTCTTGTGCCGTGACCTGAGTTTATCAGGTGGATGAAACAAAATTCCATGAATAAGTGAAGCGAAAGGTGAGCGAGAAAAAGAGATGAGAATAAGGTTCGGTCCGGGCGAGCCGGCCAACACCAACCCCATGACCCAACCATGACCTGTTCATGTCACCACTCTCAACGCAAAGCAAAAAACGATCCCTTGTACCGAAACAGCTTCAAGCTACTTCATCTAGTTGAATGACTCTACCACCATGAGCCAGCAAGCCCATCTCTCGGCCCCAAACGTAGCCGACAAACACTTGTTCCTGCTACCACCAGAAGAACTGCTCCAGATTGCCCTACGCCAGTTTTCCGAATTAGGCACCGGACTGATAGAATGGCATGCCCTACTTCACTGACAGTTCCAACTTCCAATTCTCGCAAAGGTGTGTCGGCTGTCCTAGTTTCATGTCCAGTTTTTTAATACTGTTACCAGATTTTTTCCTACAACATCCCTGATGACGAACCGCCCCGTTCATCGCACCTTTTGACCGACCTTTCGTTGGCCAAGTCCTCGCCAGACCCATTCCTCTTACGCACCGGAGATGTATCCCAAGGCAGACTTGTACAGGCTCGCAGGCTGCGACTCGGTGCAGTTAAATATCTCGCACTTTTAGAGTCCTACGTCTCATTCCACGACTGGCTCGAGTTATCGCCATATCCCGACTCTCACTTCCTCAGCATTTTCATCCCTCGACCAGTAGCACTATACGCTACCATGATGCGGGTGATAACGTCGTACCCCTGCTTGGACCGTGGCCGACAAGGTCTTGTCACATAATTTGGAATGCTGGTCATGTACCATCTATACCCTCAGCACGATGAGGATTCCGGGGAACATGCATGACGCAGATGACATCCAGCATGCACTGGATATCATCCGGGACCGGTGAGACGATTGGAGATTTAGAGAAGAGGCCTTGGTCGCGGTGGTTCAGACGGGCAACATCGAGGATTTGCCTTGGTCTTCCTCGCAAGAACCTCGTTAGAAGGATCGTGCCTATACCAGCTATGGTTCTGCCAGAGCTCCAACCCAAACACCTTCCAGCTTGACGCTTGCGAGCAGGCAGCAGCTCAGTTCGCGTCCTGTTTCCACACCGATACGACAGCGACGTCGAGTCCGAGTCCGTGTCTGATTCGGCTTCTTCAGCCTCCAGACTGCATTCATCTAAAGATACTTCAAATTTTAACTCTCGACCTTGACGGTCTTGAGCTACCCACTACCGTAGCTACGGCGAAGATACATCGATGTGCGTCTCGCGCAGGACACCGACACCCTACAAGCCGCTCCCGCTAGGTAGCTTTTCTTCGCACCGAGCAGAACAACACCTGCACGGTCTGCGCTCTGTCTGACTCCTCGCACCTTGCCGCTTGCCTCCCCTCCGCTCCCTCGTGCTCGTATGGTGCTCATGCGGTACCGTGTGCGGATGGTGCGCTGTCCTCCCTCCCCATCCCTCCCTGCGCGCGATCTTTGCCACCTGCGTACTCGAGTGCCCAACAGCACGCCTTCGAGGCCCTCGTGACAACAAACAATTTCCATCGGCCAAGGTGCACCCGTTCAGAAGGGCGCACCGACCGCGGTCGGGCCAAGTTCCGCGTATCCCACCGCCGCTGATCATGAACCCTAAACGCCGAGCTGAATTGATTCAGGCGGCGGCGGGGGCCAAAGCCGCGACGCGGTCATCATCTTCACCTATGCAAGACACGCGGTGGTTGCACTCGCTCAGCCCATCAGCTCGGTCGGGGTCCGAGTCGATTTGCGCTTTGCGTGCGTACGTCTGGCACACCGTTCATTACTCCGACGTTCAGCTGGAACCAGCCACGTTTCTGTGTGCGTCGACGTCAACGGGGAGGGTGACGCGCGAGCGAGCGGTGGGCAGCGATGCCAATGTGTACGTGGGCGGGGTGCGGTGCGCTGACGGAGCGGGAAGAACGAGACCGAGTCCAGTTGTTCTCTTGCAACTGTCCTCTTCGCGCTGAGCCTGAGTCCTCGGATGCCAAACCGAAAACGAGCGCTTGACCGCCTCGTCTCGTGTACGGAGACCGCATCGGTATCGCATCCTCCAAGCTCCTAGCCGTCTGTCTTAAGGCCGCCTCGACGAGTGCCCGGTGGAGGCAGGCGCAGCTAGATTGCTCGAAGCTGGATCTGGACGGAGAGGCGACGCGGAGGTCCGAGTCGAATTGGGCAAACGGTATATATACGACCCGTGCTCGAATGGCGACCATTGTTGTGAGGCGCACTGGACAGAGAGATCGACCAGGAACACATTTGGAGAGCGCAGAAGCTGTCTTCAGGGTTTGGCCGGCGACGAGTGCAGCATGCCGTGGCTAGTCGTAGCAGTACTCGTGTGTCTGTGCGGCTCTTCCTGGACCTCCCGCCTCCCCTCCCCTCGCGTCACCGCGCACTTCGAATTCGACCCTTGAATAATGGTTCCGGCTTCGCAATACGCACGAATTGCACGAGTCCAGCAACAGCTCGTGCGGTACGCAGGAGGCACGACGCACTGGAGGCTACATTTCACAGCGCATCGACCCGCGGAGGGGGCGGGATACACGGCAGTAGTAGGGGTAGAGTCAGACGAGGAGGACACCGCCGCGATCACACAGCTAAATTGAAGCTTCAGGCGAAGGGGTGCGAACGCTGTGTCGAGTTGGGCATGGGCGTATCGCAGACCGCACGAACTTGCGGGTAAACGTGTGCAGAATGGCGGGCGAGCGCCAAGCGGCCATGGCAAAGATTTGGGTGCAAACGGAGCGAGTAGAACCGTTCCGGCTCGGAATTGGGCGTATTGCAGACGGCAGACTTGCGGCCTGGAAGCGGATTAGTGTGTCGAGGATGGCGAGGGAGTGGTTGATATGGCCATGAGTCCTTGTTATACAGGCACGAGCACGGTTTTCTAACGCAAATACTCAGTTAAAAAAGCCAAGTAACGAATGAATGAAAACATTACCTCGGTCTCTCCTCCGCGTTCCAGCTCCACGATTCAGGCCCACCTCGACACGCGTGATATGCCAGCCGGGGGGCGTACTTTGATCGCACATTCACGATAAGCATTCAGAGTGCACTTCGAGTGTTTTTCATTCGCCACTGTGTTGCGAACAGATTAGACTCGGATCTGGACAGCGCCCTGTGCAGGGGCGCCATCTCGCGCGGGAGCAGTAGACTTCGCTGACTTCAGCAACAGCACTGATGATTTAGAGGCGACAGAACAGTTGCACGGGATGGAAAGCGACATGACTCGTCTTGAGCAAAATTGAGCACGATGATCTTGAACGAGATACAAAGGACACGAAGCATCCGTATTAGCACCTCTAGAGTTCGACCACCTTGTATTTTCTCCGGCCCATTTTTCTGCAGAAATCGGTCAAATAGCATAGAAGATGGAAGAACATGGAACAGACTTTTCATATGAATAGTAGTCTGTCAAGGACATGTCGAATGAAATTTTATGGATGAAAAACTTTGCGTAATATACGTCCTCGGGAACCGAGCGAGTGCTCCCTGTGATGCATAATTTTTGTAGACGACACCCGGAATTCGAAATGAATGAACCCAAGATCGTGACAGGGTCCGGCTGGAGGAAAGCATCCGGGATTTCGAGCGAGCGGAGGGCAGGGGTGATCAAGGTTGGAAGGAAATGTGTGGCGGGGTCGTTCGATTCCACGAAGGGCGACAAAACCAATGATTCCAAGACCGGGAGTCGAATATCAGGTATTAGCTGTTCCGCGTCGCAAAGAAACAAATGACAATGGAGAAGGTTGGTGGCTTGCTTCAAAATAGCTGCGGATTCATACATGCATATCAACGTGAGGGATGTCAACTGGGACCAAGGTAAAATGTCGGTGACACCCCGACACTCCCACAGATGGCTGAACGCAGTCGAGGCACCTCAGAAAAACGAATCGGAGAGGGTGGAGGCCTGGTGGATTCGGTCCGAATTTCCATTTGTTTGAGCAGGGGCATTGTGCCTTGCATGGTATGGACCACGGACTCGGACGAAACTGCCAATGTGACGTATTCCCATCGCGCACGCCGCACGGTGAGCAACGAGAGCTGCGACACATTCGTCCAGATGAATATCCCACACGGACTCCATCGAGATCGAAAGCGGTAGATGGCCGGACCTGCTCAACCAAGACTTGATTAGGCAAAGTTGGGAAGCGTCTGCGATTGAAGAGTCCGGGACCAATATTCCTCTCCAGAGCGTGCGCATTGAGAGAGCAATCTCCCTCCACCGGCCGCATATGTGTGTCAAGGTGGTCGGTGACAGACTACCCGTCAACGGTGGAGGAGAAGGATATGCCGGAATGAATTTTCATGAAGATCTCGGAAGTGATTTCGTTGGGCAGCGTGAGCAACGGGTACGCGTACGAATCGAGACGCTCCTGCGTGCGCAACTTCTCGGCTTTCAAAGCCCGGATGGCTTCTCTGAGAGACGAGATCTTGGCGTCAATCTCTGCGATGTGGGCGCGGTCAGCGGCGCGGGAGGACGCAATCGACATTGTGGATCTAAAAGTATGCGTCAGCCTATGATCCAATCCAGACTCGTTCGACAACTTACTGGGTGTACTGCCTTTATCCGACGGCTTCAATGAGGGATAAAATGAGTTTCAAGCTGTCGGAATCACGTCGCGTCGAGTCACACACCCTTGTGCACGATTTAGAAAATCGCAAATCTGAGTCGTGCTTTGGTCGCGGTGGGCCGGAGACCTTTCCAGGTGGCAAATCGTCCTCAGATCTAAGAAACGGGCTCGTTTCAGGTTGCTGCTCGCAGTGAATTGAAGATTCAAGAAGGTCTCGAGATTTGTGGATACGCGTGAGAGCGCGTGAGTATGTTTCCAGTCGTTTCTGCGGGCGAGATTTTGGAATCGGGTGGGTTCGGTGCTTCCCTAGATTTGGTCTCAAGTATTGCGATGCATGTACTGAGCGCGATACTCGACAGGTAGTATACGGTCGTCGGTGTAGTCTCAAGCTTGAAGAACACCCCAAAAAGGCAACATGACTCTGATGCGTCCTCGCACTTCGAATTCTGAACATTCCTTCCTCCTCAATTGCATGCAAAATATACATCCAAACCATGTTTTCGGTGAACACTAGTTTCGTCTCTAGCCCAACTTGGAGCCCTGGTGACGGATAGGCTTGTCGTGCTGAGTGGCATCCACCTGTGCGCGGCCGCCTTCCCCTCGGAAGACTTGTTCGCCCTCAGCAGGACGCACGCTTCCCACGCTCGGCGCCGACAAAGATCAGTGTGGACAACGGTAGAGCTAAGCAGTTGAATTGAATTCGTAACGGTTTGAGCAAGAAAGGAGTAGAACTGTGAAAAATTGGACCTCAACTTGAAGCTTCGCGAACCGGAGTACTGTTGTCGACGAGGATAGCAGGGGCCGGCGTATGTAGGAGGGGAAGTAGATGTGTCGAGATCATGTTGGGTGCCATCGTCGCTGGATGGGGATGACTGGGTGCATTTGAGGGTCGACTATCGTGGAGGGGTCTACGTTCTTCTTTGAGGGATTGAGATTAACGGACCGTGACAAGCTTGCTCGGCCTTCAGCGAATTGGTGGGGTTCGGGGGAGCTGTCGGACGAAATATGTCCGGTACATACTCTATCTCTTTCTTTGCACCGGGTCGAGGATCATTTGTGCCAACCTGAAGGGCAATGGCATGACTGATTTGGAGGGCCGGCCAACCGAACGGTTCCACGGGAAGCAAAGCGACAAGAATCGTCTATAGGATGACTCGGTACAATTGAACGAGATAGAGAAAGTGACATGAATGGCTGTAGCAAAATTAAAACATTTCGTATCTTCTCCGAGCCAATTTTCTGCCAAATTGGGTAAATGGGATCGACAGTCGGAGAACATTTAAAACGTACTTTTCATATGATTCGTAGTTTGTCAAGGACATGTCGAATGAAACTCGCGGAATCATTCCCAGACCGATGGTATAGAAAAAGCTGGCATGATACATGGCTTCGGGAACTGAGCGAGTATTCCCTGTGATGCAGATTTTTTGTAGATCACACCCGGATTTCGAGATGAATGAATCCAGCATGGCAATTGGGTCCGGCTGAAGGAAACTCTCGGGGACTTCCAGTATGCGGAGAGCAGGGGTGAACAAACTGGGAAGTGCATTTGTGGCTGGTTCGTCCGGGCCGAAGAGCGAGTCACTGAAGGGCGACAAAACCAATGACTCCAGGACAGGGAGTCGAATATCAGGCACTGTTAGGTCTTCCTCTCCGCAAAGGAACAAATGACAATGAAGGAGGTTGGCAGTTTCCTTCAAAATAGCTGGCCATCCGTCGACATCTATCAACGTGAGAGATGTCAATTGGGACCAAGGGAAAATATCGATGCCAGCTGTTTCGCGTAGTTGGGGATATTCCCATATGGTGACTGAACGCAGCTGAGGTACCTCGCAAAAACGGATGGGAGACGGCGGAGACGCAATAAAGTCAGTCCGGATCTCGAACTGCCGGAGCAGGGGCATCGCGCCGTGCATGGTATGGACTACACATTCGTCCAAGACTGTTAACGTGACGTATTCCATCGCGCTCGATGAAGAACGAGGGCCGCGACACAATCTTCCCGAAAGAACCTCGAACATGTCCTCGGTCGAGATGGAAAGAGGGAAGCTGCGGGATCTGCTCAACCAAGATTCGAGTATGCTCAGTAGGTAAGCCTCGTTGCGGATCGTGCAAAGATAAGCCGGAACCATGATGGCTCTCCAGAGCGCGGGAGTTGAGTGAGCAATTGCCCTCCAACGGCGGCAGACGTGTGTTAGGGTGGTTGGTGACAGAAGACCCGTCAGCGGTGGAGGAGAAGGGTACTCCGGAATGAACTTCATGAATATCTCGGAGGTGATTTCGCTCGGCAGCATTAGCACCGGGTATGTGTACAAATCAAGGCGCTCTTGCGTGCGCAGCTTCTCGGCTTTTAAAAGGCGAATGGAATTCTTGAGGGACGAAATCCTGGCGTCAATCTCTGCGATACGGGCGCGTCTAGCTGCACGGGAGGCCGCGGTCGACATTGTCTGAGATCGCGTCAGCCCACCCTCCATTTGATATACTTATTGGTAAACTTACGGGCTGTGATACTTCAGTGTTTTTATCCAACACCTGCAATGTGGGAAGGAAGTGAGCACCAAGTTCACTCACGTCGCATCGAGCCACGCACCGGGAGAGTTATTGCCCGGAAAATCGCGACTCGCGAGTTGGTCGCAGTTTAGCTGGTGGAACTGATGCAGGCGACAAATTGATGCTCAGAGCTGAGGAACGGAGTCGTTCACCGCAGCGAATCGACGCAGATATCGAAAATTGGAACGATTTTGTTCAGTGACTTCAGAACTGGATGCGCGCGCGAATGCAGGCGTTCTCGCGTGTAGGATTTTTAAAACGAGAATACTAGTAGAGTCCCCAAGACTTGCTTCCGAGAGAGGCGCAAATACTAGAGATCTTAGTCGGCGAAGACACAGTTGCAAGAGCGCTGCCCGAAAAGGCAACGGATTGCAAACAAAGCCCAACAACTTTGCCCCTTTTTAAAAAAATGCACAGCAGCCTCCCGGACGAGATACTGTCAGAGATACTCTCTCCCGCTCTTCGAGTGTCTGATGCGGCATTCTCTCACTTGTCTGCCGCGGATGACTCTCCCTTCATGCGGTTCTGCGGACGTCCAGCTCCGCATATCTCGTGGTTTCCAAATCCTGGCTGCGCGTCGCGACCCCTCTGCTGTACAATGTCGTTATTTTACGCCTCAAGGCCCAGGCCCAAGCCTTGGCCGCGACCTTAACCGCCAATCCTGCTCTTGGCCAATTCATCAAGAAACTACGCGTCGAGGGTGGATATGCGATGTCCATGCTGAAAGTTCTCCAAGCCTCGGAGAATATCACATATCTCTTCCTTACGTTGGATGTCGCGCCGTCCGACAATGCGTCTGACCTGTGCTGAGGCCTTCCGTTGCTCGATCCCATTCGTGTTATTCTTGGCATAAGAGCATCCTCTGGACGCTCGCAAAAGCTATTGGAAACGCTGCAGGGCTGCTTTGCTGCCTGGGAGAACATGGTTACCGATTGCATACCGATGGTCACTCGCTTCTGACTTTTGTTTATGTGTATAGGCGGTACTCGAGATGCCACACGCAGACAAAGACAAGGTGCGAGACGAATATGAACCGGACACTGAGGAAATTATTACCGAGGCATTGCGCGCAGCGCCAAATGTCCGGACGTTGGTCGTCTGGGATATCTACTCAGCCCTGCTTTATGTGCCTTCCTACATGGGGACAGCGGCCACAAACGCATCCCTAAAACACATTCAAATCCGGCCTTTGCCACAATCTTGGTATTCGCAGAGCAGCGGCTCACAAATTTTTCCTGGTATGATATAACGGCTCGGTACCTCGCATCTGTACGAAAATGCCCTGCTGAAGGATTTGTGGACCGCAGAGGACTTTGCGGACCAACTGGCGCGGCAGCCTTCTCTTGGCCTCAGCGTCCGCTCGCTGTTTTTCGAGTATGAGAAGGACACCGCCCTTTTCGAAAACATAATCGCACACACCCCGGCGCTCACTTCTTTGCACTGCAAGGGGTCAAAATCGATTTCCTGGACGGCGTTCTGCGACCTCAGTGAATTCACCGGCTCAACGTTGCGCTTTTTCCGCGGCATAAGGATTTCCAAAGCAAGCGGTGCGGTGAGCCCGGAAGTCTTTGATCGAGGCACTCAGATGGAAAGAATCCACTGGCTCTCACCGGCCGAGTTCATGACCGATTCCAACTTGACCCGGGCAACCGCTTTCCAGCATGCTCGTGAATCTGACGGTCGATTCATTTCACGAGTATTTATGGAGGTGCTCGCTCACATGGAGTGCGTCCGAATTCTATACTTGTTTATTGTACCTGATGACTACTCAGGCTGCCGTCGCTGCGAAGCGCTGCCTTTTTTCCCACTTCCCGCGGTGGGGCCTCGTTTTTCAGGAAACACGGAGCTAAGCTGCGCGAGGTGACGGTTTCAGAGAGCCAGATCAACGATTCCAAGATCGCATTCTGGCTCGGCTGTCCTGCTATTACCGTTCTCGGTATCTCTTATGACGAGAGATGACACAATGATATACGTCTGCCTATGCGTTCACTCACTATCCTCCCAGCACCCCGTGGGCGAGTCTTGCCTTACAACCGATGACACCCACACGCACGTCCGGCGCATAGTGTTCATGGAACATTCTGACCATGAGTAATACTCATATTCCTCGCTCCCGACATCTTCGTCCACTCACTCCGTTGCAGGTTAAAGCAGCGGGACAGGGCTCAATTAGGTCGCTTGCTGGCCGCGCTGCGCACCACGGCATCCATCCCCGCGCTCCGCGAGATCGAGCATCCGCTGTGCAAATGGCCGACAAATGAGTACGTTTTCTCTTCCACCCCGCTCTGCCTTATATTAATTTCATTTTGCAGACACGAAACATCGAGTAGCTCTTGGGTAAAATGGGCAGAGAGCATGCTGGAACGAGACGTGCATCTTTGGACCGGACAAGCGACATTGGCGGCTGCGTCTGAAGTACGTGCCCAAGACGAAGCAAAAATGAATAGAATTGGTGGAATTTCTCTATAATGGCAATTCCATGTATGTGATCTCCCGCGTCGAGAGATTGAGAATCAGCCCCCGCGCGCAAGATTTGCCTCTTCACCATTCGCGCAACAAGAACACGAAAACGAAAAGAAGGTTACTCTTGCAAACCCCGTCCAGCAGTCTTGCGTTTGACGGGTCGGGTATCGGCACCATTGCGTTGAAGGACTGACTGTAAAGGGCGAAAAAGTGACACTAATCGTCCATATCATACGGTCTTGAACGGGACAGAGTGACATGAACTGTCTGTAGCAGGAATTACAGTAGAACGTATCTTCTCCGTGCCAGTTTTCTGCCGGAACCAGGTCAGTAGGAAAGACAATTGGAGAACACTTGGCACGTACTCTGAATATGAATCATAATCTTTCAAAGACATGTCGAACGAAATTTGAAAGTCATGACAACTTCTCATCGCCAGACGATACGTTCTCTCGGAAGTCAAGCGTGTAGCTCCTGTGATACATAATGGGGGAGGTCAAAGTTCGCTTACAGGGCCGATTCACACATCGATTCACGAGTCAATTCTGCCGTCGATTCAGATGTCAATTCCCGTCGATTCTCCACCAAGAATCGTGGGAGAATCGTGGTTGTCGCCGATTCATCAAGAATCGAGCTGAATTGAAGAATCGACTCTGGAGTCGATTCATCGATTCTCGTTGGATTCATGAGATTCGATGATTCTCGTGTCAAGAATCGACACCTGAATCGACATCAGAATTGACTGGTGAATCGACTGCTTAAGCTAACGTTGACCTCCCCTAATCTTTGTAGAGCACACCCGGAATTCGAGATGAAGGATTCCAGTATGGCAATGGGGTCTGGCTGAAGGAAAGCATCTGGGACCTCCAATAGGGGAAGTCAAAGTTCGCTTAAGCAGTCGATTCACCAATCGATTCTGATACCGATTCTGGAGCCGATTCTTGACACGAGAATCGTCGATTCTCATGAATCCGATGAGAATCGATGAATCGACTCTGGAGTCGATTCTTCGATTCTGCTCGATTCTTCGTGAATCGATGAAACCTCGATTCTCCCACGATTCTTGGTGGAGAATTCACGAGAATTGACCTCTGAATTGATGGTAGAATCGACTCATGAATCGACGTCTAAATCGGCCCCGTAAGCGAACTTTGACTTCCCCTAATGTGTGGAGGGCAGGGGTTATCAAGGTGGCAAGAAAGTCTGCGGCTGGGTCGTCCGATTCAAATAAGGGCATCAAAATTAATGTTTCCAGGAGTGGGAGTCGAATATCGGGCACCAGGTCTTCCCCGCCGGAAAGGAACAAGTGGCAATGGAGAAGGTTAACAGCTTCTTTCAAAATACAGTGCCGGACAATCAAAGCCAACAATTTTGTAATTAATTAATTATGAGAGAACGGCTTTTTTTGGAGCAAATCTGAGTTCAGATTCAGATTCCCAGACCTCAAAAGAGCTTAAAAACATATCTCCGAAGTTTTTCCCACGACATTTTAGCTGTGGCCAAATTTTTGAGATCAAAAATTGAATTGTGTGTACCCCTTTGGGGGTCGGAAAGACAAAAAAAATTAAAATAGATGTGTGTGCCTAATGAACATTAGATTCAATTTGCTTCATTGCCCTCTGTGACACCTTCCGATGCCCCCTTTGCTGCTTTACTACCCATGTGGCAGCTTCTCCAGTCAATCCTTTATGATTTGCATCTATAAAACGCCACGATCAGTTCACAAACTTCCTGATAACATCTGTTGGACAAGCATTAAGGCATTCAAGGGCTGCTGTCTTGGCTTGATCAAAAGTATTTTTCAATCAAGATTTGATACGATTTTAAATCTAATCCTTATCTGCTTCTGGAGTTTTCCAGTTTTGTTGATTTGATTCGCGAGTAATTGTCGGCCGAATCCCGTCAGGGTTATTGTTCATCCGAAACTATTTGCTATGGGGATAGCTGTGGACATTCAAGATATCAACTAGCAGACATTATATGAAAGCGGAGGGATCTACTAGTTGATAGCTGGAGATATCTCACATATCCCTTGTAGAAACACTATGTGAAATTGATCCTTTCCAATACGATATCTCCTGAAGACACCTGAGTTATCCATGATGCCGATACTTGCTGATCCCTTTGCTATCTGAAAGGTGGATAGCATCGGAAATAGATCCTTTCCTGGTGGTTTTCCTCAGGGTGATACTTGAGATATCATCATGTGAGATACTGGGTGAAACAATGGCTTTCTGTACGGTTATCTACCAGGTGGATATTTTGCAGAACATGCAGTGAGGGCGGGGTTTCTGGTTCTGGAGGCCAGATATGTTTTGTTTGGCCTTTTTTGGACGACCACGGCCTTGTTTGGACAACATAGCAGGGGTGTAGGTGGGGGAATGAAGTCAAGAAAGGTTGGGTACACATTGTGCCTCAAGGCATTCATGCTGCATCCATGTTGCGCAGCCATGTGACTTAATTATCGGCAGTCTGGCCCACATACTATCCAAAAAAGGAAAGTCGTTTTTCTCAAGGACGGCTCGTTAGAATTCCTCGATTTAAATGGATTCAGAAAGCGCTCGTGAAAAGGAGTCAATTCCTATTTTTTCGTGATTTTTGGGGTGTTTTTAGGTGTTTGGCCAATTTTTCAGGTCTGAAAACTAAAAATTGAGTTTACATGGAATCGGCTCGTGGAAGTTGAACCATATTTATGTAGATACACTGTTTCTATCATTCAGAAGCTTATTAGCTACCCCCTGAGTCTCACATAAATAACTCAAAAAACTTGTTGGCTTTGATTGTCCGGCACTGTAGCTCCGCATTCATTGATATATATCAACGTCAGGGACGTCAACTGGGACCAAGGTAAAATGTTGGTGGCATTGCGAAATTCCCACAGGGTAGCGGAACATAACCGAGGCACCTCGCGGAAACGAATTGGGGAGGGTGGAGGCGTAATGCACTCGGTGCGAATTTCGAATTGCCGGAGCAGAGGTATAGCACCTTGCATGGTATGGACAATGGATTCGTCCGAAACCGCCATTCTGACGAATTCCCATCGCGCACGGTGAGAAATGAGGGCTGCAACACATTCATCTGGAAGACTGTTCCAGATGTACTCCATTGAGATGGAAAGCGGGAAGCAGCCGGATCTGCTCAACCAAGTTTCGAATATGCAAAGTAGGGAAGCGGTGGTGCAATCTGAATAGTCCGGGACCAGTATTGCTCTCCAGAGTGCGGGAGTCAAGAGAGCTATTTCCCTCCATTGGTGACAGACGTGAGTCAGGGTAGTTGGTGAAAGAAGGCCAGTCAGCGGTGGAGGAGAAGGGTACTCGGGAATGAACTTCATGAAGATCTCGGAGGTGATTTCACTGGGCAGCATGAGCACCGGGTACACGTATGAGTTCAGTCGCTCCTGCGTGCGCGATTTCTTCGCTTTTAAAACCCGAATGGACTGTTCAAGGGACAGGATCTGGGCCTCAATCTCTGCGATGTGGGCGCGGTCGGCTGCGCGAGAAGATGCAGTGGACTGTATGTGGGAATGGCCATCCATATTGTATTCAACAGCCTTGTTTTCGCTTCCACGTCAGCGGTCAGGTCTGGCGAGGTGGAGGCGCGAGTTCGGAGTTGTTGCTGGAGAAGGTTTTCGGCGTAGCCCAGAAAAGGCAATCCGATCGTCAAGGCCATCAGGCAAACTTTGTCAAGCAAGCCCCTTTCCTGAGTACCAACCTGCAACGACGGGATGCGAGCGTCATCCACCCACCTACCAGAAGAGATACTTGCAAAGATATTATTTTTTGCTCTTCAAGTATCGGATGCCGCATTCTCCGCCTTATCCGTCGCTGGCGATTCTCCTTTGGTCGACTTCTGCGAGTCCAGCTCCGCATATCTGGTGGTTTCAAAAATCTGGCTTCGAGTCGCCACTCCATTTCTGTACAACGTCGTGATTATACGCTCAAAGGCTCAATCCCAAGCCTTGGCTGCGACTTTGGCGTTACCCAGCTCTCTGTCGATACATCAAGAAACTGCGTGTCGAAGCCGGATATGCCATGTCCATGCTCAAGGTTCTGGAGAACTCTAAAAATGTCACGGATTTGTTCCTGTCGGTCGACGTCGCTCACTGCGACAACGCCTCAGGCTTGTGCCGAGGTTTACCATTGGTCGATCCTGTCCGCGTCATTCTTGATATGCAAGAGTTATCCATGGACTCGCAAAAGCTTTTGGATACGCTCGGAAAGTGTATTCCGACCTGGAAGAAACTGGTATCTTATACACCATCTCCTTCTGCTCTCTTTGCTCATCCACACCACGATTATTCAGGCGCAGTTCGAAATATCAGATGTTAACGAGCCGCGGGATAGAAAGCACTCGGACGGCGAGAAGATTATTTCTCCCGCATTGAATCATACCCCGAATCTCCGCTCGCTGGTGGTTTGGGATCCCCACATAAACCTGCGACGCGTGCCGCACTACGTGAAAATAGCTGCCGCAAACCCAGCTTTAAAGACTATTCAAATTAGGCCCTCGATATCGTCACGACATTCTAAATCTTCTGGCCGAACGGCGTTGTATGCGGAGATGAAGGCAGATGCGCGGCCCGGGCTCAATGCACTCTTGGATCTGACATACGAAATGTAATATTGTCCTGTTTCCTCTAGTACTGTCGATCTCATACATTCTTCAGTCCCGTATTTCAGCTTCATCGAGGTCCCAGATAGTCTTGCAATACTTCCATCCACATTCGTGTACCCTGCACAACTGGCGGCGAATCCCGTACAGGAGGACATCATCTGGAGCCGAGTTTTATTGTTCGCCTTGGAGTCTCAAGCTTCAAGCACTGAATGGTCCCATTCTCGACAGCACTACGTGTATTTATCCCGTCTGGCCCCACTTTTGGTATGCAAGAAGTTTGCGGTACACTCAGACTTTGCATTCCAAACGCCCACGGCTCATAGTTTTTTCGTGATATCAACAGCAGCTCGGCATCCCGCACCTGTACAAAAATGTTGTTCCGAAAAATGAGAGGGCTGCACGGTCCTTCATGTCCCGAGTGGCACAGCAGCCAACTCTAGGGTACCGCGTCCGCTCTCTCTTCCTCAATTACAGTCGCGACATCACCCTCAAGTTCAAAACCCCAGTCGCGTACACGCCTGGGCTGATTTCCTTAGACGGTGGCGAGGACTTCTGCGACCTGAGTAAATCGGTCGGCTCCACCTTGCGCTCCTTCCGCGGCATACAAATCGATAATCCAGACGTCTCCATGAGCCCCGAAGTTTTCGCTCAATTACACCCAGATCGAAGATTTTCACTGGTTCTCGACGACCGCGCTCAAGATAGACCACACCCTAACATGTCTCACTCCAGTCACTGCGTTCAACATGCTTGTCCATCTGAGGGTCACTGTTCGTTTTGACGAGTCATTTATGACAGTACTAGCACATTTGGAGTGCGTCTGATTTCGGTACCGTTGATTGGATCCTGATTACTGTAGCAGAGGTTGCCCTCGCTTCGAACCACTGTGTTCTCTTACGTTGCCAGCCGTGGGGCCCAATTTTTCAAGAAACATGGCGCTAAGCTGAGCGAGTAGAGCGTTTCGGTCAAGCAGATCAACGATCCCGAAAACGCAATCTGGCTCAACTGTCCGCCCATTACTGTTCTCGGCGTGTCTTTCGACCAATATGTAGCAATATCTCTCTCCAATGCAGTCTGTTTACTTACTATATGAGTTGCAGCACCCTGTGACAGTATCTTGCTTGCCAACTGTTGAAACCCTTGCACGCCTCCGCCGCATCGAGTTTAATGCATGGCAATTCCCCCCTCCCAATCGGTAATCTATCGGTTGTTACCTTCAGCTTCACTCACTCTGTCTCAGGTCAACGTTAACGCGCGCGGATCAAGTTCACTTAGGTCAGTTGATGGCTGCGCTTCGCACCACGACGTCCTTCCCTGCGCTGCGTGAGATCGAGCATCCAATGTGCACGTGGCCCAGAAAAGAGCATGTATTCTTCCCTGCTCCTGCCCGGCCACATGTTAATTTGAGTGTATTTTAGGCGTGCGATACCAAGGAGCTCTTGGGTGAAATGGGCAGAGAGCATGCTAGAACGAGATGTTCACTTGTTCGGATCTGACAAGGTGCGCTGGCGGCCGCGGTTGAAATACGTGCCGAAGAAAAGAATCAACAATAGGGGATTGATATGATAATTGCTTGTACAGTGATACATACGACTTCGAATACCACTTCCATGATGTGTTGAGCTACACGGCGGAAGCTGCGCGGTAGTTCACAAGTTCACAAATGATGTGCCATTCCCAGGGTTGAATAATATCAGATCACGTCCCAACAATCGCGAAGAAACTTTGGCTTGAGTTGAAGAAAGGATATCGATGGTAAAGCTCTTCGCACAAGATCTGTGGCAATTTCATGGCGGTTGTCCGTATTTCCTCAGATTTCACAAAGACGCACGAGTGCGTTGTCTGTTCTGTTGATCGCGAGATGAGGGACACGTGAAATGGGCCGTATTGGAAAAAATGGACCACGGTGATGTAGATGAAGTTTCCGTCGGGCCATCCATTGATGAGTTCCATATAATACAAAGGGGTATGCTAAATTTGTAGCTTGGATATCTCCCCCGCCGTCTTCAAATTTGACAATCCCCCTCTGCAAAAGGAAAATTTGTATCTGTTGCTATTCCATGGCAGTGGGATCAGGACGACGATATGTAGTGAAGGGGAAGAGACCTAGAATTCGTCGTGTCGTGAAAATTCGAGGAGAGACCAGTGATAGGAATTATTATTCTTGATGTCCCGTCAGAACTTATGTGTCCGAATTTAATCCTCCGGAAAACGAGGCAAGCCATTGTATTGATCAACGAAAGGCCAGGGACTGTGAACACGGCGTGGTAAACCGCGGACAACTGTGGCAATTTTACTGCGATAAGGAGTGTGAGATTCGCAGCAACTGTAACCCTGTCGTAAAACCAATCCAGGAATTAATTATCTTCCAATAGATAGAATACATGCACCACTCACGAGTAGAAATGTTGCCCACTCTGAAGCAACGCCTGTGACAGTGCAGATAATCCCTCACCGCCAAAGAAAACACTTAGCCGGCCCCACAGAGAATCCGTTGCTATTGTATTGCTAAGAATACGGTACGTTATAGCAAGGAAGACGGCGGTGTCGTTGATTAGTGGGATAATAGCGGCGACTTCGATATTGCCTGGTACGGAAGTGGTGATGCACTGCATAGTCGGTCCTATGTGCGCTGTGCGAACTCCCAGTGGGGCGGTGATACTCGCACTGGGGACGGCGATCAAGAGGATGGAGAACACCACATACACGATCTTGCTGGGGTGCCAGACCGCGGTTACTCGCAAATAGAACAGCATCGCGGTGGTTGTCTGCGACAAGATAGCACAGATGGCCCAGCCAAGTGCTAGAGCTTCGCGTTTTTCAACCGCTGCAACTATAATTATCCACACGTTCAGCTTCACAGTCAAGTCAAAAGGATAATAGTAAATTAATTCACCTTCGTAGACAAAGTTTGTGAGAATGAACGCAAATGTGACTGCTCTTGCTCGCGAAATCAGCATGGCAGCGGATGCTTGAACATCTCGGGATCACCTTGAAAGAAAATACACAATTGTCGAGAGGTGAACTCTGTACTTGAACAACAAGGCATAGTCGTTCCCCAGGTTCAATCCAATATCCCATATGTATGCCTGGAAGGTCGGGATGTAAATTAATTCTTTAGGATGATTATGAACCGGGTCTTACCCCGAGCGTTGCCGCGTAAAGATATCGCGATACCTCAAACTGGCCAGCGAGCGTCGGGGGGTAGGAAAGCGAGGGGGGTGAAGGGACTGGGTAATTCAGTTGCGTTGGCCATGAGCTACGTTGGTATCTCTTAGAGTTCGACCTATATGTACGGGGCTCGAATTTTGGTGCTCAGCCTGGCTCGCGATCTCAATCACGACGTGTGCGATGGGTCCTGTTTTCACTTCAAATGGTTTGGTTATAATAGCTGGAGTATCGCGGGAAATACCTTCGGAAACAAAGGATATTTTCAGAGCGATCATCTGGATCCCCGCTTGAACACATGAAGAGCAGAAATAGCGTCTTCAACTAGCTAGTACTTCCGCTGTGACAACGGAGAAACAAGATGTGTAATGGCCGGGCGTGTTCACAGAACATAAATCTAGAAGGGTAGAACTGGGGGCAGAAGACACAATCCCAAGTCCCAGGCAGCGCTAGAAAAGTCAAGTTATGCAGCAGGTGGGTCTGGTCACAACGGGGGAAACTTGTATCGGCGAATATTGAGCAGATACACAGTTGGAGTTAGTCTCGTAGACATACGATATATATGAACGCTCGTACCTCGCTATATAAAAGCTACTAGAGGACCACATGGTGCGTTCCGTTGAGAGGTGCGAAATTTTGAATCCTTGGAATCTCCGCATCATTTGCATAATATATCCGATGTCCGATGTATTTTAGCTTCCCTGTGCCATCTGGAAAGTCTTAGTTGGAGTGTTTGGGGCCTGGGCGGCGGGAAACAGATCATGTAAAACAAGATCAAAATAATGAAAAACAGATTTTTGTGCAATTAGATCAATCACAGTGATTGCGTGGCTTCGCCGCCGGCCCGGGCCGGTCTCTCGATTTTTTCCACTACTTTTCTCAGATCTGGGAATCGCTGGTGATACCAAGGCAAGTCGAATGAACCGAATCTATATTGAGCTGACGCATAATCTCAGACTCATTATGTCTACCATATCCTCTCGTGCAGCTGACCGCGCGCGGATCGCGGAAATCGAGGCCCAGATTTTGGTCCTTAAGGACTCGGTTCAAGCTTTAGAAGCAGAAAAAATGCGCGCCCAGGAACGACTCCACTCGTACACGTACCCGGTGTTGACGCTGCCTAACGAAATCACCTCCGAGATCTTCACCAAGTTCATTCCTGACTACCCATCCCCTCCACCGCTGACGGGTCGTCTATCACCCACTGCGCTGACGCATATTTGTCGCAAATGGAGAGAAATCGCCCTAACGACGCCGGCGCTCTGGAGAGCGTTATCATTGCCACTGGATTTGGACGAGAATGGCCGACTTTGTATCCTCCAATCTTGGCTCAGCAGATCCGGGTGTTTACCTCTGTCCTTCAAAATGGATATATGGGAAGACGTACGTGACGAGGAGTTCGAGGCTCTTGTCATTCACTGCGCGCGATGGGAATACGTGACATTAGCAGTTGACGAAAGGGCTGGGCATACAATCCAAGCCGCGATGCCGCTCCTCCGGTACTTTGATTTACGGCTCTGCGGTTACGGCGTGAAGGGTCCTCAAACGCGGTTTCGCGAGGTACCTCGGCTGCGTTCGGTCACCTTGCAGCAAAGTGATAACCTTACCGACGATTTTTTGCCGTGGGCACAATTGACGTCGCTGACATTGGTTTCCCGCCTTTTGGACGATTGCATGCCTATCTTACGACATACCGTCAATCTCGTCCATTGCCATCTGTCGCTCTCCAGCGGCCCTAGTGGGCCCGTGCTTAAAATTCGACTTCCGTTTTTGAAGTCACTGAGTTTCACCCAGCTTGCCGATTACTCGGACGACTACGGCGAGCCGGTAGTGACGCGGTTTCTCAAATGCTTAATCACCCCTGCACTTCGCACACTCTATATCCCGGAGACAATCATCCAACCGGACCCCGTGAATGCACTAGGTGTATTCGTCTCAAACTCCGGATGTCGCTTGCAACGTTTATGCATCATCGGCAGTCCTCGCCGAGTGCATAGAGATGTGTATCTCCAAGCATTTCCCAATATTCCCGAGCTTTCGTTCGACAAGTCTCTATCAGATTACGAGTCATATTCACAGTGCGTGTCCAGTCTTTCATTGTGCATTCTACTCACTTGGGTTCAATAGAATATTAGCCCACGAAAAATATATTCTGTGATCTTAGACTGGCTTCTCGATCCCAGTTCAATTTCTTAATTCTGGTCCGTTTGTCCAGCCCCACACCCAGCTGTGTCACTGTTTCTCCCATGTTGCACAAGCTTAAAGTTATACCGCTCTACATCACACCTTAGGTTTACTGCGTAGTCAAGCAAGTTAGATTAGAATACTACAGAAGATGCAGAACCTCGTGCGACCAATATGAATCCACAGCCTTTGTAAACTGAGATCCTTCTTGTTCGATTTGGAGACTTCTCAGGATTAGACTCGGACCTCCCTTGCTCAAGAGTCTTTCCGAGCTCAGTTGCGTTTTTAGACTTCTTGAAGTTGCGGCGGCGTCGCGCACCTATTTTCCAGCACTTCCAGCTTCAAGTAAAATCTGGAGCTAAAAAAAAACAATCCGGATCCCAGTAACGTATACGGAATCGGAAAGACAAACTTCCGGCGCCGTCTGTGGTGAACCGCGTAGGTAGGTAGATTTACACGGCGCGAATCGGGAACATGAGCTTGATCCCAAGTGACGCGACGACGGTGACGTGGATCTCACGCGGATTGTGACTTCCGTGTTTGTGACATCCCATTTTTCACTTTCACGTCATGCAGCAATATGGCAAAGAACGAGATGCAGAGCAAGACGCGACCGGTATGCCACTCCACTCCATTTACTCCTTTCCTGATCACATTCGTTCGCAGAGCAAACAACAGACCCCGGTTTCATCACGTTTTTCGGGAATCTGCCAAAGAAATCGCCCGAGACTGGGACGCTGCGCCTCTTCTACCGTCCGACTGAAGACTATTACCAATCGTATGGTGCCGATGCCCTTTTCGTTGCCACCAACGTGTTCCACACACAGTCGGTGATCAAATACCTTGGCAGCGGAGGGCGCGCAGCGGGGCTGCCGTGCGTCAGTCTGAAGGCCTCGGTCGCGCAGACATTGCTGCGTGATGCGCTTACCAGCAAGCAGCTCAGGGTGGAAATATGGGTACCGGAAAGCGGACAGGGAAAGAAATGTACCAAATTTCGACTGGACAAAGAGGTGAGCGAGGAGATCTCGTCCGAGTGTTCGGATCTTAACTTTACATAGGCCTCGCCAGGGAACCTCCAAGCCGTCGAGGAGCTACTTTTTGGACGCGGCTCCGACCTGCTCACGCCGCCCGTCGTGATGGCAATCAAAATTGTCTCTTCAGCTGCAGCCAAGACCAAAACGCTTGGTGTCGCGTTTGCGGACCCGACCGTGCGCGAGCTTGGTGTTGCGGACTTTGTCGATAACGACCTGTTTTCAAACTTGGAGGCGTGTGATTTCTTTTCATTGTCTTGCTCAGAGTCTGATTTAGAAATTTGTCCAGTCGCTCATCATCCAGCTTTCGGTGAAAGAAGCCATCATCCCAACCGGCACAGTCTCCGGAACCACTGACCGCGACGTCGATCTGAACAAGCTCAAGGCAGTCTTGGAGCGATGCGACGTCATGGTCACGGAACGAAAACCTAGTGCGAACGCTGCCTTCGTTGAACGAGCCACAATCTCATTCATTTTAGGTGAATTTTCGGCAAAAAACATAGCGGATGATATTCCTCGTCTTCTTTCCGCGAAGGCCACAGAAGCGCTCGGTGGATCGTCCTCTGCCGACGCATCGGCAATTATTCGTAAGTTCTGTTATTCATTTTCAATACCGTTTTAATTCCGAGCAGCACAATTATCTCTTCCGACTGCCCCTGCTGCGCTGGCCGCGCTCCTCAATTACCTTCAGCTGCTCGCCGATTCTGCGAATCACAGCGCCTACAGCCTCAGGACCCATGATTTGAATCAGTATATGAAACTGGACGCTAGCGCGCTCCGAGCACTGAACCTGGTTGAGGCACCGGGTAATTCTGTCAGTCATGCCCCTCTCTTCCTTCAGATTGCTGGCTGAATGTGGACAGGGATCGACGGCACGAAACACCACTCTTCTCGGTTTGCTGAATAAATGCAAGACAGCGCAGGGTACGCGCCTTTTAAGCACATGGCTTAAGCAACCGTTAGTGAACTTGCACGAAATCCGTGAGTTTGAGAAGTGTTGTTTTTTTTAGCCTGACTGCTTACCGCGCACAGAAAAGCGCCAAAATGTCGTCGAGACGTTCGTCAACGATTCTAACTCACGCCGAACGCTGCAGGTTTGTCTTCGACAATTCCGTCCGGCGATTCGTCCAGTTAATTCATGTTTTTCAAGGATGAATATATGAAGATGATGCCCGACCTGCACCGCCTAAGCAAGCGTTTCCAAAAAGGCGTGGCGTCTTTGGAGGATGTGATCAGGGTGTATCAAGTCGTTCTCCTTGTGCGTCTTTGCTTGCGTCGATCTTTCTAAAAGTAACGCGAGGCGTAGCTCCCAGGAATGATCCAGGCGCTCGAAAACGTACAAACAGACAACGAAGAGTATTCCGCATTGATCGAAGAGCTATACTTGGGGGTCTTGCGAGTCAGCCCACCATTATTTTCCCCTGTTCTTCCCGTGTTTACTTTGCCATCTAGGGTTTCAACGAGAGCCTGGAGAAGTACTCGGATATGGTGGAGCAGACCATTGATCTCGATGAGTTGGACAGACACAACTATGTCATCAAGCCTGAGTACGACGACAATCTCGGTGCAATAGCTAAGAAGCTCAGTGAGGTATGTCAATTCTCTCTCGGCGCAATTTCCTTACAATGTTTGTCCTAGACACGCGATGGACTTGACAAAGAGCACAAATCCGTTGGCCGCGATCTCGATCTCGAGCTGGACAAGAAGCTTCACCTGGAGAATAACGCGACCTACGGTTATTGTTTCCGTGTAACAAAGAACGTAAGTCCCCCATTTGAACAATTAAGCACATTGGTTTTGAACGATCTCTTCAGGACGCCAAAAAAGTCAGCAAGTCATACATCGAGCTCGGCATGCCGAAAGCCGGTCTATACTTCACGACTAAGAGGCTGCGGTCGCTTGCAGAAGACCATAAGGATTACACAGAAAAATACGAAAAGGCGCAGCGTAACCTCGTGAAAGAGGTCGTCAACATTGCATGTAAGAGTCCTCAGTCGCGTAATACCGTTGACCGCATCTTTTTTTGGCAGCGACATACACACCGGTCCTCGAGTCTCTGGACAATGTTGTGGCGCATTTAGATGTCATCTTAAGGTAAATGTCGATTGTACGTCTTGGTTTCATACTGATCTGCCCTCTAGTTTTGCCCATGTTTCGGTGAACGCGCCAGAATCTTATATAAAACCCAAAGTTACGCAGCGAGGTCGGTGGCGGCAGATTTTCTTCAGCCTCGACTTGATTGACGCGGTTCAACGTTTAGGAACTGGCGATCTTATTCTCAGAGATGCCAGACATCCGTGCCTGGAGATGCAGGATGATGTGAACTTCATCCCGAACGACGTCGAGATGGTCAAAGGTAGGCAATTATCTCCATCTACCCTTTTTCGCTACCATTCAACGCTTTAACAGATAAAAGCGAATTCCAGATAATCAGTACGGCCTTGCTCTTCATCCGGTGTAATCTTTTTTTTAAAAACTTTATCCAGCTGGGCCAAACATGGGGGGGAAAATCCACCTACATCCGTCAAGTCCGTAGACACGCTTTGATTTTCAATTACTCGCTGACGCTGACGCTCTCCAGGTTGGCGTGATTGCGTTGATGGCTCAGATAGGCTGCTTCGTACCCTGCTCTGAAGCGCGCCTGCCGGTGTTTGATTCGGTTCTATGTCGAGTTGGGGCGGGCGATAGTCAGCTCAAAGGTGTTTCGACCTTCATGGCTGAGATGCTGGAGACCGCCACGATTTTACGCGTCAGTTTGGAGCTGAGATGTTCTATTGGAGGCTAATCGTTCTCCAGTCTGCCACAAAGGACTCATTGATCATCATTGATGAACTTGGACGAGGTATGCCCAACCTTCCCATTGAGATAACCTCCCACTGACGACTTTGTAGGCACGTCGACGTATGACGGCTTTGGGCTAGCATGGGCTATTTCGGAGTAGACTCATTTTCCCGCTTCTCGTTGCCCCGCTGACCTGGACCAGGCATATCGCGTCTGAAATTCACGCGTTCTGTCTGTTTGCTACACACTTTCACGAGTTGACAGCGCTCGATCAACAACACCCGCATGTTAAAAATCTGCACGTCGTCGCTCACGTCGAAGATGCGCAGACCGGGATAGAGCAACAAATTACTCTTTTATATAAAGTGGAACCCGGTATGTTCGGGTCCAAATTTCTCTTGTACCGCGCACTTCAACATGCATACAGGAATCTCCGATCAAAGCTTTGGTATCCATGTTGCGCAGCTTGCTAACTTTCCAGAGAATGTCGTCAAAGTGAGCGTGATGCGACTCGAAGATTCACGATATAACTTATTTCTTGTTTTCAGCTTGCGCGAAGAAAAGCCGACGAGTTGGAGGACTTTGGAGGAGGTAAGCAACCGCATAGTTGCTAGCGGCTTTCACTTGACCTCTCCGCAGAAAAACGCATCGAATCCGAGTTCTCGCCAGAAGTCACAGATGAAGGCATCAAGATTGTGGATGAGCTGCTCTCGGCATGGGCACACCCTCCACAGGACGGCGAAGATGTTGTGATGACAGACGACTCGCCTCAAGCGCAGTTGGAACAATTGAAACAGTGTGTCGCGCAATTTCAACCTCGGATCGAAGCCAATCCGTGGTTGCTGTCCGTGTTGGGCTCATTGTCGTGAAAAAACGTGGGGGTTGCGCGGTGATGATACTCGAAGAGCAGAAAGTTTTCTAATGTGTACATATTATGCTTCAGTCTTCTACACCTTCTTACATCTGGCAAGATCACTTCCCGGATGCTTGCTTGTCTCGCAATCCATCGGAATACACGACGAGGTCAGAAAGATCGTGTTCCCCACTCTACTAATGACAGCCATGCACCATAAATATATCCAACGAGGAGGCAAATTCAATGTCAGCAAAGAACGAAAGGTTGCCTTCCTACGAGGTTCTATTCAACCTCTTCTTCAATTCGGCTGAAACACATCAGGAGATAGCAAAAACGAAAGAGTATGAAATCTACCTCTGTACTTCTCGGTGTCAAATAGTACTTCGGTTGTCTGCACAGACGCCCTGTAAACTGAAAGCAGCGAATCTTCACGCAGGTCGACTGTCATTTGTGATAGCAAGTGTCCGATAATGACTTTCAGCCGGATAGCCATCTCTTTTTCAATAGCCTGGTCGGCTCGATTATGTTGATCTCGTTCCAAATTGGGCACAAAGCAGGGAAAAAGCTTCATATTTGAGGGATTGGTTCGAAGTAGAGGACCCAGTCCACAGACATTATATGCCTCGAAATATAGCGCAGTCGGGAAGGACGGGGGTTCTGAGACCCCCATATAGGGATAGGGAGTACGAGACGAGGCGACGTCTCCAGGGCTAGAGTCAAGATGGTAACGGAGCAATGTGCATGCAGGATGCGGCGCAACGAGACCTGGTAGCCGCCCCTCTGCTTTCCCTTGTTGAACGCGTCCCAAGTAGAGTTGGATAGCCTCTGCCTTGAATTCGTTCGCGGCACCCCTGAGCGAAAACGACTCATAAGCAGCGGCAAGATACGCCTCAACACGGTTGTCAAAGTTGTCCATGGAGTGGAAAGCAGAGTGCAAACTGAGTCCCAGATGCGGTACAGAAAGCACGGTGACCTGCAAAGAGCGATGGAGAACGTTACGCACGAAGGGCTTCCTGGCTGCCTTGCGTATGATCTCGAACTGAGCGAATGGTGTGAACAGTTCCTCCATGTACTGGAGTAATGAGGGTGCATTCGGATTCCGGTCTGTAGGAGCCAGTTCGCCAGCTGAAACGGTATGAGAGCTTATTCCCGACCAGAAACAGTGAGCGGCTTACATGGAAGCATTTGTCTCTGAAATTCATCAAGCCAAGCGAATCCATCGAATTTGGATGTAGCCTCTCTATATTCTTTGGCCCATGCGAACATTGCGTCAGCACCGATGCTAGAATCAAGAACGGCATTATCCCCAAAATGCTCGAGCAATTGAATATGTGTAGCCTTAGAAATTAATAGAAACATCTCCTCTGGCTCACTCAGATCCCGTTTCTTTGCCTAAAAAGTAGTCAGTATAAGCTCTCGTGGCAAGAATCAAGGCATACGAGGATCATTTCTGTGAGAGGAATGACAAAACCACCCCTTTCTTTCATCAGGCGTCTGATTCTACCAAGCGACCATCTCATAACAAGCCACAAAAGGGCTGCATTGTGCTCGAAAGTTTCATCCAACAGACGCGACGCCTCTGTCATCCAGTCCCAGATTGAATGGACGAGTTGCCTTACACTTGTTTCGGGGATGTGTACGTCGCTGAGTGCGATGTTGACACAGCACTCGGAACTGAGGACAGACAGAGACGCAGCGCAAACTTCCTTGGGGAGTGCAGCTGGCGTGGCCTCGACGATGAGCGACGTAAGATTATCGAGGAAGCTTTGCATGGGGCCTTCCGAGTCTCCATCGGTAGCGGAAGTCAGGCTGGGTAGATCTAGACGGGAAAAGTTTTGTTTCATAGGTTGAAGGATGGTCATGACCTCCAGCATTGAGAGTGACATCGAGGTCTTTGAAAGGAGTTGAAGTCAAGGTGACTCAAACTGCCACCGGCTCCCCCCGGGCCGTGTTAAAAAGTATGATGCAGAACACGTAATTCAGAATGCGAGTCGAACATCGCCTCGGAGAAGGCCCGCGGACACTCCCTTGGCGGCCCGACCGCTATAGAGTAAATCAACGGCCCAAAATGTGCCCTATCTCCGGTACATAAATAGAGTAAATCAGCCCCGAGAGGGCCGATGTCTGGGCTTATTCTTAGTCTCCCCGGAGACCCCAGTCCATATATGGACTGGTGTCTGCATCCGTGTGTGATCTGACAGGCCATGACTGATCTTATGTTTGCCGACCGACCCCGAGTCGGTCATCTTCGCACATTGTTCAACCTCCACAATCTTATCACACAGCCACCAAATCATGCTAACAAACAAAAGAAATTCGTAAAACATGGGGGGCCTTGATTTTGCTCTATTTTTGCCTCTAGGGACCATTGGCCATAGTTTCACTATGTTTTTGAACATTTTTCTGGAGCTCACTCTTTGCTGCTAGCCGCTAAAAAAACTATGCAAGTTACGTTGTGACCGTGTGAAGTCTGTGCACCGAGAGAAACGGGAAATCCTTCATTGAGTGAATATGTGCTTTTCTTCGAGCTCTTCCTCTATGCATAGTTCGTCCTATTATTTCCATGGCACCCCCGAAGAGCAGATTCAAGAAACATTGCCTGACCAAGTGAGCTTGCGGTGATTTCCGTGCAAACGCTTCCGGGTGATTGACAGTGATTGACGTGAAATCAGGGTTCTTGAATAACGATTGGCCAGTCCCCAGTCCTTTTGAGGTCTTTCCTCCAAAAGGGCTCAGGTTTCGGCTGCCTCTCGCATCAACGTCACCCTAATTCGGGCTTGGAACACTCAGATGCTCACTTGCGCTGTTTACCGCCGTTCAAGCTCTCCTAAAGTGGTAAATAGCAGGTATGTACAACCTGAATCTCTCTCTCTTTCTTCTCTTTTTCCCTCTTTTTTGCAACTTGCAAAACTTGAATTCCGCGGTTTCTCCGGGGACATGGGACATGGGCCGATGTCTGGTACACATAGAGTAAATCGCGCGGAGCGCGCGAAATTTTTTGAGTACAATCAGCTGCGCAGTCGGCAATATATGCTGCATGTATGCTCCGTCTGATCATTAGGGGCCCAGAATTAATTCGTAGGGATCTGTTCTGTTGTCTAAGGTGAAATCACCACCACTCTAGAGCAAAAATGGACATGGGAGAGAAAAAAAATGGCATTTTTAGGCTATGTCCGACCAAAATAGAGTAAAACAGTTGGCTGCGCGAAAATTTCATAGAGTAAAACAGGGTAAAAATCGGGCCAAAAGCGGTCGGAGTTCCAAGGGAGTGTCCGCGGGCCTCTCGGAGATTTACAGTTTATTTCACGAAAATGCTTTATGTAACAATTTCATCCTCGGAAATGCGAGACATCCGTGCCTGCACCCAGAGCAAGGTGATGTAAAATTTACCCCAAATATTAACCTCGAGATAAACAGAATACTGGAAGTTATTCGTCCAGCAATCTCCTATATATCCTGAATTTCAGTTAGTGGAAGTGAAGTTCATCCGTTTTCTACGTCTGTCCTCCGAAGGGCCTTGTACCATGACTTGGGATCGGTATCGCACAATAGAAGTGATGGACGCTGCACGTCGTGGGTCTTACGTTACGAAGCCCAGGAAATAGCCTATCGTGAAATTCGCCAGCACTTAAGGCCTCAATCAGTTTTACCCACAAGGACTGAACCGAAATAAGAGTTTCTTGCAGGAGGACACGAATTGAAGCGTTCCAACCGTGGGAATCAAAGAACTCGCCTGTGTGTACCCAAAGCGCAAAATTATATTTGCGGTTAGCTGCTTCAGCATATCATCAAAGCGCTCCTCGACGCCGTGTATTAGGTGCAATTGCACATCAAGAATATACCGTACATATCACCGACTCCGTATACATATACACCCTCGCATTATTTTATTGCTTCCCCTTTGGCACGTACTTCAACCGCTGGCGCCAGTGCACTCTATCGGGCCCAAATAGGTGCACGTCCCGTTCCAGCAGGCTCTCTGCCCATTTAACCCACGGGCTGCTCTTTGTTTCGCGTCTGTAATAAAGTCAATCAGCACGAAGCCGCGTAACAATGAACGGGTTGGAAGACCGACTCTTTCGTGGGCCAGGTACAGAGCGGATGCTCGATCTCGCGGAGCGCAGGGAAAGACATTGTGCTACGCAGCACGGCCATTAATTTTCCTAGTTGCGTCTGGTCCGCCTGCTTTAACCTGCGTCGCTGTCAATAAACATGTTGGGAACGAGTAATACTTTTGACCTTTACCTATAATCACCGTGCGCTCGGAACACGATGTGCTCGAGCTTCCCGTGGCTGTCTGGAGTTGTAAGACAAGACGCGCTCACGGGGGTGCTGTCGTACGGTAGGCAAGCAGAAAATTTATGGAGAAAAATGTTGCTCACTTTTTGATCGAACGAAACACCGATGACGGTCATCGAAGGACAGCTGAGCCAAAGCGCGATCTCGGGATCGTTGATCTGTTTCTCAGAAGCAGTCACCTCCTGTAGCTTATCCCCGTGTTTCTTGAAAAACGCAGCTCCGCCGTTGGCAGTAGGCGAGAATGCAGTGGTCCGCAGCGCGGGCAGCCTACGTGCACCATACATCAGCAACGACAAGTAAATGAGGGTCAAACTCGGATCGTACGTACTCCATGTGCGCGAGCACCTCCGAAAACGAGTCGTCAAACGCTCCTTCCACCGACAGATCCACGAGCCCGCCAAACGCCGTCGCCTCAGTCAACTTGCGCTCAGTCTTGAACTCAGTCGTCGAGACCCACTCGAACTCCTCCATCTTCGTAAATTGTGCAAAAACCTCCGGGCTCACGGCGCCCCGTGGCTTGGACACCCGGATGCCTTTGCACGAGCGCAAGCTAGCGCCGGCGGATTCGCTCAGGTCGCAGAACGCCTTCCACGTTATGGACTGGAAGTCCGCGCCCCCGTGCAGTGATACCAGCGCGGGCGTGTGGGCAATGGTCTTTTGGAACAACGCGGTGTCGCCGCCGTGGTCAAGCAAAAGCGACCGGACGTGCTGGCCGAGCGCAGGCTGCTTCGCCAGTTGTGCCGCAAAAGCTTTGGCGCGTCGCACGTCTTTCAGCAAGACATGCTCGTATAAGTGCGGGGTGCCGAGGCGCTATAAAAAACTCGTGTGAGTGGCTAGCATTTCGAGTGACGCAAACTCGGGGATGTGCATACGACAAACTTTTTGCAGACTAAAAGCGGAGATAGACGCGAGAACCGCGAGTCGGGATGGTGCGCGAGCGGCCATTTGCTGTCCGACGCCTGAGACTCTAGGGCGAAAAACAAGACACGACTCCAAATAGCGTCTTCCTGTTCGGGATTCGCCGCGAGTTTCACGGGGTAGTCAATGGGGCTGTCGGGGGACTTCGTCAAGAGTCACAAATACGGCTCTTAAGGAACACATTAGACCGGCGACAAAATCAAATCAAATCGGAGCATATGTTCACGTTTTGTCTGGAGTCGGATCCAACAGTTTTTTCAATCGCGAATCCTCTTTCATATGTGCGTGCAAGGTCTTCCGGCGGGCGAATCGAGCATTTTGCGGCGACACCGCGGGCCGGATTTGGATGTGCTTTAGGGATCGATTTTTGGCGATTGTGCGCATGTAAGATGGTACGCGTTTGAGAGACAGCTCGAGGTCCCAGACGACAAGAGTTTTGAGGTTCGGCGCTTCGGCCAGTGCCTCGGCGACGAATTCGCCCGTTTCTGGTTCGTAGCCGTCCAGCTCCTCGTCGCCGTGCGGCATCTCGAACACCGTCTAGATAGTATGACGGTAAATTTATGCACTTGAATGAAGGAAGGGAAAGACGTGCGAGTTTCTCCCAGTCCGGGAAGCAGTTCTCCAGCGCCTCCAATAACTTCTGCGACCGTCTCGAGAAATGTTTGATGTCGAGAATGACCCGCACGGGATCTATCAGTGGCAGGCCTCGGCATAGGCCTGACGCGTTGTCGCTCCCCGCAATATCGAACGTCAAATACAAATCCGTCAAGTTCTTCGCGCTTTGCAGGACCTTCAGCATGGACATCGCGTACCCGCCCTCGACGCGCAGCTTCTTGATCCATGCTCCCAGCGCAGGGTTCTCCGTCAAGGCCGCGGCGAGGGCCTGCGCCTGAGCCTTCGAGCGCAGGACGACGGTGGCGTAGAGAAGGGGCGTGGCGACGCGGAGCCAGGCCTTGGAGACGAGAAGGTACGCGGAAGGGGGTTCACTGCGGCGCGAGGAAAACGGCGAGTCACCGCCGGCGGGGGAGAGGGCAGAAAAGGCGGCGTTCGAGACGCGCAAGGCGGGGGAGAGGATCTCAGAGAGGATTTCGTCGGGGATGGTGTTCGCTGCGGGGAGGGGCATCCTCGTTGCTGGCGCTGGCCTCGGCGAGTGAGATGGTTATCAATGCAGAGGAGGCTATTATATTTTGAGAGGTACGCGCACCTGTAATGCCCTGTATGTGAGCCCTACTAGAGGGGGAGACATATCGTTACTCCCCTTCTAATTGGGAGCCTTTTAGGTCAAACGCCGAGCACGCAATAAAAGTACCTAATTGTTAGCTAAATAACAGTAATATCGAAAAGATCTCTTAAATAACGGAGCAAATGACTTGCATAAGCTGCCGATGTTACCATCAAAGATGGCGCGCATCCGCCGCGCCATCACTGGCATCAAACGCCGCCATCCCGATAATAATTAAGAGATCTCTCGATATTTCATAGATCTCTTAAATATTTAGCAAGACGCCAACCCGGCCCAAATAACCCGGCGAGTTGGCCGGGGAGATATATGTGATCTCCCCGGCTAACTCGCCTAGGCCTCTGATCAGGCAGTTCTCCCTGAGTGCAATACTTGCGCTTTGATAATAATTTTATACTGCTCAGAAATAAATAAGGGTAGTGATAATTACTAGTGGCGAAGGGCGGGTGGGCAACCTCCATCATTCCGACGGTCGCCGCCATCGAAGATGGGCGGCGACATCGCGTCACGCGCTTCCCGAAGCGCGCCATCAATTCATCAATGCTGCTGCCCGCGCTAAAGTCCGCTATTTTGGTCACAATAGGCGAAAAATCGGGGGAAATAATGAATACATTCTAGGAGGCACTATAAAGGGTATGGAGCTTAATATTCCAAGTGAAAATACAGCATTATGGCTGTTATGTGTTGTATGTGTCCTGTTACAGTGCGTTGGATAAAATACTTATCAAGACATCTGTTATGTCTTTTTTGCCGTCCTCTACTCCTACCATGGGCCGCCTGAATTGATTCCGCTCCATGGCGCATACGTGGATCAAATTGTTTGCGCCTGTTACAATCATATGATGATCGCCTACTCCTTCTCCCTGACCGTCACCTTTCGCTCCTGGCCATCAAATGGCCCGTTACCTTCTCCGGGCTGACGTTATAGGTGGCCCTCGCCCCATGTAGCTCTCCTTGCACCTCGAATCTTCCTTAATAGTGCATACTAGTATGGCCGCCACATCCGCAAGTACCTGGCAGCATTTTTCTATAAAACTTGCTGCACGCTTTCGAGTGCTCTGAAACTGAACCTGAACACTCTTTCTGTTAGATTTTATCTTGATCTACTCTCAACTCCGGTACTGCGCTTGCAACTAACCTCACCATCCCCAATTACCGCTTCTCGCTTCCCTAGCCTTGATACAGGACATACACTCTTGAGGGCAGGAGTGCATGCATCTTGCCTTATCCTTTGCTGCCCTCTCTGCTGTCAGCGCGCATATTTCTCTGCTCATGACTGTCTGCTGCACTGCATATTCCTCTGGGTCTGCGCATAAGTATATGGAAGTCCACACCTTCTCTCTGGACAGCACCATGTCCTGTGTCTACTGGGCATCCATCGCTGGATTCAGGCTACTTCGCCGTGGCAGATTCGACTGCCCGCTCTCCGCACACGCTCCGGATACCAGAGCTACTGTGCCTTCTTCTGCACCTACGGTCACCATTGCTAGATGTCTGCACATCCGCATCCTGCTGCATCCGCGTGCTTGTCTTCCCACATTCCATGTCTTGAAATCACACTGGGGATGTTTTGTCGCTTGATGGCGACCTATTGCCCGCCGTTCTTAGTCTCCGTAAATCCACGACCCGCCCCATCTTCCTGCGCAGCTCTTTTTAGCGGGGCTTGCTCATTGCTCCTGTGCTTACTTCCGGCTCACTCTCTGCGATCAATCTCTACGCCTTCTCGTTCGTTGCCTGCATGTCATTGTAATCCTGCTCTGCTGGTGAACACGCCTCCCGTGCACACTTGGACCGTACCCGCTCTCTCTCTTTTCTTTCTGTCCATGTGTCTTTCCCTGTTGACTGGTACACCTGTTTACTTCACAAACATTAAACATTCATCGTATACCATTCTCCACTATTCAGTAAACGATTTCTGTGTAGTAGGAATACCATCTGCTTTTCTCACATTCATTTCCAAGGAAGAGAACAATTCTAAGGTATATAAGGATGAGCACATATTCAACAAAAATCTGTTGGGCCGTGCCAAAAGACTCGGTACCTTATCTTGCGAACTGAGGCCGCATGTTTTTCACTTATATTGTCAGCATATGCTCTTTTTCAGGCTCCCATCCATCTGATAAGAGGAGAATGTTGCAACATGCACACGGAGTCAATGACAATCTGGCGAGTGAATGCACTGAAGGATTCGTCTCGAACGTCTCCCGCACTGATCATGATCGTCTGCCCTTTTTGATCCATATCTCTGCTGTATCGTTTAGTTCTGTGTTCGATTTGCGCGAGAAGACAGGAATACTGTAAACGGAACACAGTCAACCAAAATGCCGGTGTATAATCGCGGCAAAGCGCGCGTTTTGAACATGTATCGCAACCTGGTTCAGGTAGCGAAGCCACGATTCAGCATTTTTCAATGTGCCTCCAGTTGCTTCAATAAGCCCTCGGATTGATCATTTACATGTTCAGAGCTCATTCTGATTTTTAGAGCAATTTAGAATACTTGAGAATCGAGCTAGGAATAAAATTGTTCGCTATTTAAGTCGCGAACTGACATCTCAAGCTGAATCTATTTCAAACTTAGCGGTGCTTCCACAACTCTCTTTGAACCAACTCCGAAACTTCAACCTCAGGCAGTATGCACAACTCTTGTAATCTATTTCTGAAATCCTTGATATCTAAGCTACTCATTCTTGGGAGACCTCCATGGAAGAGATTGGGGGCACAAATCAGCGAGTTAACCTGTTCGCGACCGAAATCACTTCACGAGAGAAATTCCCCTCTTGTTTCCACAAGTACAATGTGCATTGTATTTCACATCCCTAAATGATTGTGGTACTATCCTTGAATTCTAGACAACTCCCCGGGCTTCAGGAAAAGTGTGCAATGTGCAAACTAGTGAGTCGAGCTGGTTGTGATAGAATTCATTCTCGCCTTCACATGCAAATTATGTGAAGAAAATTAAATCGGTCCTTTTCACAAAATTGATACGAGACTCATAAGCACGGATTCGCCGCCAGGTCAAGGATGTGGAGGAAGTTTGGGGATTACAGTATAGGAAAATTTAATTATTTTGGTGCTGTCAGGCATAATTCGATCAATTCCTCGAACCATGGATAGCCAGAGGTTGGCTAACTACTAGAGGAAATTGAACCGACTGCAAATTGTCAAAAGCCGCGTGGATGGTCAAAACGAGCATGAATTTTGTGTCAGAGACCCGTTCGGAGGTCTTTCCGACCGTGTCGGAGGCGTTACCCGACGTGACAAGCGTGACTGAGTATTCTCCATCTTTGACTACGACAATCTCTGACACATCTTCTACATCCTCTCGTCATTCAGGCGACTATAAAATCTGTTCTTCACGTATATTGGTCGATCTACCAGTTTTTTGCGGAGCTTTACTCAATAGACACTCCAACACACTTGACAGAGGGTATTGCTAGGGCTGATATCTCTGGCCACTGCAAGTCCATACGGTATCCGATGGGCCCAAATCCCGTCAATGGCTCTTGCAGCGACCTGGAAAACCTTTTGTGTACCTCGATATGGCCGGTTTGCAGCTATTAACTTGAAATATTTGTAGTTCCAGCACAATGACATAATTCGACAATATTCAGGCACCACTGGCCAGAGAGTTGTGTGCTTTCCTCATCTCTAGTATGTCTTCTAAACATTTTCAAATCACAGGTATCAGGCGCTAGCACCCTATTTGTAGAGTGTGAGTGTTTTTCTTCTGCATCACTTTGCAAACATCCTGTGCAGTACGTTTCGCGCGCCGCTGGCATAGGCCGACAAAATGCGGCGACTCTGTGCAGCCCTCCTTGCACTGCTCACCATTCCGACTGATAGTCCATCATGCAGAGCCGTCATTGCTCGAAATTTTTCCACCCAGCCCGCTCCGACCTGTGGCGGCACCCAGACTTCGCCTTAGTGCGTCAACGGTGTTGATGTCTAGGCGGTATGGCTGGATGTGTGAACATGCAGGACACCCAGGGACCGATGTGCATTGCGGGGAGGTTCAATTGACCAGGCCACAGTGGCACTCGTCTGTGTCTCTGACTCTCTGGCCGATGGGATGCAGTGTGATCATATACCCTCCTATAACTTTCACTGACCAACCGAGCAGCAGCGAGCAAGCAAACCTGCATGCAGCACACTGCTATTGGCGCTGCTCTGCGCAGAGTTGTGCGTGCAAGGGAAGACAAGGAATGCATCGTCAAGCATCACGTCAATCCACCACGCATGGACCGAGCAGTGGTTGCTTTCTTCGCTGTCTGTCTCTAATTGATGGCGCCGGTATCATGCAAGGCGCCATTGGAGCCTATAGTATGTGCCCCGTCTTACCCCGTGTAGCAACCTGCAGAACGTCACGGATGTTCCCAGCATCTTCGCTTACTGCTGCTGCTACATACGTGCGCATTGCTGTAAGGAGCATTTTGTCCAGTACAGAGGGACTACATGAGGCATGATCATGTATTTTTTGTTTTTACTAGTAGCTGAAGATGTATTGATCAGTTCTATGTACCCCTTTGTAACGCTCCATGGAATATATTCGGATTTCCCCCCGATTTTTCGCCTATTTTCGCGGTCAAAATGGTGGACTTCAGCGTGGGCGGCGGGACCATTGATGGGCGCTTCGGGAAGGGCGCTACGCGATGTCGCCGCCCATCTCGATGGCAGCGACCATCGGAATGATGAAGGTTGCCCACCCGCCCTTCGCCATTAGTAATTATCACTGCCCTTTTTTATTTCTGAGCAGTATAAAATTATTATCAAAGCGCAATTATTGCACTCAGGGAGAACTGCCTGATCAGAGGCCTAGGCGAGTTAGCCGGGGAGATCACATATATCTCCCCGGCGGGTTATTTGGGCCGGGTTGGCATCTTGCTAAATATTTAAGAGATCTATGAAATATCGAGAGATCTCTTAGTTATTGTCGGGATGGCGGCGTTTGATGCCAGTGATGACGCGGCGGACGCGCGCCATCTTTGATGGTAACATCGGCAGCTTACGCGAGTCATTCGCTCCGTTATTTAAGAGATCTTTTCGATATTGCTCTTATTTAGCCAAAAATTAGGCACTTTTATCGCGTGCTCGACGTTTGACCCAAACACCTCCCAGTTAGAAGGGGAGTAACGATATATCTCCCCCTCTAGTACGGCTTACATATAGGGCATTACAGGTGGGTACGCGATTTGACAAGTCGAGTAAGCGAGACATTGCGGTGAGACAGCTGATTGATTCCTTCTCCGACGTCCCGGGTGCCTCCTGGAGACTCGTTCAATGTCTGCAAGAAACCACCTTCTAAACTCGAGATACTGAGTACCGGAAGGACAGTCGAAGACCGAATCGAAGGCAACTTGAAAGGCGATTTGGAGGTTGGATCGATTTTCCTGAGGATGTTGGTGGCGCAACGAGTTTCGAGGAGGATTAATATTACCGACTCGTGCGACGTCGTAAAGGCTTCGCTATCGCTCGAGCAAGCACAACGCTTGAAATTTGATTGCCGACAGTTCGGGACTCGCCGCTCGGCTTGCCTTTTTGGGTGTGACACCAGCACAGCTTTCTCCTATTCCGCCTCCTTCAGCTCGTTTCCTAAATCCATAGGCCAGCATGCCTTTTGGCCAAAACACCAGCACTCTTCTCCAATACTATACCGCCAATCCACCCCCTACCGAAGGCAGATGGTCCGTTGTTCGTTTCAAGTTGCTTTCAATGAAGTTCTCACCGTGAAGTCGTGCAAGTAGGCATGGTCTTTGGACCAGTATTCTTACAGCTCTCTTCAAACCCGAAGATGGTTTTCTCGTCACGCATCATCAGCGTGTTTTTGACGATAGCGAAAGCCACATCCCTGGCTTCGTTCAAGAGGTCTTCAAAATGGCCGAGACCAACCCACCCATTTTGCGGACGGTCCTCATCATCAAAACAAAAAACACAGAGAATTGGACCGAATATGGACGTGCCGCCTTAGACCGTCAGATCACCAGGCAGACCGAAGCTGCCTTCCTCGACCTGGCATGCAGCAAGGTGTATTGGATTGGTGCGGTTGGGCCCCACTGGCGGTACGGAGTTAAGGACTCCGACGAGTCGGCCATCCAGCCGCTCATTCCGTGGCACGACACACTTCATGATGACGCATCCTACGACGATTTCCAACAGCTGGTGAATTTGGTTTCCGCGCTCAAATAAATGTATTCATCCCGACATTATGCATGCCAGAAGTTAGACACCTCAACGTGCAGGTGGGGCAAACTTTCAACGCAAGTTAATGTACACTCAACATTGACCTGAGGGGAAGGTGAAGATGCGAGAAACAGATTTATTTCAGCTCAGTCAGTTCAAAAGTGACACTGAAAAAAAAAACCTGGTCGCACGTTAGGATCCAACAGTCAGCACGCGGTCCAGAAGTCCATGAATGCTTACTTTCTATCTGAATCAACGCCGGGTTAGTAGTCGCGGCCGAATGGGGTGATATTTGGCCGCGAGTTTTATGGTTTACAATCAATTCCAATGCATACCCGAATACACAACGTTGTTAATCTTGGCCCTCCGAATCCACAGAATCGGATTCAAGTGGAGAAGAGATATCGAATAATAATAATAATAAGTTATAAGTGTCGTCCCTGAACCCATCTTCTATAAGTAGAGTGAACAATAGAAGACTCGACACGCACTGTAAATATGAATCATAATTCCAGGAGAACTTTCTAATAAAAGCCGGGGAATATCGGGAATAACCTGGCGATACATCTTCTGCGGTTCAGAATAGCGAGTGATGCATAAGTGCCGAACGACAACCAGAGCGTGAAATAAATCCAGTGTCCACTAAGCGGGTACGGCTTGAGGAAAGTGTCCAGGACGATGAGGGTGCGTAGTGCAGGGGCAAGTAAGCTTTCTGGGTCATAGCTACCTTATCGTCCTCGTCATCGTTATTAAAATGCTCAGTGGAGACCAATGATCCCAAAAACGGCAGACAAATATCAGGTATCAACTCATCAGGCCTGGTGCAGAGTGGCAGACGGCAATGAACAAGGTTGACAGCGTGCTGGAGAATAGTGGTGCAAGAAGAAAAACCAACGTCAGCGAGGTCAATTGTGACCAGGGTAACAAATGTCGGCGACGCTGTTCAAGTCACTGTTCCACAAGGCAGCCGAACGAAGCCGAGGTACTTCGCGAAACGGTGTCGAACAAGTCCATCCGGATCCAGGAACATGATGGTCAACGCATCGGTCGAGCTGCCTGAGGACTGCTATCGCGACCTAATTCGGACGCCGGAGCAAACGGTGTAGTTCAAGTTGAGGAAGCTGTCGCGATCGACGTCACATATTCCCATCGCGTGCAATGAAGAACAAGAGCCTCGAGCGTCTTTTTTATCTTATACCCTCGATCTCGAAGAATCCCGAAGAAAAGGGGTAAGCACCCGGACCTACTGAGCCATGATTGGGGGATTATCTGAGGATAGAAAGCCGGCCATTCATGCGCAAATCCAGTAGCAATGATATGGCTCAGAGGCCTACCGGGAGTCGAAAGAGCGATTTCCCTTCGTCGATGACAGACATGGGTGGGGGAAGTGGGCGATAAACGGTCCACCAGTGGTGGAGGGGAAAAATAGACAGGGCCGAATTCGGTGAAGATCTCGCAGGTGATTTCGTTCGGAAGCGCCAACACCGGGTACAGTATGTGTACGAATCGAGGCGTTCCTCTGAACACAGTTTCTCGGCTTCCAAGGCTTGTATGGAATTCTTGTGGGTCGATGAGGGACGAAATCCGGGCCTCGATCTCTGCGATGCGCACGCGGTCAGTTGAGTGGGAGGATGCAGTAGATACTGCGAATCTGAGAGTATGCGTCGACCCAATATTGATTCACTATAATCGACTTGCGCTCGTTCCCGTGGCGGGCGTTTTCTATTCAAGAAAACCGGGTGACTGGATAAGACTCAGGATAATATATTATCTCTGCGGCGCCAAGGAAAGCGGTCAGGTGTGTTCGGATCAAAATCAATGCTTTGATGGCCGCCAAGCAAAAGCTTGACCAAAAAAAAGGAAGCTTCTCCAAGACCATGTTATGTTAGACTTGGAAGAATAGTATTGGCGACGCGTGCAGTTGCGAGGGCGGCGTACGTCGTCCGCTTCATGTCAGAGAGGTAGATGTGACAGGGCAGGCCGACCTAGACGACGGACTGATTTTCAGAGGCGATTTATGAAGCCGATTTTTATGGCGCATCGCCAGGCGAGGTAGAATTACCGCACAACGGCGGCCGGGCGGTGCTTGCAGCAACTGCAATCCTAGTGGAAACATCGAATTAGTTCGGGCTATATATACGAGATTGTGGCGCATGGAACATATGAGTTGATTGATATGGCACGAAATAAGTCTTTAAGTTCCGATCTGTCAACCGAGGGGGAAAAGAGGCATAATCACGCCGTGTGCAATGCCCATGCGGAAGATTGGCGGAAGAACATATTTTCGTCGAGTCAGCGACTGCCACATGTGACTCTTCTAGTACTGAAAGTCTGGGGCAGCGCTGAAAAAAAGCGAAGCTACGTATGAACTCTAAATATACACCACAATTAGAGTTTCCAGAAAGTCTCTAAGTAATACGACCGGCGACCACGGGATCTGAGCTGACTCCTGTGGAATTTACCATGGTAATACGTAGTGCATCCAAAGAGTTCTCAGTTGCGGAATGGCATGCAAACAGAAGCAACGGCTCAGTTTGGAGTACATATTGCCATATGGACGAAGATTCAGGAAAAGGCCCAAAGTCGGCGCGGCAGAGCGCATTGAATTTCTTTGGTTCGCACGCGGTACAAATCTTATTGGCTGCTGTTATCTTCCTGCTAACCTGAAATGTGAGAACCGTAATGGACGATGGGAACCCCGGTCGGTGGGAAGATTCCGAAACTTCCATATATGGAAAAAGAGTTCACCCCAATACCGAACGCAGCGACCCGGCGCGGCACGACGCTTTTCTTTTTCGCAAGCCATACGGAGTCGGGAGGCAATCAGCATCTGTTGGGCCGCCCCAACATTGGAAGTGTCAGGAATGGAATGAGTGAATCAGAGTGATATGAACCTACATATGTGCTATATCCCTTCGTTGCCGGTACATTTTGACTTACATGTGCAATTTGGAAGCACATCTCAAAATCAATCATCCAAGACGTTCGCGGAGATCTAGAAAGTCATTTCGAAAATATCATCCAAATTGCGTCCCAGGTACCACTCAGCCACGGCGTGCTTCCATCTGTTAGAACGAAACCAACTGAATTAAATCACGGCCAGTCCACACCCCACAATTAGCGAAGGGCCAAGATTCCTGTTGGGCATATAAGTCCTTCTATCACACGACAGCGTAGCTCATGTCCAACGCAACTCAATTACCCAATCCCTTCACCCCCCTCGCTTTCTTGCCTCCGGATCTCGCTACGCAATTTGAGGTATCGCGATATCTCTACGCGGCAACACTCGGGGTAAGACCTAGTTCAAATTTATCTCGTTGATTTCACACCCCGATTTTCTATAGGCATATGTGTGGGATATTGGATTGAACGTCGGAGACGAGTATGCCTTGTTGTTCAAGCACAAGGTTAACTTCCCGACAATTGTGTATTTCTTTTCAAGGTGAGCTCGAGATGTTGTTTGACTTTCCAGCATCCACTGTGCTGATTTGGCCGTCAAGAATATCCACATTAGCTTTCATTCTGGCAATGCTCATCTACGAGGGTGAACTGACCATTGCTTGACTTGACTGCGAAGCTGACCATATCAATCACTGTAGTTGCACCAGTTGCAAATTGTGCCGCCATAGCACTTGCGTGGAGCATCTGCTCTGTTTTGTCGCAATCAGGCACCGCGATGCTTTTCTTTTTTACGAGTAACCGCGGTCTGGCACTCGAGCAAGATTGCCTATGTGGTGTTTTTCGCTCTTTGGCTCGGCGTCCTCGCGGGAGGTATCACCGCTCCAGTCGGAGTTCGCGCCGCCCACATAGGACCCACTATGCAGTGCATCACCACGGATGTGCCAGACTACGTCGAAGTCGCGGCGATCATGCCCCTAGTCAATGACACCGCCATCTTCTTTGCTATAACTTACCGTATTCTTGCCAACAAAATGGTGGGGGATTCTCTGGGGGCCCGGGTGCGAGTTTTCTTTGGCGGTAGTACGGGATTATCCCGGCTATCGCAGGCGTTGCTTCAGAGTGGACAACATTTCTACTTGTGAGTGAATGTCCTCTTTAAATGCAGAACAATTGCTCAACTGCCAATCGGACGCACACCCAGGGTTGCAGTTATTGCAAACATCGCTCTCCTTATCGCAGTGAAGCTGCCTCAGTTGCCGCCGCTTTACCACGCCATACTCACAGTCCCTTGCTTGTCGCTGATCAATGTAATGGCTTGTCAAGTCTTCCGGAAGATCAAATTCGGACTCATAAGTTCGGATGGGAGATCAAGAGTTTCTACAACTGGTCGCTCCACGGACTTCCCTCCTACGCCGCATTCTAGGTCTCTTCCCCATCACTATAATCGCGCCGATCCCACTGCCACAGAATTTGGATTGACAACTTTTCCGTTGGATGTCCGGGTCCAGAGGGAGATTAATAAATTCGAAGACAATGTAGATACAAGCCAGGAGATGTCCAAACCGACAACTTGGGCATAGTTCTTCATAGTATACCCCTGGATAGATCAGACTGATATATCGAGTGCGAGGAATAAAACTTTACCTTGATTACCGTTTGGGCCGATGAATGTTGTGTTGATACACACCCCATCCATTCATCCAGGACCCGCATTCCAGTGGAATCGAAGGCCCGCCCGGTGAATGTGTATCGACGCGCTTTTGCTTTAGGCAAGCAAGCACCTACCTCGCTTGCATTCTGCGCGCGCCGTCCTGCGATATGCGACTCCTCCACTTGTTGGCATGGATTTGGGATTCCGACAGTCCAGTGTTCGAATTTCAACTTTGGGCAGCCCAGTCAGTGGTCAAGGTCGTACTAAGTTGGGCTGAGGCCGAGAATGTGTCTGGAACTTGGGAGATGGATGCCATCGGTCTCATTGGCTGAACGAAGGAGCATTGACTCGGATGTGCTATGCATCCGAGCCCACATCCAGGCATCTGGGTTCGCGCGCGCTCGCATGCTTACTGCACCACTGAGTACGGTTAGTACAGGAAGCATGCGAGCGGGGGCGAATGACTTGGGGAGAGGAGTGCTTGTGGCAGGGACAGGCAAAATGAGACAAGAACGACCGCTGTTACGCAAAGATGACCGGAAACAGGCCGAGTAACTGCGTGACAACGCCATTGGGATGCTGCAGCTGAAAAGGACAGTTCAGATCGAGACAGGTAAAGACAAGTGAAAGAGCGTTTTGTGAGGATGAGCTGACGGCGAGGAATCCCTCTGAGATTCAGCCATGGTGCCCAAAAGAAAGATGTAACAGATCCGAATTCGCGGGCGCTTTTTGTAGTGGATTCCAATGCGTACTGCACGTTATGGCCGTTAACGTTAACGGAGAAGACGGCGGGAATATCCGGATCACAATTGCTGTGCGGCACGAACGCCTTTTCCCCGCCAATGACCAAACGTCGCCCTCGCGTCACGGTCTATCGCAATGCGCGCGGCAGGAACGCGCCAACCCGACGTACTAATCTCGGCTCCAGATCTTTCACGGGGATAACTGAGGCCACTGCGATCAAAAGATCACAAGCAGGCATCAGTGCGGGCAGTCTCCCGCGATCAAATTGTCCCATCAAAACTGCCGACATCCCTTGTTGGACGACTGCCCGCGAGTGCAGCGAGCGGAAACTGCCCGTGAACGTCTGGGAACGAGACTACCGAAGTACCCGGCTTTGACGCTCCCGAACCAAATCATATCCGAGATTTTCACCAGATCCATTGCCGTCCATTTCCCTGCACCATGGTCTTCTCCACTATCCTGGACATATTTCCTTCAAACAACAGGATATTGGACGAGACAGAGCTCGTGGCCAAGGGTTCGAGGCCATTAACCGTGCGCGATGGGACTATGCGGCATCGACATTTTACAAAAATGCACTGCAGCGTACAAGCTGCGTATCTCTCCTCCGACAACTCGAGATATGGCTCTGCAGTTGTTACAGAACTCCCTCCGGGGCCTGCAAGACGTCGCGAGGTATTAATGCCATAACATCACCGGCACTTTTTTTGCTTGGGCGAAATTGACGTCGCTGGAGTCATTAGTCGTCCGAGTTCTGAAATATCGACGCGCCGCAAATCGACGAGGTGGTCGTGGGACGATATCCCGAAGGCTTGTTCATATATACCAGCATTCCGCGCCTCGGTCATCCCAGAGGAAATACTTCACGCGGATGTGGAGACGCTTCGCGTGTTCATCTCCGTCTCCGGTTGTCAGTTGCGCGTCGCTAGCTGACACCCCATTGAATTGCCAGGCACATATTTCCGAGCTTTCATTCAATGGGGTCTGTATGGGATTATTTTTCATATTCATAATTCACGGTGCGTGTGAAGTCTTCCGTTGTTCTTTATACTGACCTCGATTGATAGACAGATTGGCCCAGGTCGGCATGTTGTGCTCGTGTTGTGCTATAACTTGGCTTCGGATGTTGACATCTCTTCCAACCTAAAGCTTTGGTTCTGTGAAATCGGAGCGTCAAGACTACCAGCCTTGTGCACGGATCGGACGAAGCCAGCGCGCCTTCATCCAATGCAAAATCATGTTGGCGGTGCGTGAGCGATGAGCAGGTTCTTGTAATTCTCTCAATAGCACTAGTCTTCTCACAGATTCAACACGGGAACGTTATTCACCCGAATATTGCCATGAACTAGCAGTCAACTCTTTGGCGATTCGCTACTGAGTAAAAATAAACCTCGCCTCCAACCCAAAATGCCACGACCTTCCGGAACACACAAGGGAGCCAAGTACTACATATACAGTACACATCAGGATACTTACTATTCTGGAACATTAGCCGGAAGATCGTTCTCGCGTCGGGAGGGCAACAGATCGGGAACTTATGGCACCTTACAGCGTGCGAAACGAAAAGGTAAATGCCGCTGTCAGCTCTCCTTCCATTTATGCGATTGCATGTTCGCCGGCGAATCCCCGACTCGAGCTCAGAATCCATGAGGTTGAACTGGGTCTTGGGCTCAGAGTTGGCTTTTTTCTGAGTACTTCCGGGGACATTTACATAAGGTACGTAGCTAGATTCTATGCGTTGTGTGGAGCTCATGCGAAACTTGAGTTTTCTCACCGCGGCCTGGGATTCCTCCCACCGCCCCATTCTAGAATCTCATGGGCCAGGGGTTAACCAGACCAAAATATCTTCAGGTGTCTTCTTGGCGGGCATTGTGGCACTCTATGGTGATGCACCTTGATTTTCTCGGTTGGCAGGTCGGGAGATCGGAGGTTGAAGACTTGTCGGGCCACTTCCTTCCGGTCGGGATGTTCATGCACCAGCTTATCCAACCATCGGTTCAGTGTTCACTGTCACGCTTTTGGACCCACCCGCATAATTCAGCGCAGCGCCGCATGGTACTTCTCTCCAGTGCCAGCATCCCGTGTGCTGGCGGTTGACCCGACAACTGCGAACACCTCGCTGTTATACATCTCACTTCCTTCCCTCCGTTGGGACGGCGGAAAACGTTATTATGGCATATTCACCCTGCGGCATCATTGAATTCAAAAGTCGCTTCGAAATTATCGTTTTTATTCCGAAGGGATCGCCCGTGATATCATCTCAACAGTAGGGCCGTCCCATCTTTTATAATTAGTACATAGCCTAGTGGGGCACCGGTCGTAAAATTTCCGTACATATAGGCCGAACTCCATGAAATGCCAACGTAGCTCATGGCCAACACAACTGAATTACCCAATCCCTTCACCCCTCTGGCTTTCCTGCCCCCGACACTCGCTAGTCAATTTGAGCAATCGCGCTATCTCTACGCGGCAACACTCGGGGTGAGACCTGGTCCATATTCGTCCAATGGTTAATTGAAATACCGAATTTTCAGGCATACATATGGGATATCGGATTGAACCTGGGGAACGACTATTCCTTATTATTCAAGTACCGGATTCACTTCCCGACAATTGTGTACTTTCTTTCAAGGTGATCCCGAAACGCTCGGGCATCTACTTCCACGCTGATTTGGCGAGCAAGAGCAGTCACCTTTGCGTTCATTCTCACAAGCTTCATCTACGAGGGTGAATTAATTCACTATTATTTTTTAACGGCAAAGCTGAATATAGCATCAACGATAGTTTCACCAATTGAAAACTGCAAAGCCCTGGCACTTAGCTGGGCCATCTGCGCTGTCTTGTCGCAGACAACCACTGCGATGCTCTTCTATTTACGAGTGACCGCGGTCTGGCACCCGAACAAGATCATCTATGGGGTGTTTGCCGTCCTCTTGATCGCCATCCCCTGTGCGAGTATGACCGCCCCACTGGGAGTTCGCTCAGCGCACATAGGGCCTACTAAGCAGTGCATCACCACCTCCGTACCAGCTTATATCGAAGTCTCCGCGATTATGCCGCTAGTCAATGACACCGCCATCTTCCTTGCTATAACGTACCGTATTCTTAGCAATACGATAGCGGCGAATTCTCTTTGGGGCCGGCTGCGCATTTTCTTTGGTGGTAAAGGAGGATCCGCACTGTCGCAAGCGCTACTTCAGAGCGGGCAACATTTCTACTTGTGAGTGGTGTATGTCTTCCGTGTATAGAGGATAATTAATTCCTGGATTGATCGTACACCAGGGTTGCAGTTGCTGCGAATGTGACACTCCTCATCGCAGTAAAACTGCCGCAGTTATCCCCGGTTTACCACGCCGTGTTCACAGTCCCTGGCCTTTCGCTAATCAACGCAATGGCTTGCCTCGTTTTCCGGAGGATTAAATTTGGGCGCATAAGTTCTGACGGGACAACAAAAACTCAGGCTACGACTGGGCTCGACTCGGATTACCAGAGACGTCTCCCCCTTCATTATCGCCGCACCGATCCCACTACCACGGATTTCGGAACAACTTTTCCGCTGGATGTCCGTGTGCAGAGGGAGGTTGATAAATTCGATGACGGTGGGGATGCAAGCCACGAAGACTCCAAGTCGACAACCTTGCCATAGGTCTTTCTGTATATTGCATTTTTCGTCCTCTGTTCAGCATAGCTCCGCTGCGATTGCAATACGAATTGGTCAAGAGCATGTATTGCCTTCTTGGGTTGCGATTGCGGACAATATGTGATGCGGTGGTTGAATACGCTAGGAAGGAAAGCAGGCTGCCTCGAAGACCCTGCGCGCGGCGACGAGAGGCCACACCAGCATTTGGCCATTAACGTGGAGCGATCTAGACGGCTGGAGTCGGCTCGACGCGTCGAGCACTGGCGCGGGTGCACAGCTTGAGACAAACACGTCTAGCCGCGTTAGCCGACGTTTAGACGCTGAGATGGCAACCGATGTCTACAGTCTCGCGATGTCTAGACGCCGGCTAACGCGACTTGACCTGGCTTGACGTGGCTAGCTGACAGCAGGGGGGCCTCGGTATTTCGGAGTCTCAGTGTAAACGCAATGAAAAAAGCCAGAAGATTGAATCCGCTGGGGCGCAGATTCTACCGTAGAATTTCGGGTAGAATCTCAATCAATCAAGTTTCAGTTGGCTTACCGAATTCTCTGTCACAAATAGGCGCAACTGTGCTGGTTCTGGCTCGGGCGCGGCTCAATTCTACTTTCGGTCTACTAAGTTCCACTTCCCGGAATGGTATCCAACAAGGTCATGAAAATCTACACCGGAGAGTGCCGGGTGTTGCTGTTGAACGGAGACGGATTGCTGCAAGTCTATTAGAGGAGGGCAAGAGAGGAAGATGGCGCGCTGGGACGCGTCGCGGGCACGAACCAGTTCGGCATTTACGCGATGACATGATAGGCTGTCATACTATCTACGCGAACTCTGCCATCATTCTCCCATCATTCCATGGGTATTCTATGGTTTATTTCTCGCATCATTTCTACCCGACATTCTACGCGGCCTCTACGGTAGAATTGATTAGTCTCTGTAACAGAACCGATATATTGACGACGAACAAGTAAGTGTCAATATATTCCCAACGGATCCAATTACGGTAGGCGGATTGGCCGCGGTTCGATTTCAGCCGACAGGTATGCAGGCGTTCGAACCTATTGAGAGCAGTTTTATTTTCTCAGCACAATTTCGAAAGATGAGCCGCTGATCCTTGTACAGAGTGCAATATGAGCAGCTGAATTATCTTTCGACGCCTCTTGAGCTGTATTTTGATGCTCTTGCGAATAACTAGACACATTTTCTGTGCCTTGCCAAGTGGGGAAATGTCAATTTTGTGATCTCACCCATCAGCGGGGTGTGCTGGGGTCCTGGTATTGCGTTGAAGTAGTTGCAAGGGGAAACCGGGATTAAAATTTCGTACGTGGGGTGGGAGGGGGGGTGGGTCCCAGGTGGGCCGAAAAAAATTTCTAGGCTCACTTACAGAACAGTGTTGGAAAGCTTCAAAACCATGTGTTCTCTGCCTGAAATGGGTCAGGGATCATTTCAGAGTGTTTTAAAGCAGCCTTGTCACCTTGTGTCTACTACTGGCACCTCACTCGAACAGTTCTCCCACTTTGGGATCAAATCCTAAACATGGAAAAATAAGTTCACTTTGGGCTCGAAAAGCCGCAGAACAACTTCTTGAGATGTTAGACTGCTAGTACATTGTGTAAAAATTCAATATACACTCATAAGTTGCATTTTCTTTATTTTACAGAGTTGCCTGACATCGGAGCGGGCGGCCTGGTGTCAGGGGTGGGAACCTCATTCTATATATGGAAGGAGACAGGGGGGGAGGGGCCTCGCTGAAGGCTGAAAAAAATTTATCGACCCCACGTCCTTTTTTCGAATCCTGGTTTCCCCTTGAGTAGTTGGTTATGTATTGATACACGGAGAGATTGAATACCATTCAGTATAGAGTAACTGTTGGAACTGAAGTAGCTCAATCAGTCCAACAACACTTGAGTTGAACGTTCAAATTGAAATCCAGCGTGAAGGAACAACTCCGACAGAATCTTGACCAGTTGAGTGAAAACCAACTCGAAGGGATATTCGGATGCTAACAAATAATAGGCTTGAGTCTGTAGACACTGTGTTTTGTCATTTTCTTGAGGAACTTGGTAGATTTACTATCAATGGTACCTCAAACACATTTTTCTGTCCCGGTTCGAAGTCAAACCAAAGCACGCGAGCATTCCTAAGGCAGGCACCCAAACAGGACATATAGACACCGGGATGCTGAAATTCAGCATATTCAGCGTTGATGAGAACTGTGCAACTTGTGGACCGATGTGTTTCTCGAGAAGAGTAAGAAATTGATGTTTTCTGAGTCCATAATACTCACATGGTCACAGAGTGGAGGGAGTCAATTCCTTGTATATCCCTCCTCCGTGATTAGTCAACTCGACAGCGACATGAGTCCCGACGCGTCCCCAAATGACATCACGTGACCTTAGAGCAATGTCGGCAGGGTATGCCGAAGAGGACCCCAACACAATATTTTGACTTCATCATGACATCTGCTTACCCGTTGGCTGAAATCGAACCGCGGCCAATCCGCCTACCGTAATCCAATGCTCTCAAAAAAGCGGCAGCACAAGTTGAGATGAAGCGGATCAGTTCGCGCACGCGGGTCGAGCTGTCTTGCAAAGTAAAGTTCTTTGTTCCGGGACTGACTCAGAAAGTGCTCGCGCTCGTACCGGCCGCACGGCGCACGAGGTCCCTGCAAGAAACGAAACTCGGATGCACCAGTGGAGCACGCTATGGAGATGCTGCGGCGACGTTGAGACACTTACGAAGGCCAGGCATCGTTTTTCAAGACCGGTCCTTTTTTTTGAACAAAGTAGATATTTTGATGCAGAGACCGGCGGTTATATTTGCGGGCGCTGACGCAGTGCAAGAAGCAGGGACGTTAATTCCAGATATGCCGTAAACCGTATGCAACCTCCCCGTAACCGTACCGTATGCCTTCCTCTGAAGGCCTGTACGGTTACGGTACGGTCCGTAATACGGTTTTATGACCGTATGTGCGGCCGTAAAATTCCCCAGGGCTATACCTTGCCTCGAAAAATCCTCGGCAAGGTCCCCCCACTGTTTTTCTTGCGTTGTTCATCACTCCGCAAACGGCGCGGGTACTTGAACATGATTCAGTGGTGATTTGGTAGTGCTTCCGAGCGATGCAATGCCACTATAGATTTGTATAGCAGTGTCATAGCTATCCAAACTATGATCTTTGAATATCTGGTGCATTTCAACATTTTCTCTTATTTTCTGTGGCAGCTCAAGGGATCTGGCCGGCGCTTTTGATGGCGCTGATGGGATTGATGGGAGCGTCGGGACTGCCATTTACGACGTTCCCGCTCACGTTTGATGGTAACAACGAAGCCGAATGCTTGCCGAGACAAGCCGGGCCCCGACTGGCAAGCTCACTCTTGGTTCAATCATGAACATAACATGAACAGTATTGATTGCCATTACAGCCGTATAGTACCGTATACGGCCGTACGTTTTACGGGTTCATACGGGTTACGGCGCACCGTATCCGTATCCGTAAAGTTCCTGCCCAAGGGCCATACGGTTACGGTACGGTTTCCGTAAACCCGTAACCGTAGACCGTAAAATACGGATACGGTGGGGATCCCTATGCTTCACGCAAATATAAGCCTAACGCACATTTTAGGCCACAACTTTCGAACGTACTCGGTAGTTCTGATATGGAAGATGACGGCCGTTCTCGCCCAGAACCTGTGAAAACGACGGCCGTGCCCGGCGACGGGACGGCGTGCAGCCCTACCAAGTCGGAACTTGGGGTGGGTACTTAAGTGGCAGGTGCGATATTTATATTTGAATCGCTGGACCCCGATTTTTCGTCTTCGTCACAAAATTCTGGAATGGTTCCCTTTCGGGAATTGGATTTGACGCTACTTTCACCTAAGATGCTCGCGCGCAACGGTCTGGATTGAAGGCGCATCGGAATGAGGCTTATGTTTCCCTACCTACCTACCAAGATCTCCACTGTGGCACCTGTTTGAACAACTTTTGATTTCAGATCTAATTCACAGTCAGTGGCGCAATCCGTGATCGAAACCCAGATTAAGCGTCAAAATTCGGCCTATATAGTAGCGGAACCTTTACCAGATTTCAACTTCCCACATGGCCAACACAACAGGATTATCCAATCCTTCTACGTCCCTTGCTTTCTTGCCTCCGACTCTCGCAAGTCAGTTTGAAGTATCGAGGTATGTTTACGCGGCAACACTCGGAGTAAGACCTTGTTCATATTCATCTCGTTAATTTATATCCTCAATTCTTAGGCATATGCATGGGATATTGGATTGAACCTCGGAAATGACTATGCCTTGTTGTTCAAGCACAGGGTTCGCTTCCCCACGATCGTGTATTTTTTTTCAAGGTGACCTTCTCAATTTGAAGCACCCACCGGGCTGACTCGGCGAAGGGCATCCACATTAGCTTATATTCTCACATTCTTCATCTTCCAAGGTAAACCCACTTTTCTTCGGCTTGACCCCAGAGCTGAACATACCAATAACTGTAGTTGCACCAGCCGAGAGTTGCAATGGCCTAGCAATTGGCTCGAGCATCTGCATTATTTTGCTGCAGACAAGCACGGCGATGCTGTTCTTTGTACGAGTAACTGCGGTCTGGCACCAAAGTAAGATTGCATATGTGGTGTTCTTCATTCTTTGGGTCGCCGTCCTCGGGGCAGGTCTCGCGGCCCCACTCGGAGTTCGCGGAGAACACATTGGACCCACAGCGCAGTGCATCGTCACGGTCGTACCAGCCTATATCAAAGTCGCCGCGATCACTCCCCTAGTCAACGACACCGCCATATTCCTCGCTATAACGTATCGTATCCTTGCGCACACAATAGTGGCAGATTGTCTGGGGGCTCGGCTGCGGATTTTCTTTGGTGGTAGGGGATCATCTGCACTATCGCAGGCGTTACTTCGGAGCGGACAGCACTTCTACTTGTGAGTGTCTGCCTTCCATGTACTATAATTCCTCCAGTGATTGAATCACCCAGGGTTGCAGTTGCTGCAAATATCACTCTCTTAGCTCTACCACACTTGAGCTCGGTTAACCACAGCATGATCTCCGTCCCGGCTTTCGCAGTGGTTAACGCCATGGCCTGCATCGTCTTCTGGAGGATTAAATTCGGACTAATAAGTTCTGACGGAATATCAAATGTTCCTACTATTGGTCTCTCGAATTTCCATGCCACAGTGAATCCAATCTCTCTTCCGCTTCACTCTCGTCACACCGATCCCACCACCACGGAAGTCCGAATGAATGCCGCTTTTCCGTTGGGTGTTCGCATGCAGAGTGAGGTTGATATTGAGGACCGTGCTGATGCAAGCGAGGAGATATCCAAACCCCCAATTTTGGCGTAGTTTTGTTCCTCGTTCATATTTCCGCTGTGAATCCAATGCGAATTGGAAGCATTAATACAGTGTTGCGTTCGCTGATAGATCAACTTATATGTAGGTAGATATGTTCCGGTGCGGTCCCGCCAAGAAACCCCCAGAGTAGAGCCAGCAGGGTCTCAGTATGCGATGGCTGCGAGTAATTATAAACAGCAGTGCAGGCATGCGGAGTCGGGAAAATGAGAGGAAGGTAATATATATATCGCAGGTGTATAAAAGCATTTTTCATTCAAAATTATGAGGTTTAAGTTGTGTGCTGTGGTTGAGAACATATCACAAGTTTTGCACAGAGGTTGCAGTTTTTTCTTAGGTTGTGTGTGCAGACGAAAGTTGCAGGTTGTCATGACGAGAGTTGAGAATGAAGTACGAGGTCAGTGACAGCAGATCATGTGATTCTCATCTGTGGTTCAGGACGTAAGTCGAGGTTCAGTACGTAATTTGTGGTCAGTGATGAATTCTGGTATGAAAGTGGCATACAAAGGTCCAAAATGGACATTTGATAAGGTTTCTGACATTCCATCATGGTTTCTTGGCATTCTGACTATAATCACCTGGCATAAAACCCAAACTTGTCAGCCAATGGCAGCATTTCTTTTGATTATGTCATCCTATCTCAAGATCAGCTATCAAAACTCAAGATCATCTATTGTAATACATGATCAATGAACACTACTATGACTTAGGTTATAGCCAAAAAGAAGGGTTCAGGTGTTTTCAATTTTCCTCAATAGCCACCCTTGCTGAAGGCTTCAACAGGAAGCAAGACTGACCCTGCTGCTCTCAACAGGGCGATGAGAAATGTGCTACTGAACTCAGCTTGAAAATGTAGCAAGGACATTTTTTAAAAATATATTGATGAAGTTTTTCACAATAGATTAGTTGAATTTCAACTCCATTTTACCCAAAACCCATTCAAATGCTTTTCAATTGAGATGGAATTTCTCTAGTACATGCTGAGAGGCGAAGGCTGTGTGGAGTTGCATTCGGAACTCCAGGACAGCATATTCTTGGGCCTGCTTGCTCAGAAGATCATCTCCCTGCATAACAATCTGCTGCTCGCCAAGTTTCTTCGCTATATTGATGATGTAGGCATGCTCTAGGTTGCTGGGTTGTTGTCGGTCAATATAGAATATTGGCCAGCATTCTGCACAATCTGCAGCAGATTCACGGGAAGGTGGAAGTTGGTATTCTGCTCAGAGCAAGTGAAAATAAAGGTTCACATCAATTCCTGATCTGCCTTGAACTGTGTATTCTTCATTGAGTTTAACCAACCCTAGTCACCCAGCCTAACCTGGAGTATGCAGAAATGGCCTTTATAAAACCTTCCAGATGCTCTGGGGATCTGAAGCAAACACATTAAATAGATGTCGCATTTGGTCTAAGGTTCATTGTATCTCAAAATGGCCAGCAATAAGTTTGGCTGCAGCAACACAGTCAAAGGAATCAGCTCTAGTCCACAGATGCAGCCAAGGAGCAGGGATGGAGAACAAGGAGGAGCATAGGAGGTCAGATGAAGAGGAGGAAGCCATTAGATCTGAGAAAGAGGACAGAACTATGAAGAAGTAGTTGTGCAGCAGATGAGAAATAGACAATAGGGTGAGGATTGACAGCAGGCAAACAGACAGCATAAAACACTACACTAGAAAGAACAACACAGAATGTGTCACATCACGCTCAGAATTTTGGAGCGTGATGTGACACTATCTGCTCGGAAGACAAGTAGGTGATCAATGCTGTGCTGGCACTCGGTGTGAAGGTCAAGATAGTTACTGGTGGTCAGATAGGTGTCCTCAGTGTGACACAGCTAACAACCACACAGCTAGAGGAGATTGTCTTGGCCTCAGTGACCCCATGCACCTGGCCAAAGGTGCTCAAAGATGGTCCTGCTGTGGTGGCAAGCATGCGAGCTTGGACAAGATGATCATGGACACAGCTTTAAACCTGCAGAACCCATAATGTGACTCTTGAACTTCCAAGGAAGTCGAAATAAATTGTACTTGAAGCTGCTCCCCCCTCTTTATAGGGTAAGACAGTTTCGGTGTCCTCACTTGTGTGTAAATTATACATTGAATTTCATTCACTGAGACAGTCAAGTCCCACAGTTTATTGAGATGAGTGCACACAACAAGAGTTCGAACAACTCAACTATTGGGTCAAGGTGAGTGCTAATTCAAGCTGTAGTGATTGATTGTTAAAGTTCCTGCCAGCATGTATTTATTGCTTCAGGTGCCGGAGTCACCCTCAAGTATATCATTCGAAAGGGATCTGCTCATGTTGAAGCCTTTCAAGACATTGCATGCATGGTCACCAATTTTAGGGATCCTGACTGAGCTCAGAGGTCGAAAGAGGTCAAATTGAAGCTCTGCTTTCCAAAATGCAGTGGCAGCTGTTCCATGTTATAAGCGAGGATGCTCACTTTGTTCCCACTCCACCCAAAAAAAATGCCAAGAAAAAAACCAGTACTCAAAGCCCTGGAACCTATGCATTCCATGGTCATTGATATTTTTATGAAGGGCACAGAGGAATGGCATAGAAAATTTGAGGATTGGCTCAAATCCACGGCCTTTGATCCAGCACTCGGCAGTTACCTTCCTGTATAATGTTATAGGTTCCATTAAAGAAACCCAGGCCTTGCTTTTTGTAGCCTCAAATCCCTGGTCCTGGCCCTGCATCGCGAAAAAGAAACAAATCTTATAATCGGTGTGATTCCCTACAAGAGCTCGTAAGGGCCCAGACCCTTTAATAGTAAATATAATACTGTTATTGAAGAAAGAAAATAATGAAAATCACAGCAAAATGCTGTAGGGGAAATAATAAAGCACAACACTTACCTGACTCGAACTTGCGACCTTGACCCTCGCACCCTAACCTTATCCAGCGTTAGAGTGAAACAATCATTGCAGCTAGCCCATAGTAAACACATATTCTGAATAGAGACCTTCATATGTATTCAGATCAAAGTACTTGTAACAAGGTTGAATGAAGATCGACCTGTATTAAAATTCTGAGCTACATCCAAGTAGCTCAAAGTAGTAGTAGTGATTGACTTGTAATTGGGCTCAATCAAGTTTGAATGAGAGACAGTAGTAAGAGTTGATTTGCATGTGAGCCACAATTCACTATCACTGTGTCGTACTAGATAGTGGGTATAGGTAAGGTATTGATAACAGAGAAATGATCCAAAAGCTGTAGGTAGTGAGCAATGAGCCATGAGTATGTAGAAATAGCTAGGGTATTGAATGGTAGCTGATGCCCCCAAGATCTCAATTAATATCCAACTGTCTATGGCCTGCTGTAATGTATGGGGCTTGATCAAGTTTCCTGGAACATCCCTAGCAGGAAAAGAGCAACTGCACAAGTCAATAATGTAAAGGACAGAGACCTGAGCAGTACAAAAATAGAACCAAAAAGAGATAGTACGAATTGTCATCAGAACAGCCTGAGCAGTAGAATTGCTGTGATAAAGAGCATCCTGGTTGTCAATGAGGTGGACCTTAACTTTCCTGAGTTCATCAAACTCTACATGGGGACTGTCTGTTGTAGCCCAGCAGTGAGCTTGGCTGCAAAAGGCTGACAAGTCTATTTCATCAAGCTAGAGAACAGGGCTAAGACGAGGTTTGGCTTCGTTGAGGAGCCCAGGGCAGGGGGAGCCCTGTACCCTGCAGAAATCACAGAGCAGGTTGAATAGATTCATGCCCAGGATAGGGCTGAGATGGAGAAAATGAAGCACGGAGAACTCACTACCTGCAAGCATGAAAGTGTATTATTATGGAGCAGCAGTTCAGGAAGAAACGAAGAGCATTTTTGAAAGTATTAGGTTCATATAGCAGCCTGAGGAGGTCATCATATGATATATTGTGGCCAGAATAGCTGTGATCTTAGGAGAACTATAGTTGATCATAAGCAAACCATGGTTGATCTTAGACGAGCTATGGTTGATCTCAGGTAATGATCGGAGATTATAATAAGATGATGGTCCTGCCAAATTGGGAAATACTCCGACATCAGCACACCACTTCGGAGCTCAACCTTGTAAATGACAGTTATGACAGGTAGACTTCAAACTGCAACTTCATTGCTGACAATCAATCACCTCATATACAACTTGCAAGTTAAACCTCGCAAAGTGTCAAAACCTCAGCCTCAGACCTTGTAAAGCCTTGAAACTTCAGCCTCAAACCTCTGACCATAACCTAGAAAGGCCCTGAATCTCAACTACTGTCTCTATAAAGTACTGTTCTGCACCTCTGTTCATCACTTCGTAATTTTGAACGATAAATAAGGTCATACAGGTGACTCGTCGGTCGATCATTGCACAACACGTTCACGGATAGAACGGACAGCAGATACCAACCGCGGCCGCCCAGAAGTTCGTTTGGATATTTCGAGGGTGCATACCCTAAGGTGGGCGATTCAGGCGGCATTTTGAAGATAAGGCTTGAAGCGGTGATTGAATACTCTAGGAAGGACAGCAGGCTGCCTAGCAGACTATGCGCGCGACGACGGGAGGCCACAGTAGCATTTTGGTCCTTAGCGTGGAGGGATCTAGACGGCTTGGATACGGCTCGAGGGTTGGGCGCGGGTGCACAGCTTGAGACAAAGCGGCCGCACGGGTTGAGACGAAGGAAATATGGTGGCGGGAACGAGGACTGTGCGCCGTGTGGGGGACCAGTTTGCGAACGAGGGTCGGGCTGGCTCGCAGAGCAAAGTTCTTGTTCCGGGACTGACTCAGAAAGTGTTCGTGCGCGTACCGGTCGCATGGCGCACGAAGCTCTGCAAGAAGTGAAGCTCGGATGTGCCAGTGGAGCCCGCTATGGAGACGTCGACATGCTGCAGAGACGTTGAGACGCTTACGAAGCTCAGCCATTGCTTTTTCAAGACTAGGCATTTTTTAGACGAAGTAAATATGTTGATACCGAGACCGGCCGTTGTATTTGTGGACGCTGACGCAGTGCAAGAAGCAGAGACGTTAACACCATAAGAATTGGGATATATCGTGAAGTATCCGGAAGGCACTCGAGCCCGGGGCGATGCGATGCCTGAGGAAAGAAAGAGCAGCCATGTCACTCGGATACCCGAGAAGCCACAAGGATCAAATTCCCAAGAAAGAGAGAGCGACGGCGACATTTTGGCCGGTGTGGCCGGACTCGGGATGGAGATATATAGCATGGCCATCGCTTCGCGGTCGCTGAGGATCTGGACTCGAGCGGGAGTCGCAGTGCGAGCACAAACACCCACTGCCACGAGCGAGACCACGTACGAAGCGGGACGTGCTGCCAGTCGCCCTGTGCGTGCGAGGGTTTCGGTTTCGGTTTCTGGCTCGCCGCCGCTGCCTATGCCAGCCATCGAAGGCAACAAGTCCGAGTGACGAGTTTAAGTACGAGACGGGTACCGAGGCGAGGCTGGTCATGTACTGGAGAGTGACGTCCCGCTGCCACAAGTAAATAACTTGCAGCGGGCAAAAGCAGGGCGGAGGCGATGGACATGGAGACGGTCTGGGTTTTGACGGGGAATTTTTTTTAACCTGAGACAGGACGAAAAAGGGGGAAAGAGGGAAGGCAAGAGAGAGGTTGAAGGGAGAATTAAAAAAAACAACAGAAAGACCTGAGGCGGGGAAACAGCAAGAGAACTTGAAGGCGATGTACGCAAGAAATCCGAGTCGAACGGTCGCAGGAGGGGGCCGGCAGGCAGAGGCGGGCCGCAGTATCACGAACTAGACAGGATACGGCCACACCGAGCGAGGCAGAACGAGTGTTGTTACGTGAATTCATTGTATTGGGTCGCGAGGCCCAGAGCAGTAAGCGCGTGGGCGAGACGCCCACTTTTGTTCCGACTCCGAGGCAAGGGATCAAATTGATCGGATTATCGCGTGCGGTGTGCGGTCACGTGGTATCTAACTGACTCGCGTCTTTCCATGATTTGGAGAGAGGCCGGCAAGCGGCGTGGCATAAACAGAACTTGAACAAACAAGTTCATTTTTCAATTTGAATGAATGTTTTCAAAAAGTCGTTTCAAGTCTTATGAGCCTTGAATTGTGATTTGTATTTGAACTATCCAAACAGCTGTGAACATTGAATAATTCAAAGCCTCGTGTGCTTGGAGTTTGTGTGAGCTGGTAGATGGGCGCCCAACGCTCGCTCGGTCGACGCACCGGCGTCGATCAGCTTGCATTCGGGTCGCATCAAACTCATGGTCCGGAGAAGAGCGGACCGGTGACGGACCGGACCGGAACGACTTACATAAGCCGATCGTGTGGACATTTTCGACATTTCCCCCTTTGAAACCCCTCTAATAGACACATACAGAACAAGTTGTGTTCCACAGCAACACAGCAACTGAGCTTTCTAGGGTCTCAGCCTCTGGCATGCATCGGGCACATCACTGCCTCATCATCATGTATCGTTACTACCTATCGTATAACTAGCGAGGTACGAACTACTTAATTGTTAACAGTTGTTATAGCGTCAGCTGTCTGAGAGAGACTACATGTATCGGGCCTCGGAAATTGAGGTGGGTACTTGACGCGATATCTATCTCGCTCGAATCGCCGGACTCCGATTGTTCGCGGAACGGGTTCCTTCCAGGAATTTGATGTTATTTTTATCCAAGATGCTCGCGCGCACCGGTCTGAATTGAAGCCCTTCGAAGTCCTTGTGTTTACAAGGTCTCCAGCGTGCATTTCATCTGTTTGAACAGATTGATTTCACAATCAATTCAACCCAACCGAGGCCAGGGGCACGCTCCGGAACGAGACCCAGGTTGAGCGTTAAAATCTGGCATATATAGTAGTACAACTCCACCATATCCCAACTTACCTCATGGCCAACACAACTGGACTACCCAATCCCTCTACGCCCCTCGCTTTCTTGCCTCCGACTCTCGCAAGTCAATTTGAGGTATCGAGGTATGTTTATGCGGCAACTCTCGGAGTAAGACCTCTCCATGTTCATCTGGTGGATTTACAACGCGAATTCTTAGGCATACGTATGGGATATTGGATTGAACCTTGAAAATGACTATGCCTTGTTGTTCAAGCACAGGGTTCGCTTCCCCACGATCGTGTATTTTCTTTCAAGGTGACTTTCTCAACTTCAAGCACCCACCGGGCTGATTCGGCGAAGGGCATCCACATTAGCTTATCTTCTCTCATTCTTCATCTTCCAAGGTAAACCCATTATTCTTTGGCTTGACCCCAGAGCTGAACATATCAATATCCATAGTTGCACCAGTTGAGAACTGCAATGACCTAGCAGTTGGCTTGAACATCTGCATTATTTTGTTGCAGACAAGCACGGCGATGCTGTTCTTTGTACGAGTAACTGCGGTCTGGCACTCGAGCAAGATTGCCTATGCGGTGTTCTTCGTTCTTTGGGTCGCCGTCTTCGCGGCGAGTATCTCCGCCCCACTGGGAATCCGCGGAGCACACATAGGACCCACGGCGCAGTGCATCATCACGGCAGTACCAGCCTATATCAAAGTCGCCGCGATTACTCCTCTAGTTAACGACACCGCCATATTTCTAGCTATAACGTATCGTATCCTTGCGCATACAATAGTGGCAGATTCTCTGGTGGGCCGGCTGCGGGTTTTCTTTGGTGGTAGGGGATCATCTGCACTATCGCAGGCGTTACTTCGGAGCGGACAGCACTTCTACTTGTGAGTGTATGCACTCCGTGTACTATAATTCCTCCACTGGTTGAATCACCCAGGGTTGCAGTTGCTGCAAATATCACTCTTCTGGCTGTACTCCACTTGAGCCCAGTTACCCACAGCATGCTCTCCGTCCCGGCCTTCGCGATGGTTAACGTAATGGCCTGCCTCGTCTTCCGGAGGATTAAATTCGGACTCATCAGTTCTGACGGAATATCAACAATTCCTACTATTGGTCTCTCCTCGGATTTCCATGCCACGGCGAATCCGAGCCCTCTTCCGCTTCACTCTCGTCGCATCAATCCTACTACCATGGAAGTCAGAATGAATACCGCTTTTCCGTTAGGTGTTTGGATGCAGACTGAGATTAATATTGAGGAAGGTGCTGATGCAAGCGAGGAGATGCCCAAACCCACAATTCTGCCGTAGTTAGTTTCTTATTCATATTTCCGGTGTGAATTCGAATTGGAAACATCCATACACTGTTGAATTCGCTGATAGGTTAATTTCGTGTCTTACATCTAGATAGATATATTCCGGTGCGGTCCCGCCAAAAAACTCCCAAAGCAGAGCCAGCAAGGTCTCGGTATCCGGTGGCTGCGAGTAAACATGAGAGGAAGGTAATATATATATGTCGCAGGCGACTCGTCGGTCAACCATGGCACAACAAGTTCAGTGAATAGAACAGACAGCAGATACCATCCACGGCCCCCCTAGAAGTTTGTTTAGATATTTTCAGAGTGCATACCACAAGGTGGGCAATGCAGACCGCATTTTGGAGGCGCGGCTGGGCGACATGGCTTTGGATCGAGACGCAAATGCGGGGACTAGATTGAAAGAGAAGCCGAAGGGCTGTGCGGCGGATGGACCAAGTGGGGCAAGTCCCGAATGGAAAGGAGGTCGTGTCGCAATGTTTTCGTACCGCCCCATTCGGAATGGCAAAGGTTGAATCTATCTTGAACTTCTCATCGAATCTTTGGTGCAAATGTGTTAAAAATAAAAGGCATTTTTCACAGATATCTTCACTGGAAAATTTGAATGTTTCATGCAGTGGGTAGAACACGATCTGGTATTTTTCAACTTGGACTAGTGTTGTCCGCGCCGGAGGATTGCATGATTTGACATGTGTGAAAAGGGCGATGATATTTGTTGAGTATATTTACTTTTTTTTTGGAGCACTTGAATAATGTTATTCAGTCTGTAAGCCATTTCAAGCGTATCCGCTGGGAGAATTGGGGTTTCGCCAATAAAGCCGGTTAGAGTGTCCAGGAGGAAATACCGTTACGCACAGGTTTCAAGCCTTGTTTGAGACTCTGGCCAAATATTTATCCTCCTCCGACACTCCTGAAAGTTATGGGCCGTATATTAGCCTGCATAAGTTACGATGTCGTTACGTAGCAAACTGGCAGTTCTAGTTGTGGGACCGCGTCAGTATAATACATAAAATCCCCTTGGATTTGATCCAATCATCTGGCAGTGAATTTTCGTCAAGGATCGTGCCGCTCGCTTCAGGTATCAAGAACCAATTACGAATACTTTATGTAGTCGTTCTTAATATTTCATCAGGGCCATTTTGCCGATCGCACTACTCGCTGTCCGCACTTTTTCAATCTAATGACAATTAACTTTCATTACATTTTGGTGATCGAATTAACAAATTCATTAGATCCGGGCCGCGTTTTGCCGTTTCATCAGTAACAGAACCTAACGAAAATAGTGGCTATGTGGGATTTGCTTATGTCACAGAAACCACTTTTCTTCTCCTGGCGCAATCTGTTCATTTTGGGTCAGAATTTGTATGATAGAACAACCTTATTGAACCTTACTTTCATTCTGCGTGGCCTGTACACTTTCGTTGTTGCTGTACGGCTCACCTTTACCACCACCATGGCCGTTATCCTTAAACTGACTAGGTATTAACATCAACGTCGCATCGCAGCTTCAGAAAATATGGTTTCATCCTTTTTCCTACATTTTCCTTTTATTGATTTGGCCTCAACCGTTATTTTTTCATTGCAAGCTTGCACGCATTTCTGCAATCACGTGCGAGTGCGCGGTTGAACTAGGTGACCAAACACAAACAAGCTGCACGAAGACTTTGATGGTGCGAGCGGTCATGTCATGGATTTTATGCTGCCTGTATTGACTTCGCGCCTTAATTATTTGAAAAAAAAATTGTCAAGCTCAAGCATGATCAAAGATTGAGCTCAGGTGCTACAGATTTGGCACATTGTTTGGTGACCATTTTCTGCATTTCAACTCTTTGCTTTGTACGGCTCCTCCACGTGTCACCAAAAGTGTATGTCATTGGCAGCCTCGTTTCACCTTGGCTACACTCGGTATTGCATGTGTTGCAACTTTGATCGGACATTTTGGTCTATCTCCTGAATGCAGGCTCCTGACACTCTTCATCCGCTCCCCTCTCCTCCAAGAAATTCCATCGCATTCTTGCAGCGATGCTAATCACACTTACCCCATTGCTTCACGAGTCGTTCTCGTATAACCAAGTCTCGCTGTGTTCGCATCCGCATTCTGGCCCCCTTTGTTCGTCTTGCCCTCCTGAGGTCCCCAAAAGCATGCTTTTTCATTCACTATCCTCTCGCACAGTCTGCTTTGTCACCGAACAGCCTTCTGAAGGTGCTTCAGGTCGCTGTATGCAGGCCTGCAGAATTTCTATACCTCAAATCTCTGTCCACTTGGGTCGTAACCCAACAGAGTCATATACCCCTGAACTGTCGCTCCCTGGCTCGACAGTGTTATCTTGAACCACCGCCTCGCACAGCCCCTCATGTTTAATCATCTTTCATTCCACCCAAGTCATGCATCTGCACATCCTGTGCAATTCATGCACCTGCACACTCAGTGCTTTTCACGTGAACCACGTACCCGTGCATTCAGCGCAATCCAAGCGAATAACGTACCCGCACACCAAGTGCTTTCACGCGAATAACACACACTCACAGTATATCCAGTGCTCACAACCCAATCCTATGACATCCAGTCATTCATGCCTCCTGGTATTTTCAATGTAGGTAACAAATTCACTCAGTAATTCTTGTTTTTTTACGAATCAAGACTATCTGGTGCGTCATTATTTCAATGGCTTTTCACTAATCATCCTGCGAGTTTTTTTCTACAGGTCTCGTTCTGTTTCCTCGCCGTCTGCGGTGCCATCAGCACCTATGGATTAGAGGGCGCGGCTTCAGGACATTGTGACTGCATCCCCCCTGTGTTGCTGGGGTTCCTAAGCCAGTCCCTCGTCCTTGGTGAAGACATCTGCCGGTTATTCCTGCCGCCCCGCATCAGTGTCAGGAATTTTGCTGGGCATCTTGCAGCGGGACCAAGCGGATTTGAACGTCATGAAGAGATATGCACATAAGCAAGGGGTACGCATCTTGAACTTTCACGAAGACAGTGGCGCAGTCCGAGAGACTGCCTGACTTGCCCATGTGAACAGCACAATTTCTTTGATTCCATGTCGTTCCATATGTTTTTCGATTACACGGGTTGGCACTGAGAGCTGATGTGCCAGGATATCGAGGTTGATGTATACTGGTCGCTGGGGTCCATGGGTTGCGTCGTGGAACGGCGAGGCGTCCGGTTTGAGTTGTGATGGTGCAGCGACAGAGCGGAACAATCATATGGCGAAAACGGTGAGCGAGAGGACCTTGTTAGAATCGTTTCTCATTCTTCCCAGATACATATACTTAACGCGCTTCGAAAACCAGCTGGAAGCAGGCAATAGCGATTCGTGACGATAACATTTGGCAGGCGGGGCGCACTTGGTGTATGCAAGCCTATGTATCAGGAAATCAAATACCATTTTATTAGTGCATAGTGATGAACATAAGTATTCGTAACCGCTGCGCGCAGCGACGGCCTACACCACACAAGTTGTCTTTTAATTGCAAGACTTCCAAATGGAACCCTGTCCGTGATCAGGATATTTTCTTGAGTATATTTACAAATCTGAAGTGCTTGCCGCTTAAAAGGTGTAGAGTCCCGGTGAATTTGAACGGTCAGGAAACGTTGCACACTTTCGAGGAATCGCATCGGACAAGATGGACCATAGTCATATAGGCGATTCTACTCATTTCGGTCTAATTCGTCTATTTGTTCGAAATTGTAGCAAGAACTACCTACGCCAAAGTTACGGGTTTGGACATGTCCTCGCTTGGCTCCGCTGCATCCTCAAATTTATCGATCTCCCTGTGCACCCGGACCTCCAACGGAGGCGTTGTATCCGATCCAAACTCTGCGGTCGTGGGATTGGTGTGGCCAAAGTGAAGCGGAAGAGACCTAGTATTCATTATGCCATGAAAATCCACTGCAGAGACGCCAGTGGCAGAAATATTTGATCTCCCGTCCGGACTTATGAGCCCAAATTTAATCCGTCGGAAGACTTGACAAGCCATCACATTGATCAGTGCGAAGCCAGGGACTGTGAGGATGGTGTGGTAGACCGGGGATAAATGAGGCAGCTTCAATAGGACAAGGAGAACAATATGTGTGACAACTGCAATCCTAGCGGGAACGTCGAATACATTTAAGAATTATCCGACATATGCAGAGGCCATACACTTACAAGTAAAAATGCTGTCCGCTCTGAAGTAACGCCCGCGACAGAGCAGATCGTCCGGTACCGCCGAAGAAAGCTTGCAGATGGGCTATGGGAGAATTTGCTGCCATCGTATAGGCTAGGATACGGTAGTTTATAGCGAGGAAGATGGCGGTGTCGTTGATCAGAGGTATAATCACGGACAGTTCGACATTGGCTGGTACGGACGTGGTGATGCACTGGATCGTAGGTCCTACGTGCGCTGCGCGAATTCCGAGTGGAACGGTGATACCTGCCCCAAGGACGGCGGTCCACAGGACAGAGAACACCACATAGGCAATCTGGCTCGGGTGCCAGACCGCGGTCGCTCGTAAAAAGAACAGCATCGCAGTGGCTGTCTGAGACAAAACGAAGCAGATTCCAAAGCCAATTGCTATGGCATTGCAGTGCTTGACCGATGCAACTGCAGTTATTGAAATGTTCAACTCAGCGGTCAAGTCAAAAAGTAGTCGGCTCACCTTGGGCCAGGAAGCATACGAGAATGAAAGCCAATGTGAATGCTCTTGGCCGTTTCAGTATGGCGGACGGTTGACACTCGAAAACATTTTGAAAATTGGATTCACCTTGAAAGAAAATACACGATGGTCGGGAAGCGAACCCTGCGTTTGAATAACAAGGGATAATCATTGCCGAGGTTCAACCCAATATCCCATACGTATGCCTAAGAATTCCCATTGTAAATTCATTGCATGAGTATAGGTCGGGTCCGACTTACCCCGAGTGTTGCCGCGTAAAGATACCTTGATACCTCAAATTGGCTGGCGAGGGATGAGGGCAAGAAAGCGAGGGGGGTTAGGGGATTGGGTAAGTCAGTCGCGTTGGCCATGAGCGTTGCCGTCGAGTCTTCAGGAGTTCAGCCTATATGCACGTGGATTTCACCGTGGAAGCAATCAGCGTGGTTCACGACAAGAGCACTGGGCAAATTTGGATGGTTTTGTGCTATCGGATGGAAGGGTGCGAAGAGAAGCCCGGAAGTGCGGGTGGGTTTCAGGTAATTTAAGCTTGATTTAAGTGCTGCCGAAACACTATCAAATCATCGATCTCGGCATTCGCAGCTGATTCGAAGTATGTATTGCAATAGCACGGATGTGGTCGAGGAGGGTCAAGGTCTCGATTCTCGGAGCGCAGAAAAGTCGAACCTCCCTGGCTCGGGCATGCAGTGAACACGTTTTGCAATGCAAAGACGAAACGTCAACCGTAGAAATCACAGCCCCATAGTCGAGAGAATAGATCAGGCTCTGCCGCGGCTTTGTGCTTCCCTCACTCAGTTTGTAACAGGGAAGACGCGAACCAAGCAACCATCATCCTGGCGCGATCAGGTGCTGTATCATATATAGTTAACTTCCAACGCGCTCTCGCGTTCGCTGAATTCTGCCAACACTGAATCATTTCGGCGCACTTCGCGGTTCTTCTAGATATACGTCACATGAGAATTATTGTTTATTCCACACACTACCACGACAGCGATTGATGTTCAAATTTTTTATTACAGTTTTGGGGCTCCGCGGCTTCACATTTCATCGGGCCCTGGCCTTGAAAGAGACCTTGAGGATCTGCAACTGACCTTGCGGAAGTTGATGTATCCCGTCCAGTACTTATAAACCTTGCTACTTGTGTAAAATGTTTTGAATTTCATGTGCATGAGCTCAATAGCAAGCGAAGTCTGAATCTGCTGCCAAAATGCAAAGCTTTCTTTCACGCAAAATATCAAGGCGAGAAGCCGAAAACATGCTGCTTAAATTTCCCTAGGACTGGACGAAAACTAGGAAGCCAGAAAACGAATGATTATCGCAATATTAGTTAGGAGACCAGTGCTTGTCGCTGCTACCACGAATGTGCTTCATATAAGATTCTGGATCGAGTATTTGCCTCGAATTGGAGTGTAATCTCGTCTGGAATTCAAAACTATATTGCTGGGTTTGCAGTTACCCTCAATCAGGTTTTCCCGCTGACGCCTAGATGTTATCCTATGATGAGCACTTCCCTTAGAGCATGGCTATATTTGTTCAAATCGATTTGGTCTCCAAATCCAAACTTGTTTGGGGGTCAAACATTGAATGGGTTACTGTCAGAGACTGGCGTACGACTCGGAAACTTTCCAGCAAACACTATTCTGGAGACCGAGTCCTCGTCGCTCTCTCCATTTGTGGCCATTGTACTTACGACGTTCATTGACTAGAACGCTCGGGCTTCGCCCGCACGGACCTTGCCTGAATTCTCAACAATCGACTGCCTAGTAATTTGTTGCGAGCGAAGATAACAGGTACAAATGTTCGGGGCAGTGGCTGAAAGACATAATCCTCTCAAAATCATTCAATTCCGGGTGTATCGTGCTGAAAGTGGATCAAAATGTCTGCTCCGATGTCGTCGTTCTGCTCATACCAAAATTGTGTTGGGCGGGACAGAAAAAGAAGCTGTGTAATCTGGCTTACGATATCCTGCTTTGCGAGCACTTCGCCCTTCAAGCGGATCCCTAGTTGAGTCTGAGTCTGCAGTGCAAGAGTCCAAAACATGTGTTGTGCAGTGGAGACTCGCGGAACGGATTTCGGATCAGGTCGTCTGTCAGGTTTGCGATCATAAGGCTTCAATTATGGGTTGAGAGAGACCTTGACTTGACAGGCCGGCAAGGTGATCTCAGAAAGAACCTTGCAGATTTCAATTTTGTTTGGCAGCACCGCGGCACGAGAGGTAGAAATCCCAAGTCCTTGTCAGGGATATATCTTGTGTACATACACTGGATAGCTGATTGGATATTTGGCTGGCAAAAGCTCGATTTTGAGCATGGAGTGTGTTTGCCATGTTATTCCCACGGTTGAAAATACGAGATCGACTCCTGCGGCTTTTAATCTGGATTTTACTGAACATATATAACGGAATAATGATATAAAACATAAATCAGAGCCGTGCCATTGAACCAGCCACGGTTAATTTGTTCCTTGGGAAAACTTTCTAAATTTCCACTTTGTTGGTGGGTGGGAGCCGGCCATCAAAACGATCAACGACACTTCATCTCCACCTCGTCTTCTCACTTGAAACCGCCCGCGGACCAGACACACATCGAAATTCGCACCAGACGCATACTAGAAGGCTGACGTGCAAATCCCAGATTCACAGTGTCTACTGCATTCTTCCGCGCAGACGACCGTCGGTGTGAGATCGGCGAGGCAATTGAGAACCTGGGAGCTGCGGGACAAGAGTGATGGAGTCAAAGTGAGGCGGCAGACTTTGTGCAAAGCTGGACAAAAGAAATTCTGAAAGCTTCCTAAGACACCGTGCTTTTTATTCCTATCTATGTTCTTCAATCTTTTCGCGTCAATTAAGAGGCATTAGATGCTGAAGAGATACCAACCAAAGCTCAGGGTGAAGAAGTCATTCGCTTATGCGATTCTTTCTAGGAAAGTGGTGAGTGAATGTCGTCGTGAAGTCATGGTACAACGTGAATGGATTGATGGGGAGCTGGTCCACGCTCTCACTTCCACTGCACTTGGATTTAGGGTGGATTAGTCGAGCAGTAGAAACTGCTGAAATTTGTTGAACAAAGAACGAACAGGGAACGAAAGAAAGCAGCCGGCATCGGACAGGATAGGCCGTGATAATATACGTGAAGTTCATTTTCATTCCCAAGATCAAGTTCGAAATCATACAAGCTACTACACCAAATCTGTAGGTTTAAAGTTCTCGTGGCTTTCATCCGCCCCGTCTTCGGGTTTGTCAATCGCTGCCTGCACCCGTACATCAAACGGAAAGGTTGTATTCGATCTTGACAATTGTGCGATAGTTGGATTGGTGTGGTGTAAATGATTGGAAAGATCAGACCCCGGATTTGCCGTGGCTTGAAAGTTCTCGGAGAGGCCAGTGATAGAAATTTTCGATATCCCATCAGAACTTATGAGTCCGAATTTAATCCTCCGGAAGACTTGGCAACCCATTGCATTAATCAATGCAAAGCCAGGTGCGGTGAGCATAGCGTGGTAAATGGGGGGTAAATGAGGCAGCTTCAATAGGACAAAAAGAACAATATGTGTCATGACTGCAATCCTGGCAGAAACGTCGAATTAATTGGAGAATTATATCCCGCACATATAGGGAGATGCACTTACAAGTAAAAAGTACTGTCCGCTCTGAAGTAACGCCTGCGACAGGGTAGATCGTCCCGTCCCACCAAAGAAAGCTCGCAGATGGGCACCGGGAGAATTCGCTCCCATTGTATGTGCAATAATACGATAATTTACAGCAAGGAAGATCGCGGTGTCGTTGATCAGAGGAATGATTACGGACACTTCGATATTGCCTCGTACGGTTGTTGTGAGGCACTGCATTGTGGGTCCTATGTGCACTCCGCTAACTCCAAGTGGAACGGTGATCCCTGCCCCAAGGACACTGATCCAAAGAGCAGAGAATACTGCATAGGCAATCTTGCTTGGGTGCCAGATCGCGGTTACGCGTACAAAGAACAGCATTGCGGTGGTTGTCTGCGACAAAACGAAGCAGATGCCCAAGGCAATTCCCAGGGCACTGCAGTCCTCCACTAATGCAACTGCAGTTATTGAGATGTTCAGCTCAACGGTCAAATCAGAAGGCAGTCAGTTCACCTTGAAAGACGAAGCATGAGAGGATAAGAGCCAATGTGAATGCTCTTGGGTGATTCAGTCCGGTAGACTGGGATGCTTGAAAGTCCGACAATCACCTTGAGAGGAAATATACAATGGTCGGAAAGCGAATTCTGCACTTAAACAACAAGGCATAGTCGTTTCCGAGATTCATCCCAATATCCCACACGTATGCCTAGGAATTTGGGATGTGAATCAAGTATGTAGACACATATGAACCAGGTCTTACTCCAAGTGTTGCCGCATAGAGGTATCGCGATACCTCAAATGGACCAGCGAGAGACGGAGGCAAGAAAGCGAGGGGGGTGTAGGGATTCGGTAATTCAGTTGCGTTGGCCATGAGCTACGTTGGTAACTCGTGCAATTCGGCCTATATGTACGTGTATTTTGACTCCATAGATTCATCCCGCGGATAGGCGAGGAGACGGAAGTGGGTCTCACCTAATCTGAGCGGCTGCAGAAACTTGAGCATCGCCATCAAGTTGTTGATTTCCGGTGTTCCGCGTTCACCTCATTCAATCGGACTCCAAGTAGCTGCGCAGGCACACTTTGGTAAGTACACTATGGTTAGAATATAGGTGTTTCCCATGGCTCGTGGTGAGGGTTTCGAGTCGTTTCTAGTCAGAGCGCATATCGAACGACTTTGGCTTGTATATGAATGGCAGCCTCTCATAGACAGACGGTAAAAGTAAAAAAAGTACCTCGCTTGTTAATGGCGAACAGGAAACGTCAACCGTGGGAATACGTACGTACACAATTATGGTCTCAAATCAGGTTCTGCCGCGCGGTGTCTTTATGATACGTGGTGTCTTTATCTTTATGTGGGTCCCATATGATATTCTGGGTCGAGTATTCACGTCGCCCGTCACCCACGTTCATATCCATCCAGATGTGCAAGTACAAGTACCCTCGATTTGGTTCTCCCGCTCGCGAATCGGACTACATAGGTACATGGGCTCACTGGATCGTTTTCAGTGTTTAAAGGAGTAACTTGTTCCATGGCGAGTAGTTGAATTATGTCATTCGGCGGGTATTCGGGTTACTGTCGGACTGGTCATGGGCGCGACTAACTTCACGTTCTAGGCCTGGGGTTCCTCGTGAATTATGCCTGGACTCAGAGTTGTCAATGGTTGAGTGGTGGCCTCGCCATTCGAATCCCGTGGTAATTGTAGTTGACTTTTTAAGCAACTCGATGTCTGAGGGAGAGTACGATTCCCTAACACATCTGGTATGGAATGCGAGGAACGAGGGCATTGTATGATCATAGCTGAGTGAGCCGATGAGCGAGTGGACAAGTGAGAGTGCGTCGGCTGATGTCTGGTGAGAAGGTAAAGGAAAAGAAGAAGCCGCGAGTAAGAGTCGTCAGCGATCTCGGCGATGTTCGAATTTGTTCGTTCGTTCGTTTCCATCGGACTCGAGGCTAGCCCGCAGTCAGGAGTCAAGACAGGTGTTGTAATGCGTGGATCGACGATATGTGTGGCATTTCCATGGGCACCAGGACGTTCCGACGGCAACACGCCTTAAGTAAGTATAACCCGAATGGGCCGAATCCAAAGACAGATAAGCTCAAGTGAATACATGGATATTCATGAGGGGAGTCATGGGCGTAAAAAATGAGCCGCAGCCCGATGGGAGCGGTGCCTGCTCTGCTTGATAAGTTACGCTAGTGCCAGAGCGACGACGCAGCCCCATTTGGATCCGTCAATGAAATTCAAAAGCGGCATGGTAGGGCTGTGCCGCAGGGCTTGAGCTTGCAGTTGAAATCAAAACACACTCTAGAGTCTCAGCATGTATTCGCACTCGTTGAGTGGTCACCGACGGAATTGGTGCTCGCGTCTGTGATATGTAGATTCGTTGAACCCTCCATACCATGCCATACTTGAGCTTGGAAGGAGGTAGAGGATGACCCCCGCTTCGTTGCAGGTGAGTGTGGGTGTGATCGAGAGCAAGATCAAGTCGGACTCTGTTCGAAAGGATCAAGCCAAAAAAGTCAATGCGAAAACGGAAGGAGAAACGAGAGCGGAGGCAAAAGCAAGAGAGCAAGAGCGGAAACGGAAATGGGCGCAGGCGATGCGGCGGGTGGCAGCTGGTCGGGTTGGATCGCGCAGGCGTGATTATGAATTCCATTTGGATTCAAAACCCAGTTCCATTGGAATTCGAATTCCTGTTCAAGTGTACGTAGATGAAGACAGATGGTATGGTGAGTATCCTTTTTCTTGGATTGCCAATGTAATGTGGAAGTGGGAGAGCGGGTGGCGCTGGAAGGATCGGACGACGAGGAGGCGAAGCGTGCATGCCTGCGGGGCATGGGATGGAGTTGTGTGTAGTGCTGGGTATTCGGAATCGAATTTGAGATCGCTCGAGACGAGCGGGTGGGACTCGCCATCTCTAGTCGCTGTCGCTCGTGGTGGTGGTTGATTGCAAGTGGTTGAAGGATTGAGTTGAGATTGAGGGAAGATCGACGTTATCCTGTGCGGCGCGGTGCGCGGGAGTCTTGAGCGGATACTGTATAGACGCCGATCGGCAATTTGATATTTTGAAGGCTGTGGCCGCGTGCTTTGCTGAACGAGGCGTGCGCTGGCGTGCGGTTACAGAGAGAGGTAGGGGCCGTTATCAAGCGTACGCGCCTTGTCCTGGGATGGGGGCGCGCAGGCCGCTAGGCAAGAACCAGGCTGAGTCTGTGGATCAATATACCGGGCATTGTTTTGAGGTTCCAGTACAAGGGCGTGTGTTAGAGGAGCGACAGCAAGCCAAAAGAAAAGAGCAAGATGACGGACCCGCGATGCGCATCGTCACGGTCGCGTGAAATCAGAGAATGACGGATCGAGACCGTCGGATCATTGACGTGGGCGCTAACTGATCTTAGCCGCTATCTAACAACTAGAAAGCTCGGGCTTCGCCTGCACGAACCTTGCCTGAATTCTCAATAATCTACTGCCTCGTAATTTCTTGAGTCTGAGTCAGCAGTGCAAGAGTCGAAAACATGTGTTGTGTTGTTTTGTGATGACGTGCGGTGGAGAATCGCGGAACGGATTTCGGATCAGGTCGCATGTCAGGTTTGTGATCATCAGACTTGATATTTCTGTCCACTGCAACTAACATCATTCGCGCCACGCGCTAAGTGCTTCCGAAATGTGTGAGGTTGCAACGACCATAAGTAGATCGACCTGATGATTCGTTCAAACAGATAGAATGTGCCATATATTCTATTTCATGGAGTCTGGAGAGTTCTACAGGCTGTGCTCGGTTTTTTGGTGCGGCAGAGATCTCCAGTCGTTAAAGTGGCGAGCTGCTCAACAGGAGACCGGGCATGGTACAGCGTTGTACATTCTACTCATGAATTGAAAACAGGACTCCAACCACACTCCCCCAGCCAGCTTGAGCGCCAAAAATGCCTGTATATATAGTCCAAACCGCAACATGAGTCCGAATCCCGATATACCTCATGTCCAATACAACCGAATCACCCAATCCTTTCACCCCCCTCGCTTTCTTGCCTCCGGCTGTCGCAGATCAATTCGAAGTGCTGCGCTATCTCCACGCGGCAACACTTGGAGTGAGTATCGGTCTACTCAGCACGAATTAATCTACATCTTGCATCTCAGGCGTACATTTGGGACATTGGATTGAACCTCGGAAATGACTATGCTTTGTTGTTCAAGCACAGGGTTCGCTTCCCAACAATTTTGTATTTTCTTGCAAGGTGATTTTCTGAATTTCAAGCATCCGCCGAGCTGATTCGGCGAAGGGCATCCACATTAGCTTACATTTTCACATCCTTCGTCTACGAGGGTGAGCTGACCATTCTTTGACTTGACTGCGAAACTGAACATATCAAAAACTCCAGTTACATCGGTGGAGGACTGCAATGCCCTGGGAATTGCCTTGGGCATCTGCTTCGTTTTGTCGCAGACAACCACCGCAATATTGTTCTTTTTACGAGTAACCGCGGTCTGGTACCAGAGCAAGATTGCGTATGCGGTGTTCTTTATCCTTTGCCTCGCCATCCTCGCGGGCGGTATCACCGTTCCAATGGGGGTCCGCGGAGGTCACATAGGACCCACTGAGCAGTGCATCGCCACCGTCGTACCTGCCAATGTCGATGTTGCCGCAATTGTGCCGCTAATCAACGACACCGCCGTCTTCCTCGCTATAAACTACCGTATTCTCGTTCATAACATAGTGGTGGATTCTTCCATGGGCCGTCTTCAAGCTTTCTTCAGCGGTAAGGGATTATCCACACTATCACGAGCGTTACTTCAGAGTGGGCAGCACTTCTACTTGTAAGTGTATGTCATATATATGGCGGCTAATTCCTCATTTCGATATTGCTCCTAGGATTGCGGTTCTCACACATATCCTCGTCCTTGTCCTGTTGAAGCTGCCTCATTTGTCCCCGGTTTACCACACCATGCTCACACTCCCTGGCTTCGCCTTGATCAACGCAATGGCTTGCCTCGTCTTCCGCAGGATTAAACTCCGGACTCATCAGTTCTGACGGGATATCAAAAATTCCTACAATTAACCTCCCCTCGGATTTCCACGCTACAACGAATTCGAGATCTCTTCCCTTTCACTTTCATCGCACCGACCCCAACACCGCAGAATTCGGATCGAACCCAGCCCCTCCGTTGGATATACGGGCGCAGACGACGATTGATAGATTTGAAGACGCGACGGCGGCAAGCCAGCAGATTTCCAAACCTTCAGATTTGGCATAGATTATTAGATACTCGTATAACTTCAACCTTGATCTGGGGAATGGATAGAAAAATTTCCTCACATTACTGCGGACCGATGCGGTCTATTTCCTTTAATAGCACTGGTGTTTCCGCTGCTCTTCTACTCTACCCTGAAGCCATGGTCAATGGAACTGAAGATGCGAGCCCATTTCCCGGGCAATTTGATTCAAGGTCCTCTTCGGACACAATCTACTGACTGCCCCGTCTGACTGGAAATTCGTCGTAATTTAAAGTCCAGAAAATCGCCGACAGACGAATTCTCAAACGAGTCGAACATGGCCGGGCGCATGACGCAACCGACTCGAAGGTACTCATTTGTCCAGAAAGCAAAGCGCATCGATGCCTGTCCATGTACACATCGATATGCATCGATGCGCTTGTTCTTCCAGCAAATAAGTACCTCCGCCGGTGCGCTCTGGGCTCATCGACGTTCGACTCCTTCGACGGTTGGCAATTATCTGAATTTTGTTATTTGGATTTCTACGCATTTCAAGTTGAACGACGCAGTCGACGGTGACAGTGGTCACGCAGGAGTTATGAGGCTGAGAGTGTCGTCTGGAAGCTCAAGATGGATGCCCTGGGTTTCCTTGGGAGAGGGAATGTGGAGAAGGTGCGAGATGATACTGTAGTATTTCGACCAAGTGTTCAGGTGACGGTGACAGCCAGATTTTTTTGATGAGTTCAAAAATCGCCATAATTCGAAAGTAAATTTTCAGTCTTCTCGGTGAGTGAAAATTTCCAAAATCGTGAACACTTGGTCGAAATACTACACTAGTGAGTAACTGGACATGTCACTGAACAGGGGTTAGGAGCCACAGGATGCCAAACAAAATTTGAGACAGCAGATCCGTTCCGGCGCATTCTGCAGTGTGAGTCAGTGACTCGGAGTATTCCCCTCAGTACCTTCCCAATGATCAGATTTGTTGCAGTAAGTAGGATTCACTTACAGTAAATGCTACATACATAGAAGATCTGCCTACGAAGTGCCAGTGCGCGTGCCATCGTGCCCAATCAGTGCGTCACCGAAATTTTACTCTCCAGTGAGTCTAAGCTAGTATAAATATCAGTCAAAGGCCAAAGTTTTTCGATCTTCCCGGAGAACAATAACGCAGGGGAAAGGCAAAAGAATTCGGATTAAATTTGGACTTCCAGCTACGACATTGCCTCAGCGACTGAGCGAGTGTTGAAGATATCCCCCTCCCCGCCACGTCCCATCGGACCGTTTCTGGCAGGATTAAAGCAGCCACTTTGACGAGGTCAGGCGCGCATTCGCTCAAGGAAGAGACAATAGCCTGGGGATGAGCGGAAGGAATAACAAGCTGGATGGCAGTGCTGGGGATGAGACGAGGCTAAGCCAAGAACTCAACTCTTGACTCACTAGAATCTAGAGAGTCTTGACCGTACCGTCAGGATCTACGACGCCCCAAGATGCGCCCTTCGGCGTCATGTCGGCCATCCCAACAGGGTGGAAGATCCTGGTGAATTCTGCTGAATATATTTCTGCATCGAGGCGGCGTCTGTGACTGCCTCGAGAGCGTCGAATTCCCGGATGATGTAGGCCTTCCAAAACCTGGCGGCAACCAACTCTCTCATCGCGTTGATTGCAGAAGTCATGACGAAATTATCAAAGTCGGTTGCCAGCATGTTCGGTTGGGCTGGTCAAAGGGAGTGGTTGTGAGGTCGCCGCCTGTTTTGGTCAGTGCTCGTTACGTATGAATAACTGAACAAAGCACGGGATGAAGGAGCGGTAATGCAGGACACCAGGGCGATGAAACTGCTGGTCGCAAACAGGGTGTTTTCGTTACTGAGGGACCATTCGGAGGTCATTTCTCGAATTCCATGCCGTAGTTTTTGCGGCGCACCACAAACAAGAGCTCGTAGTGGGAAGTATTCGGACCAGCGGACGTGTCCGGGTGGAATAAGGGCCGTCAGGGACGCGGACCAGACGAGAAAAGCGAAAGGTGAATCCGCTACGACACCGAATTGAGTCTTGTCCCATGGTTTCAGGTCGGCAGCGATACGGTAGTAATTTAGTCGAGGACGTCGAATGTTCCGTTGGAGTTGACGTACCACAGATTTGACCTCAGTGGGGGATCAGTCAAATTCTGTCCGGCGGTAGGGTTGTTGAAGATGATTCTGATTCCGAGGGCTGACGAGTCATTCTCGGGGTCGATGCCGGAGAGAAAGATCTGCGCGGTCCCAACTGCACCGGCAGAACGTACGTCCTCGTTTTTGGCAGAGATAAGGTTGATTCCGCTATGAGCATTGAAGGAATTGTGAAATGGACGATCCATTACCGCTTTGTGTGACTTCAACGGAACGGAAGGCAGGTTTACCTGAATCAGTTCCGGTTTGGTTTACCCGTGTCACACGCGCGTCGACGGGAACATGGAGATTCAATCTGACGAATGAATTCCGCACCCAAATACAATGTAGCGTCACTGCTGCGCTGGGCACCGTTGATAGTTTGATGCGGCCACCCTACAGATAAAGTAGAGGTAAGGATAAGAATATTGAAGACATCAGCGGCAACTCACCGAGACCGAGAGGAAACTGGAAAATGCTGTGGGCTGAGAGGTTGCTGAGAGGTGTCAAGTAAATGCCGCCTTGACTGTGTGACTTTGCATCGCCAAGACCTGCTTTTGGCTGCGTATATTGCCGATTCAGTCGGTCTTGAACGTCGATCTGCCTCAAGCCCGGGGCACTGAGCATAAGTCATCCTGGGTGCATCAATGCAGCATCATCCTTCGCGTGTGTGAACAATGTCTTCGGCAATACTTGCCGGCTCCAAGTTGGGTAATTACCCCTATCCGTCATCGCTTGTCACCACTGCCAGACATTTCGCGATATTGTCATTATGAGACTATCCTCCATGCGTGTCTAGTTTTCCACAAGTTTCATTTTTAATTCTATTCACATTATCTGATAGAAATTTGACCCATATTGTGCTGTAAGCTTGTAACTTGGTTTCGGTCTCTTCCAATTTCAATTCAATGTTTTGATTCCGTGAAATCGAAGCGTTAAGGCTACCATGTGCAAGGATTTGGAACGCAACTGAAGAGCGCGCCTTCATCCAACGTCACGGGGGGGCATCCTCGTAATCTCCTTATTTGCACCAGTCTTCACACAGTTCCAGCGTGTGCAGTGACTGCGAGGCTTGTTAAAGATCGGGAGCCGTAAATCCGGCCAGAAGAATCAGTTTCCTCAGGAAAGACCTTCCGGGAATCCAGGATACACGGGAAAGCCAAGTGTGGGTACAGATACAGATTTACATCACGGTTTGATGCACTATTCCAGGCATTGACTTCAAGTTCGTTCCCACATTCACATGTTGGCAAGAGTGCTAGTGACGACTGTCTTCAGAAAGTGGGGGACCTGAAGAGAAAAGGACCCGGTCTGAGGTTAACAGAACATTAAGATGGGACTTATGCTATCTTGACGCATGGGAAACGAATCGAAGGAAGCTCATCACCGCGGTGTCTGCTTCGGGATTCGCTGAACGCCACCACATATTTAAATGTCCCAGAAAGCCCCCGACGAACAAACTGAAGGCCCTCGACTCGGAGGCAAGAGTTCGCTGGCGAACTTGCATATATGGAAGGCGAGTTTGTATTCAGTGAAGAATATATTCTTTCATCTTTCCCCTTGGTTGACAGATCAGAAGTTAAAGATCTTAGTTATTTCCAGGATCAATCGTTCAAGAAGTTCCTGCATCGGCTTCTTCCCTGTGATCTCGACGGCATCCTTCTATATGTCATTAGGATTTGTCTAATTTCCGTACATAAAGTCCGAACTCCACGAGGTTCCAACGTAGCTCATGGCCAACGCAACTGAACTACCCAACCCCTTCACCCCCCTCGCTTTTTTTACCTCCGACACTCGCTAGTCAATTTGCGGTATCACAATATCTCTACGCGGCAACACTCGGAGTAAGACCCGGTTCATATTTATCTAATGGTTAATTTACTTTCCGAATTTCTAGGCATACATATGGGATATTGGATTGAACCTCGGGAACGACTATGCTTTGTTGTTTAAGCACAGAGTTCACTTCCCGACGATTGTGTACTTTCTTTCAAGGTGATCTAGAGATGTTCAAGCATCCAATGCGAGGCTGATGGCGCGCAAGAGCAGTCACATTTGCGTTCATTCTCACAAGCTTCGTCTACGAAGGTAAATAAAATCACCATTGATTTTTGGTTTGACTGCGAAGCTGAAGCTATCAATAACTATAGTTGCACCGGTGAAGAACTGCCAAGCCCTAGCACTCGGCTGGAGCATCTGCATTATTTTGTCGCAAACAACTACCAGGATGCTGTTCTATCTGCGAGTAACCGCGGTGTGGCACCCGAGCAAAATCGTCTATGTGGTGTTCTCCATCCTCTTGATCGCTGTCCCCAGCGCAAGTCTCACCGCCCCACTCGGAATTCGTGCCGCGCACATAGGACCTACTAAGCAGTGCATTACAACGGCTGTACCAGCCAATATCGAAGTCTCCGCGATTATGCCGCTAATCAACGACACCGCAATCTTCCTCGCTATAAGCTACCGTATTCTCGCCCATACGATCGTGGTGGGTTCCTCCACGAGCCGTCTTCGAGTGTTCTTTGGTGGTAGAGGATTGTCTACACTATCACAAGCGTTGCTTCAGAGCGGACAGCACTTCTACTTGTGAGTGTATGCTCCCCGGTAATAGACCTTCAATTGATTTAACATTACAGTGTTGCAGTCGCTGCGAATGTCACTCTCCTTGTCCTCGTGAAGCTGCCCCAGTTGCCCCCGGTTTATAAATCGATGCTCACAATCCCTGCCGCGGCGCTGGTCAACACAATGGCCTGCCTGGTCTTCCGGAAGATTAAATTTGGACTCATGAGTTCTGACGTGGTATCCAAAATTCCTACGAGTGGCCTCTCCTCGGATTTCCATGCTACGGTGAATCGGAGGTCACTTTCTCTTCACCCTCGTCACACCGACTTCACCTTGACGGAATTCAGATCGGATGCAGCTTTTCCGTTGGATGTCCGTATCCAGAGGGAGATTGATAGATTTGAAGACAATGCCGATGTAAAGCAGGAGATCTCTCAAACCACAATTTTGGTGTAACTTTTTGTATACTGTATCTTTTCCTTCAAATCGACATGGGGTGTGACACGTGACGCTTTTGAACGTTGAACAATCCATTTCGGTATTTGGGAACGAAAATTTTCGAAAATTTCGCCGCTTTGGCATTTTTAGGCGATTTTGTGGGCTGCGTGACGGTTCGGAGGTTCAACAGATGTCAGACGCCGGCGTCACATGTGCCCTCGTGATCGACACAGGGGCGCGTGATGCGTGACTACCGATTTGAAGGAAAAGATACAGTACTTAACTCAAATCAAAACTAGGGGGTATGGGCCGTTGCTCAGATGCACGGCAGTTACGAGTACTTCTGTAATTCTAAAAGCATTTATATCAGTTATACTTGAAAAAGTCTCCCAACATGAATGGGAAACGACCGAACAGATGCACTAGCTACCTATATTTATGCCCTATGTCTTGAACTTTGCCTTCCTGCGAAGAGGACTGGTCAATTGGTCATGATGTGTTCGCCGAGAAAACGAAGAGTAGGGGAATAAAAAAGGTATGAGTGAAGGACATTAAAAGAGGTTCATGGAACCATTCTGTAGGAGAGGCAACAATAGGGGAATAGGAGGGTAAACTTACCATACCCTTCACTCCTTTTCGCACTGCACCAATTCCGGGCGCGAGACATTACATAAGCGATTGAATTTGGATTGAATAAGCACGCTAGATGCAAGTTGCTACTTACAATTTACAACTTTTTTCAAAAATGCCCAGAGAATCTGGTGAAATCCAAATGCTGGAGATGATTTTGAAAGGGGAATGGAGAGGGTAAGGGCATGCTGATCATGGCTAGAACAGAGATCAGATGTATTTGTTGCTGTTGATTAATGAGAACGATGCTCGATAGCCTCGATTTGGCTGACTGAAGTCACCGAACAATAAACGCCAAGAAGCTAAAAGTCAAGAAGCTAAAAGTCAAGAACCTGACCACATGAGTTGGGTTGAACCTAAATAGCGATAAACTCGGGTATGGCACAAGAGTGAATCGCAGAGGGAATGTATTCGGGCACGGGGAGTCCGGGGACACGAGCGCAGGGGGGATACAAAGGACCACTGAAACATGCGACACACAAAGATATTTATACAGTTTCGAGGAACAACAGATAGGGGCGTAGTCGTGGTTGCAAATGCCAGCGGCGCATCGCAATCCTATTTCCAACAGAATGTACGGCAATCTCCGTCTGACATGCCGTGCATGTGGATGCCGGTGTATTTGGCGCTGTTGATAGGTTCAACTTACCTCCACGACATGGCAGATGCCAAAAATCGGAGGTGGTTGTGGTTGACATTTGCATTTTAAGTACCCAAAATGTCAGAGGAGCAAACTTGAACTCGCCAGGATGACTTTCGTCCAAACGTAGGGCTCGAGAAGCAATCAAGATCAATTCAAGTCGTGAAGTTGCGAAAACATAAAGACTGACAGCAGATAAAAATTATTTATGGGCAGGTACTGGTAGATTAGGATTCCATAAACAAAAGCCTCGCAAAAATATGGGTACAATATTCCAAATTGAAGTAGAACGAACAGAAGTGGAATCTGTTACATAAGATTTTCCCAGTACAGCCACTAATCTCATTAGTTTCATGTTGTGATGTTTCGGCTCAAAGATGGCCCGGCTAATGAAAAATGTTAATTCAATCACAAAAAGCTAATGAAATTTAACACAGCCACTAAATTCTGTACTGAGTAAAAGTGCGACAGCGAGTGGAGAGGTCGGCAAAATGGCCCTGCACGATTATTAAGAATGATTACATAAGTACTCGTAATGATGTTTTTTTGTTGAGACTCTGGCCTCCGCACTTTAGGGCACAGGGACCCTCTGCAAACGCGCAGAGGACTCGATTCATAACTACGTCTTAAATACACATCAGTACTTTGACATTTTCGTTGTCGTGTTGTACAACACGTGAAAACGCCAAAAAAACACGATAAAACGCGATGAAACACGGCAATGCATTTTGACGACAACACGCATCAAAATTTTGACAACACGGTCCGATTTGGCGGGGATCGGCACTCGAGTTTGGCGGGGCCCGTGTTGTGGACAACATGACAACACGTGAAAACGCCCACAACACGACAATGAAAATGTCAAGTTACTGATGCATCGAACTGAATAAATACTCTACCCATCAACGATTCAACGCAAGTCCGAGTACGCTGCCGACACGTAACGTCGCTCCCGATCTGCGCATGCACGACTGGGCGATGGCTCTACATGTTCAACGTCAACAACCGCGTTTTGTACGCCGCGTGCAACCATGTGCCGGCAGACGCGCAGTGGGGACGGTGGCATTACGCGTCGTGGTGATCACTGGTTCACGTTACTGCATATTCAATCATGCTGAACTCCGGGGAAGATAACTGGGTATCGCAGGAATGCAGACTGGTCGCAGAGCATTCGAGTTGGACAACCGGGGGCGCGATCGGGTGCGGCGCGCAACTCGAATAGGGCGCGATGCCAAGCTCTTCGTGGATCCCGATGGCCATAGGGTCTCGTGGACGTCGGCGGTGTACAAGGGGGTTCTGCAGAGGCGGCATTGCGGATGTCGGTACTGGTAGTGGCAGAGACGGAGGATGCGTTGTTTGTTTGACCCACAGTTGATTGTATTCACGTGCTGATTAGTCTCCCAGAGGCAGAGTAGATCAATTCCTTCAACCTTCGTAAACTCAGGATATCCTTGATCTGACGTCTGCTTTTTCATCAAGGGTCCTTGTCGATTGCCTCATTTCAAACTCCGATTTGCTCACGTGTTGACCATCGACAACCAAACATCCACCGTGTTGGTCGTTCTCTGACGCGTCTTGGACGTGTTAAGGCTAGTTCAAGACCACTATATAACTGCTGGAAGGGTCCCAATCGGTATTTGCATTTTATTTCCGATGGACTCGATGGCGTAACAATTTTCGACTAATGTGCCCTAATTTGGCAGGATAATATCACTGGATGCATGGTGAATGGCGAAACAGTCCATTTAAGACAGCAAGAGGCCTACAAATATGTTCATAATAGATATATTATGTGAAGATCCATCCACGAGCAAAAATTGGCTATGTACCATTCAAGTGCGGGAGAAAAACGAGAACTGAGCTCAGAAGTTCTCATAATTGCGTCGAAAAAAAGCAGAGATGACTTTAAAATGCACTTGAAACACGGTAAGACATTCTCGTCGATAAATAAGTTGTTTGGGCTATCGAGAGAAATGACATGGCTCACGGAGCGTAAAATGCTTGAGTTCACAGCACAAAAGAAAAGGCCTGATGTTGGAACGCCAATATGAGCCAGATCGCAGCAGGTAAGGGTAGAATAAGCAAGGGAGGGTTTGATGAGGTCCTAGAGTGAAGAATCTGCGCAGTAAATTGGATGGATGTGAAGGGATAAGCAGACGACTCGAGGAGTATGGCAAGAGCTTATGTCGTTCGCGAGGGCTTCAATTCAGGTGAAATTCCTTAGATATTTCGCAGGTACATGGCCTGTAGGTATATCTGTGTCATTAAAAGAGCTCTCGACGGTCAGCCAAGAAATTGTGGAGAACGAGACAAAGATGTGCTATGAGATATGTTTTTGGGCATTTGAAACCCTGCTTAGTGGGCAGATCAGTCGGAGATTGAATTAAGGGTATCGACAAGGGTCACGCGTTAGAAAGCAGACGTCCGATAGGGAATCCTGAGCTCGCGAAGGTTTGGGCTCCCATCGAACGGCTGCCTCTGGGAGACTAGTGCTGATCCCATATTCCCCAAAAGGAAATCATAGTGTGGGAGGCGTGTGCCAGCTGCATTATTCACATTCATGTCATGGTCACACCGGAAAAGGGAAAAATTCATAATTCAATGAAAGTCTACCTGAAAAGATGTATTTCATTTCAGGTTTCAGAATTTACAAAAACTACAAATATCATTGTCTCTGAAAGCAGAATTGAAAGACCTGCTTTCATTGTACTTTTCAAACGAGCTGAAAGTACCATTTTCATGACTGCGCTAATTTTGCCATTGGTCCGGCATTTCCCGGACCAATGGCAAAACTGCCGCGCCGCTGAAAGTCCCTTTTCAAGCGACATGAAAGATATTTTGAAAGAACCTCTTTCATTTCATCTTTCAGGTAGTTTGAAATCGATATTTTCCGCAACATTAAATTTTGATCTGATTTCTTTTTTTTCAGTATCACTTTCACTGAATTATGAATTTTTTTCCCTTTCCGGTGTGGGTAGTGTTCTCTTCGACAGTTTTCCTTGACCTTGACAGTCAGTCTTGGTAGCTTCTGCAGAGATTAGGTATATGCCCAGCGCGACGCAGTCGTCGCAGATGACCTCAGCTGCAGCTTCTGACAAGGAGAAGCTGGTTGGAACAAAGGTGATTCCAACCTGTTCGTTTACACGAATCTGAATAACGTTCGAGTTGGGCACCCGCATATCTTTTTGCAGAGAATACGACGGAAGATGTTATTTTCACTGTTGAAGCGCACTCAGTAATGGTTCAATTCCTATTTTTGTGGTCGAGGTTTGTGGTCCGTGGACAGGTAGCACCGTTTTTGATCTAAATATTCCGCCTGCTTTTTTTGCGATCCCCCACTCGCCGAGTCGCCCCGTTCCTTCGCTAGGAAACACCGGTATGAATGAAACTAGAGTACAGGATATTCCGCTGAAGTAGAATCCCAAATCCTCAGCTTGAAATGGCTACTGCATTCTCTGCGCCGCTCACCATGCGCACATCCCAGAGACTGAGGTCGAAATTTTGTCCCTCGAGAACTGAATCTGAAAGCGTTAAAAGTCGAGGGAATCGAGGAAGGAGTCGATTTGTACGTACGTGGACCTGACGTTGACGCTCCCGACCAAATCACATTGCGAGATATTCACCAATTTCATCCCGGTATAAGTACTCATCCCCTCGCCTGTTAACAATCATATTAGTCTCGCATTTTCGTAGTCCCGATGCCCTCCAGGAAACGGGAAGAAGAGCTACGTCACCGTGGCAGCCTGTCAGTGATCTGACTCCCGATTCAACAGGCATTGAACTTCGAATTCCAAGAACAACGCTTCTCTTTCTCTTGGATCATGCGGTGTGAGATGACGGAGATACCACCAAGGCTTAGTTTACGGAAATACGTCTGCGATGTTCCCTGGGAGACTAGTGATTGCATTTTGTGTCAAGAACGGCTTGAAATGATTGATGAAGGAAATGATTCACAGTTTCAGTGGTACTTGGATGTAGGGTGGAGTAGTCAAGCAGCAAAAACTGCTAAAATCAACAGAGAACCAACAGAAACACTCAGCGGCGGACAAGGTGGGCTGTGGTGATACAGGGAAGTTTCTATTCATTCTTCAGATTAAGGTCGAAGTTATACCAGTAACTATGCGAAATCCGCGGGTTTGGACATCTCCTGGCTTGCCTCCGTCCCGTTTTCGAATTCGTCAACCGCAGTGTGCATGCGAACCTCCAGTGGAAAAGTTGTAGTTGTTCCAGATTCTGTCGTGATGGGATTTGTGTTCCGAAATTGACGCGAAAGAGACGTCGGATTCGTTGTGGCATGGAAATCCACAGAGAGGCCAGTGACTGGGGTGATTGACATCCCGTCAGAACTTATGAGTCCGAATTTAATCCTCCGGAAGACTTGGCAACCCATTGCATTGATCAAGGCAAAACCTGGTACGGTGAGCATGGCGTGGTAAATGGGGGGCAAATGAGGAAGCTTCAATAGGACGAAGAGAACGATATGCGTGATGACTGCGATCCTAGGGGGAACATTAAATCGATTTAGGAATTATATTCCGCATATATAGAGCATATACACTTACAAGTAAAAATGCTGTCCGCTCTGAAGTAACGCCCGCGACAGAGCTGATCGTCCGGTTCCGCCGAGCAAAGCTCGCAGATGAGCCATGGGAGAATCCTCTGCCATCGTATATGCAAGGATACGATAGTTTATAGCGAGGAAGATGGCGGTGTCGTTTATCATAGGAATAATCATGGACACTTCGATATTGGATCGTACGGTCGTTGTGATGCATTGCATTGTTGGTCCTATGTGTGCTCCGCTAACTCCGAGGGGAACAGTAATACCTGCCCCAAGAACACCGAGCCAAAGAACGGAGAATACTACATAGGCAATCTTGCTTGGATGCCAGATTGCGGTTACGCGTAAAAAGAACAGCAGGGCAGTACTTGTCTGCGACAAAACGAAGCAGATGCCCACGGCAATTCCCAAGGCATTACAGTCCTCAACCGATGCAACTGCAGTTATGGAAATGTTCAGCCGGGTGGTCAACTCAGAAAGCAATCAGTTTACCTTGGAAGGCGAAGGTTGTGAGTATAAGAGCCAATGTGAATGCTCTTGAATGATTCAGCATCGCGACTTGGATGCTTCAAATTCCGAAAATCACCTTGAAAGAAAATACACAATGGTCGGGAGGCGAACTCTGTGCTTAAACAACAAGGCATAGTCGTTTCCTAGATGCAATCCAATATCCCACACGTATGCCTAGAAAATTCGGGATGTAAATATCAAGTCGACAAGTATATGCGCCAGGTCTTACTCCAAGTGTTGCCGCATAGAGGTATCGCGATACCTCGACTTGATCAGCGAGAGCCGGAGGCAAGAACGCGAGAGGGGTGTAGGGATTCGGCAATCCAGTTGCGTTGGCCATGCGCTACGTTGGGCATCTCTGCCTATATGTACGGGGATTTTGACGCTACCAGCGGAAAGTCCGTTGCCGCGGATGTGCGAGGGGACGGCAAAAAGGCTGGAGCGGATTTCCAGCGATTACCGAAACGTTCTGAGCAACCGCGGCGGCCGCCATCATCGATTTCCGCATTTACTTCATTCACGGTTCCGAATCCAAGCATTGTACTGGATGAATAACTGGTTAGAATATAGGTGTTTTCCGTAGCAGGTTTCGAGTCCTTTTCGGAGCGCATATGAACGACCTTCGTTTGCACCTGAATCGCGGCACTTGGCTCTCGTGGATCCGGACAGACGGGATGTACCTCGCTTGTTAAGTAGTGAATAGCGGAAACGTCAACCGTGGGAATACGTACGTACACAGCGAGGGCCGAATCAGATTCTGTCGCGCCTTGGCTTTACGCGATGTCTTCAGTGTCTTGATGGCGTATGCATATCTACCTGCCCCATATATAAGATTCTGGGTTGAGTAATCCCGTCGCCCGTCGCCGGCTTTCAAACTGTGCAAGTAAACTATCCTCAATCAGGTTCTCTCGCCCGTCAGCGACTACTACATGGGCTCAGATCGTCTTCACAGAAGTCCAGATTTCCAGTGGTCAAAATTTGAATCGAATGTATTCGGAGATTCGGGTTATTTTCTAGGCGGGAGCAATTCTGGAGTTCCTTGTGACTTAGCGCTGCTGGTTGAGGGGCCTCCGAGTCGCCATCAGAATTTCGTGGTCGGCGTAGTTGATTCAATGATCAAATATTCACAGCGACTCGAGGTCCGAGCGAGAGTTCGCTGGTGTGAAATACCTTGAACGAGGGTATGTATATGCTGCAGTGACGAAGTGAATAAGGTAAAGGGAAGGAGGAAGGGGGTAAGCCCGACCGTGGGTCGGCGATGTTCGAATTTGAATTCATTCCTCTGATGATAAGTACTTAAAACAGAAAGCAAAGGCCGTCAGATGTACTCACAGGCTCGGGCTTGGGCCGCTTGGCTACGCGCGAGCTCGGAATTCTGAAATAGGAACAGAAACAGAGCGACTCGGATGATTGGAAATGAATTGCGAGTTGAGCTCAGACGAAATTCTAAGGCAGGAGATTAATTGCCTAGTATTTATCAGGACACGAATAAGATGAGCAGGGGACACAATGAAATGCAGCGAATTGAATCGGGTAGATACCTGCTTTATACCTGCTTTATACCAGAGAGCAGCGCCGAATCAGGAGTATGCGGCAGGTTAAACCAAAGATCGCGCCGCGTCTGAATGCCCAATACTTCAGACTAGCTACAACATTGCACGAAAAGGTTTCTTTTGTGGTCAGCGACAACGTTTTGCCCGAGTGGCAGCCAGACGGGAAGCGCTTGAAGATGTGGGGCCTGATGACGCTGAGGCGAACTTGGCATCAGTGAGCTGGCATAAGCATGAGGCAGGCGCCGAACGGGTTTCGTCCCTTGGATTCCAACAATCGAAGACGGTACGAGCCTGAGGATCACTGTCGTTGTATGCAGACGGATGTGGATAGGTGCTGCAGTATATTCTAGGAGAGTTGGCACAGGATACTGTAAAACCTTGGACGTCTCCCAGAGCCGAAGCGCTCGGGTTGGCGAAAGAATGGAGAAGAGTGGCGACGGCTATTGCGAACCGGGGGTGTTGGAGCGAACCGAGAATGAGGTATAAACAAAGCGAAGTATGTATGAGCTTCTATGTCTGTAGCGTCTGTCTACGAGGGACTAAGAATGAGGTATGCAGGCAGCGGCGGCCGACGTTGTCCTGGGAATCGACGTTACGAGGCGCGACCCTGCAAGAACGGGCGCCGCGAGATGCTAAGACCTGCCGTTGGTTGAGCGCGGTGAACAGGATGAGGGCTCAGCAGCCGCGCACTGGAACTCCGGAACGACATCATGATCCGACTCATCGGCATCTACACAGTGATCAAAGCTGACGTTATCGCGCGCATGCGATCACGTGGGTCTAGTTGGCCTGGCCTCTTCTTTCACCACCATGAGCGAAAACACTGAACCACGTACGGACACCGCACAGACGAGGCCCAAGCACGCGGGCGTCACCAGTGGCTCGCCGTATGAGACTAGCGCTGGCGTGAGCACGACGATGGAACCGGTGGAGGCGACGCCGAACCCGAAGCTGCGCAACGCGCACTGCCGCCGCGCCAGCACGCTCGAGTTGCCTTCCCGCCCCCTTTGCCTCACACTCGAACAGGAACGTGCAAAACCACGCGAACGCGGACTATCTACCTCCAATTACCCTCCACGCCGCCCCCGGGCACGGACACGGGCAAGGCAGGAGCGTGAGCGCGATGCTGTACGAACCGCCGCCCGTTCTGTTCACTCCCCCGCGCAAGGTCCTCCTTGCTATCGCTTCTTTCTTTGTGCGCAAAGCAAAGTTCAAATCCAGCGCCAAATCCAAGGCGAACGAGAAAGAGCGCCGGTTGCCGCACGGTGCGCATGCGTTGGCTCCCTTGCTTTCTTTCTTCCTGCTCTTCCCTTTCCTTCCACTCTTCCTCCCTTGCATTTGCGTTCACGGTTCATTCGATCCTCAATTTATTAATTGTAACGCTAACTCTACCGCACCGTGGACGCCCGACGCACCAACATCTGACTTCATGTCCATGTTCACCTCGACAATGCCACACCGGGATCGTTCGACGGCCTGCTCTCGCTTTCGGTGCCCTTTGCCACCGCCTACGACCCCAATGCTGCCCACGATACCACTTCCAGGTAGGATTCTTCCGATGATGAGGGCAGGAAGGGGAGCCCCTCCTGACCACTACCACTAGCACCCTCGCCTTGGGCGCCGATACGAATGCCCAGCACGAACAACGCGACCAACGCCGGATTAAATCTGGACGACTTCCTCCACCCGCGCCCACAGGTTTCCTTGGACTCGAACTTGGACGTAGACGGGGCTGTTTCCTGCACACAACCAAATCCGACCCGCTGATGCCGCACGCGCGGAGGCGTGGGGCGTGTGGGAGAGATGGGTGCTCTTACGCTTTCTGTTTTTCTGTCGATTTCTTCCGATTTCCTGGGAACGAGTGTTTTGGGACGCGGCGTGGCAGGAGTGGCAAGTCGTTCAGTAAAATTCGGATTCAAAACGGCAGGAGGCGTATTCTTCAACGGCGGGAATCGAAGTAACGCATGCGATAGTGCGCGTAGTCCCGTACCACCCTTAGCCGAGCGAGGGCAGAATCTGCCGCTATCGTATGGCGAGAATACGGTGGGTTATGGCTAAGATGGCGGTGCCGTTGAGTACAGCTATGATCCCTATACTCTCTGTATTGGCCAGAATAACCGTGGCGATGCTCTGCTCAATAGATTCTATGTGTGCTCCGCGAATTCCGAGTGGAGGCCTGAGATCCCGCTCCGACCAAAGCGATCTGAAGAAGAGAAAATACGATCTTGATTGGGTACCAGACAGCGGTTGCTCGTGAAAAGAACAGCAGTGCGGTGGCTGTCTGCGACAACAACGCAGATGAGCCAAATGCTGATAGACAGTTGCAATTGTCAACCGGTGAAACTGCAGTAAGTTATTGATATGCAGCATGCTCAGCTTCGTGGGCCAAGTCGAAGACCCGTACTACAGTTAGCTTGCCTTGGAGGCTTGGAGGCTGTGAGAATCTGAGCCAATGTGAACGCTCTTGGCTGAATCAGCAACGCGGATACTTGAGTGGTTTGAGACTGGCACCTTGAAAGAAAATACGAAATTGTTGGGAAGCGAACCTTGTGCTTGAATAGCAAGATATAGTCGTTTCCGAGATTCAACGCAATGTCCCTTACGTATGCCTAAATTTCGAGATGTAGATTAATTCGTGTAGAAGAAAATCAGAGCACGATTCTTACTCCAAGTGTTGCCGCGAGGAGAGAACGTGATTACCTCAAATCGGAAGCAAGAAAGCGATGGAGGTAAAAGGGTGGGCAATGAGCTAACTTTAGCATCGCAATCTCCTCCGCTCTGGTTTAAGTATATACGTCACTTGCTGAGGGCTGGCCCCGTTTTCAATTCGAACCGTTTGTTATAATACATGGAAGCGTACCGTGGAGATGGCAGATGGTTTTGTTCTGACAGATGGAAGCGTGCTGCCAGTGAGGATGATGGTTCTGTGGGCCATAGTTCCGCGAACAAAGCATAATTATTTTCGAGGTGACTTTCTAGATTCAGCCGTGAACATCTCAGAGGCAGAAATAGTGTCTTGAACTTCCGCGTTGACCGCGGACTCGGAAGGAAAGGAAGGTAGAACCAGAACATGTATCTTGGAAGCGTGTACACTGTAACGGAACATGTTTTTGTCTGAGGATCACCACCAATTCTGGAACTCAGTTGAGAGGGAGGAACCAGATGGTGGTGAAAAATTCCAAGCTACGCACGGGCTTCCACCACAACTGATTCCGTGATCTCAGCAACAAAATTGGGGTACAACCTGGCTGTAGCTGCGATACTGGCCCTGTTTTCAGTTCAGAATCAGACGATTTGTCCCGACATAATGGGATCCCAGCAGTGCCACCAAGGTTCTCCAATCCCTGACAGAGCACATCAACGCCTAAATACGCACTCCGTGGAACCCGCACAGCCTGGGCTATCACTTACGAGTATGACCCCAAAAAGTTCTGCAGTCTTATGTGCGCCGGAGAGTATGTACCTGGACCACAAATCAGGACCTCCACCTGGTATCACGATCAGAATGTAAATCAGACCATTGCAAAGGCTATACCTGCTCAGATCTGTTTCACAATCAAGGATCACACTCGTCTGCTGCATAAGTCGAACTCGAAGTTGTACGGGTTGTCGATCGCCAGAAGCCTCGAGAAGGGATTGATTGTATTTGGTGCGGTTCGGAGTGTATCCGAGTCGAAATGGTGCCGTCACTTGAAGTTTTTGGCGTTCAGCGAGTTTGCCAGGATACGAAACTAGTCTTCAGAGAAGTTGGATTTGACAGACAGCATTCTTGCTCAGCTAACGGGCGCTTAGGTGTGAGCTAGGGCCGTGAAAAAACACGAGGGTGCAACTGATCATGACCACCCAATCGCCTCGACCACGTGAATGTGCGTGCTCCTCTCACTAAAGAACAAATCGTTCAGTTTGGTTGTAGTGAACAGCAGAGACAAGATTTACCCTTAACCGTGTCCGAAACAGGCGGGATGTTTGACGAGCATGTCAGTCGCAGAAACATCAACACCGAGTCGGAGAAGAGAATTTTCCGAACATCCGATATGCTCGTCCTTTCGACGCATGCGCATGCGTATTCGAGCGGTGTCAGCATAAATGACGAACACTCTCGCCTGATTCTTTTGGCTACAGACCAGCAGAGACAATGGATTGGAAGTTCGACTTGCCGCAACAGATGCCAATCGCACAGCTGATTCAAGCGATGTGGTATGTTCTTGGAGAAATACAGAGCTCGGACCCTCTAGTCCAAGTGTCAAGTCGCGATCCCGAAACGAGTGAGCGCGAGCAAGAAGCAATGAGCATGACGGTCGGTTAAGGAGTCGATGTCGGCCCGGGCCGCGTAATTTGGACCATCGACACAGCAACTTGAACTTTGATCCGGACGCTTTTCTCATCCGCTTCATTCATTGCTGCTGCTTTCCAAAGCCGCCTGTCTCGGATCTTTGGCATCCACTTTGCTGCCGTCTTGTTCCATGCCTTCACTTAGCCCTCATGTCTCAGCACAATTTGAATGATCCTTTCCGCCCAGCTCTTTCGACCGCCCCGAGCCTGCCTAGCAGCCTACGACAACCGCACTCGCCGCATTGGTTGGATATCTAGCCTAGTTCCAGACTGTCTGTGTACATCGTGATACAAGATTTTAATCACCATTAAAACCAGAGTTCAAGTGCTTCGTTCCAAGCCGGAAAATCGGAGTGACAAGTCTGAGAATTTTGCGAGGGTTTTTCGTCGTGGATTCAAGCACTGATGGCGGTAAGTTCTTTTTGCATAATACATCAATCAATATTCACTGTCAGCTTCCAAGTTCAGCCTCGCGGGCATCAAATCGTTCTGTAAATTCACAAGATGACGTGGGGCAAAGTAAACGGACGGAATTTGTGGGTGAATCTGGCTCGAGAAAACCGTTTTAATCGCAAATACCTCATCCAAGACCCTGCAGGCAGGCCAGATACTTACATCTAGAACGGACGGTACGACACTCGTCTACGGCTGTGGCCTCATATCACACACTTGTTCCGTTTCTGACGTTGATTGACAAATTTTGCAGACGCCAATGAGTGCTCGAACGAAATGGAATCCAAAGCGCTTTGCTACGCCGCCTTTTGGCATTGTTTTCTTGAACTCTCCTGCCGTACACGTATGGACTTTCTCGTCTTCCACTCTCCTTCCAGATAGACACAAAGTCCAGCTTTTCACCGGGGGCCTTCAGAGACATTTACATAGGGGCCAGTGGGTGATCGGACAAGGACATGTTCTTCCTCCGCCGACCATTTTCCCCCTCGGTTGGCAAATCATCCTATTCCTGGTCATAATCAATCGTTCAAGAAGTTCGTCCATTGGTCGGTACTCCTTCTCCCCCGTGGCTTCTGAATCTCATGGGCCACGATCTCATTCTGACAGCGTCCTTCTATCCGTTAATAGCATTGATAAAATTTCCGTACATATAGCTAGAGCTTCACGAGATGCCAACGTAGCTCATGGCGACCGCAACTGAATTGCCCAATTCCTTTTACGCCCCTGGCTTTCTTATCACCGGCTCTGGCAAGTCAGATCGAGGTATCGCGATATCTCTTTGCAGCAACACTTGGAGTAAGAACTAATCGATATTTAACTCGACGAATTAATTTACATTTCGAACTGTTAGGCATACGTATGGGATATTGGATTGAACCTCGGAAACGACTACATCTTGTTATTCGAGCACAGAGTTCGCTTCCCTACGATTGTGTATTTCATGTCAAGGTGAAATTTGGAACTTCAAGCATCCGTCGCTGTGCTGACTCACCTGAAAAAGAGCATTCACATTGGCGTATATCCTTCCATCCTTCATCTTCCAAGGTTAACTCGCTATTCTTTGAGTTGCCCCTGGAACTGAATATCCCAATAATACCCACAGTTATGCCAATTAAAAACTGCAATGCCTTAGCGGTTAGCCTCGACATCTGCCTTGTTCTTTCGCAAACCACCACTGCAATGCTGTTCTTTATACGAGTAACCGCGGTCTGGCACTCAAGCAAGATTGCCTATATGGTGTTCTTCATTCTTTGGCTCGCTGTCCCCAGCGCGAGTATCACCGCCCCACTTGGAGTTCGCGCGGTGCACATAGGACCTACCACGCAGTGCACCGTCACGGACGTAGGTGCCAATATCGGAGTTGCTGTGATTGTACCCCTAATCAACGACACTGCCGTCTTCCTTGCTATAAACTACCGTATTCTCACCCATACATTAGTGGCAGACTCTTCTATGGCTCGTCTTCGAGTTTTCTTGGGTGGTAAGGGATTATCCACACTATCGCGAGCGTTACTTCAGAGCGGACAACACTTCTACTTGTGAGTGTATGCCCATCGTATATGTAGAAAATAAACCCGTCATTGATTGGAGGTTACAGGGTTGCAGTTGCTGCAAATGTCACTCTCCTTGTCCTATTCAACCTGCCTCACCTGTCCCCCCTTTATCACGGAATGCTCGCAATCCCTGCTATGGCCCTGGTCAATGCAATGGGTTGCTTGGTATTCCGGAAAATCAAATTTGGACTCATAACTCCTGACGGGATGTCGAAAATTCCCATCACTGGCCTTTCCGCCGTGGAGTTCCATGCCACAGCAAATCCGAGGTCTTCTCTCCACCCACGACACACCGATCTCGCTACCACCGAATTCGGATCCTCCACGGCTTTTCCGTTAGATGTCCGTGTCCAGAAGGAAGTTGATAAATGGGAAGACTGTGCCGATGCAGGGCAGGAAATTTCCAAACCCACAGATTTGGCGTCGATACCTGTATAACTTCGTACTTGCAGATGCATCTAACTGAAATGAGTACAATCTTCACCTCCATTACCGCAGCATCTTGTCCATTACAGTCATTCGCGAATACGCTTAGTTTCCTGATTTTCAAATTCAAAAGGAATTTACATTCTTCATTCTTGGAACGTAACGGAAAAGGTTGAAAGAAATCCACAGTTTATGGAAAGCTAAGTTGAGCAGAGAATCCAAAGTGGAGCCGCCAGACTCAGCCCCGATACTCAAACAGCTTCTCTTAATCCTTGGAGGGAAGAACAGTGAGGCGCGAACGATTCGGAGCGCAAAAATTTGAATCCGAATTCCTGCAACCAACCTTAGGTTACAGGTCTCAAAACTGGAATGTAAAACGCCCGATCGCACATATGTCTTATATGGATTTCATAGCCCTATTCCTAACCCTTTCAAGCTAAATTAAATAAATATGCAACCAGCAAAGCTAAATGTGAGCTGGTCGACGTGCTTGAGCCGTGAAATCCCTGTATGATTTTCTGATGTATAGCACCGTCCTGGGAGGTTACACGGATTCCCGGAGGGCTCATGCATCGCGAGTTTGAGTGCTGCAAAGGCCAAGGAAAAGGAGCGGGGGCAGGCGAGGATTGGGCGAGGAACGAGAGTGCTGTGAGACGCCGGTCGGCGGTCTCGGCGGTGTTCAAAATTGAAATTCGTTTACATTCAGAGCTTAGCCAACTACACGCACCAGGACCGATGATAATTGGGTCTGAGGTTACATCCCGAGTCCCGACAAAATGTCCCAATCGGTCCTCGGATGTGAGTGCCGAAGTCCCGACAAATGGGATGCTGAGTCAAAAATGTGCGATCCAAGGTCCCGACAATGGGGTATCTCACGAGCGAGGTGTGAGCCCGAGTCCCGACATGCCTAAAATGGTAACTGAGCGCTTTGAAATGTGGCCACAATGATGGTCCGAGCGCGCTTTGGAGCGCAAATCATTTCAATAGCCACACTTGGTACTCTAAGTCTGTAATCGCGAACAATGCGAAAAATATGCTACGAAATTCAATTCTAACTTGAAACTTACTTGTATCTATTCCCTCCAATCGTACTCATTCTCAAGTGTTTCCAAATATGCACGAAAACATCGAAATCTACGACAACGAGGAATGGGCCAACCTCCTGGCCACGCAGTGGAATCCATCCGAATGGATTGGAAACCAACGGACTTATCACGACGTCCCTGCAGTTGTGGAGGCAGCGAGAGCCCGAATGTTGACAATCCCTTCTTCATTTACCCTGAATCTTCCACCACCAGAACTACCCATTTCCGACCTCCTACCATTCCATTTGCCACCGATGATGGATCCTACAACTAGTCCGATGGATGATGATTCCGAACGCTTCTCTGACATGGAAGCAACGCGCGATATTGAGGAAATGCTTCTGTTGCTGGTTGTGCCGACGCGGCGCGAGGTTGCGAAGCTACTCGAAGACGTTGGTCAAGCCTGGTTTGACGGGAAGAAATCATTGCGCAGCTGGGCCAACCCGGAAGTTGCATTTCCTTTCTGGGTTCTCACCTATTGGCGCGAGGTTCTCGATGCCAGTGAGGCCAAGAATCGTTGGATCGCAGCTGCAGAGTGGTTGAAAGTGAGAGGGAGGACGGAAGCCGAATTAGTGCAGAAGCGCACCATTCAGAACCTGTGGAACATTCTCGGATGGCGTAGCAGCCTGCGCGGCTTTGCGGGCGTCAGTGTTTCTGATTTAGCGGATCTTTTCTCGACATCGTACCTTCGCGGGAACCTTGTGGATGCGCTGCTTAACCTTCTCTCCATTCGGCTGAAGGAGGTCGGTGGTGGGCGTGTTATAATCGTCAATACAAATTTTGCGGACTTCATCGACCTAATGCGGCCCCACGACGATGGGATAATCCCGATTTTCTCAAATGCTGGTGCTCAAAAGTATCTCAGCAAATATGCGGCGTGGTTCCAGGGAGGGGAGCGTACCAAGCTATATTTCGTCCTCTATCGTCATCCCAACCACTGGACTGCATGTTCCATTGACTTTGCAGCGGAACGAATCCGGTACGGCGATAGCCTGGACTGGGAACGACCCAAGGTCTTCTTTGGTGCCCTCGAAACCTGGACGACGAACAATTTCCCGGACAAGGAGTTCGTAGTCACGGATGATCTGCCCTGTGCAATCCAAACGGATGGATATAACTGCCCAATCATATCTGTCAATACCGTCGCACACAATGTCTTTGGAGATCCGTTGTGGACAAAAAGTAGCGCGGATGCCATGCGCATGAAAGCATTTTGCGACATTGTAACTCATTCACTTACTGCAGTGGTTCGTAGGATCCTAAGTTCAATCTACTCAAATGAAATGCTTACCATTCAATAAAGCAGTCCACATCCGCCATTCCAGTTGGTGATAGCTGCGATCCCTCCGACAACATTCTTGCTGCGTATCCCGATGTCAATGACACCTTCGTTGCGGGCGATAGTGTGGGAAGCAGCAACTTCCAGGTCGTTGCTCCGAGTCTTTGTGCTGTTCAGCAGGCAGAGGTTTCCGTTCGCGGACAGAAAAGAGCTGCAGATGGAGTGGTTGATGGTGAAGAGCGAAAGAGGAAGGTCGCGAAGACATCTGCGGACTCTTCGGACCGGGCCGATGATGCGGTTACCATTCACCCCTTTTTTTGCGAAGGGCTTCAAACCTGCTGCTCCCTCAAAAGCTAAAGCCCAGAAACCGGCTGCTCGGGAATTTTCCTCGTCAGTCGGCATAAGCAAGTCTGCAACTGCTGCGCGCAAGCAAAGGGAGGATATTAAGAATGGTAACTTCCGGCCCAGCGCGAGGAAAACGGCGAACTTCCGCGAGAAATGTAGGAAGGTTGACCCAGATGCGGAGTTTGAGGAAACGTCGAAGAGGGTCCAGTGCTCCAATTGCAAGAGGTGGCTCGAAATGCAGGAGGCATACAGTGCCACCCGCTTCGAGAAGCATGTCGAACGTAACAATTGCAAGCCGCCTCCGCCTGAGCCTCTCCCCCGATCCAACGAAACAAACTCTGGATAGCTTCCGAATTTTTTCCACACGCCCGAAGCCCAAAAATCCTCCTCCACCTCCGACTATCACACGTCCATGTCCCGGCCTCACCAGAGCCTTCGACGAGAAGGTCGGAAGTTATCTTGATAGGGCAACTTCCTCGGGTGGTGGCGCCCATCCGGTTAATCATTACAGCGAGCAAATGTTCAAGAAAGACTTCACGGATCTCACGGAGAAGCAGAAAGATACGGTTCATACTGCTCGGATCCATGACTATCGCTGGGTCAATAATACCAGCCCCGGAGTGATGGCTTGCTTTGCAGCTGGTTCCAATCCGTGCTTGAAGACCGTGGAAGTCAACGCCAACTCCTCAGCTGTGCCACCGTGCGCCAATTGCAAGCTTCTCGCTACCTTGAAACTATTCAAGACAGCAATCAATCGGAAGGCAGCTGACCCGTCAAACTTGAAGTACGTGCCCCACGGCCATCGCAATGAGCATGCGGGTATGCTGTTTGCTAGAATCAAGGGGCTGGAAGCCTTCCTAGCCGAAGTATGTTTCTCCTCGCAGGTACTGCGATAATGTTGGTCTAATAAGATGTCTGCAGGACTCAGAGGACTCGGTAGAACGACGTTTCGCCTTGGATGTTGTTAACGGGAAGTTCAAGGATGACAAGGTCTTCACAGGCATACTACATGCCAAACTTATGGCTAGGGATCGCGAAATCCGTGGCAAGGGCATGCAAAACTTCAAATACGACACAGACATGGATTCTGTTTTTGGCCTTGTACATACCATCTCCCCTCGTGCATATCGCGAGCTTCGAAAGCATTTCCCCCTTCGTAGCGAACGTTCTATCAAGTAAGTTTTCGTAATTCACATCTTTCCGCCATGGAGCTCAACGTCTTGCAGGCATATCGTCTCCACAACTCCCCGTTTCCCCATTGGTATCACCGACGAGACATTTGTCTATGCCCAGGAGTACCTCGAAAATTACAAGTACCCATTTGGCGCACCCCTTTCCCTTGCCGTTGATGATACAAAACTCTTCCCCGCACTCCGACCTCTTTACGACGGCGTGAAAAAATTGTGGTATATTGTCGGTACCACAGGAGAGCATATTGCGGTCCCGAATGCTCAGGGCCTTCATAACACTCTTGATCAACTTGAGTCCTCTGCCGAATTAGCCACAAAACTTCGACTATGGGTCCTTCAAATTCCTCTTCCCGGTGTCCCTCCGCATGTGGTTGCAATACTCCCGATCGGTTCGAAGGTCAAAGGGCCCGAACTTGCCAGGTGGCAGATTCGACTCATGGAAGGGCTCGTCTCGCACAGCTTCCGCATTACTTCGAGCGGTGCAGATGGGGCTTCCGTTGAGCGAGACTGTCAGCGTCGCACAGCAGCCGCTAGCAAACCCATAGAGGTCCGGATTAAACACCCAGACGTTGATTACCCCGACATCATCGTCCCACTGTGGGACCTAAATGGCAATATCTGGGTTATTATCCAAGACGCAAAGCATGGCCGAAAAACATTCCGCAATAATGTGTTTTCTGGCGCGCATACCATGACGCTCGGGAACTTCGTGGTATTTTTCGAGCTGATACACACACTCGGAATGAAGCCGACTACACCATTGTACCGACGGGATTTTATCAAGTCCGATCGCATGGATGATCCAGCAGCAGCTCGCTTCTTTTCCGCCGACTTCCTTGCCCAGGCAGCGGAGGACCCAGCGGAAAATCTGGGACTTGTGGTATATCTACTCGTCTTTGGAGATTTCATTGACGCTTGGCAGAGTCGTACTCTCAGCCATCAAGAGCGGGCGAAAATCCTCATTCGTACCCATCTGTTTTTACACACTTGGCGAGCATTCCTTGCAAAGGCAGGGTACCCTGAAGCTCGCCACTTCATCTCCAAAGAAGCCTTTGACATTGCGCAGATCCTCATTAACGGGCTGCTTGGCTTGATTATCATCCACCGCGATCATCTCGGACCTCATCCGTGCCCACTCCTCCCGTGGTTTAATGCCAGTGAACCGAATGAGCATTGCTTCGCAGGCATGCGGGATATTACAGCCGACTTTACGATGCAGCAGGCGATCCTCATCGTCCCGAAACTCCGAGCCAAAATGCAGGCATCAGTCCGTGTCCCTAAGACTCAGTCGGATTTCAAAAAACAGGCCTCTGGATATTGCCACACGTACTACTCCTCGGAAGGCATTAACTATGATCTCTTGAGCCGATATCCCACCGACGTCGAATTGTCTGATGCTTATGCGACAGCGGCGCAGGAAAATGAATGTCTCTGGTCCCTCCTAGGAATTCACCCCACTCGAATCGAGAGCGCGCCTGTTCGTGGAATGGCACCAGTGCCCCAGCCTGACCCCGCTTTCGAGCATTTATATCTCGAGGAAGAAACTAACCTGGAACCGCTGGCAGAAAAGACTCCGGCTGAGGAGCTACAGGAGATGATCGACAGCTTGAAGACAACAGCAAACTTGTCAAGAGCGGCAGATGAACAACTGGATGCCTGTGTCATGGCATCCGTCGCCTTGTCCATGGACGAGCTTGCGAGGGTGTACGTCGATGTTTATTGTATTGCCGCACTAATATTGACCAACCTTCCAGCGAGGATATGCCTGAGAGTGACCCGGAGCGATTCGCAGAAATCCAAAAAGATATCGCTCATGCCTTGGCCACGCAGCCCGTTGCTTTCATTGCCCTCCTGCAGAATATGGCCGACGCTGCTACCAAGAACAATCCCGCACCGCCTGGCATTACCGAAAAGCCCATGCTAGTACCCCTCGCGGATGTTTCACCTGATGATCTGACTCCATTTGTTGCTGTACGCCGTCAGCACCAGACAGAGGAAGCAAGAACAGGCGTGTGCACCTATAAAACTTCGGGGACTTACATCAACCCCAAGACTGGGGTGGAAAAACCATTGACTGACCGTCAATTGCTTGCACGCCAAATGCAGGCAATTATCCGACAAGACCAGGAACGGGGAACCAGTACGGGGCTGAACCGGAAAGTCCGGTGGCAAGAAGCCGACGCTAGCAAGGCAGGTAGTACCACGGCTGCAAAGCTAAAGACAGGCAATGCAGCCAACGCAGAACTTGCTGCAAGTGGACGTTCTAAAGAGGTTGGCTGTCTGGAAATGTATAGAATTGACTAACTGATTCTGTATGCAAGGCAATTAAGCGGCGGCGGACAATTCTCGGTAAACTTAAATGTGCATCGACTGTTGCTGAAGCAGCTGTTGGCGTTGAGGATGCTCAGAAGCTGGAGAACGGATGCTATGGATTTGCAATGATTGGCTCGGAAATCACCCTTGTTCGTGGTGCGTATGCTTCCGATTTTTTATTGTCTATCTGTTGCTCAGACTTTATCCCAGTAAAAACAATGTATTCGAAAAGTGGTGGCAAAGCAGGAACCCACTCCTGGATAGCAACAACCGACACAATCGGCAGTCTCTCTTTCCTGGTGGCGCAGGTATACGAGCACGAGTTTCGCCGCCGGTTCAGGACCATACACCGTGCCGATGCCCTTTTGGGCACAATCCGGTTTGCACACTTGCCAGTTGGCTCATTTTTGGCTCTTCTCCCCAAGGACGAAGCAGTCAAGTCTTTTCCCACTCACATAGAAATCGGGGCTCGAGCTTACAAGATATTTGACGATCTTGTGGCAGAGAAGGAGCAGCTATCGAAGGCAGTTGCAAGCCTAAACACAGTTCGCCGAAAGGGCAAGGCCAATATTCATGTATTAGAACTGTCGGAAGACGATTGTATAGAATAGAAATTTTTTCCGATTTTTTGGGCATTTTTAAGCATTTTTTTGAGGTCCGATCCAAAGTCCCGACACAACCTAGGGCTGGTCGAGGTTGAAGCCGGAATCCCGACACAATTTTGGGCTTGCCGCAGACCAAAAGTCCCGACAAAATTTTTCGGACCCCGAATTGTGGGATCAAACCTCAAACCCAATTATCATCGGTCCTCACGCACCCAAGCACTGCGAAGATAACGTGAGTGTGGGATCGAAAACTCCGAAATCGAAACTTTTCCCAAACATCGGACGCAAACTGTCGTTCAACTGCGGGAATTAACATTGGTGCCACTGTGCATCAACTGTGCATTCGATGCCGAAAGGATACCACCACCAAGGCTTAAGCTAAAGAAAAACGTCTGAGACTGATGTGCTATTCTGAAGGTAACTTGAATTTGAGTAAATCCGCTGAGCCCCAGCGGCAGGAAGATCTCGATATGACAATGGCAGGTGAAGGTTGTGTGAAAAGCGCGGTGAATTGAATCCCGAGGGATCTGGTAGGCGCATGTACATGCCATTTTCCGTCAGAAATTTTCAAATCTGCCATCGCTGTGGCTTCGAAGGTGTAGGTTCCTTGTAAACTTTGAGTAATCGAGAACTACTATTTTTCGCCGGGTAGTCGGCCACCCTAGCCTTTCTTGCGAATTCCGGTGGACAGCAAGTATCGCATCAGGGCCAGCTGGTATGGGGAATAGTGCAGGCATCCTAGGAATGGATTGAGTATATTTCCCCGTATTTACACCAAGATCTGAAGGTATAGCGAATAATTTGTTGGCCAAGGTCCCGAAATAGATGTTGATGGGGTAGTCGGCCACCTGCTTCAATACGCGCTTGTTGCCTCATATGTCGGCCGGAGTGAGTCGGATGTTGTAGGTGGGACATAAGTGATGTATTCTGGAAGCTTTGTTTGTATGTTCACGCTTGGAGGGATGTAGAAAGAAATTGAGTTTGTAGTCAGCCAAAGGCCGAAAACGAGCACTCTTGATTGTGCGACTGCCACGAAGCCGGAAAGGCACAGAACAGTCTAAATTTCAATACATATGGAGCAATAACAAGTAATTGAATCCATACAATGTAAGATATCGATTCCAAACACCTCACGTCTACTTGAAAAAATCCATGAGTCCTGGGCTTGGATTTTGGGTGATTTTCAATGGCCGACGCGAATGCACACTGACTGTGTGGATAAAAAATCCGATATGCGGTGCATAGTGAACCTGTAGCAATACAGAGGGACCTTGCCAAGATTCAGGCTTTAATTGTCAACGGGTCGCAAGATATTGAGGTGGCGACATCTGTGGGCCGTGAAAGAGTGGTCATCCTTCTGCGACCCCTAGCAAAGTTTTCTGTGCACTTATGGAGGCAGGAGTTGCGTGGAATATAAGGGCCAGATGATGGGAACAGAATGAGCCGCAAAACTCGCCGATTGGTGGAGATTTGGGGAAGAACGAACTGAGACAAGTCACAGCAGGTGGATGACAGCAAGGAAACGGTGTTCCCACGCCTCGGGACGGTGATCCCGACGCCGTAACTTTTGATCGACATATCAGATTCTGTCCAAATTTGGTCTGGACCTGCCCTACAGGTCGTACTTCATTCCCGAATATCAACCCCATCGCGATTTCAAAGGGCGGCGCTGTATATCTCGAGTGGCCGAGTACCTAGGGGTGGCCGACTACCCAGTCACATATAGTATATCGCATGCTCGCGAAAGACCACATCGCAAGATGGACCGCGTTGATGTAAATGAAGATTCTGCTCATTTCGGTCGGATGCATCCGGCACGAAGTTATAGGAGCAAACATTCCAAACCTGTAGGGTTGAACATCTCCTGCCTTGGCTCTGCCGCGTTTCGAATTTATCCATTTCCTTCTGCACTCCCACATCCAGCGGAAAAGTCATATCCGATCCTAATTCTGCGGTAGTGGCATCAGTGACGAAATGCGGAGGAAGAGAACGAGCATTTGTCGTGGATAGAAATCTGAGGAGAGGCCAATCGTAAGAATTTGGGATGTCCCATCTGAACCGATCAGTCCTAATTTGATTCTCCGGAAGACTTGAGAAGCCATCGGATTGATCAACGCAAAGTGGGGGACTGTGGATATGATGTGGTAAACCGTACACAAATGAGACAGGTTCAGTAGGACTAGGAGAACAAAATTTGTGACAACTGCGATCCTAGGTAGCGTCGAATCAAAGACCGCACTCGTCTCGCGGTCGAATCGCAATCCGGGTCCAGCGGATATTGACGGAAGATTGCGCGCGCAAATATTTTTGAAGTGGGTGATAGCTATGCAGACAAGTGCGTCAAACTCAAAAGGAATTTCAACACTCAATTGCCAATGATTTTAGGGTTGTCGGGTTCAGAGTCGGAGAAGAGAACTTCCCGTACACCATGCCCGTCTTCTCGGCGCACGTGTGTCCGAGCGGACCTACCTCAGGAATACTGTCGACCGGCTCTGGGGCCAATTTGACTACAGAAAGAGGGCTCTGAGGGATTCGACTCGGTGCGTGCGAGAACAGAAGCCCGGCGAAAGCGGTACACGGCTGATTGAGGCTTGATTCAAGGGGGTGGTCCTCCGGTACGGGAGCTTGTGTCCGCCAATCTCGATCCCGGAATGAGTGGGCGGTGGCAGAGAGCACGAGCGTGACAGTCGGTCAAGGAGTCGATGTCTGCGGCCGTACGCTGGGTGGAGGTGCCAAGAAGTGTCATCAGGTTGCGGCACAGCAATTTTGATCCGACATCAGCAAATTTGCACATCCCTGATCAGCGCTCGTGATGATCCGCCATGCGACACCAGCACCACCAGTGCGCTGCCAGCTGGCAACGGAGCTGATGCGCACTCATATTGGGCTCACCACCGCTTGTCAAATTGGGCAGCGCTGGTGTCGCTGGCGACATCGGTCAGCTCTGGCGGGTCTCATGATGATCATGAGCAATCATGAGCTTGGGTCCGAGTCCCAGCCTATACACCTCCAGGTTCCCGTTCTACTTATTACTTATTATGAACGCGGAAAGCACGAAGTCGAAAAATAGATATATGGGAACAATACTGTACAGACATGAGATGAAAGGAGCCGCGCGACAAGCCACAATGATAGCGGGAGGGGTCGAACAAGGGGAACACCGAACTGGAGGGCGAGTGACCATTTGAGCGTAGGGATTCATGAACTTAACATTGAAGGCAATTTGAGGGATTTGAACTTGAAGAACGAGTTTTAAGAACGAGTTTTGGGCGAGATCTTGTAAACTTGAAGTAGCTTGACGCCGAGGGACTTGAGACTGGCTTGACGGATTGATGACCTGCACTCGGAGGCCCTCTAAGAGCTTTATTTTGCTTGACGGCTTGATACGAATCCTACTTCACGACTTGATAGGACTCCGAGCCTAGGCTAAGCCGCTTGAAACGTCTTCCAAGACCGCTTGGAGCTTGATACAACTTGACGAGCAATGGAGAGGGCTTGAGAATGGCTTAAGGCTTCGTCCTGGCACTGGGGATGGCGGCAGAACCAGAGCTGCTGAGTGGGCGGTGCGCGACATGGTGGTTGAGGAAAGAGATGCGCGATCAAATAAAGAAATTCAAGATCAACAAGCTTAACAACGGGCGCACGGACCAGCCACGTGCTGATGGCTCTCAGACGCGTGCGCTATCCGCGCGACGGTTATCAAATCTAGCGGAGATCATCAGCGCCGCCCGCTCATGTCCGTGATGTGCAAATTTGGTGATGGAGCTTTCCCACATCCTCCGAGTCTCCATGTAGCCGCTTGTCTCGAATCTTTGCGATCTATCTTGCCACTGTCTCGTTCTACACACTCACCGTTCGTGCAGGCCCTCGCGCCCCCGCACAATGATTTTTTTTCCAACCCAGCTCTTTTGACCGCCCAGACCTGCCTACCCTGCGCTGGTCATATCCAGCCTAGTGCCAGACTATCGGAGTGACAGGCAGGCCAGATAATTGTATCCGGAACGGACAGTACGATACAGGCACATCTTCGCACCGTCTGCTTCGGGATTAGGTGAACGCCGTCTTCAGCGGCTCACCTTCCTTATATCTCTATGCAAGTTATTCGTGAATTCTATCCATTGATAAGAATTGATAAATTTTCCGTACATATAGCCAGAGCTCCACGAGACGCCAACGTAGCTCATGGCCAACGCAACTGAATTACCCAATCCCTTTACGCCTCTGGCTTTCTTATCGCCGGCTCTTGCAAGTCAGTTCGAGGTATCGCGATATCTCTTTGCAGCAACGCTCGGAGTAAGAACAAATCGAGATTTACCTCGACGAATCAATTTACATTTCGAACTGTTAGGCATACGTATGGGACATTGGATTGAACCTCGGAAACGACTATATCTTGTTGTGCAAGCACAGAGTTCGCTTGTCTACGATTGTGTATTTCATGTCGAGGTGAATTTTTTGAACTTCAAGCATCTGCCGCCGTGCTTACTCGCCTGGCAAAGAGCATTCACATTGGCGTATATCCTCGCATGTTTCGTCTTCCAAGGTCAACTCGGTATTCTTTGATTTCGCCCCGGAACTGAACATCTCAATAATACCCACAGTTGCGCCGGTTGAAAACTGCAATGCCTTAGCGGTTGGCCTCGACATCTGCCTGGTTCTTTCGCAGACAAGCACTGAACTGCTGTTCTTTTTTACGAGTAACCGCGGTTTGGTATCCGAGCAAGATTGCCTATGCGGTGTTTTCTATCCTCTGGATGGCTGTCCTCGGAGCGAGTATCGCTCTGCCACTTGGAATTCGCGCAGCGCACATAGGAACCACCACGCAGTGCACTATCACGGCCCTACGTGGCAATGTGGCAGTGTCGCTAATTATGCCGCTGATCAACGACACCGCTATCTTCTTCGCTATAAACTACCGTATTCTCGCCCATATGATAGTGGCAGATTCTTCTACGGCCCGTCTTCGGGTTTTCTTGGATGGTAAAGGATTATCCACACTATCGCGAGCGTTACTTCAGAGCGGACAGCACTTCTACTTGTGAGTGTATGCCTCAAGCCTTCCTATATGTAGAATAATCATTTGACTGGATGCACACCTAGGGTTGCAGTTGCTGCAAATGTCACTCTCCTCATCCTATTGGAGCTGCGTCCTCTGTCCCAGCTTTACCACGCGATGTTCGTAATCCCTGCCACGGCTCTGACCAACGCAATGGCTTGCCTGGTATTCCGGCGGGTTAAATTCGGTCTCGTAACACCTGACGGGATATCAAAAATCGATATCACAGGCCTCTCAATGGATTTCCATTCCACAGCGGCCTCCCTGCCCCCTCGGCGCACCAATCCCACGACCATGGAACTCGGATCTTCTACAACTTTTCCGTTGGATGTCCGTGTCCAGAAGGAGGTTGATAGATGAGAAGACAGTACCGATGCATGCGCGAGGCAGGAGATGTCCACATCCACGACTTGGGGATAATTCTATTTGGCACCCCCGGGTGCCAAAGTACCCGGGTGCCGTATAACATATTTCTATTTGGCACCTCTGATGCTGGTCCGGTGGGAGCGATCACGATGTGATCTCGCTTAGATACCTCTATACAGACAGCATCGAACGTCGAGAATGAGTTCATATAGGTTGTACCCAGAATATTTTGGCTTTCTCCTCCAAGCTTCAAATTGTATTCGACTTTATAATGGCTTTGTGAAAGCTGTGGCCTCGACAAGCTGCCGGTGAACACGTAAGAGAATTTCAAATTTCCAAAGGGTTAATCAGGCAGGATCAACAGGGGCCACATGCAAGTTTCGCAAAAGATTATCACTCAGCAATTGTCCTTTGCCCTTTCACCATGTCTTTTGCAGCGTACACCACTCCCCACCCCCAAACCAACTTTTCCCCTGCATTCTTTGCCAGTATTACCATTGCTGGTGCCGTTGATCTTGTTCGCAAGAATCAGCTTCCCCGTATACTGCCCCAAAACAGTGTGTCAAAGCGGGCCTGGGATCCTACAGAGCCTATTGCCATTTCCGAGATAATTGTAGCCTCGGACGAGGCTATTCCTTGCCTGGAAGACATGCCTCCCATTACCCAGATTCCAGGCTTTCCATTCCATCTCTCATTGATCAGGCCCCGGTACGCTGCTGAATTTACATTCGTTATTTTTCTAACTGTATTTCATTACAGCTGGTATCAGAAACAAGATTTCGATGTGCACAGTACTGCCGCAGTCACTTACCGGAAACAAACCAGCCATACCATTCGTTTCAGTGCTACTTCCCTTCCCGCCGCACTTATTGCAAACCCAGTGTCCTCCAATGCTATTGTTAATCGACATGAAAAACCCCTGGTCCCCCTCCACCTACTCGTACTATCGGGCAACGCACTGCGTACAACGTTCTGGCTTTCTTGTCAGTGGCTTTTGCAAGTCAGTTCGAGGTATCGCGATATCTCTATGCGGCAACACTCGGAGTAGGATCGATACTTATCTAAGCGAATTGGTTTACATCTTGAAACCTATCGGATATTGGGTTGAACCTGGGAAACCACTGTGTCTTGGTGTTCAAGCACAGACTTCGCTTCCCGACGATTGTCGATGTGAATTTTTCAACCTCAAGCATCCGCTGTACTGACTCGAGCTCGCTTGGGGCGTATATCCTCACAACTTTCTTCTTCCAAGGTCAACTCGCTATTCTTTGAGTTCGCCCGAGAACTATATATAACCACAGTTGCGCCAGTGGAAACTGTAATGCTTTATCGGTTGGCCTCGGCATCTGCATTGTTCTTTCGCAGACAAGCACCGCACTGCTATTCTTTTTACGAGTAACCGCGGTCTGGTACCCGAGCAAGATTGCCTATGCGTTGTTCTCTATCCTTTGGATAGCCGTCTTTGGAGCGGGTATCACTGTCCCGCTTAGAGACCGCGCAGCGCACATAAGACCCACCACGCAGTGCGTCATCGGGGCCCCACCAGCTAGCTCAGAATTAGCGGTGATTGTGCTTCTAATCAACGACACCGATATCTTTCTTGCCATAAACTTTCGTATTCTCGCCCATACGGTAGTGGCGGTTTTTTCCATGGCCCGGCTTCTCCACACTATCCTACGCGTCACTTCAGAGCGGACAACATTTCTACCTGTGAGTGTATTCCTTGCCTTATGTGTCGGACAATTCCTCAGCTGATTCGACTAGAATTGCGGTTGCCACGCATATCGCTATCCTTGTCCCATTGGAGCTACCTCACTTGTCCCCGGTTCACCACACCATGCTCGCGGTCCCTGGCTTCCCGCTGATCAACGCGATGGCTTGCCTGGTATTCCGGAGGATCAAGTTCGGACTCATAAGTTCGGACGGCACATCAATTTCTATCAATGGCCGCACCGTGGATTTCCAAGCCACAGCGAATCTGAGGTCACTTCCAGTTCAATTTCACCACACGGATCGCTACCGCAGGATTCGACTCGAATGCAGCCTTTCCTTTGGATGTCCGTGTGCAGAGGGAGATTGATAAATCCGAGGATGGTGCAGATGCATGCGAGGAAATCCCCAAACCCAATAGATCTTTGTGTAACTTAGTACTTGCGGAGGGATCTAACTGAAATGTACAGAATCTTACCTACATTACCACAGTCTATCTTGTGCAATATGGTCCTTTGCGAGTGCGCATAGTTTCACAATTTTTAAAATTCACAAGGAAACTATGCCTTCGAAATGCAACGAAAAAAGTTGAGAGACATGTACAGTACATGGGAAGCCAAGGGAGGGGGAAATTCCAAGTGAAGCCGCCGCACTCAGTCCCGATACTCAAGTAACGCGTCTCTTTCTTTTGGTCCTTGGAGGGCGCGAACAATTCAGAGGGCACGAATTCGTATCCGAATCACGGGTGCGAGTGTTGAGATGGACGAGGTTATCACAAGAACAATTCGGAGTCTAAGAATTCGGTCGAAGGCGAGGATTGGGTGAGGAAGAAGAGCGCTGCAGTGAAGTGGCACGCCGGTCGGCGAACTCGGCGATGCTCGAAATTCAAATTCTCCGAGCTCGGCAAGCTACACGCACCCAAACACTTCGAATTAAAAACGGCGGGACGCAATCTTTCATCCGTTCAGTCGTGTTGGTGCCGCTGTGCATCAACTGTGCATTCGATGCCGAAGGGGGGCCGGATATCACCAGGGTAAAGAAAGACGTCAGAGTTCCTGCTGATGTGCTACTGGGTGACTTCCCGTAAGGTAAATTTAATCCTGAGGAATATTTCGTGTGACGCGGGGCACCGGCAAAATCGGCGGCATCCTTTCGGCCATTGAGAAACTCCCATATTCAGCTCAGTGTCAGTGCTTTCCGTCTTCAAGGAGGCATTCATAGAAGAACGTGCAGATTCCGGGCTACCTCTTTTGCCATTGTTGTAATGGTTGAAGCTATGCCTTGGAAATGCCGCTCAAACGCCGGTGCCTCGGCATCACGAGAAATATTCTGGGGGATTATATTTATCTTACGGGAAGTCACCCACTCTGAAGGTAATTTGAGTGAAATTCGCTGAGCTGCAGAAGCATTTCGACGTGACAGTGGTGGTTGAAGGTTGGGTGGAAGCGCCGTGAATTAGATCCCGAGGAATCTGGTAGGCGCAGGCGCATGTCATTGTACGTAGGAAATTTCTGAATCTGCAGTGCTGTGGCTTCGAGAATGTAGGTTCCTTGTGAACTTTGAATGATCGAGAACTATATCGCTTACTCGCGAAAGACCACATCGGAAGAGGGACCACAGTGATGTAGATGAAGATTCTGCTTATTTCAGTCGGATACATCCCCAAGTACGAAGTTATATGTTATATGAGCAACTATTCCAAATCTGTAGGTTTAGACATCTCTTGCCTCGGTTCTGCCGCGTTTCGAATTTATCCGTCTCCTTCTGCACTCGCACATCCAGCGGGAAAGTTATACTTGATCTCAATTCTGCGGGAGTGGCATCAATATGACGAAATTGCGGAGGAAGAGAGCGAGGGTTTGTCGTGGCGGGGAAATCCGAGGAGAGTCCAGTCGTAAGCCATCGCATTGATCAACGCAGAAACCGGGAACAAATGAGGCAGCTTCGATAGGACAAGGAGAACATGTGTGACAACTACAATCCTGGGGTAAGGAGCGTCGAATCAATCTAAAAATTATTCGTACTATACAGAGCGTCCAGAGCCCGCACTTGTCCAGTGGCCGAATTGCAATCCGAGTCCGGCGGAGATTAGATGTCGCGTGCAGATATTTTTGACGTGGGGGATAGCTCTGTGGACGAGTGCGTTAGACTCAAAAGGAATTTCAACACTGAATTTGCCGTTATCGGATTCCGAACCGGAGAAGAGAATGTCTCGAACCTCATGTCCGTCTTCTCGGCGCATGCGTGTCCGAGCGGGCCTTCCTGAGAGATACTGTCGACTGTCTCCGGAGACAATGTGGCTACAGAAAGAGGGATTCGCCTTTGGTGTGTGCCGCGGCGAAGGCGTGCGAGAACAGAAGCCCGAGAGCGTCGGCGCAGGATTCAGGCGGTGGTCCTCGGTACGGAGCTTGGGCCCGCCAATCTCGATCCCAGAACGAGTGAGGAGCAGTGGCAGGGAACATGAGCGTGACAGACGCTCAAGGGGTCGATGTCTGCGGCCGTACGCTGGGAGGCATTTTGGGGGATTTGGAATATGGAGGCGCGTGACAAGGCTGCGACACAGCAATTTTGATCCGGGCCCCACGCACTCTAATTCCTCCGAGTCTGCTCTTCAAATAGCCGCTTGTCTCGAATCTCTGCGATCTATCTTGCTACTCTTCCGTTCCACATTCTGACCGTTCGTGCAAGCGCTCGCGCCCCTGTGCGCGCTCCCATCCCTGCACGATGATTTTTTTCGACCCAGCTCTTTTGACCGCCGCAAGACTCTGCCTACCAGTACGTCGCCATATCGATATCATCCAGCGTAGTGCCAGACTTTCAGGGCGACAGACACGCCATCCGGAACGGACGGTACGGTACAGGCATATCGCCGCACCTTTCGCTTCGGGATTAGGCGAACGCCGTCTTCAGAGGCTCACCTTCCGTATACATCTATGCAAGTTGTCCGTGAATAACATCGATAAAATTCCATACATATAGTCGGAGCTCCACGAGATGCCAACTTAGCTCATGACAAACGCAACTGAGTTACTCAATCCCTTTACGCCTCTGGCTTTCTTATCACTGGCTCTTGCAAGTCAGATCGAGGTATCGCGATATCTCTTTGCAGCAACACTTGGAGTAAGAACTAATCGATATTTACCTCGGGCAAATCAACTTACATTTCGAACTGTTAGGCATACGTATGGGACATTGGATTGAACCTCGGAAACGACTACGTCTTGTTGTTCGAGCACAGAGTTCGCTTCCCTACGATTGTATATTTCATGTCAAGGTGAATTTTTGAACTTCAGGCATCCGCCATGCTGACTCGCCTGACAAAGAGCATTCACATTGGCGTATATTATTTCATGCTTCGTCTTGCAAGGTTAACTCGCTATTCTTTGAGTTGCCACCGGAACTGAACATCTCAATAATATCCACAGTTGCGCCAGTTAAAAACTGCAATGCTTTAGCGGTTGGCCTCGACATCTGTCTCGTTCTTTCGCAGACTACCACCGCAATGTTGTTCTTTATACGAGTAACCGCGGTCTGGCACCCAAGCAGAACTGCTTATGTGGTGTTTCTCGTTCTTTGGCTCGCCGTCCCCAGCGCGGGTATCACCGCCCCACTTGGAATTCGTGCGGCGCACATAGGACCCACAACGCGGTGCACATTCACGGACATAGGTGCGAATACAGAAGCCGCCGCGATTATGCCCCTCATCAACGACACCGCCGTCTTCCTTGCTATAAACTACCGTATACTCGCCCATACGATAGTGGCGGATTCTTCCATGGCCCGGCTTCGAGTGTTCCTGGATGGTAAGGGGCTATCCACTCTATCGCAAGCGTTACTTCGAAGCGGACAGCATTTCTACCTGTAAGTGTATCTCTATGTGGCGGATGATTCCTCAATTGACTGGACTAGGATTGCAGTTGTAACGCATATCGTTGTCCTTGTTCTATTAAAGCTACCTCATTTGTCCCCGGCTTACCACGGGATGCTCGCAATCCCTGCTATGGCCCTGGTTAATGCAATGGCTTGCCTGGTATTCCGGAGGATCAAGTTCGGACTCTTAAGTCCTGACGGGATATCAAAGATTCATATCACAGGCCGCTCGATGGAGTCCCATGCCACAGCGAATCCGAGGTCTTCCATGCACCCTCGGCATACCAATCTCACTACCACAGAATCCGGATCCTCTACAATTGTTCCGTTGGATGTCCATGTACATTGTACAGAGGGAGGTCGATAAATGGGAAGGCAGTGCCGATGCAGGGCAAGTGATGCCCAAACCCACAGATTTGGCGTAATACTTCTGTGATTTCGTACTTGCGAATGGATCTCACTGAAATGAGCACAATCTTTACCTCCATTACCGCAGCCCATCTTGCCCGTTGCGGTTATTCGTAAGTGCACTTAGTTTCCTGATTTTTAAATTCACAAGGTTGAAACGTAACGGAAAAGGTTGCAAGAAATCTACAGAGTATATATGAAGCCAAACGGAGCAGAAGATTTGAATTGAAGCCGTCTTCTCAGGCGTCCCTTTTTCTTGATCCTTCGAGGGAGGAAGAGTGAGGTCTTAAGGCGCGAACGCGAGCACACGAATCCGAATCTGAAATTGAAATTGAGATATTCCACTGACAATTCAGGGCCGAGGAGTCCTGTGGAACGTGAGAATTAGGAGAGGAAGGAGAGTGTCCCAGTGAAGTGGGACGCCGGTCGGCGAGCTCGGCGATGTTCAAAACTGAAATTTGGTTACATTCAGAGCTTGGCCAGCTACACGCACCCAAACAATGGGAAGATAACGTGAGTTTTATATAGCGAGGTACGAGCGTTCATATAAAGCGTCTGTCTATGAAAAACTAAACGTGAGTGTTGGATCGAAAACTTCGAAATCGAAACTTTTCTTAAACGTGGGACGCCAACTGTTCAATCGTGGAAAATAACATTGGTGTCGCTATGCATCAAATGTGCGTTCGATGCCGAAGGGATGCCACCACTAAGGCTTAGGCTGAAGAAAGACGTCCGAGATCGCGAGATCGATGTGCTGTTCTGAAGGTAGTTTGAGTAAATTCGCTGAGCTGCAGCGGCCGGAGGATTTCGATTTGACAGTGGTAGCTGGAGGTTGTGTGAAAAGCGCCGTGAATTAAATCTCGAGGGACCTGGTAGGCGCATGTACATGCCGTTGTACGTCAGAAATTTTCAAATCTGGAGTGCTGTGGCTTCGAACATATAGGTTCCTTGCGAACTTTGAGTAATCGAGAACTATATCGCATGCTTGCGAAAGACCACATCGCAAGATGGACCGCGGTGACGTAGATGAAGATTCTGCTTATTTCAGTCAGATACATCCCCAAGTACGAAGTTATATGAGCAACTATTCCAAATCTGTAGGTTTGGACATCTCTTGCCTCGGTTCTGCCGCGTTTTGAATTTGTCCGTCTCCTTCTGCACTCGCACATCCAGCGGAAAAGTTATACCTGATCTCAAGTGGCGTCAATATGACGAGCAAGGTGGTCGCCGGCCTGCGGCCGCCTCCCCCCTTCATTCCGAATTGACCAGTCAAACTGGACGACTTCCATGTGCTGGCAACTGACGACCCGACCTTGCCGAGCCTTTCCCGAGAGGTGCCGACGGGTTGATCCTCCGCAATGCCGCTGGCATCTCAGTATCTGGATCAATGGGTTGTGATCCCGAATCGCGGTATCAGGGTCGCCGTTCGACTTGCGGCAGGCGGGCTAGATTTCAAATTTGAGCGATCGCAAAGATCGCGACTGAGAGAAAAAGCAATCGTTGAACGACCTTCCCGACATTTTTCAGCGTTCGAGCACGCAAACTGTGTGTGAATTGTTATCAAATTGAGACACAACGTAGATTCTAGATTTTATTCAAGGTAAGTGGACGGGAAGTGGTTTGCAATGAGGGGTGATCGCAACATGACAATAATGAATCAAACGATGAAACTGGAAATAAAGCGAGCACCCTCCGAGAAAGGAAATAAAAAAAGACGCCCAAATTTCATAAAGAGTTTGATTTGAATTGCGGAGGAAGAGAGCAAGGGTTTGTCGTGGATAGAAATCCGAGGAGAGGCCAATCGTAAGAATTTGGGATGTCCCATCTGAACCGATTAGTCCGAATTTGATTCTCCGGAAGACTTGGGAAGCCATCGGATAGATCAACGCAAAGCGGGGGACTGTGGATATGATGTGGTAAACCGTACACAAACAAGACAGCTTCAGTAGGACTAGAAGAACAAAATTTGTGACAACTGCGACCCTAGGTAGCGTCGAATCAAAGACCGCACTCGTCTCGCGGTCGAATCGCAATCCGGGTCCAGCGGATATTGACGGAAGATAGCACGCGCAAATATTTTTGATGTGGGTGACAGCTATGCAGAGGAGTGCGTCAGACTCAAAAGGAATTTCAACACTCAGTTGATTTTGGGGTTGTCGGGCTCAGAGTCGGAGAAGACAGGTTCCCGAACATCATGCCCGTCTTCTCCGCGCGCGTGTCCGAGCGGACGAACCTCATGGATACTGTTGTCTGGCTTTGGGGCCAATTTGACTACAGAAAGAGGGCTCTGAGGGATTCGACTCGATGCGTGCGAGAACAGAAGCCCGAGAGCGGTACATGGCTGATTGAGGCTTGATTCAAGCGGTGGTCCTCGGTACGGAGCGTGGGACCGCCAATCTCGATCCCGGAACGAGTGAGCAGTGGCAGGGAGCACGAGCGTGACAGTCGGTCAAGGAGTTGAAGTCTGCGGCCGTACGCTGGGTGGCATTTTGGCGATTGGAAATAAATATAAAGGTGCCACCGGCCGCGTGACGAGGCTGCGACACAGCAATTTTGATCCGGGCCCCACGCACTTCAATTCGATCCTCAATCCATTCTTGCAATAGCCGCTCGTCTCGAATCTCTGCGATCAACTCCACAGTGCTTGCTATTCTTTCGTTCCACATCCTCACCATTCGCGCAAACCCTCGCGTCCCTGCGCGCTCTCCCATCCCTGCACGATGATTTTTTTCGACCCAGCTCTTTTGACCGCCTCGAGACCTGCCTACCCGTACGTCGCCATATCTAGCGTAGTGCCAGACTTTCGGGGGTGACAGACACGCCATCCGGAACGAACGGTACGGTACGGTCCAGGCACATTGTTGTGCCGTCTGTTTCGGAGTTAGGTGAACGCCGTCTTCAGAGGCTCACCTCCCGTATACATCTATGCCGCAACCTGAAGTTATCCGTGAATTATATCCATTGATAAGCATCGATAAAATCTTCGTACATATAGCCAGAGCTCCACGAGACGCCAACGTAGCTCATGGCCAACGCAACCGAATTACCCAATCCCTTTACGCCTCTGGCTTCTTTATCGCCGGCTCTTGCAAGTCAGATCGAGGTATCGCGATATCTCTTTGCAGCAACACTTGGAGTAAGAACTAATCGATATTTACCTCGGCAAATCAACTTACATTCCGAACTGTTAGGCATACGTATGGGACATTGGATTGAACCTCGGGAACGACTATGTCTTGCTGTTCAAGCACAGAGTTCGCCTCCCTACGATTGTGTATTTCATGTCAAGGTGAATTTTGGAGCTTCAAGCATCCGCCGCTGTGCTGATTCACCTGAAAAAGAGCATTCACATTGGCGTATATCCTTCCATCCTTCATCTTCCAAGGTTAACTCGCTATTCTTTGAGTTGCCCCTGGAACTGAATGTCTCATTAATACCCACAGTTATGCCAATTAAAAACTGCAATGCCTTAGCGGTCAGCCTCGACATCTGCCTTGTTCTTTCACAAACCACCACTGCGATGCTGTTCTTTATACGAGTAACCGCGGTTTGGCACTCAAGCAAGATTGCCTATGTGGTGTTCTTCATTCTTTGGCTGGCCGTCCCCAGCGCAAGTATCACCGCCCCACTTGGAGTTCGCGCAGCGCACATACTAGCCACCACGCAGTGCGCCGTCACGGCCGTAGGTGCCAATGTCGAATTTACCTCGATTATGCCCTTAATAAACGACACGGCCGTCTTCCTTGCTATAAACTACCGCATTCTCGCCCATATGATTATGGAAGATTCCTCCACGGCCCGGTTTCGAGTTTTTCTCGGTGGTAAGGGATTATCCACACTGTCGCAAGCGTTACTTCAGACAGGCCAGCATTTCTACTTGTAAGTGTATGCCCAGACTTAGATGTTTCCTCAGCTGATTCGACTAGGATTGCAGTTACTGCAAATGGGACTGTCCTCGTCCTATTGAAGTTGCGTCCTTTGTCCCCGCTTTACCACGGGATGCTCGCAATCCCGACTATGGCCCTGGTCAATGCAATGGCTTGCCTGGTATTCCGGAGGATCAAGCTCGGACTCATAAGCCCTGACGGGATATCAAAAACTCATATCACAGGCCTCTCGATGGAGTTCCATTCCACAACGGATCCGAGGTCTTCCCTGCACCCTCGGCACACCAATCCCACTACCACAGAATTCGGATCCTCTCCAACTTTTCCGTTGGATGTCCGTGTCCAGAATGAGGTTGATAAATGGGAAGGCACTGCCGATGCAGGGCAGGAGATTTCCAAACCCACAGATTTGGCATAGGTTCAATTTCGTGGTTCTGGATGGATCTAACTGAAACGAGCAGATTTTCTATCTAAATCACCGCGGTCCATCTTGTTCGATGTGGTCCTTCGCGAGTGCGCATGGTTTTCCAATTCCAAAATTCATAAGAATCTTCACCTTCGAAACGTAAGAACAAACGTTGAAAGGAATTACGAATACTTATGTAGTTACGAGTACTTGGATAATTCTATTTGGAAACCCGGTTTCCAGCGGAAACCCCAGTTAGCCGAGAAACCCCAGCAAAGGTCTATTTGGAAACCCCTACCTGTGATTTCGGATCATCACGGAGTTTGAACTCGGCACCCGGCCGATCGGCACTCGGAATTGCCTGCTCAATAGAAATTGAGGGACTTGCCTTGTCAAAGATTTGGCTTCATAGTATGTCTTAAAATTCGATATAAAATCAGTATGTATATATCTAGATGGTTTCTGGTTTGCGTTGAAGCCTGTAAAAATCCATGGTGTGAACTTTCCCATCAAACAGGTGATGGGAAAGCTCACACTACTGTACGAGAATTGTGGCTGTGTGTGTCACCGCCACAATAGGGGTTCGGGTTGAATCCTTGTGTTTGTTACTTCCATTGAGTTGAATACATGGTATGAATCGCTTCCCTTCTGTCTATGTTTCTTCATTCCATCCTGTTGGTGGTATTTTATCTATTTCCTCGCACGTACATTTTATACTGCCATCCCACTATTCGCTCCGTTGCTATTCGCCTCTTCACATCTTACGAAACATTCATCAATCCTGTCCTTTGCTCGGGCCGAAACGCATCTCGGGTGGGTAGGACGTATAAATGCATGTTTGTGTCGCCAAGGGGACACAGCAGAAGTAGTTGTCCTCTCATGCCTTAGACTCTGCCTTCAGTGACAAAATCAGGTTCATTGTATGGCAAAATATATTACTTATGCATGGTTGAACACCATCCGCACTGAACCATCGGAGCATCAATTGATTGTATCTGCCGAATTGCCGGCCGATGCCGAGAACGTTGGGGTTTCTCGTGGAAGCCGGGTTTCCAAATAGAACATTTGATAGCCGAGGGGTTGCCGCTGGAAACCGGGTTTCCAAATAGAATTATCCCGAGTACTTATGTAATCATTCATAATATTTGTCCATAGCGGAATCCATCGACCTCACGACGCTAGTGCAGTGCCCTGGCGCCTGTCATGCCCATATATGGACATGACTTCTTGTCTTTACTGGGAAACCTTCTCCCATGCTGCTCTTCTCGTTCATCAAGTCTCAAGACACGTTCCCGCCCGGACTCGACACGTCGAAAATGGCCCTCGTCGACGACGGCGGCGGCGCCGGTCTCTTTTATACCAATTTGCTTGCTTCTGATCTTGATTTTCTCCTCGGATGGACCTATGACAACTTTGTGAATGCGCGGTATAAAACACGAAATTCTCGAGCACCGAAGAAGCATTTCTTGTGAGATGGATGGACAGAGCGAGGGGTGTGTGCGCTGTGTGCAGCACAGCCGTTTAGATTATGCCGGTGACAGCACCACTCCCGACTCTGCGAGTGATCTGCACCTCACATTCTGGTTCTGAATGTGTAACTTACATCCAGCTTGGTTTTCTTCTCCGGCACAAATCGATGTCCGTGACTAATCTGGATACTTGGAGCTTAGGCTTGAAGAACCCTCTGCTTGCACGCACAACTGACGGGTTTGCATGCTCTGTTGTTTAGATGCTGAGCTGACACTCTTTTCTAGTATTCTCCTCGAGAAGTAGGGCTTTATCTTCGCTGGGAAGCAGCTCAATGATGGACACACCCCTCCACATCTTGCACATACGCCTTCGCACTGCATCCGGCTGCCGGTGTTAGCCAATAACGTACCTCGCTACCGCTCCCGCAGTGCCCGCCCGCCGCCCGATGTACGCACGGTGCCCACGCAATGTCCTCAGCTGTGCTTCATCCACAAGTCGCATCGTGTTGTGCGGCGGCTCGTACCCGTGGATGCCCCTGTTTGGAACGGGACAACCATGCGGCATGTAAACCGGCCCTGCACACGCGATGCGTATTCGCCGATGTCACACGTAGCTTCGCAGAGAAGACGGGCCGCAGCCAACCAAGACACATCTCACCACGGCAGGGTGGGTCTGCGAGAGAGGAAGTACTAGTCCGGAAGGTTGACGCTGGGCAGGAACGAAGACGAGGCCAGGACGACTCCATTGGGCGCATGCAAGGGCTAGGTCATGTGCAAAGGTGACCGGAGACGACTGGTATTTGTATTCCTGCCAGCTCGTCCTAAACTCCCTTCCTATTCCCCATTCTGATTTGTTTTTCCATCCTCAGGAATCCGCTCGCACATGACGGCGATTTTGACTCTGCTGCGACTGGTGAGAAAGACCATCATCCTTGATGTCGAGTCGTTCCATTCTGATAGCTGACAACCACTCAGCAACCCTCCCGACCAGAAGTACCTGATCTTTGCAAGCAAGCAGCTTGAGGATGGACACACCCTCTCTGACTACAACATCCAGAAGGAGTCGACGCTGCACCTTGTTATCCGTGGCTGTATGCAAACCTTTGTGAAGACTCTCATCGGCAAGACGATCACGCTCGAGGTCTAGTCCTTGGACACTATTGACAACGTCAAGGCCAAGATCCATGACAAGGAGGGTATTCCTCCAGACCAGTAGCGCCTTATGCTCACTGAGGACGGGTTATCCCCTCTTTAACCGCAATATTTCTAACGCTGCGCCCCGTCCTCCTTCGGTGTGGCAGTATGCAGATCTCTGGAAGGTATTCCTGGAAACTCGAGGTCGAATGCGCCGGCACAACTTGGACAATGTGGTAGCTGAGACGGGATCCCTCCCAGGAGCGCTTTCTCTTCGCTGGTGAGCAGCTCGAGGATACGTGGATGTCTTGTATAACTCCTTGAGTATACTTTGATCCCAAATTCTCATTTGCCGCGCATACTATTCACAAGTTCTCGCTGTACGAAAACGAGTATTATCAATATATATTTTTCTCTGGTTTGGCACAGATCGAGCAATGGGAAGAAACCCGGCCGGAGAGGAGTGTAGATGGACAATACGATTGTGTTCAAAACCAAAATACTCAACCACGATTTGCGAGGGAAATGGGCGTAATGCGATTGAAATAAAAAGGGTACCGTATGTAGGATTCGAACGCAAGACGTCACAGTAAGAGCTCCACTAACAAAAATCTGATAACTTAACCGAAGTAAAGCTTCAGACCGTACTTACCAGTAGGATTCCACTGGCCCTTTTGTTCCTTTCTTCATTTTCTATTTGAAAAAACTTTTTTCAAATAGCTGCCAGGACATGACACCGGCGCCGACCTCACAACACACGGTCCGTTTTTTCCAACTACACTTTTTAGTGGCTGTGCTAATTTTCATTAGCTTTTTGTGACTGTCGATCACATTCATTTGATTCGGGTTAACTTTGACCCTAAAACGTCAGTAACGGATCTAGTGAAAATAGTGGCAGTGTGGGAACCGCTGACATAACAGAATCCGATTTTTCCTTGCTCCCTTCATATTGGGCTATATCATCCTAATTTTGCACGGCTTTCACAGGTTAAATCCTAATCCGTCATCCCACCAAATTGGAGGCCACGAAATCAAGCTACTCCTTGAATTGCGATGTAATTGGCATGTGAAATCATTCAATATGTCTTCTGCTGAGTGTTTTCTCCAATTTTTTTGGCATATCTTGGCCATACACCAAACCTGACCTTGGCCTCAGTTCTGGAACTTAAAGTTGAGGATGCCTTGCAAAGAAACGAACGTCCATTTTGTGCCGAGTGTTACCATCAATATTGCATCCCCGAAACGATCACCGGTGTCGCTGATGCCGGACAATTACGTTTGCCGAACTGATCGCCAGCTGCGGCTGAATTTGGTGGCCGCGGGTTGCAAGCTCACACAGAGACAAATCATAAGTACTCGTTTCTGCCGTGTGTCACGCGACGGCCCGCACCCCCCAAGTCGTTTTTAATATCTCAACAGGGCCAAATCGTCGGTCACACTACTCGCTGTCCGCACTTTCTCAATCTAATGAAATTTGAAATTCATTAGTTTTTTGTGATCAAATTAGCGATTTCATTAGATCCGGGCCGTGTTTTGCCGTTTTATCAGTAAACAGAATCTAATAAAAATAGTGGCTGTGTGGGAATTGCTTATGTCACAGATTTCACTTTTGCTCAGTCCACTGCAGCTGGCTGTATTTCACGGCGATTTCGAGAGGATTTTGCTTTTGGACTTGAATTTATCAATCTGTCAGGTAAACCTTCGTTCTATAGCGATTCTGTCATACATTCTGACGCAACCACGGCTTGAATCAGTCTTGTTTGCCTGCCAGAGAGAATATTCTCAAAAGAAAACAAAGGAAATTGGAAATTTTCCTTTATTTCCTTTCTTCAAATTTGAACTCGTGAGCTTCGTGTACAAGTATCATCCCTTGCCTTTACCTCGAGGTTTGCATCAATCAACACCAACAAACACATCCCCTCTTTCTCTCCACCGCCATCATCACCAGTGGGCCCATAACTCACCTTCCTTCAACTCCGGGCTTATCTGTATTTTTAACACATTTCCTAGTTAATCCCTCCAGTCCAGAAGGCCGGAAGTCAGGCAATCAGGGATTTCTCCGCTGGCTGACCCCAAGTCAATCCAGCCTGCCGAAAACATCTGCGACGCCCTTTTGCGGTTTCCCTACTCAACTCGTGCGTTTCTCATCCGGTCATTTTTGTTTTATGGCTGATGATTTCCTTCACTTGTGCAACCCCTATTCCATCTCTTGCGTGAACTGGCTCAAAACATCATCACTGCATTCTCGTCTCGTCAAAATGTAAGTCTTCCAATTGATGTTGCCGTGTTCTGAATTCAATGAATAGACATCCCCCCGCGACCTCTGTAACATCCCCTTTTCACAAGGTGGCCCTTCTCATTCGTTCACCGTTCCTTCTTACTTACTTTGTGCATTAGATGCCATGCTTTTTTGTGTTCAAGCTGTTGGGATGAAAATCTAATGATTCAGGCAAGAGTTCAATGACCCACTGACGTACATCTTAAATGTTAGCTAGGATGTTCAAAGTAATAGATCATCCAGTTGGAATGAAGAGCTGGCGGCCGGGTCTGTTCTCGCTGTGAGTCTCTGTGGGCACCATGCTATGACTTTCGTGCGCGTAATTGATAAGGTATGCACCATGTTTCGACTTTATTGACTCCATGACTTCAATACTAGGTTTTTTACAAGCTGAAACTGTGCACCAACGGAAGGAGACATCGCTCAGCTGAGTGCACGCTTCATCACGCACATTTTTGCAAGTGCCGTGCTTCAATTCATTACCAACTTGAATGTACGTTCTCATCTTTGGCCATTTCAAACACTATATGTACTGACCTGCCTCACAGGTCGAAGTGCGGACGGGTTTTGTAATTATCGTCTTTCAATTATAGACTTGAATGCTGACTTTCCTGACAGAATCTAATACAGTAGGCTCGAATGGTTCAATGACTGAAGGTACATGCCACGTCTACTTCGACCAACTAACTCGAAGCTCATGAGTTCCTTTTAGCCTGAAAGAGCTATTCATGTACGAAGACGACTTGCGCACAAGGCATTCTCCAAGTTTTCCACCTCCTTCCAATGAATCCATTCAGGACTGACCGGAATTGCTAGTTCTATCCAATCTACCATGTGCTTGTCCTCGAGGCCTATTTTTTCATGGATTGGCTCGAGCGCTGACTTTTCCGGTTATCTTGCTTAAATTCGAGGTATTTTGGTCATTTTATTATTCATTTGTCCAAGTACTCCTGCCCGAGCGCCTTGCTGGTCTTGTTCCCCAAGTACTTGAAACAGGCATTACGGATTTCACCCCGATCGGATTGACTTGGCTCGCAGGCAGAGACGAAACTATGCTCCCCAGATTTTGACTCTGATTGGACGAAGCTGAACCCATTCTCGGAAACTCGGGACATTCAATTACGCCTGCAATAAATCGTTTAGTCAGCTTGTAACTCAGTAATTTTACAATACCGATTGAAACAGGGTTGATGAAGACATGAGTATGCTTGAAATAAATTCGATCTATTCATTCAAATACAAAAGTATTCGTAACCGCCGCGCGCAGCGACGGCCTTCACCACACAAGTGCAGTGTATAGGACGCCAAGCTGAGCGGAGAATCCGACAGCCGCCGCGCTTAGTCCCGATACTTGAATAACGCTTTTCGGTCTTTGCAGGGATGAACAGTGAGGCGAGAACGATTTTGAGGGCACGAATTCGAATCCGAATCCTCAGTGTGGGGGTTGAGATAGCCAGAGTCACTATAAAGACAATTGGAACCTAAAAGCCCGGTGGAAGGCAAGGACTGGGCGAGGAAGGGGACTGCTGCTGTGCTGCAGTGAAGTGGGGCGCCGGTGGGCGAACTCGGCGATGTTCGAAATCCAAATTAATCCACACTCAGGGCTCACCGACCGCAGCCACTGCTAAACTTCGAATTCAAAACGGCCGGACGCGATCTGTCATCATTCGACCGTGGGGAGTAACATTGGTACCGAGGTGTGTTATAGTTATTAAATGCCAAGGAGATACCGCCAAGGCTCAGGGTAAATAAACAGGTCTGCGATTTCTCCCCGCAGTGAATGTCATGAACAGCGCAACGTGAATTAATTGACGAGGGAATTAGTTCATGCTCTGAGCTCCACTCTGCTTAGTCTCTGATGGAGTAGTCGAGTAGCAGGAGCTACTGAATTAGAGAACGAACAGGGACCGAGAAAAATCAGTCTACATCGGACAAGATGGGTTGCTGTAAGATTAGTCAAATTTGTGTTCATTCCTCAGAACAAGTACGAAGTTATACGAGTAATTATGCCAGATTGGTAGGTTTGATGTTCTCGTTATGGTGGCGTGCATCCGCACGATCCTAAAATTTATCAACCGCTGTCTGCACCCGTACATCCGGTGGAAAAGTTGTATATGTTCCAAATCCTGCGGCAGTGGAATCTTTGCGGGAAAAATGAGACGGAAGAGAGCTTGAATTTGTCGTGGCATGGAAATCCGAGTCGAAGCTAATTGTAGGAACTTGAGATATCCCATCGGAACTTATGAGTCCCAATTTAATCTTCCGGAAGACGAGGCAAGCCATTGCGTTGATCAACGCGAATGCAGGGACTGCGATCATGGCGGGGTAAAGCGGGGATAAGTGAGGTAAGTTGAATAGGACAAGGAGAGTGACATTTGCAGCAACTGCAACCCTGTAACCACCAATCAATTGAGAGTTCTTTATTCTACATGTACGAGGGGCATTCACTCACAAGTAGAAGTGTTGTCCGCTCTGAAGTAGCGCTCGGGATAGTGCGGATAATCCGGTACCACCAACGAAAGCTCGCAGCCGGGCAATGAAAGAATCCGCCTCTATCGTATTGACGAGAATACGATAGCTTACGGCTAAGAAGATGGCGGTGTCATTGATTAGGGGCACAATCGCAGAGACTTCGAGGTTGTCTGGTATGGTCGTTGTGATGCACTGCGCGGTGGGTCCTAGATGCGCTGCGCGAACTCCGACTGGGGCGGTGAGACTCGCCCCGAGGACAGCCATCCAAAGGACAAAGAACACCGCATACGCAATCTTGCTCTCGTGCAAGACCGCGGTTACTCGTAAAAAAGAACAACAGTGCAGTGGTTGCCTGCGAGCAAACAACGCAGATGCCAAAAGCGATGGACAAGGCATTGCAATTTTGAACTGGCGCGACTGTGGTCGTTGAGTTGTTCAGTTCTGGGGTTAAGTCGAAGAATAGTGAGTATACCTTGGAAGACGAAGAAAGTGACAATATAAGCTAGTGTGGATACTCTTCGCCGAAATCAAATCAGCTCAGCGAGTGCTTGAAATCGAGAACATCACCTTGAAAGAAAATACACAATTGTGGAGAAGCGAACCCTGTGCTTGAACAACAAAGCGTAGTCACTTCCGAGATTCAATCCAATATCCCATACGTATGCCTAAGGATTCTCGTCAAAAATCAACTCCGTAGATGAAGATAGATAGCTCTTACCCCCAGTGTTGCCGCATAGACATACCTCGACACCTCAAATTGATTTGCGAGAGCCAGAGGCAAGAAGTTGAGGGGCGTAGAGGGATTGGGTAGGTCAGTTGTGTCGGCCATGTGCCACTACGTTGATATCTCGTGGAATTCGGCCTATATGCACGTGGATTTGACCTTCGAATGGTTTCGTTCTTGAGGATGTGCGAGATGCGAGGGGTCTTCAGCTATCAACTGATTCCGAGCTGGGACATTGCACTTACTGTCCAAGTTGGAGGGCAGTGCAGCACTGGCAGCTGGAGGTAACGGCGTAGGAAGGAATGTAGTGCACGGATATGCGCCAAGTCCAGTCGGTGCGTAGGCACTAGATAAATGATCTATTAGCTCTTCGCTCAAGCCGTAGATGGGCCACAAGATAGAGACACCTAGATAAAAAATATATTACTGGAGGCAAAGTAAGCAAGAGGGACTGGAATGAATAAGGGTGGACGCACGCGCTTTGCTCAGACCGTGGATGAGCGCAAAAGCGAAGAGGCGTAGTGCTACGCCGGGGCAGCTATATGTAGTAGGGGGAAATTACTGACGTAGAGCTCGCACGCTGGACGAGCTTACCTCCGTGCCGACTTGCCCCAAATAGTCCTGCTAACGCAAGAGACTCGGATGCTTAAAATTTGCCACACAGGGCCGGAAAAAGTGTTCCAAGACTTTCCGCTGTGGCCAAGCTTTGCACGGCATTTGACCTCGCAAACCGTTTTTGTTCCGAGAGGTCACGGCAGGCGCCCCAAAAAACTTTTCGCCCTTGGAATTCCGCCGCTGACGTGATATCCAGAAAAAGCGATTGATCGCGGCATTTTCGGCAAGGTTCTAAACTTTGTCCAGTGTTTTCCGCTGCCAAACAAACATCACCTCTTCACTTACGTGACCACCACCCTCTCCGTCCGCTGCGCGACATGGTTCCCAATCTCAATGATTCCTACTCTGGATGCTAAGTAACCCCACCTGCACGTAATTCGACCACCGTAAATGTCGCGTTGCTCCTTCATTCGAAATCTGGCACCGATTTACGAGTAGTAAGTACTATGGGTGCGCTTGGGGTGCGCAGCCCGGACTCTGACATCTCTCCATGGCTGAAACCCTGAAACTGTGCTGTAATGTCAGTCCTCCCGATAATTGATGCTTCTGAATTTTTCCGCGTTCCACCGAAGTACGTGGGCCCACCCTAGTTTGCTGTGAGCGCCAAATGCACCGTGTACAATCTCGCTGAGCCTGTCCCCACTATCTGTTCTATTGTGGGACATCACCTCTCTCTCCGCTTGCTGTGACGCGTTCCGGGAACGCTGAATGCTGTCCTCGCCCGCTTTAGTTACGAGCACTCCGTCATTGCACTTACGCGCGGACCGAATAGTATTTCATTTAATTCGTATGTTCACCACGCGTCACACGGCCAAAAATCCTACGAAAATTTTCCTAAGTCACCTACTTAGTTACGGATCCGAGAGGCGATTTGGGGCTTAGCCGAAGGCTGCCGGCGGATCAAATTGCCTAAAGGAGGATCAATTACGATGGTGTCACACCCCAAACCACCTTACGAATTGAACAAAATACTACATTACTGTATATTTGTCTCATTATCCTATCTTTTGCTATAGCATACATCTTTCATGTTTGGAGAAACTATACCATATTACAATGCGAATGTGAGACGAGTCATGTTTTGCCGAACATGCCGCCATCAGACTCTGCCGAAGTGGCCGCCATCAATATCCTTTTTGGGAGATCACATCAGCGGCGGAAAGTGAGCAGGTCAACTTTTTTTTCTTTTTACAGCTATTTTGAAAACGATAGACCTTTTTCATTTTCAAGCAAAGTTCGGCTAAGTTCGGCACAGCTCGGCCAAGTTTGTGGGGCTCCACCATCACCGTCGACGATGTCAGCTCCAGTGCCCGGTATCGCCCTTGTTATTGTTCACCAGGGGTAACCGACGCCCTATCCCTGTTGAGCACAAGCAGCTCATCACGACGATGGCCAATTATCTCAAGCCTAATCAAATAGCGACGTTGGCCCATGTCGACGTGCACGATGCCCCAATGTGGATGTCAGAAAATTCGTCATCGAATGTGGGCCTAGCCGGCAGAGGGAACCTGTCATAGAGCTCAAGTTGTGGAGCCTGGGGCGTCGAGAAACGGTTGTTTTCAAGGTCGTGTGTCTAAATTCATTTCGCTGAGCTGTGCCGAACTTAGCCGAATTTTGCTTGAAAATGAAACAGGTCTGTTGTTTTCAAAATAGCTGTATGCGTCCAAAAAACATTTTTCAAGGGCCCTGAGCATTTGTCCAAAAGTGAGCAAGTGGCCTCTCGTACTGATCCAGGAAGGAAGGGTGTATTACGGCTATCTCGGCATCTTTTGGTGGCTGTCCCTTGATTAGCACATATGCGAGAACTTGAAACGAGGGTACTGCAGCGGCCGAGTAAGCTGGTGAGCGAGTGGGCTGATGGTTGGTAAATAAAAAGAAAGGAACCCAAGCCGTAGATCGGCTCAAATTCGGTTCCGTTGAAATCCGTTTGTTCAATGCACTCGCAGCTCGGCACCCGCGCCTCAGCCGCTGCGAGGACGATTATATTATCGGTTGTATCTTATCAAAAACGCTGAGACTTGAACGGACCCCCAGGGAATTCCGAATTGAAGGGAAACAAATCCCTCGCGATCACCACTTCGGGCCCCGGGGTTCAAAGCCCTGTCGATACGATTTCTTCCAAGGCGAATTACAAGGCCAGTGCGTTCTGCCCCGCCCTCCCAATCCAATTTTCGGTTGAATCCTTTGCCCTGGACCGACTCTTGGCAATTTTATGGACTTGATTTAAATTTGGCTGTTTGGATTCCGACAAATTCAAACTATGAGCCGGGATGCGACAATATTAATTCTGGGGGATGATGACTCTGACGGGGAACACGGGGAACAGGAACAGGTGCGAAGATAAGTGTCGAGTCATTGCTGCAGTCACTGAGGACAGCCGGACCGAGATACCGTTATTTGAGAAGCTGACAGAATCCTCAGAGGTTACTTAGGAGCCACAGGACCCCTTACAGGAGAAAGACATATGAAGCAAATCTATTGCCATGTCGGGTACGCTTTCTGCAGTACACGGAGATTCTTGAAGAACAGACAAGAACTTCCTGCTTGCGCATGTGAAAAACGGAGGTGGACGTGGAGGCCAGTATGGTTTGGAGGGAGCAACGAAGAGGACGTGCATGCGTTGGGAGCTATACAAAATCTCCAAACAGAGGCAGAAACGCACAGCAACTATCAGCAAAGGACGGAGACGCCCAAAACGAGTCATGACTAGTGGACAGTGACGTAACCGGCGTACACGCGATCACGTGGTGGTCAGTTGGCCTTGTCTCTTTCGCAAAACATGTTTTTGCCATTTCTAGTTATTGACCCGGCCGGAGTTTGAAGTTACTGATTTGGCGGACGCAAAATTATTGACCTGACCCAACTTTCCCAAAATTGAAGGAGCCTCTCGCATTTATTGATCTGACTCTTTCCAGTTATTGAAATAACTCTGCTTTTGTAGCTGGTCACATTATGGAACTGACCCTAGTTTGGGCAGTTCACTGTCATTGAAGTAACCACACTTTCGAATGGGTCACGTTATTGACCTGACCCTACTTTCGGGTCTTCAACTTATTGAAACAACCACACTTTCGAGTTTGTGTCACGACATTGAAGCGCATCAGGCCATCAATCCCGCTCGCCTCACCTTTATAGTGAGGTCGGAATCATACTCCGCCGCAATGATACTTGAATTCATAGAAATATTTGGGTGTCTCAAGTATGCGCTCCCCTCATGTATGCCTATGATTGATATATACACAATGGTCAGTAGGCGGGAAAAGTTTGATATGATCACTTGGCGCATCAAAACGTCGGCGCAACTCCAGTGCGCTCGCTTGTATGCGAGAATTATTTAATTTTTTGGGTCGAGACTTCAAAAAACCAATCTATATGAGTCTGGGGCCTCAAAAGGACTCTGTGCAAAGGTAATTCGTCAGATAGACAAGCATCACGTGTTCCTCGGACGAAAGTGTGGTTAGTTCACCCTCAAAAGTAGGGTCAGTTCAATAACGTGACCTGACCAAAATATGGCTAGTTCAATAACCTGGGCACTCAACAAAGTGAGGTGGGTTCAAAAAAAAATACCATGGGTGAAAGTAAGGTTGGTTCAATAACTGGAAATTGCCAGATCAAAAGTTCGTAAAAGACTCGGCTGCTGGATTGGAAGTTTTGAAAGATGCTAGAATATTTGTTGCACCAGTCAGATCACAGTAACTTTGGAACATAGCCTCATGCCGCACAGGATCATCATCAAATCTCATCTCCGGCAGCACAAGAGGAAACATATAGATAAATAAAACCAGGTAACTCTGCGTGCCCAATCAATAACTCGAATAGGTCGGATCAATAAGGCAAGTTCAAGAAAGTGTGGTCGGATCAGTAACAGGCAGGCTCGGGAAAAATGGGCCAGCTCAGTAACGGCGGCCTCCGGCCGGGTCAATAACTAGAAATGGCAAAAACATATTTTCGGTCTCTTTCCGTCATCATGAACGAAAGCAGCGAACCGCAGAAATAGACCGATACAGCGAGGATTCAGCTGATCAGCCCACCGCCAAAGGAGGAGCTTCAGTGTGCCCATGGCTTCTGGATTCTTCAACCGTGGGAATAACAATGGAATACTTATACCCTTTCAGTTCCACTGTACTTGGATCTGATAAAGCGGACAGCGGAACTGATGAGGTTTTTTGAACAGAGGACGGAAAGACTCTGCAGTTTGGACAAGATGGGCCGTGGTGAAAGCTTCTATTTGTCCCTCAAATTGAGTTCGAAGTTACACGAGTACCGATGCCAAATTTGTAGCTTTGCGGGCCTCCTGCCTCGCCTCCACCGCGTCTTCGAACTTATCAATCTCCCTCTGCACATGGACATTCAACGAAAAGGCTGTATTGGATCTGGACTCGGTAGTGAGGGAAAGAGACTTCGAATTCGCTGTGGCATGGAAATCCGAGGAGGGATCAATCGTAGAAATTTTGGCTGTCCCATCGGAACTTATAAGTCCTAGTTTAATCCTCCGGAATACCAGGCAAGCCATTGCGTTGGCCAGTGCCTCTGCAGGGACTGTGAGCATCGCGTGATAAACCGGGGGCAACTGGGGCAGCTTCATTACGACAAGGAGAGTGACATTTGTAGCAACTGCAACCCTGTGGGCAATCTCCATCAAATCAACTGAAAAACGAAAAGAGGGGCGTACACTTACAAATAGAAATGCTGTCCGCTCTCAAGTAACGCTCGCGATAGCGTCGATAAACCCTTACCCCCAAAGAAGACTCGAAGACGGGCCGTGGAAGAATCCGTCACCATCACATGGGCGAGAATCCGGTAGTTGATAGCCAGGAAGATAGCGGTGTTGTTGATCAGGGCCATAATTGCGGCGACTTCGATATTGGCTGGTACGGCGGTGGTGATACACTGCTTGGTGGGTCCTATATGAGCTCCACGAACTCCAATTGGAGCGGTGATACCTCCCCGCGATGACCGCGAGCCAAAGAATGAAGAACACCACATATGCAATCTTGCTTGTGTGCCATATCGCGGTTACTCGCAAAAAAAACAGCATCGTGGTCGCTGACTTCGCTAGAATAGCACCGATGCTCCAGCCAAGTGCTATGGCATCGCAATTCTCGACCGGTGCAACTGCCGGTGTCGATGTATTCATGGCAGCGGTCAAGTCATGGAGTAGTCAGCTCACCTTGATTCACGAAGCACACGAGAATAAAAGCTAATGTGAATGCTCTTGGCCGAATCAGTATGGCAGATACTTGAAATTCAGAAAACCTTGGAGGCCACCTTGATAGAAAATACACAGCGGTGGGGAAGCGAACTATGTGCTTGAACAACAAGACGTAGTCGTTTCCGAGGTTGATTGCAATGTCCCAGATGTATGCCTAAGGATTCGAGATGTATGTTATTCAATTCGAATCATACTAGCGGATAAATATCGATGTGCAATTGCTTACTCCAAGTGTCGCCGAGTAGAGATATCGGGATAGTTCGAACTGATCTGCCACAGCTGGAGGCAAGAATGCGAGGGGAGTCGAGGGATTGGGCAAGTCCGTTGAACCTGTGTTGGCCATGAGCTATGCTGGGATCTTGTCCAATTTGCCTTATATACGACGGAAAGCGTGGGCACGGAATCATGGGCGATACTTATCTTCGCCGGAGGATCTTTCGGAGCCTCGCCGCGTAAACATCTCGTGGGTAGAAATAGCATCTTCAAGTTCTGACGCCCTGACTGTCGGAAAAATCGGATTTGGCTTATGTCCTTGATCAGCATGTACAATGGGTTATAATACCTTTTTTGACCCTTATCGGCCTAATCGCTGGTTACTAATGCTCAGTCAGGCAAGCTGACGAAACCCGAGCTCGCCATACTAGCCTCCTTCAGGCTGGTAAAGGTCAAGAAATGTATTGTAAGACCTGGCAGCGCCTGGTCAGGCAATTGGATTTTTCCGACATAACAGGGGAAGGAAAAAAGATGCACGTATAATCGCAGCGGGATGCTTCAAAGAGTATCCTTTTGTTGGGTCGAACGTCAACCTCAAAGTTTCAACAAGCCTCTAGGGAAGGTTCAGCAAGGCAATCCCGGCCGTCGTGATAACGAGCTTTCCTCACTTTTCGTGAATTCGTTTCTACCGCGGCACAATATCAGGTTTTGAAGACCCCACTACTACTATCGGCGACGGCATCTGTTTCACAAGCTCCCGCCAGCGTTGGCACGTACGTTTGAAGGGCGAAAATAGTGCAAATCACGGAGTAATCGCAAACTCTGGACGTGAGTGATCTAGTGATTTGATCTCTTGGCGAAAAGAAACAGAACGGCTGCGGTGGCTAGTCGAGACGTGCAGTAATGGCTTGCCGCTTCAAGTCTGACATCAGCAGAAGACGCTTGGCGTTGAGTTGATCCATAGCGTGGCGCTGGTCTGTCACGACCCACATACAAGTCCGGCGATTCCACTTGAAGCCAAAACGGGTATCAACTGCGCATCTACTCCGACTCCGACGCCCGCGGGCCGACATCTATATGTTTCTCCAAGTTATGAATGAATGAGGTACCAGAGTTGCGTACGCGTTCTGAGCCCCGCGATGTGCACGCGTCATGAACGACACATTCGATTTCCTCGTTCTACGCAGTAGTCCGAGGATTACATTCGGCGCGGGGACTCGGCGGATTGCGCCTGCCTAGTAGCCTGGGAGAAAAGAAGCTGGAGTGGATTTCCAGGTTTTTGCGGTCAAGTTCGTCGTTGGTGGAAACAGGAGACAAGCGGGCATCAAATCGTTCGCTGTTTTGATGGCCGGCCGGCCGAATTCAAGTTGAACCAAAGAAGTTCGCAATTTCGAAACCTTGCCCGTACCATCATGAAATTCACTACTCTTATATGTATGTTCCAGTTAGTTCCATGCTAACATTCAGATTACAGTTGAACATTGGCGATCTGATTTTCCAACCCCGTGAGACAATTGTCGATTTCGACTTGCGTCAATCTCCTCCATTATCATTGCCATTTGGTGCTTTTGATTTCTGAGCCAGCGGTACGACTGTAATTAATTTCTGAGTGAGACGAGGGTTAGTATTCCCACAGGTTTTGTCTTGGCACCGCGCCCTTTGGGAATGGCAAGCATTAGAATACCACGGTGAGTGATGAATGTAAAGATGCCACCAAGGCTTGTGCTAAAGAAGTACATCCGCGATTTCTCTTGAGAGAGTGGTGAGTGATTGCTGTGCGGAGCACACCGTGAATTCGAATGATTGACGAGGGAACTGGTTCACGGTTTCCGTTTCACTGTGCCGGGATTCAGGGCGGAAGCAGCAGAAACTATTGAAAATTTTTTGAACGGAGAACGAACAGGGTACGAAAGGAACCAGTTCTGCAACATAGGTTCAGATCTGTGTTCGGCCCGCGGATCAAGTTCGAAGTTACACGAATAACTATGCCAAATCCGTCGGTTTGAACATCTCCTGGCTCGCATCAGCACATTTTTCAACCCCATCAATTTCGTTGTGCGCCGGGACATTGAACGGAAACGTCGTATTCGTTCCCAATTCCGCGGTGGTGGGAGCGGTGCGACCATAATGAAAGGAAACAGACCGAGGATTTGCGGTAGCGTGGAAATCCAAGGTGGGAATATATGATGTCCCATCGGAACTTATGAGTCCGAATTTAATCCTGCGGAAGACGAGGCAGGCCATTGCATTGATCAGGGCAATGTCAAGAACTGAGAGCATGATGTGGTAAGCGGCAGGTAGGTGGGGCAACTTCACCGCGACGAGAGAAGCGATATGCGTGACAACTGCAATCCTAGGTAAAGTGGACTCAACTACGGAATCATGTATACTGTGACGTAGGGAATACACTCACAAGTAGAAGTGCTGTCCACTTCGAAGTAACGCCTCCGATATCCTGAATAATCCTTTTCCACCAAATAAAACTCGAAGGCGGGCCACGGAAGAATCCGCCACGATTGTATGGGCAAGAATGCGGTAATTTATGGCAAGGAAGATGGCAGTGTTGTTGATCATGGGAATAATTATCACGACTTCTGTGTTGACTGGTACGGCCATGGCGATGCACTGCTCAGTAGGTCCAATGTGTTCCCCGCGAACTTCGATTGTAGTAGGGATACCTGCCGCGAGGAGGGCGATCCAAAGAATAGAGAAAACCACGTATGCAATCTTGCTCGGGTACCAGACCGCGGTCACCCGCAGAAAGAACAGCATCGCAGTGGCTGACTGAGACAAAACAAAGCAGATAGCAAGGGCCAGGGACATGGAATTGCAGTTCTTCACCGGTGCAACTGCAATTCGTTCGGCTCTGGATTAAAGAATAATAGTGAATTTACCTTGCAAAACAAAACATCCGAGGATATAAGCCAATGTGAACGCTCTGGATCAATTCAGTATGGTGGATGGTTCAAATTGGGGACAAATTGGAGATCACCTTGACAGAAAATAAATAATTGTTGGGAAGCGAACCCGGTGTTTGATTAACAAGGCATAGTCGTTTCCAAGGTTCAGTCCAATGTCCCAGACATATGCCTAAATTCGGGGCGTAAATTAATCGGGTAGATAGATATCGATTTGTTCTTACTCCAAGTGTCGCCGCGTAGACATATCGGGAAACCTCCAATTGGCTAGCGAGAGCTGAAGGTAAGAAAGCGAGCGGGGTAGAGGGGTTGGGTGATTCAGTCGCGTTAGCCATGAGATAAGTTGGTATCTTGTACAGCTTGGCCTATATGTACGGGAATGCGACGTGGGAGATATCGCGGGCGATACAAGGGCGATACCTTCGGAAGCGAAGGATATCTTAGAGCCGCGCGCGAATATTCTCATGAGCACAAATAGTATCTTCCACGTCCGATGCCCTGACAACGAAGGAGAGGGAAGGAAGATGAAATGGGAGTGTTTCAAAGAATATATTCACCCACACATGAGGGTTCCGAACTGGGAGCGGGATTGGCAAGGAGTCCAAAGCTGCGTTAACAAGAATTAGATCATGTAGGAGTAAGTGGCCAAAATGGGCGACTTTGTGGCCAGGGCCCAATTTCGAGAGGTGAAGATGTTGTAGCAGGGTGAGAAGGAGTTGCATATCCACCATTTCAGGAATTCGGAACGCTGCACGACATCATGAGTTTTTGAAGGGTCTCATCAGCATCTGTTTCCCTCCCGCTAAAGAATACGACCCGCGAGTTCTTACTCTGCATTTTTGGAATGGAGCATCAAATCGCGAAATAAATCATACCTGTAGCCGTTATAAGTGCATTTGGACCTCTTGGCGTGGAGGAGGTTTTCGGAGCACCGAGAGCAATGCCCGCCTGTGCTCAGGACAAGCAGAATGAAAGAAGGTATAAGTGATGCATACGCCAACCAAACTTGAGGTGCAGAAGACGACTAGCAGATAAAGTGGGTTGTTACGGTCAGGAGTTGCTCAGGTAGGCGAAGTGCTCGAAGACGTGCAGGAATTTGGCAAGAACAGGGCGCTACTGAAGGGGTTTACTCGCAGGCCAGCCATTGTGTTAGAGAATCAGTGCAGGAGCCATCCAAAGCCCGAGGACGCCCGGAGCAAGAGCAAGGTTCCGACGTCGACGAGAGTCAAGAACCGCTCAGTGTGAAGAGCGAGGTGCAGTGTACTTGCCGGAACAAACCGAGAGAGAGGTGCCATACAGCGGCGCTCGACAGAGGTCGTCTCCACCCGCGCGTTGTTTTGAGAGCGCGGTTTGAGCGCGGTGAACAACAGAGCAGAGGAAGCGAAATAAGAGCATGTGATCACGTGGTTGCGAGCTGCGCTTCGCTTCCTTGCTCAGCTCCAGTCATATACTTTTGCTTGCCCAGCGCATGCCTGTCCTTGCTACGACACCTTCTCGCATCATGCACATGCACACGCCGAATGCCGACCAAGACCACGAATTCACGGCAGCCACGCACACTCCAAACCAATGTGAGATCCAGCATAAACGACTTCGGCCGTGCGTGCCCCAACCATCGTCGTCGGGCTCGGGACGCACGTCGTCGTCCCACCCTCTCTCGCCGTTTCCGCGAAAGCGGGAGAGGGGAGAGCTTGTGTTCCGGGTCTCCGCAGAGAAGGGGAGGGCGGGTTTTGTGGCCATCGATCCAGAGGAAGATGTTGAGCTGCCGCACGTCGACTCTGAGCCGTTCCCACGTCCGCTCTGCCAGTGAGATTTCCGTAGACAGAGAGGACGCCGATTTGGAAGCCGAGGGCGCCGGAGGCGCGATTTTCCGGCCACAATGTTGCCTGCTGATCATCAATCCCCACTTTGCAATACGCACCAGCATGCTTCCGACGACTCCGTAGCAGTGGCACATGGATGAACGCCCTGCTTCCGACTCTTGCCGCGATCCCGCCCGGTGCGGTGGTACCATTTTCGTCCGTCACCGCCGCCTTCGTCCCCGTGCACCAAATACGTGCTACTACATTTTACTTGTTAACTGATAAATCTGACATGCTTCCTTCTCCTCTACTAGCCTTACGCCATGCCATTCAATTTGCCGCACCTCGGCGCCAATGACGCACGCTCTAGGCCACCAAGCACGATGTGACCGTTCTTCTACTAGGCACACGCGCCGTAGTCAGGGGAGTACGTCTCATACCCTTTCTTGTACTCCATATTGACCTTATTGCAGATCGTACGGACGCACGAAGCGCGTACGCCAAACGAAGCCACGAGGCGCATACGTAGCCGCACCCCGCTTCGCACCTCTGGAACGAGCAAGCGCGCATGTCCACGCACAGTCCCTGATGCTACAACATAGAGTAGGAGTCGTCTCGTCTCCAAGTACTTCCCTTTTGGCCGCTTATTCACCCATCTCCAGCACCCTTCTGCTCTTGGGAAAACTCACGGTGGAATGGCGTTCGCAGACGCGAGCAGACACGGTGCCTCTCGACTGAAGAATTTCGTACCGTGAGGTAAGTGCGTCAATCGCGCGGGGCAGGCACGAACTGCGGGGTGAAGATACACGTCTGGAAATCACAGCGTGAGTCTTCAACCTTTCGGGGTAAATATCGCTCACCACCCGCCCCGCCCGTCTCATCCTCTCAAATCTCGGCGCACACACACCCGCGCTCGCTCGCTCGTCCGTCCATGTGGACGGGTGAATCACCTACATCGCGTACATGTTGCGCGTTGACGGGACGTGCGCCTGCGAAAGCTCACAGGAGTGCGCAACGCGCGCGCAGCCGGGTACGAAACGAGCACGGTCGCGGACTGCGTGCGCCTTCAAGGTGCCCACTGCGGCGCCGAACATATAAGCGGCGACCGCGCTGAAAAGCAAAACATTTTTCCTCCCACTTCCATCTTTCCCTCCAAGTTCTCCTCCCCTTCTCCTCAAAGCTCCAGTCACAACTCATCAAGATATCTTTCAAATGCGTGTCAATATTCCCTCAAGCCTACCAACTTCTGTGTCAAGATCTCAAGACGTAGTCTCCAGCGCTTTGCTCGACGCTCATTGACGATCGTCAAGAGATCCACCTTACTCCGCTGGCTGGATGCTGGCGACGTTGGTGCATCAAAGTCCACTGCTTGGCCGCTGCTCGTCAATTTGAAGGCTCTTATCTTGGACTCTTGATATATGCGTGCGGGTCTCGATAGTGCATAGGCATTCTGTACCCGTTGTCGTATACATCTTTCATTTTTCCCCATCTTTTTACGTTTGAATGCATGACTTGCTTGATATTGTGCCTCACTGCCTGATCCCGACCATGTGCCGGGGAGAAGTGAGCGAGAAAAGATTGCTAGGGCAGCTCTATGGTAAATGCACGTCTTCTATATAGCTCAATGTGGTTTCTATAGCTCTACGGTCTATGGATCTCCAAAGATCTCTCATAGAAGGTACATCCCTATACTTAGCACTACCGCGCTACGGGACGCTCCGTAGTACCACATAGACATGTGGCGATCCGAGATGTCCACTTGATGTCCACTGTTGGCGGCGATCTCATCAAGAGTGGAGTGCTACTCTCCCTGATCTGAGATCTCTTTCCGCCGCCATGAACGTAAACATAAAACCACAGAAACACACCGGATGCAGCTCATCAGCCCGCCCCAAGAGGTGGCCTTCCAGGCAAGCCAAATACTCACGACGGTACGGCTTGGTCGTTCCGTTTCCAACATCCGAATTGGCAAACGTCGGCGGGTGATTAACAGACGCTGATGGGGCTCATACCGCGTGCGAACGAAAAGGAATTTAATGAACTTTGCCACGCCGCCTTCGGGATTGTTCTTGATTTCTTTTCCCGCATACGGCGAAACTTCTTCCCAACTACTCGCCGTTTCCCTTGCTTGGATTCTCTGACACTCTTGGAAAGTAATCTGGGCTGCTGGGACTCTTCCTCCGACCGCCAGTTCCAAATCTCACGTGCCAGCAGCGGTTCAAACAGACCCGAGCGAGTAGATGAGCAGCAGCTCATCTTGACTGTCCGTTCGTTGCCAGGACAATGGAAGCTGGTTTCTGCGCATAAGATGATGATCACGCATGGGTCTGGAAATTCGCCTTCAAAATATTGTTTCCGAAGGTATCGCCCACGATATCATCCCGACAGCACCGTTCCATCTGTTAGTAGCCTGGTTGAGCGCTGTGAGTAAAATTTTCGTATATATACGGAACTTGAAGAGATGTCAATGTACCTCATGGCCAACGCAACTGAATTACCCAATCCCCTTACGCCTCTGGCTTTCTTACCTCCGGCCCTCGCCAGTCAATTTGAGGTATCGAGGTATCTCTATGCGGCAACACTTGGAGTGAGACCCGAGCTATATTCATCTGATCATTTCACATGCTGAATCATTAGGCATACGTATGGGACGTCGGATTGAACCTGGGAAACGACTATGTCTTGTTGTTCAAGCACAGAGTTCGCTTCCCGACGGTTGTGTATTTTCTATCCAGGTGACCCGAAACGTTTTTCAAATCCAAGCGTCCGACGTGCTGATTTTTCCAAGAGTATTCACACTGGCTTATATCCTTACTTGCTTCATGGACGAAGGTGAACCAACTATACTTTGACTTGATCGTAGAGCTGAAAATGTCAATAAATACAGTTGCAGCAGTTGAGGACTGCCACGCCTTACAAATCGGTGGAGGTATCTGCCTTGTTTTGTTGCAGGCAACCACGGCGATGCTGTTCTTCTTGCGAGTTACTGCTGTCTGGCACCCGAACAAGATTGTATATGTGGTGTTCTCTGTGTTGTGGATCGCCGTCCTCGGGGCGGGTATCACTGTGCCGCTTGGCATTCGCGAAGCTCACATAGGACCAACTCAGCAGTGTATGAACACGGCCATTTCACTCAGTACTGAAGCCGTAGCGATCATGCCTCTGATTAACGACAGTGCCACCTTCTTTGCGATAACCTATCGAATTCTTGCGGACACGATAGAGGCGGATTCCTTCATGGCCAGGGTTCGAATTTTCTACGGTGGCAGAGGATTATCCAGAGTCTCCCGTGCATTACTTCAGAGTGGGCAGCACTTCTATTTGTGAGTGGGCCCCATGGATCCCTAGAAGATTTCCAAATTCACCATTTATCCAGGGTGGCGGTTGCCGCAAATATCATTCTCCTTATTGCATTGAAGCTCCCTCATTTTTCCCCGATTTACCACGGCATGCTCTCAGTCCCAGCTTTTGCGCTGATCAACACAATGGCTTGCCTGGTATTCCGGAAGATCAAGTTCGGAGTCATAAGTTCGGACGACACATTAACTCCTATCACTGGTCGCACCGTGAATGTCCATGCCACAGCGAACCCGAGGTCGCTGCCGGTTCAATTTCATCACACGGATCCCACTACCGTAGCATTCGAGTCGAATACAGCTTTTCCGTTGGATATCCGTGTGCAGAGGGAGATTTATAAATTTGAGGATGGTGCAGAGGCATGCGAGGAAATCCCCAAACCCACAGATTTGGCATAGCTACTCGTGTAACCTTGTACTTGCGGATGGATCTAAATGAAATGAGCAGAACTTTTATCTACATTACCACAGCCTTTCATCCTGCCCGATGTTCCCGATTGCGCACAGTTTCACGATTGTCAAAATTCCCAAGGAATACACGCTCTCAAATCGTAATGGAAAGGGTTGAAAGAAATCTAAAGGTTATGGGAAACCAAACGCAACGGAGAAATGAATCCTGAAGCCGCACCCCGTCCCGATACCCGACTACGCCTCTCTTTCCCATGCTCGTTGGAGGGAGGAACGGTGAAGCGGGAACGGTTCCGAGCGCACAAATTTGAATCCGAATTGAGATGGCCAAGGATATTATAAGCCCAATTGGGAGTGGTGGAAGGCGAGGTTTGGGCGAGGAAGGAGACTGCTTCAGTGAAGTGGGACGCCGATCGGCGAACTCGGCGATACTTCAAACTTAAATTCGTTTGCACTCAGAGTTCGGCCAGTTACACACACCGAAACACGCTGTGATTTTTGCATCCGGAACTTCGAATTCAAAACGGCGGGACATAATCTGTTATCATTCAACCGTGGGAAATAACATTGGTATCGCAGTGTGTCATAGTTATTAGATGCCGAAGAGATACCACCACTTACAGAGTAAGATAATACATCTGCTAGTTCCCCTGGGAGTGTGATGAGCAAATGTCTCGAAGAGCAGACCGTGAATTTGTTGACGAAGGAACTGGCAGTTCCAGCCTACTTGGCTCTAGGGGGGGCGTAGTCGATCAGCAGAAACTGCCTCAATTTGCTGAACAGAGCATCGGAAAAGAAGGGCTGCTGTAAGATTGGTCAAATTTGTGTTTATTCCTTAGAACCTCCTCGAAGTTGTACAAGTAACTATGCCAAATCTGTGGGTGTGGAGATCTCCTGGCTTCCTTCCGCCCCGTCTTCGTGATTCTACTTGCTCATCTGTGCTGAAGCAAATAATGTTCAGGTGAATGGTCCGGAACGGTTAAGGATTCAAAAATGCCTTCATTTGAATAACTTCCCTAGTTCTCCCGCTCATTCACGAATAAGTACGTACAAATATTCACTGATGCCCGCTTAGACATGATGCTTTTGCGGATTTGAGCTCTGGGAACATGCGAAGATTCCACGCGGTATATTCATTTCAATTCCTTCTAACTTCAGTTCGGGTCCTTGCCCTCGCAAATGTTCTGCTTTGGAAGACTCAAAACCATAACATGTGTTCGGTCTTCTGATTCTATTTTCCTTTCCCCTGATTCGGAGCTTGTTTTGTCCCAAGCTCTTTTGTATCTTAGACACCACCATCCATTGGTTTTCTTGTTGAGATTCAAGTACGTGTGTATTTTGCGTTGATTTCAACTTGACTGACTTGTTTCGTCGCCGATAGACCTTTGCAAGTTGAGCCAGAGCCAGACTTCATTGTAATAGGAGTGGGGACTTCCTGAACTTTGAAGTACGTGCTTCACTAATATCAGCTCTATTTAGTGGCGGCAAAGTTCGGTCCGGAAATCGGTTTGAACCTGAACTGGACCGACCTTTATAATGTGCTCCGAGTCATCGCCCCAGTGCCACAGGAGACATGACAATGACCAAGTGACCTGGAATAGCGAAAATGACAAGACAGACAACACCTGTATAGTGACCAGCCACGAAATGGCGCCAAACGCGCTCTATGCCGAGAAAAACCTAAAGTGGCGAGAAATCGGGGAAATTTAGAATGCAGAGGTTTGGAGACATAGGGGCTGCATTGATGTGCATTACCATGTGGTTGGGTCGAACATTCAGATCAAAGAAGTGCATTAATTCAATGCAATGCATTTGTACACGTATGACTTTACTGGCCACGGCAAGTCGCAACTCCATGCAACCGCCTCAGTTTATTACAGCTATTTGCGGAACTCAAGGCGCCGATCAAAACTTTTGTTTCAATCATCAAAAATACTTTTTGACCGCATCTCACTCAGTTCTTGTCCGTTTCCTTCAAGACATGGCGCGTTCAAACGGGGCATCCGAGGCGCACATCCTCATATATAACTCAGGAGGATCTGAATATTTTGAAATCTCCGGGTTTCCCGGCCTGAAAGCAGCGACCGGCTGAATTTTGACGTGTTTGAGGCATGTACAACAGCTAGAGATGTGCAATGGCCCTTCTGGAACTCACTTGGAGGGTCTGGATTGGAGGAAACCGTATTGGATTGGAGCAATAAAATTCAAATTGTAATACCTCAGTGCCACAGCAGACTAGCCTCCCAATCCCTTGCTTTTTGGCATCTAATCGGCATCCCTATCTCACCCCCAGTCCGGATGGCGTGTTGTGCAGCCAGAAGAGGCAGAGTGAACTTCATAGCAATACCGAGCATTTCTGTGGTTTTCTCGATCAAGAATTGGTGTATGTAGATGGCTTGAGCGTTTGTAACAGGGTCGTGACATTGATGTATGCGAGCATGGGGGAGCTGTGAGGCCCGTGAGGAAGACTGATCGCAGAGAATGACGACGAAAGACAAATGAAAGAGCAAGAGGGATACATGCTAAAACAAATATTGATCTGGGCGCGGAACAGGCAGCTTACGTCCCAAAGCTTCGGAGACGCTCCAAAGGCTTTCAAGACCTCCAATACATCTTCTGGATGCTCTTTGACGCGTCGGATGTGTCGCAATTCACGCCAGTATCGAGTTCACCATAGAAAACCTCGGTATTTTGCTCATATCTTCCTCAATTCTTATCCGTCTCTGTCGAGACTGGGCGCGTTCGAATGGGGCAATCGAAGCGCACAAGACCATATATGAGCTCCAAGTATTTAATCATTTTGAAATTCTGAGGGCTGCATTTTTGATCATTCAAAATAAAAAATCTGATCGGCGCCCTGAGTTCCGCAAATAGCTGCAATTCTGCTGAGGTTGCATTGACTTGCATTGAACTTCATTGAGCTGTATTCAATTGCACCATTGCATTTGATTATTGTCCAAGAAACCCCACCATATCCCACAAAGTTGACATCAGGAAAACCGCTATATCCGGTTGCTATGCAGCACTGTGGAGTGCTATGGAAGTGCTGTAGATATCCTCGTTTCCGAACGTATCGCCCATGATATTATCCCCACAGCCCGCCCATCTGTTGGCAGTCTGGTTGAGCACTGAGTCTGTACATATACCGAACTCCACGACATGCCAGCGTAGCTCATGGCCAACGCAACCGAATTTCCCAATCCCTTCACCCCCCTCGCCTTTCTACCTCCAGCTCTTGCAAGTCAGCTCGAGGCATCGCGCTATCTCTATGCGGCAACACTTGGAGTAGGATCTAATCCACATTTACCTCGACGAATTAATTTACATCTTCGAAATGTCAGGCATACGTATGGGACATTGGATTGAACCTCGGGAACGACTATATTTTGTTGTTCAAACACAAAATTCGCTTCCCGACGATTGCGTATTTCATGTCAAGGTGAATTCTTTAATTTCAAGCATCCGCCGTAGTACTGACTCAAGCTCGCCTGGCAAAGGATATTCACATTGGCGTATATTCTCACAACCTTCTTCTTCCAAGGTCAACTCGCTATCCTTTGAGTTCGCCCTGGAACTGAACATAACCACAGTTGCGCCAGTGAAAGATTGCGATGCTTTATCGGTTGGCCTTGGCATCTGCATTGTTCTTTCGCAGACAAGTACTACGCTGCTATTCTTTTTACGAGTAACCGCGGTCTGGTACTCGAGCAAGATTGCCTATACGGTGTTCTCTGTCCTTTGGATGGCCGTCCTCGGAGCGGGTATCACTATCCCGGTCGTAATTCGCGCAGCGCACATAGGACCCACCGCACAGTGCATCATCGGGGCCCCATCAGCCAAGGCAGAATTCGCGTTCATTGTGCCTCTGATCAACGACACCGCTATTTTTCTTGCTATAACCTACCGTATTCTCGCCCATACGATAGTGGTGGATTCTTCCATAGCCCGATTTCGGGCCTTTCTCGGTGGTAAGGGATTATCCACACTATCGCACGCGTTACTTCAGAGCGGACAGTACTTCTACTTGTGAGTGTATTCCTCGCCTTATGTGTCGGACAATTCCTCAGCTGATTCGACTAGAATCGTGGTTGTCACGCATATCGCTGTCCTTGTTCTGTTGAAGCTACCTCATTTGTCCCCGGTTTGCCACACCATGCTCACAGTCCCTACCCTTGCTCTGGTCAACGCAATGGCATGCCTTGTATTCCGGAGGATCAAGTTCGGACTCATAACTACTGACGGCACATCAATTTCTATCAATGGCCGCACGGTGGATATCCATGTCACAGCCAATCCGAGGTCTCTTTCCCTTCCAATTCATCGCACGGATCCCACTACCGAAGGATCCGGGTCGAATACAGCTTTTCCGTTGGATGTCTGTTTGCAGAGGGAGATTGATAAATTTGAGGATGGTGCAGATGCATGCGGGGAAATCTCCAAGCCCAGAGATTTGGCATAGTTCGGTTTTTATGCTCTGTTCAACGTATCCCTGCCGTGTTTCCGATAATTGGTGACGAATATATATGGTCGCTGCGGTCCGCCAGATTTGAAACAGTCCCCAAAGCCTTGCCCACTTGAGAATCCACTGCGGCTTGCCAAGCATCTTTGATATCCCGTCAGCACTTATGAGTCCGAATTTAATCTTGCGAAAGACAAGGCAGGCCATTGCGTTAACAACCGTGAAGGTCGGGACAGAGAGCGTGCTGTGGATAACCAGGCTCAAGTGGAATAAAGCGAGGATAGTGACATGTGCAGCAACTGCAACCCTGTTTAATCAATTCAAGAATTATCCTATCTATACAGAGGGCATACACTCACAAGCAGAATTGCTGTCCACTCTGAAGCAATGCCTGCGATAGCATGGATGATCCCTTACCACCCAAGAAAATTCGAAGCTGGGCCATTGAAGAATCCGCCACTATCGTATGGGCAAGAATACGATAGTTTATAGCAAGGAAGACGGCGGTGTCGTTGAGTAGGGGAATAATCGCCGTAACCTCGAGTGTGGTTGGTACAGCCGTGATGATGCATTGCGTCGTGGGTTCTATGTGTGCCCCACGAATTCCCAGTGGGGCGGAGATACTTCCGGCAGGGACAGCGAACCAAGGAATGGCGAACACGGCGTAGGCAATCTTGCCTGGGTACCATACTGCGGTTGCTCGTAAAAAAGAATAGTGTTGCAGTGGCCGTCTGTGTCAAAACGAAGGAGATGCTCGAGCCCATTATTAGGGCATCGCAATTCTCAACTCGTGCAATTACAGTTATTGATATGCTCAGCGCTGCGTTCAAGTCAAAGAAGAGGGAGTTCAACTCAGAGCTCGGCCAGCTATACGTACCCAAGCACTGCGGAGACCACTGCATCCAAAACTTTCGAATTCAAAACGGCGAGTCATCATTCAACCGTGGGAAATACTTATTGGTGCTCATAGTTATTCGATGTCGAGGAGATATCACCAAGAGTTAGGGTAAAGAAATACATCTGCGTTTTCTCCTGAGAATGAGGTGAGGGAATGTCATGAAGAGCAGAACGTGAATTGATTGACGAAGGAACTAGTCCACGCTTTCGGTTCCAATGTACTTGGATCCACGGTGGAGTGGTCGAGTAGCAGAAACTACTGAAATTTATGGGACAGAGAACCAACGGATACAGTCTGCAGTCTTCATCGGACAAAATGGATCGTGGTGATATAGGTAAGTTTTTATTCATTCCTCATGAGATTAAGTTCGAATTTATACGAGAACTGATGCCAAATGTTTAGGTTTGCATTCCTCCTGGCTTGCTTCCGCCGTGTCTTCAAATTTATCAATCTCCATCTGCACACGGACATCTAACGGACATATCGTATTGGATTTGAGTTCCCTGGTAGTCCGATCGGTGTGATGGAATTGAGGGGAAAGAGACCTCGGATTCGCTGCGACATGGGAATCCGAGGAGGGAGCAATGGTAGGAATATTGAATGTCCCATCGGAACTTATGAGTCCCAATTTAATCCTCCGGAATACCAGGCAAGCCATTGCGTTAGCCAGCGCCTGGGCAGGGATTATGAGCATCGCGCGGTAAATCGGGGGCAACCGAGGCAGTTTCACTGCGACAAGGAGAGTGGCATTTGCAGCAACTGCAACCCTGCGTGTGACGTCCAATCAGTTGAGGAATTTATATACGAAGGCCGTTAAAAGCATACACTCACAAGTAGAAGTACTGTCCGCTTTGAAGTAACGCTCGCGATAGTGCAGATAATCCCTTACCACCAAAGAACGCTCGGAGACGGGCAATGGAAGAATCCGCCACCATCATATGGGCGAGAATACGATAGTTTATAGCGAGGAAGATGGCGGTCTCGTTGACGAGAGGCATGATCGCAGCGACTTCAACGTAGCCTGGCACATCCGTGGTGATGCACTGCATGGTGGGTCCTATGTGCGCTGCGCGAACTCCGACTGGGGCGGTGATACCTCCCGCGAGGACGGCGAGCCAAAGGGTGAAGAATACCGCATATGCAATCTTGCTTGGGTGCCAGACCGCGGTTACTCGCAAAAAGAACAGCATCGTGGTGGCTGACTTCGCTAAAATAGAGCAGATGCTCCAGCCAAGTGCTATGGCATCGCAATTCTCAACTGATGCAACTACCGGTATTGATATGTTCAGCTCAGCGGTCAAGTCAAAGAGTAGTCAGCTCACCTTGATCCACGAAGGATAGGAGAATAAAAGCTAACGTGAATGCTCTTGGCCGATTCAGTATGGGGGACGCTTGAAATTTAGAAAACATTGGAGACCACCTTGATAGAAAATACACAATGGTCGGGAAGCGAATTGTGTGCTTGAACAACAAGACGTAGTCGTTTCCGAGGTTCAAAGCAATGTCCCAGATGTATGCCTAAGAATTCGAGACGTATATTAGTTAATTCGAGTCGTACTATTGAATCAATGTCAATGATTGCTTACTCCAAGTGTCGCCGCGTAGAGATATCGCGATGCTTCGAATTGATCTGCCACAGCCGGAGGCAAGAATGCGAGGGGAGTGAAGGGATTGGGTAATCCGGTGGTGTTGGACATGAGCTAAAATCATCTCGTGGAGTTTGCACAGCGATTATATACCGGATTTTGGGCGCTGGAGCTGGCTGGGCACGTTCTCAGTTTCAATGTCATGGCCACTATCGTCATGATGGCGCGGGGATCAAGAGGTATCCGTGGCTCATGGATTTATCTGTGATTGGCTCCCCGGAGCCGAGATCCATAGCCGCGAAGGTGGCGAGCTCGTCCGCGGGGGACCGACCAGCGTGTAGCGTGATACATTATATTGAATCAAACACAGGCCCTATCATCTGTTAGAACAATTGAATCATCAGGCCGAGCTAGTATAGCTGCATACAACCTGGCGCGTGTCCCAAGATGGGAACGCCGTTTTGACCGATTGACATCGATCACAATAGACAGAAATAGTGTAATATCAACGGGGCCTCTGCATGCGCCGGTCATCCTCGCAGACTCGCCGGGCCGTACGGTTCAGAGGCGGAGTGGTCCATTGACAAAATCTCTTGAAAAAAAGAAAAAAAAAAACAGAATGATTGCGTGCAGGCTAGTGGAGAGGTGCGGTGAGCAAAACAGTGACTTCAAGTCCGACATTACGACAAGGTGCAGGTGTTGGATTGATTCGTAGCGTGATGCCGGTCTGCCCCGGCCCGCATCCAAGTTCGGCGATTCAACTTGAGGCTAAAACGGAACACGCTCGGCATTAGCAATGCACCCCCGCTCCGACTTCGACGCCGGCGGGCATCGATGTGCTTTGCAAAAGCTTTCAACGCGATTGCAGGCGAATACTCAAGATTCAAGTCCCAGAGTTGCGCTGCGTCGTGCGCACGAGTTCTGCGCCCGGCGACGTGCGCGCCCATGGTCGAGTACCCATCTTTATGTACTCTGGTGAGTACCCTAGGCCGCAAATCAAGTTCTCCCGCTTTCATACTCGGCTTGATTTCGCCCTCGATTCGAGTGCACATTGGAACAAACCGCCACATGCTCTGGGGAGTACCCTGGGCCGTAAATCAGGTTCTCCCGCCTGTGTACTCGGTGCTCAAGTATGGTCTCGCCCTCGATTTGAATGCACATTGGAACAAACCGCTACACTGTCGTGAACAGCAGACACACTACTATTAACCCTTATCCGCGTTGGGAGTGGATCAATTGCAGTGGGTGGGATACTAGAACGGCTCACACTCGGAGACTCCGTTGTGTCGTTGGCAGTCAGAGTCGATGAAGAGAATGCCCATAACATCCCGTCTTGGCGCATGCGTATGTGTCCGAGTGGGATCAACTTGAGGAGCACTCTCAGTGGCTACAGACCAAGCGACACGAAAATTGGGTTCGACTTGCGGGAAAAGAAGTGTGGGAGCACTGACATGGCAGAGCTGCTTCGAGCGGTGCTGCATGTTCTTGGAGAAATCAATAGTTATCGATAGAGGTCGGACGTCGACGTGTCATGGAACCCAGTAACGCGATCCATGAATGAGTAAGCATGAGCGGGGAGCACGGGCGTCACGGTCGGACAAGCTGCCAAGCAGTCGATGTCGGCGGCTGTATGCTGGGCGGGATGTCTTGCGATGGGAAAATCCGAGCCGTAAGTCGTCGAACTTTGATTTTTTGCAGAGCAAATTGAGTCGTCTCAGCAGTTTGCTTGGATGAACCAACGGACCGGGCCCACCAAGCGAGGTAGGGTCAATTGCTCAACGAGCTTCGTTTCAAAAGACCATGGCACGAGGTCGTACAAGAACCGACCGCATGAGCAGCACGCTCCTGCAGATGTTGCCTCGGAGACCAGCCATTGTTTTGAGAGGGCACAGAGCTAGAACTAGGCGTCCCATGGAAGCCATGGGCAGGCAAACGAAAGAGCAAGGCTCAGCAAGCACGTCGCGATTGAGGGATTGATGAAAATACTAGTATTTTGAAGGGGGCTATTGTGAATAGGGAGGTGAAGCCTATTCAAGCCGGAACGAACCAAGAGCGATGTCTGCAGTGGCGGCCAAGCGAGGTAGGGGTAGCCACAAGTACCCCAAATGTCTGTCGTCCTGGGGATAGAGAACGTTGCGGCCCTGCGACTTTGTGCGAGAACCGGGCGCGCGTGGAACACGCAACTAAAGTAACTGTAGACGTCGAGACCCGGTATTATTACTGCTTGGAAGAAGCAGCGAATGCAAAGCCCCAAAACAGAGAAAGGCTCAGGGAGCAGGCAGAACACTGATGGACCCATCGACACCCCTCACCGACAAAAGTGAAATTCCCCTCGGCCAAACATGCTGCCGAAACAATTAGAATTACCCGATATGGGTAATTCTAATTGTTCCAGCAACATCTTCAGCGTAATTGCAATTGTTTCGGCCAAGGGGTATTTTCGCTTTCGTCGGTGTGCTCATGCGTCGTCCATCTGTGCATACGGCCGGAATCAAGCGGCGATCAAAAGTGACGTTATGCCTACATGCGATCACGATTCACGATGTTAGTTGACTTGGTCTCCTTCTGCCACCATGAACGAAAACACAGAATCCCGGAAACACATCGATGCAGCGAGGATGCAACTTATCAGCCCGTCATCAGAGGAGGAACTCCAGCGTACCCATGTCTTTGGCTTTCCTAGGGTGCGTCGAAAGCTCGGTGGCATCCATGCACTTGTCTCACCTCGTGTATTGCAGACGAACACGAACACGAACACGGCGAGCGCACAGAAGAAGCGTAAACGCGCAGGGGTCGCCTCGCCGTCTAAAGGCAAGCACGACGGCAGAGTTGGCAGAGACGACGCCGAACTCGAAGCCGCGTAAGGCATATCGCCGCCGCACCGGCGCGCTCGAGCCTCGCACGTCTTTCTCTCACGCCAACACGAACCTGAACGCCGATGCCGTGTCCCCGGTTACCCTCACAGCCCCGCACGGACACGGGTAAGGGCGGAGGCGCGTGAGCGTGACGCCGTACGAGCCGCCTCCGGACGTCTTCACGCCTCCGACGCCGCTCTGCTGTCCGCACGGAGTTTCAAGCACAACTAGAAAGGGGCAACCAGGTAGACGTGGACGTGGAGATGGGGAGGAAGACCCCGGAAAAGAGGCAGAAGCGCCGCTGCTGGACCCGAGGGCGGCAGCGATGGTGAAGCAGGTACGCAAACCGCTGCGCCATGTCGCCGACGTGTTCAACGATTTCTTCAGCGTGATTGTCAAGGCAGCAGTCTCGCCTGCTGATCACCAATTTCCGCACCTTGCAATACTGACGACTCCCTCCTACCCACAGCCGTCCAAGGGCACCCGTCGAAGCCGGAGAATTGGCCGCATTATGCGCACCCTGCTCTGCGCTCGCCGATACGCCGTCCATCAAGACAGACGCGCAGGGCAGGCGCGAACTTCAGGGTGAAGATATGTGTCTGAAAGCCATGGCGTGAGTCTTCAAGCTCTCGGGATGGATATCGCTCACCATCAGCCTCGTCCTCGCAAATCGCGGCGCACGCACACCGCTCGCTCGTCGCCCGCTCATGCTCACGCCGGTGGGTGACTCCCCCGCACATGCACACTGACAGGACGGACGGCTGCGGCTACAACTGACGCGAGCGTGCAACGCACTGACTCCGATGCCGGGTGCGAAACGAGCACAGTCGCGAACTAAGGAGCACGTAGACAGTTACCCCGCTAAAAGAAAAGAGCTGCCGTCAGTGCAATGTCAGTACATACCAGCTATGAGTCCGCGCTGATTTCGATTTACTCCGCGTTTTAGAAAGAGACGAAGACGCACGGGACGGATGGGCGAAGGTGCGGCTAACAGGTGTCACACGGGCGGCGCACGAGCGCGTCTGCTGTGCGCCTCCAAGATATGCGGTGACGGGATGTCGATTTCTGTAAGTACAATAAATTGTATTAATTAGCATGAATATACTTTTTTCAGACCGATCACGCCGACGTGATGGTGTGTGGCGTTTTCCTACTTCCTAGAGCCATCCGCCCCATGCCAATCGCAACGCTTTGAGCATCGTCCAACCTGCATGCAAATCGACAACTTCCCACCATCATCTAAGCTCGCAGCCTCGCGCCTCACAACACGAGAGCAAGGACACGGCAGAACAGAACCTGCATGCTTCGCGCTCCACTTCGTATCATACCTTTTCTTTCCCTTGGCGCCGCGCTGAACACCGGCTTGGAGCTCGCCGAGCAGTGCATTCCTGCAGCAGCATTCTTGATCAGCTAGGGTAAATATCCTTCCTTTTTCTATTGAGGCCGGCTTTTCTCAGGTGAGTGGAGCTTGTAGGACGGATCTTCCAACAAAAATATGTTTCTCGAACACAATGGCTCGACGGTTAACTTGCATCGAGCTTGTAGAATTCTTTGAAAGTATTGAATGGGAGGTGGAATGGAGATGATGTATGTCCTTTTGACTTTGATTCAACCTGATCCCAATCCCAACGTTCAACATTTGACCCCTGAATGGTTCGACATTCCTTCCGATTCCTCCATACCTTCTGGAGCACCGTCACTGCCGACATCGAGTTTCATCAGAAGTAGAAGATACCAATAACCCAACTGTAACAGTTTTTTTTCAGCGCTGCCTGGCATTCCGTGGCTGGCGGTCCCTCCAAAAAAATATGCCCCACAGGTGTATGTTGAACCTGGATACTCCATAGCTATACATCTTGTTGAAAACCCGGTCTGGCGGTAATCAATTTATCAGGGTGTTCGTGCATCAAAAGATCTGCGATGTCGCTTTGAAACGTCCGAGAATATCCTAGGTTGCCGTTGGGATTAGCATTTTCAATGCTCTTTCCATTCTGTATTCACTGGTCAACGTCCCGACTCAAGTTCAGAAACCCAGAGACAGAAGTAAGTGTCAGACAACAAGTCGGCTTTTCCCGCCGGAGCTTTTTGGGACATTTACATCGTTGTGTATATCTAGTGCAACTTGGCAGTTTCGGCGTTGCCCGGGGTTCCTTCTACCTCTAGTTCTAGAATCCCACCAAAAATGCGGTCCTAGTAATGTCTTGGCATCTACTCTCCCGATTTGAAGACCCTAGCCACAATGATGTTCATGGATCGGTGCCAGACTGTCGGAGTGACAAGTGATACCAACACCCTGATGACAGTAGGATCTTTCCGTTTAACTCGTTACGGCCATTCGATATTATTGTTAGCTTCCAAGTTCAGCCTGGCGGGCTCAGACGGCAAACTGTTCTCCAGTTTTACAAATTGGCTGTATGGGTTCTCCGACTGTCTGTTCACATCTTTGGATGTAACGTATTCCAGCGCTGCGGCTGCCTTGGACTACTCTTGGACTCCTCCCACCGTCAGTTTCAAAACTGACGTGCCGGTGATTCAAGTTGACCCGAGACCGCTTCCTCCCTTCGTTTTCAGGACAGAAGTGAGATGATCACGCGGATCTAGAAATTTGCTCTCAAAATATCCTCTTTCCGAACATATCGTATCGCCCATGGTATTACCCCCACAGCCCGCTCATCTGCTGGCAGTGTGGTTGAGCGCTGAGTCCGTACATATACCGAAGTCCACGACATGCCAGCGTACTAGTACCTCATGGCCAACGCAACTGAATTACCCAATCCCTTCACCCCCCTCGCCTTTCTACCTCCAGCTCTTGCAAGTCAGCTCGAGGCATCGCGCTATCTCTATGCGGCAACACTTGGAGTAGGATCTAATCCACATTTACCTCGACGAATTGATTTACATCTTCGAATTGTCAGGCATACGTATGGGACATTGGATTGAACCTCGGGAATGACTATATTTTGTTGTTCAAGCACAGAGTTCGCTTCCCGACGATTGTGTATTTCATGTCAAAGTGAATTCTTTAGTTTCAAGCATCCGCCGTAGTACTGACTCAAGCTCGCCTGGCAAAGGATATTCACATTGGCGTATATTCTCACAACCTTCTTCTTCCAAGGTCAACTCGCTATTCTTTGAGTTCGCCATGGAACTGAAAATAATCACAGTTGCGCCAGTGAAAAATTGCGATGCTTTATCGGTTGGCCTCGGCATCTGCATTGTTCTTTCGCAGACAAGCACTACACTGCTATTCTTTTTACGAGTAACCGCGGTCTGGTACCCGAGCAAGATTGTCTATGCGGTGTTCTCTATCCTTTGGATGGCCGTCCTCGGAGCGGGTATTACTATCCCGGTCGTAATTCGCGCGGCACACATAGGACCCACCGCGCAGTGCATTATCGGGGCCCCGTCAGCCAAGTCAGAATTGGCGTTCATTGTGCCTCTGATCAATGACACCGCTATTTTTCTTGCTATAACCTACCGCATTCTCGCCCATACGATAGCGGATTCTTCCATGGCCCGATTTCGGGCCTTCCTCGGTGGTAAGGGATTATTCGCACTATCGCACGCGTTACTTCAGAGCGGACAGTATTTCTACTTGTGAGTGTATGCCTTGCCTTATGTGTCGGACAATTCCGGAATTCCTCAGCTGATTCGACTAGAATAGTGGTTGTCACGCATATCACTGTCCTTGTTCTGTTGAAGCTACCTCATTGGTCCCCGGTTTACCACACCATGCTCACGGTCCCTACCCTTGCTCTGGTCAACGCAATGGCATGCCTGGTATTCCGGAGGATCAAGTTCGGACTCATAACTACTGACGGCACATCAATTTCTATCAATGACTGCACCATGGCTTTCCATGCCACAGCGAATCCGAGGTCTCTGTCCCTTCCAATTCATCGCACGGATCACACTACCGCAGGATCCGAGTCGAATACAGCTTTTCCGTTGGATATCCGTTTGCAGAGGGGGATTGATAAATTTGAGGATGGTCCAGAGGAGGAAATTCCCAAACCCACAGATTTGGCATAGATACTCGGACTTGCGGAGGGATCTCGCTGAAATTAGCAAAATCTTAACTACATTGCCGCATTATATCTTGTCCAATGTGGTCCTTTGCGAGTGCGCATAGTTTCCCAATTTTCAAAATTCATAGGAAGCCAAACGGAGCGGAGAATTCGAAGTGAAGCCGCCGCACTCAGTTCGGATACCCAAACAACGCGTCTCTTTCTCTTTGTCCTTGAACGGAGGAATAGTAATGCGGGAATGATTGCGAGCGCACAAATTCGAATCCGAATTGAGATGACCAGGGCTGTCATAAGGACAATTTGGAGCCTAAGAGAACCCGGTGGAAGGCGAGGATTGGGCGAGGAAGGAGAGCGCTGCAGTGATGAGACGCCAGTCGGCAAACTCGGCGAGGTTCGGAATATATCGAATTCATTCACACTCGGAGCTCGGTAGGCTGCACGCACCCAACCACTGCGAAGACCACTGCATCCAAAACTTCGAATTCAAAACCGCCGGACGCAATCTGTTATCATTCAACCGTGGGAAATAATATTGATGCCGAGGTGTGTCATAGTTATTCGATGTCACCCAGGCTTCTCAGCCGCTTAAGGCAAAGACATACATTTGCGATTTCTCCTGAGAGTGTGGTGAGTGAATTCCGTGCAGAGAATGACGTGAATTCGAATTGATTGACGAGGGAACTGGTTCACGTTTTCGGTTCCAATGTACTTGGATCCACGGTGGAGTCGTCGAGTAGCAGAAACTGCTGAAATTTGTTCAACAGAGAGCCAACGGATACACTCTGCAGTCTTGATCGGGCAAAATGGACCGTGGTGATATAGGTAACTTTTTACTCATTCCTCATGAGATTAAGTTCGAATTTATACGAGAATTGATGTCAAATGTTTAGGTTTACAGACCTCCTGGCTTGCTTCCGCCGCGTCTTCAAATTTATCAATCTCCATTTGCACACGGGCATCCAACGGACAGATTGTATTGGATCTGAATTCCTTGGTAGTGGGATCGGCGTGATGGAATTGAAGGGAAAGAGACCTCGGATTGGCTGCGGCATGGAAATCCGAGGAGGGACCAATGGTAGGAATATTGAATGTCCCATCGGAACTTATGAGTCCTAATTTAATCCTCCGGAATACCAGGCAAGCCATCGCGTTGGCCAGCGCCTCGGCAGGTACTATGAGCATCGCGCGGTAAATCGGGGACAACCGAGGGCAGCTTCGCTGCGACAAGGAGAGTGACATTTGCAGCGACTGCAACCCTGCAGTGCGTGTGACGTCTAATCAGTCGCGGAATTATATACGAAGGCCTTTAAAGGCATAGACTCACAGGTAAAAGTGCTGTCCGCTTTGAAGTAACGCTCGCGATAGTGCAGATAATCCCTTACCACCAAAGAAAGCTCGAAGACGGGCCATGGAAGAATCCGCCACCATCATATGGGCGAGAATACGATAGTTTATAGCGAAGAAGATGGCGGTCTCGTTGACTAGGGGTATGATCGCGGCGACTTCAACGTAGCCTGGCACATCCGTGGTGATGCACTGCATAGTGGGTCCTATGTGGGTTCCGCGAACTCCGACTGGGGCGGTGATACCTCCCGCGAGGACGGCGAGCCAAAGGATGAAGAATACCGCATATGCAATCTTGCTTGGGTGCCATACCGCGGTTACTCGCAAAAAGAACAACATCGTGGTCGCTGACTTCGCTAGAATAGCACCGATGCTCCAGCCAAGTGCCATGGCATCGCAATTCTCGACCGGTGCAACTACCGGTATTGATGTATTCAGGGCAGCGGTCAAGTCATGGAGTAGTCAGCTCACCTTGATTCACGAAGCACACAAGAATAAAAGCTAATGTGAATGCTCTTGGCCGAATCAGTATGGCAGATGCTTGAAATTTAGAAAACCTTGGAGGCCACCTTGATAGAAAATACACAGCGGTCGGGAAGCGAACTCTGTGCTTGAACAACAAGACGTAGTCGTTTCCGAGGTTCATTGCAATGTCCCAGATGTATGCCTAAGGATTCGAGACGTATATTAGTTAATTCGAATCGTACTATTGAATAAATTTCAATGATTGCCTACTCCAAGTGTCGCGGCGTAGAGATATCGCGATGCTTCGAATTGATCTGCCACAGCCGGAGGCAAGAATGCGAGGGGAGTGAAGGGATTGGGTAATCCGGTGGTGTTGGACATGAGCTACGATCATCTCGTAGAGTTGGACAGCGATTATATACTGGATTTTGGGCGCTTGAGCTTGCTGAGCACGTTCTCAGTTTCAATGCCTGTGGCCACCATCGTCATGGTGGCGCGGGCATCAGGAGATATCCATGGCTCATAGACTTATCTTATCAAGAGGGCTCGGTGGCTTCTACAGGCCGTGGTTGGCTCCCGGAGCGGAGACTCATAGCCGCGAAGATGGTGAGCTCGTCCGCGGGAGACCGACCAGGGTGTAGCGTGATTATATTGAATCAAACATAGGCCCTATCATTTGTTAGAACAATTTAATCATCAGACCGAGCTACTATAGCTGCATACAACCTGGCAGGAGGAGGCGGAAACGTTTTGATTGATTGGCATCGATCGCAGTAGACAGAAATAGGGTCGTATCAACGAGGCCTCTGCATGCGCAAGTAATCGTCGCAGACTCGCTGGGCCATACGGTTCAGAGGCCGAGTGGTCCATTGAAAAAATCTCTGGACGAAAAAACAGAATGGTTGCGTGCAGGCTAGTCGAGACTTGCAGTGAGTAAAACAGTGACTTCAAGTCTGACGTCAAGACGAGGTACGGGTGTTGGATCGATCCATAGCGTAATGCCAGTCTGCCACGGCCCACATCCAAGTCCGGCGATTCAACTTGAGGCCAAAACGGAAACACGCTCGGTATTAGCAGTGCGCCCCCACCCCAACTCCGACGCTGGCGGGCATCCGATGTACTTGTCAAAAGCTTTCAACGCAATTGCAGGTGAGTATTCAAGTACCAGAGTTGCGCTGCGTCGTACGCATGAGTTCTGCGCCTGGCGACGTGCGCGCCTATGGACGACGCAGTCGGCGTCTCATATCCTTCTAGCCCCAAGCAGGAGTCCGAGGATTTCAATTGGCACAGGGACTCGGCGGAATGCGGCGATTAGAGGAAAGAGGATGGATGTCTTGCCTGCCTTCCGGTAGTTTTGTTCAGACAATGGTAGCCGCAGAAAGGATCCCAGAGGTGGTAGTCACGCTGAAGGTCTCCAGTTGTTGACACAAAGCCCATGAACGACTCCCACCATAAACGAGCACTCTGGAAAAAGCGGAAATTCATCAGCACGGTGTAGCTCGCACAGCCTGCACTATCACTTACGAGGACGGCTCCGAATCAAGTTGTACCATTTCTATGTGCTCCGGATCGGATGAGTAACCGTCTTTATGTGGTCTGGTGAGTACCCTAAGCCGCAAATCAGGCTCTCCCGCCTTCATACTCGGTGCTCAAGCTTGATTTCGCCCTCGATCCGTATGCACATTAGAAAAAACCGCCACACTGTCGTGAACAGCAGACACAGTATTTACCCTTACCCGTGTTGGGAGCGGTAACAATTGCGGCGGGCGGGATACTAGACGGGCACGTCAGACTCGGAGACTTCGTTGTGCCGTTAGCGGTTAGAGTTGGAGAAGGGAATGTCCAGAACATCCCGTCTTGGCGTGTACGTATGTGTCCGAGTGGGATCAGCTTGAGGAACACTGTTGCCTGATTCCTAGACCAAAAAGCACGAAAACTGGGTTCGAATTGCGGGAAAAGAAGGCTGAGAGCACTGGCATGGCAAAGTTGATTCGGGCGGTGCTGCATGTTCTTGGAGAAATAGTTATCGATATAGGTCGGATGTCGACCCGTCATTTATCAAACCTGGGTGGTCGCGATCCGGGAATGAGTGAGCATGAGCATGAGCGGGGAGCAGCCAAGAAGTCGATGTCGACGGCTGTACGCTGGGCGGGAGGTCTTGCGGTAGGAACATCGGAGCCGCAAGTTCGGAATTTTGATTCTTTGAAGTTTGAAGAGTTGTCGGGGCAGCTCACTTGAGTGAACCACTGTAACCCGACAGAGCGACCAAGCGAGGCAGAGGCATTTTTTCAACGAGTGGCGTTTCATAAGACCACATGCATTGCAGACGTCGCCTTGGAGACCAGCCATTGTTTTGAGAGGGCACAGCGCCAGAACAAGACGTGCCAGGGAAGTCATGGGCAGGCAAACGAAAGACCAAGGCTCAGAAAGCACGTCGCGATTAAGGGATTTGTGAAAATATACTATATTTGGGCTCTGGGCTAAATGGAAGTCCAGCGTCTCGAAGCTGAGCTGGTACGAGTAAGCTGGTACGAGTAAGGTTTCAAGCGGCCGCGGGTGCCAATCGCGTTTCGTCTCGGTCGAGAACGGTACAACTCGGAGCCTGAGAATCTCTTCGTCGTTGCACGGATGCATGTCGCAGTATGAAAACCTGTATGAAAGCGTCTACGGTTAACGCGAAGAGGTTGAATGTGCCAAAAGAGCTGCAGTTGAGTGGGGCGACTCCGAGTTGTATTTTGAAGCAAGGTAATGTGAAAAGCGAGGTGTAGCGTAAGTACTTGCCAGAACAAACTGAGAGAGGCGGGGGTGGCCTCCAAACGCGCGTTGTCCTGGGGATCAGGAACGTGGCGCGGCCCTGCAAGTCTGCACGAGAACTGGGTGCGCGCAGAGCACGCAGCGGTGGCAGCTAGAAGTCGAGATTAGGTATTGTGTGGAGGAAGCAGCAAACAGAGGAGCCATACAAAGCCAGAAAGCAGCAAGCACGTCGGGCAGAACACCGACGGACCCACCGACGCCTATGGAAACTGTTAACATTTATACATCGTGCTACGCGTCATGCACGTGTTCGTGCCAAGCTATATTATTTCCTAGTCACGTTTTGCCTCTCACTGGTTCTTACAACGAACTTCAGTGAGAGGTATGTTCTATCTATTAAAATATCCATACTGTACTTTTACTTATTATTTACTTAGATCGTACTGACTGTGTCGTACAGGTAATATAATCTTACTGGTTCTTACAACGAACTTCAGTGAGAGATCGTACTGACTGTGTCGTACAGATCTCCACTGTTCACAGGTTATAGGGCCTTGAGAAGCGCTAATATCCACGCGCAACCAGTCAACTAGATCCTCATAATGTCAGGCACAAGGTTCCAGCAGTTCGATACCCTTGAATACGAGACCGAAGGATCCACGGATACCTGGCCGACATGGGAATCCCACTGCAAATCCGCCCTCGTACTCACCAACTTGTGGGGATATATTTCTGGCCGTGGGGTTATCACTCCTCCACAGAAGATTAACGATACGTCGACGCCACCTCTTCTGATCGACAATCCAAAATATGAGGATTGGCTTGATGAGAATCTCATCGTTCTTTCATGCATCCGTTTGCGGATTGGGACGACGGACCTACGTCTTATCAAGGACGAGATTATTGCCAAAACAGCCTGGGACGCACTCAAAGTGGCCCATCAGCCATCCGGAGCGCTGTCGCAGCTCACTATTCTCCAACAAGCACTTGCCGTCAGATACTCCCGTGACGTTCCTCTAGCAAAGACGACCGAGAAGCTGGATACCCTTGTGGATTCCTTCTTTGCCATCAGACCGCCGACAGAAGATGAGTGGAGATGCATCATCCTACTCAATGCCATGGCAGGAGCGGAATTTGCCAATGCCCAATCATCCCTAGATACACTTCTCAGTACCGGGAAACTATCCTCGGCAGCTGTGGCTACGAGGATCAAGCACGAGCAAGTTCGCATTGATGCTGAGAATGCGGAAACCACGAAGAATGAAGCATCATTTGCGGCTTTTAAAACGCAGTACGAAGCGCAGGGCGGATCCTCGAAACCACGTCCTAACGGCCAAGGTCCTTGCGCAAACCCGCAGTGCAAGGGACGAGCAAAGCAATTCCATGATTGGGACCATTGCTATGGTCCAGGAGGCCGCATACAGGCTCCAAAGGGGCATCCCAAAGCAAAGGTGCAGAAGCGAGGAGGAGCCAAGAAGGACAAGGCCAGCGCAGCTGTGGAGGAGAGCAGCAACGATTCCGACGACGTGGCAGGAATGGTGGAAGACAAGAGTGGATACAGATCATTCTTCGCGGACACGGACCTTCCGCGTGAGACCGCATCATTCAATTGGTCGACCGACGTCTCGCACCTAGCCCACGCCACCAACGATAAACCCGTCCTCTACCTTGACACGGGCGCTACCAGCTCCATCTGTCCTGTACTGAAGCACTTTACCAAGATCGAGCCGTGCACGCGTAATGTGTCTGGAGTCGGAGGTACATCAATCAAAGCAATTGGTATTGGTGAAGTCCGAGTACGTGTTGGAAAGGGTCGCCACTTCACTCTGAAGGACGTCCTGTACTGCCCACATGCAGCTATCACTCTCATATCAGTCGGCAGAATTTGCGATGACAATCACGACGCACATTTTACAAACACAAAATGCACTATCCGACGCCTGTCAGGCAAAACTGTTGCATCAGGGACTCGGGCAGGAGTTGGACTCTATACACTTAACTGCGAAACGCCCATTTTCACCATATCCAATTCCCCCTCTCATACCAGGATTTCCGACTTAGCAAATATCACTATGAAGGCACAACCCACGCTGGCAACTTGGCACCGTCGCCTTGGGCATGTCAATGTCGGCACGGTTCTCGACATGGCTCGTGGATCTGCCGTTACCGGTATGGACGCCGACCTATCCTCCATCCCCGCCAAATGCACTGACTGCATTTTTGGGAAACAGAAAAAGAAACCCATTCCCAAGAAGCGTAAAGGGCCGCGTTCTACCCGAAAGCTCGAGAAGGTGTTTGGAGACCTCGCGGGACCGCAAGCAGTTGCAGCGCAGGGGGGATATTTGTACACACTACAGTTAATCGACGACTTTACCCACGAGCAATGGACAATCCTCCTTAAACAGAAATCGGATGCAGCTCAAGAACTGAAAGAATGGCAGGCGGTCGTTGAAGCCGAGTCCGGCGAGAAAGTTGGAATCTATCGTGTCGACAACGGGACGGAGTTTAACTCAACTGGATTCTCACGCTACCTACGAGAACATGGGACTAAGATCGAGACATCTGCTCCCTACTCATCTGCGCAAATGGGGCTTGTTGAACGCACTCACTACACCTTGATGAGTCGTGCTCTAGCAGCACTCTCGTCAGCAAAACTGCCCCGAAATATGTGGGGACATATGATGCTCACCGAGACATACATCAAAAACCGCACGCTCACTAGTGCGCTTCGCAATCCAGAGCAGACACCCCATGAGCGATGGACGGGGAAGAAACCAGACCTCTCACACATGCGCGAAATAGGATGCCGAGCATTTGTTCTGAAGCTTCCGCAGAAGAAAAACCCCAAGATCTTCAATCGCTCTGTCGAATGTGTCATGATTGGGTACTCACCATCATTGACAGACACGTACCACTGCTATGACCGCAAGACAGGGCGTGTACACATCACTCGGAATGTGGAATTCATAGAATCTCAAGACGAGATGCCACGTCCGTTGTCAAGCGCCCAGACGGCGAAGAAAATTGCCACACCGGTCGACGGTGGATTCGATGTTCCAGCTTCTGTTGCAGAACCACCTCCCACCTCTGATCCATATGAATCAGCACCGGAAAGCGAAGTGGAGGCCGAGAATGACACACCTGAGCCTGTCGCAGAAGCACGCCCGGCTGCAGCGCACGCGTAAGACGAGAGGGGAGGATGGAGCATTCCCTGAACTGCGTAAAGATGCAGCTGTAGCAGAGGCTCGTGCTGCAGAGACACGTGCGAAGGAACGGCGCGCAGAGACAAAAAGGCAGAGGGCAAGTGTCGAAGAGGTGCTTGACGAGGATGAGGACAATGTTCGCGACAGTGAGGAGGAGCTTGCTGCCATGGCCGACGAAGAAGAACATGAATACTGGGCACTCAGCGCAGCTGTGGGTTCAGACGATGAGCCAAAGACCTGGAAACGAGCTCAAAACTCACCATTTGCGGCTGAATGGCGCGAGGCCTACCAAGCCGAATTAGACTCGATCAAACTCCACGGCGTGTATGAGTTAGTTCCCCCAGAATCGGTCCCAGCTGGACGGAAAATAATACGCTCTCGTCCGATCTTTAAAATCAAGCGGGGCAGCGATGGGGAAATCCTCAAATTCAAGGCTCGTCTCGTGTCGATGGGCTACGCTCAGATCCACGGACTTGACTATCGAGAGACCTATGCGCCGACATCTCGTTTTGAATCATTTCGTATGGTGCTGCATGCTGGAGCTTCGCTGGACTACGAAATCGATCATGTCGACATTAAAACAGCATTTCACAATGGGTTGTTGGAGGAGGACATCTGGCAAGAGCAGCCCAAGGGTTTCGAGGTTCCAGGGAAGGAAAACTGGGTGTGGAAACTCAAGAGAGGAATGTACAGGTTAAAGCAAGGGAGCCGATCATGGAACCGCCGCCTGAACGACGTGATGAAACGTCTCGGCTTCCAGCGCATTTCCGTGGAACACAGCATTTACTCTCGTAAACGCAACGGCCAAACCTCCCTTGTCGCTGTACATGTCGACGACCTCTGCATTGCATCAAGCTCTAAACCGGAGATGGCCAAATTTAAGGAGGAGCTCAAAAACCACTTCGAAATCACTGACCTTGGTCCTGTAAAATGGATCCTCGGTATCCGAGTAACGCGAGACCGAGTAGCAAGGACTATCTCCTTGGACCAACAAACATATATCGAGAAGATGGCAACTCGTTTTGGTCTTGAAAATGCCCATCCTATTCGAACACCTATGGTCCACGGCCAGCCACTAACACACTCCATGTCACCGTCCACAATGGTATCAAAAGAACACATGGCTAATGTTCCCTACCGTGAACTTGTCGGCTCTCTGATGTATGCTAATGTCGCGACGCGCGCGGACATTGCGCACTCTGTTGGAATTGTAAGCCAATTCTGTCAAAACCCAGGGGAATTACATTGGCTTGCCGCCAAACGAATCCTACGTTACCTGATCGGCACGAAGTCATATGCACTTGTACTAGGAGGACAGTTACCAATTCGGCTCGCAGGATTCACCGACTCTAATTTTGCTCCTCCTGGTGATCTCGACAAACGCAAATCGACATCCGGGTACTGCATGTCTCTCGGCGGAGGAGCTGTATCTTGGAGCTCGAAACGCCAATCCACTGTTGCAACCTCTAGCACAGAAGCAGAATACATGGCATGCTGTCATGCGGCCAAAGAAGCCGTGTGGCTTCGCATGCTCCTTCACGCTGTCGGATTTACTCAATGGAAGGCAACAAATATTCGATGCGACAACCAGGGGGCACTGATTCTCACGGCAGACCCTTCATTCCACTCCCGCGCTAAGCACATCGACGTACAATATCATTTCTCCCGTGATCGCGTCGAATCTGGGGAACTTATTTTCACTTATGTGCACACTTCAGAAAATATGGCAGACATCTTCACAAAATCCCTACCAGAACCTCTCTTCAAGAAATTCCGTACAATGCTGGGCATTGTAGGTTGACTGGACGCGTTTAGCACGCTGAGGAGGAGTGTTAACATTTATACATCGTGCTACGCGTCATGCACGTGTTCGTGCCAAGCTATATTATTTCCTAGTCACGTTTTGCCTCTCACTGGTTCTTACAACGAACTTCAGTGAGAGGTATGTTCTATCTATTAAAATATCCATACTGTACTTTTACTTATTATTTACTTAGATCGTACTGACTGTCAGTATATGGATATATTTGTATTTGCTTCACTACGATTGGACGATCACTACCAATACATTTACAAGCTATCTCCTATATATACATCCTCTTTATGTCGATTACAATCAATCCATTGTCTTAACTCTTCATTCACATCGTCTGTGCCCTTCCTGTGCCTGCTGCACCTGCACCCGATAGCTCTGTGGTCATTACGAGCTCGGCTTCCAGCCACCGGCCCTTCTGCCACCTCGGTTATATTTTCTGTTACTGACTGTGTCGTACAGGTAATATAATCTTACTGGTTCTTACAACGAACTTCAGTGAGAGATCGTACTGACTGTGTCGTACAGATCTCCACTGTTCACAGAAACCCGGAGCACCACGCTGATAAACGAGTTTGCCGGTGGCGTGATGGATGATGGCCGTGCTCACCTGTCATCAGGACCCCCGAGTACTTAGTTGCAAACATGATGTACAGAATGTTAGTTTGAGTGTCTGTTGTACCCCTTCTTCTCATTATTTTGTTTGGGTGACATGTAAGCATCAGACTTTTGACAGATAACTTGTGAGCTTGTACAAGCCCAAACAAGCTCGAACAAGCCCCAAAAAGTTGCCAAGCTCACAAGCTCACAAACCAAGTCTCGATTTTCACAAGGTCGACCGTTCGAGCCCGGAATGTCGCAGAATTTAATATTTATTGCATCAGATCGGCTGATCCCGGGGAACTCTGGCTCAAAGAGGACTCAAAGGGTCTTTTGTTATTCTTTAGCATATTTTTGAAGGCAGCTTTCATACTTTTCGAAGGAAGATTTTGGGTGCTTTGACCTTGTGAGCTTGCCGACAAGCTCACAAGGCCAAACAAGCCACAAGTTATTTGTCAAATTGCTGATGAGTAAAACAGTAAGGTAGGCGACAATCACTCTCTACGAAGGTCACGTGATCAAAGTGTGACATCAGTAAGGCTCTGGCCACAAAACCTTGGGTCACAAACTAAAGCCAGGAAATGGTGTATTTGAGCTACCAGAACACATCCCTGGTCTTAGAATCTCAAAATATGTCTTATTAATGGAGCAGTATAACATTTTATAATCCAATTTTTTTAGGGCACAGAAATGCATTTCTTTGCTTTTGGACATAGTTTGAGTTTTGGAGGGCTCGAGTTTTGCCGCTTATGTAAGTATCTCATGCACCTTATATGGTAAGAGCTGCAAGAACAAACAAAATCACATGTGGTGATACAAGCCCATAAGGATGCTCATTGATTGTTTTGGAACTGGTTCACACTGGGCAATAGCTCTACAAGTATATTCTGTGCTTTTGCTTTCAAAAGGATATCTTTTATGGTATTACATAAGCCCTCTGAAAAATTTTCAACCTCAGAAACATTGAAAACAGCTGATTCCCAGCATGTTTGTTTTTGCATCAAACATTTTTGCCGCGTTATGTGTGATGTGACATGATCACATGACCCTCGTAGAGAGTGACTGTCGCCTACCTTATAACCAGTGTAAGCGCACTCCAGATGAACTGTGTTGCTTGATCACTGATGAACAAATAACCAGGTTCCAAATCGGGGTTAACACAACCCGTAGTGCACGAACATTGCACGCCCAGCACATTCAAATACAAGCACGGTAGATGTACCCAAACCTGGCATATCTGATGAAGATATACCATGCAGTGAGTGAAATTTTGAAACACGGCACATCTAAAAAGACCTGCTGTCGTTACTGTACCATTTCGACCGTAGGTTCGGCGGGTGTGACCTGTGACCTATTAGGTTCACCTTTCATGAAGTTCAGCTTGGGCTGGGACCTATGACCAAATTTTTTAGGTTCACTTGTTGACATGTTCACTCCAGATTGTGGGATCAACACTCAATAGTTGTAGTACTTACCTCAATAGCTTCAGAATTCAATCAGACCTTTTTTGTGACCCCAAAGCACCGAAAATTTTGATTTTTAGAGGGCTTTGGGACACAAAAAAGGTCACCTAGTTCAGCCCCCCTGGTGACCTGTGACCACAATTAAATAGGTTCAGTTCAGGTCTCGTTGTGACCTGTGACCGAACCTACAGTTGAAATGGTACAGTATTGCCAACTTCGGCACCATCTGAAACCTTCGAAGAACATGGTAAATAATCAAAATGTCAGCGGCATAACTCAGCTTCCCATTCGGTCGTCCGTGAAGGCCATCGAAGTGACCGCTGTGCCCATCACAGTGGCAGCGTACAGCCCTAATAAAATGGCAGGCCACGGAAAAAGTCTCACTGTGTAGTTGAATGTGATAAGTCTCAGACTCAGTATCTGCAGTTGCTATTCATACAAGTTCAGTCAATACTTTTCTACTTATATCTCACCCAAAAAAAATAAGAAGAACGGGGCACAACAAACCATCAAACCAGCATTCTGTACATCATGTTTGCGACTACTCGGGGTCCTGATGACGGGCGAGCACGGCCATCATCCATCACGCCATCGGCAAACTCGTTTATCAGCGTGGTGCTCCGGGTTTCCATAGACGCCCGTCGTCGTCCATCTGGATGTCTGCAAGAATTTGGCGGCCATCAAAAGGGACGTTATACCTGCATGCGATCGCGTGGCGGCCAAATTCTACTAGTAGCTCTTTTCCGTCACCACGAACGAGAACCACAGAAACAAGCTCCCTGAGGTGGCCCTCAAGCATTGCTCAGGCAAGCCAAATACCTACATGGGTACAGTACAGCTGTTGCCAGCAATCACTCAGTCGTTCTATTTCTGATATCGGCTGACAAATAATTGCGAGTGAAGCCAGCAATTATCCTCTAACGCACGTGACGGGAAGGCGAGGCGGATAACAAGGACAAGTGTGCGTTGCAGTGGCTGACGGTCCTTGAGGGACAAAATCACCTCAAAAACATTCAATTCTGGGTCTATCGCGCTAGAAAGTGGATCAAAAGACGCGCATTGATGGCGTCGTTGTGCCCATACCAAAATTACCCGGAACAATAAGTAGTCTTGTTCCCAGACCTTCACGGGCAGTCTCCGCTCGCTACGCTCCCGAGCCGCCAGTCGTCCAAAAAGGGATGTCGAGATGTTGTCAAGGCAGTTTTGATGGGAAATTTTGATCGCGGGACACGGACTGATGCCTGCTTGTGATCTTTTGACCGCAGCGGCCTCAGTTATCCCCGTGAAAGATCTGGAGCCGAGATTACCGGAACAATGAAGATTTTGTGCCCCCAAAAGGAGCTGCGTAATTGTGATTACGCTCTTCGCAAGCATCCCGCGCTTTGGCGGATCCCTAGCAAGAGGTACCCACTGGAGAATGCCGAGACACTGACTGATAGGGTAGGGTGGGTCCGAGCCACCATATTTCACTTTTTGGAAAAAGTTGTGGACTGCCGTGAAAATGTGTTTGGAAGGGTCAAGAAAAAAAAAGATTTTTGTCATACATTTTCACAGATTTTCGGGTATCCCTGCCATTTAATTTATTTCCGAGCCAGGCGGGACGTCGGAATTGGCATTGGTAACTCGCTGTCACCACCGGTAACTCGCTGTCACCACCGGTAACTCGCTGTCACCACTGGTAACTGTTCCTGTTCCTCCTTTGCATTCATTTTGTCCAACATTGTATTTCTCCTCTTGTTCCTTACTTACACCATGAATACAGTTGATTCAATCCATGTATTTGTTTCTGTTCACTTTGAATCAGTAGCTAGTGTTTGAATGAACAACCTGCACGTTTGCGAGGGTTTTTTGCTATTCTTGAGTAAAGGATGTGGTTACCTTTATTTAAACACGGGATTTCCATGTCAGATGTCAACAATCTACTTCTCTTGCATTAACCACATAACGAGACAGTTGTGCAACTTGCAGCCAATGCAGTGACTCCAGTGCTTGACAATGAAGAACCCGGGCAACCCAAAGACATGGAGATGGTTTTCTGTGGTCGCAAAAGCCGCCGTGGTCATTTATTGAAACGCAGAAAAATGCCAATTTCTTCTGAGGAAAGTGAGACATGTGCTGCCTCGAATTGTACAGAGCAGTGTTGTCAAAGTCAGTCAATAAACGCCAATAAACGACAATGAAGTGCGGCGGATCAATGCATTGACCATTCAGTCAGTACGGGTCTGACGAGTTGATCAGGAGCCGGGACGAAGGTCCGAAACATTCCGGAGATGTCCGGTGATCTGTCATGTCGATGACACAACATCCGCCCTCTTGCAAAAATGTTGCTTCCGCGTGATTCCCGACATCGACGTAGTCAGTGATTGACCGCGTCAATAGCTAGCTCCTGACCGTCAGATATCGACTGACCAGGTCTGACGGGGTCAGTGACAACACTGGTACAGAGGGTGGTGACTTGGAAATGGTGGAGTGCTTGGGGCCTGCTTGTGGTTCAAAAGTCTGTATTCTGATTTATTTCTGACTTCTATCACTTACAATCTTCTAATTCCATCTCTGCTGCCTGGGCTTGAGGAAAGTGCTGAACCCCCCATGGTATTGCAATGATGTGTGCCGCACAAATGCAGGCGGAAGGGCGAGAAAAAACAGAAACAACAGTAGCTTGGTGATAGTTAATTTAAGACGCTCATATATGTATTATAATTTGCCTAGGCCAGCATCAGGGCCACGAAATCCCCAGACCGAACAGAAGTCACGCAGAAAATTCCCTTTTTGGGACTGACACGTGACCATGAGACCTCGGCTAATACTAATAGTGGGGGCCCTCCGGGCGTACCTGATCACCTTGTAAAAAATTGAATTTGCAACTTTATCACCCCAGATTTATACACTATCTGGCAAGTCTGTCAGACCTCCTGCCATCATGAGCTCAAATTTCAATCAATCAAATGAGTTTTTCGCAGAATTCTCCCAATTTAAGGGTCCAATGACTTGGAATGCTCATTTATGGAATATCTCTCTGCGAAAATTATGTCTCATACCTCTGCGGTCAAGGAGAAAACCAAATCAGGACAGTGTGACTAGATATGTATTACATGACGCCAAACTGGTACATGAAACCGAACTTGGCCAGCCAGAAGAGTCCCACCTTGCCGGATTTATAATATAAAAATGCGATTCCCCGAAGCTCATCTGAAGCCCCTCACACTAGGGGCCGGTATGGTGCTGGACTTCAGATTTTCCCTTGTGATCTTCAAGTTTCTATCCAATGCCATCTCTGCTCATCAGTTCATGTACTAGCTCTTCACCACTGTATTTCCAACTGCGACTTGACACCTGTCATATTTCGTGGGTTTTTGGTCTGATAGAAACCATGCTGGAATCACAATCAACCGCGACACACAGGAATCAGTCCAAAAAAGGTGATTGTTGCATCTCTGCAGCAACAAGCTGTGAGCTTATTCGGCCCACATAAAGATAGGGGAGCATCGGGGCTTTCCGAACTATAAGCTGGTCTTTTCGGACTGACATTAATTGGATGTATGAATATTATTTCCACTATTGTGATTCGTGAAACTATTCCACACTAATAAGTGATGGAATCAAAAGGTAATTGTGCAGGAAACGTTGGCCTATTCGCGAACCATTTTTGTACTTCTGAAGTACAACTGCTCTCACTGGACCAAATAATTTGGTATGGTACTCGAGCGTACAGCGGCAGAACAAGGCTGCTTGATCTGAACCGAAACAACCACTGGCATGTTCCGAGTCACGGATCGGGAAGCATCGGAGTCGGACCTCGATGCCGATGTGGTCCCGTGACAAAACAGGACAAGATCCTCCAGGTAAACCTGCTCACTCACGTGATCAGGAATAGGGTAGGGAGAGCCCAGTGGACCTAGGTTCGGAACAAGCCTCTCTCCGCACCGGCAAGCCGGTGATTCTCGGAGAGAGGCTTGCTACAAACACAAAAAAACAAGGGGTGTGTTCAGAGAGGAATTGCTCTTTCATTCATGATCCAATTCACTTGGTGTAAGCTGATAATCTGTTCTTTAGATACTACCTCAGACATCTACATATTCACTTTTGGGAAATTTTCTGTAGTTTGTCTAGTACATCGAGACCTTTGTCGCCAAACTTTCCCATCAATTTCGGTCAGACACATACAGCTTTCATCTATTTCCCTCGATTTTATGGGCTCGATAAATGCGGAGGGCTAATCAAAACAGGTCTCTCAGCGAAAATTTTTGCTCTAATGTGTTCTATCATCGAGAAAAAATTCATCTTCGGTTTTGTGACTGAACCCGGTGTGTGACGCACCGCGTGACAGTACGCGGTAGGCCGAGTTTTTGTGTCGGAATTTAGGTGTGTGCAGTGGTTTTATAACTTTAGTGTTTATTTTAATACATTAAATGGCGTAGACAATAGTGTGCAAATGTAGAAAGCGAAGAGGACATGGAACACGGTGATAAAAGCTCTTGCCTAATTCGGTGAATTCTGCGACCAGCTCGAAAGAAAGCGCACTGCGAGGTGTATTCGCTCAGAACATGTTTTAAGGGTGATAAGGACGTATTATCTATCAGCGTAGCAATTTAGAATGTTTTGAATCAGAGGTCAGAATATTTTCTTCAACACTTTATGATGCGCTATCTTCGACAGGAAGGGCCTATTGCCAACTACTTTGGAGCACAGTCCGGACATCTAAACACATTCTGAGTAGATATAATCATTTGCATACTTACTGGCTACAATATATGTCTTTGGACCCAAGGGATTGACAAAGTTTTCGAGGCGGTAGAGCACAAAGAACACATCCCCCTTTTTCTTGATCTTGAAGCAAGCCCCTTCTCACAAAGTGCTGCAAAGCACGTGGATATCATGTGGATGTCATGTGAGAACGGTGGCTTGATCCGAACCTACAGTGGACCTTAATTCACTTTTTCCACTCCGTGTCAAAAATTTCTTTGGTGGGTACCTCTTGATCCCTAGTAAATATCGGCGGGAGATAAACAGATGCGGCTCATACTGCGTGCGAATACCCAAACGGCCGTCATGCGCCTTGCCACGCCGTCTTCAGGATTGTTTTTGGCAATTAGGCGACCTCCAGACGGGACAGGTCACAGTCGAGAATACGGGGGTTGACCGACCGATCAGCTGGGTCCACTTACATAGCATTGCTAAGTGCATAGCCACTGATGACATTTTCGGCGAGGGCTTCCTTTGTCTGTATACAGGGCAGATTAAAATCTCAAAATATTTTAGGAAGCTCATTGCAGTATTTTGCTTCTTAATATGTTGAAAAAATAAGAGATTTGAGGCACTTGCCCTGTATATTGACGGAGTTGCAGGTTGGATGCTGAGTGTGACGTACGGTAACGTCACACTTAGCCGTCACACATAGCATCGGCACTCGTACCGAAATTATAGGTCTTGTGGGCCCTGAAAAAATTCGAGGATGCTCTTGAATGCTAAATTGTCATTTTCAATGCTTAATATGTGGGGAATCACCTCTCCTTTCCCGTCAAATACGTATTTTTCTACAAATCATTCAACTTGCCAAAAAAAAACTCGAACTTTATGGGCGCCGCAGGAACTTTTGAAGCAAAAAATGAACTTTGAGTCAAGATTTATCGATTATAGTTTCAGTTTTAATTTTATTGGCTCTCGGGACACTGAAAAAGCACTGGAAGTACAAGAACATGAACTGTGAGGCTCTTTCGTAACTACTATGTCTCCGACGGCCTCGTTTATGGAGTCAAGGCGATTCAAAGCTACTTCGTGCCTTTTTACACCATCAAAATCTTCGAAATCATGTAACTGAACAGAACCGCACTTGCGCCAGTCGAAAACTGTAATGCATTAGCGGTTGGCCTCGACATCTGCCTCATTCTTTCGCAGACAAGCACTGCATTGCTATTCTTTTTACGAGTAACTGCGGTCTGGTACCCGAGCAAGATTGCCTATGCGGTCTTCTCTATCCTTTGGATAGCCGTCCTCGGAGCGGGTATCACTGTGCCGCTTGGAGTTCGCGCAGCGCACATAGGACCCACAACACAGTGCATCATCACGACCGAACCTGCCAACATTGAAGTCGCCGCAGCTATGCCCCTGATCAATGACACTGCCGTCCTCCTTGCTATAAACTATCGTATTTTGGCCCATACGATAGTGGCGGATTCTTCGATGGCCCGGCTTCGAGTGTTCTTGGGTGATAAAGGACCATCCGCGCTATCGCAAGCGCTACTCCGAAGCGGACAGCATTTCTACTTGTAAGTGTATCCCTATATGTGGCAGATGATTCCTTAATGAACTGGACTAGGATTGCAGTTGTGACTTATGTCGTTGTTCTTGTTCTGTTCAAGCTACCTCATTTGTCCCCGGTTTACTACGTGATGTTCGCAGTCCCTACTATTGCTCTAGTCAACGCAATGGCTTGCCTGGTATTCCGGAGGATTAAGTTCGGATTCATAACTCCTGCCGGCACATCAAACATTTCTATGACCGTGGATTTCCGTATCATAGCGAATTCGAGGTCTCTTTCTCTTCCTTCATCACACAGATCCCGCTACCGCGAGATTTGGGTCGAATATAATTTCTCCGTTGGATGTCCGTACGCGTGTGCAAAGGGAGACTGATAAATTTGAGGGTGGTGCAGATGGATGCGAAGAAAATCTCCAAACCCACAGATTTGGCATAGGTCCTTGTGTAACTTCGTAATTGCGGAGGGATCTAACTGCAATGAACAAAATCCTTGCCTACATTAGCTGATAAATGAGAAGACAGTGCTGATGCAGGGCAGGAGATCCCCAAACCCAGGTCCCACAGATTTGGCAAATCTTGTATAATTTCGTACTTGCGGATGGATGTAACTGAAATGAGCAGCCTTACCTAGTCTAGCTTGTCCAATGTGGTCCTTTGCGAGTGCGCATAATTTCCCAATTTTTAAAATTCACAAGGAAACTACGCCTTCGAATTGCAACGAAAAAAGTTGAAAGAGATATACAGTATATAGGAAGCCAAGCGGAGCGGAAAATTCCCAATGAAGCCGTCGCGCCCAGTCCTGATACTCAAGCAACAGGTCTCCTTCTCTTGGTCTTTGGAGGGAGAAACATTAAGACGCGAACAGTTCCGAGAACATGAATTTGAATTCGAATTGAGATTTTTAAAGCTATACCAATGCCAATTTGGAGCGGTGAAAGTCGGATAAGCGAGGAAGGACAGTGTTGCAGTGAAGTGAGACGCCGGTCGGCGAACTCAGCGATGTTCCAAATTCAAATTGATTACACTCAGAGCTCGGCCAGCTACACGCACTGAACCATACTGTTATATTTGCATCCGAAATTTCGACTTCAAAACGGCGAGACGCAATTTGTCATTCAACCGTGGGAATAACATTGGTGCCGTTGTGTGTCATAGTTAAGTATTCGATGTCGAAGAGACACCACTAAGGCTTAGGGTAAAGAAATACATCTGCGATTTTTCCTGGGAGAATCCGTGCACAGCACAATGTAAATTCGAATGGATTGACGAGGGAACTGGTTCACGCTTTCAGTTTGGATCCATAGTGCAGTGGTCGAGTAGCACAAACTGCTGAAATTTGTTGGACAGAGAACCCCAGGAAACACTCTGCAGTCTGCATCAGACAAGCTGGGCCATGGCAATACAGGTAAATTTTCTATTCATTCCGTCCGTAACTATGCCAAATCTGTAGGTTTACACACCTCGCTTGCCTCTGTCCCTTCTTCAAATTTATCAACCTCTTGCATATGAACCTCCAATGGAAAAGCTTTATTAGATCCCAATTCCGCAGTGCTGGGATCGATGGGACGAAAGTGAAGGGAAAGAGAGCTCGGATTCGCTGTTTCAGGATGGAAATCCGAGCGGAGGCCAATTGTAGGAATTTGCGACGTCCCGTCCGAACTTGAAAGTCCGAATTTAATCCTCCGGAAGACTTGACAAGCCATCACATTGATCAGCGCAAAGCCAGGCATGGCGTGGTAAATGGGGAGAAAATGAGGCAGCTTCAATAGGACAAGAAGAACGATATGGGTGACGACTGCAATCCTAGGGATAATATCAAATCACGAGCCTGAGGAATAATCCAAATACATAGGGGATACACGCTTACAAGTAGAAATGCTGACCGCTCTGAAGTAACGCCTGCGAGAGGGCGGATTGTGCAGTTCCGCCAAAGAAAGCTCGCAGATGGGCGATGGGGGAATTCGCTGCCGTCGTATGCGTAAGGATACGGTAGTTGATGGCGAGGAAGATGGCGGTGTCATTGATCAGAGGTATAATTACTGACGCTTCGATGTTGGTTCGTACGGTCGTAGTGATGCACTGCATAGTGGGTCCCTATGTGCGCTCCGCGAATTCCCAGTGGGGCGGTGATGCCTGCTCCAAGAACGGCGATCCAAAGCATAGAGAATACCACATAAGCAACCTTGCTTGTGTGCCAAACCGCAGTTACACGTAAAAAGAATAGCATCGCGGTGGCTGTCTGCGACAAAACGAAGCAGATTCCCAAGGCAATTCCTAAGGCATGGCAATTCCCAACCGATGCAACTGTAGTGAAATGTTTAGCTCAGCAGTCAAGTCAGAGAGCAGTCAGTTTAAATAAGTACCTTGGAAAACGAAGCATGAGAGTATCAGAGCCAATGTGAACGCTCTTGTCCGATTCAGCACGGCGGATGCTTGAAATCCAGAAAAAGTTCGGGGATCACCTTGAAAGAAAATACACGACGGTCGGAAAGCGAATCCTGTGCTTGAATAACAAGGCGTAGTCGTTTCCGAGATTCAATCCAATATCCCACACGTATGCCTAGAAATTTGGGATGCAAATCAAGTAGACAATTGCTGAGTTGGACCAACGCTTACCCCGAGTGTTGCCGCATAGAGGTATCGCGATGCCTCAAATTGACCAGCGAGAGCCGGAGGTAAGAAGGCCATGGGGGTGTAGGGGTTCGGTAATTCAATTGCGTTGGCCATGAGCTAGGTTGAGATCTTGTGCAGTTCGGCCTATATGTACGAGAATCCTCCGTAAAATCTCGAGAGATGCACACCAAAATGCCGAAATTTCCGGCGTCCGAAAGTTGATCCTAACCACTACAGATGGACATCATCTATTTCCTTCCCGCCAATGAATGAGACCTGAGTACGCTGTATTCTTGGAATGAGGCATCAAACCGGGGCGAAAATGGCCGCTGACGCAGTTCTTGTCTGTCGGAACGACCAGACTTTAGGTTAGACTCGATCCCAGTAGCTTCGCTGAGGTTCAACTGATGATGATCGATCAGGGGCATTGATGGTATTGATCGCGGCTTTGGTCGTGCCATTATGGACGAACGAGGGGACTTATCGGAAATCTAAAACATAGAAGTTGAAGAGAAATGTGTTGCGATCATGTCGGTACCATAATCTTGGTGTTATTATGAGTTTTAATTTGGGCCAACCTCGAAATTTCTTCAACAACCTCGGCAACTTCCGCGTCTCTCCAAAATCGGCTGATTTTCTACCAGTCGCTTCGCCGCGTGATTTGATCGACTGTCATCAACGTCCTGCGGCGCGCCCTGGCTCGAGTCTAACTTTGGTACGACGACGTTCTGCGCACCGCCCGCCGATGCCTTTGCCATTTCACTCCATCGCCCGTTGGCAGTTTGATGGATTTTCAAGCCAGTGGTGGGTTCCGACGATGCATTTCAAGCTCACCCTAGGCCCCGGGAAGCTCTAGCCAAGGCTTGTCCGCTTAAAATCCCGGATTTTGGCCTAAAAAATTCCAAGTTTTGGCTCCGTTCTGGCCTTGAGCTTCCTATATCGGACGAGGGTACTGGCGATGTGCTGCAAGAGGTAGGCGGATAGAAAATTGATGATATCAAGCTCATAAATCTATTGGAGGGAGGGGAAGGGTCTGCACGACCGGCTGATCGCTCCGGTGGGCTGCGGGCCGCGGACCGAGTCCCGCGCACAAAATCTCGGCAGCCAGCTGCTAGCGGAAGGTTCGCTTGCTTGCCCGTGTTGACCATCCGGACCAGGTACCGAATGCCGAAGTTGGATCAATTTCTCAGTTACGCTCTGTCTGTACAAATTGTGAAGAGACCAGTCCCTTGAGATCATATGAATGTGGGGGGTTCCAGTTTTCTGCTGAATATATTCAAAATTGATAGAGCTATGTTGAAGACAAGTCGAGCTGCGTCAAGAAATTCAAAGGCAGCCACCGGTGGCACCGCAAAGCTATCTCGGCTTTAGCCGCCCACCTCTTCATGTGCTGCTTCGAAAATCGTAATTATTAGCGAATTTTGGACGAATTTTTGCTACGCACAATCTCAAGCCTTTCAGGAGCCCAACGTCTTCACTTTCGCGGGCTTTTCAGTCAACTTTTGCAACCTGTTCACCACTGATCCGCCGTGATTAGTCAACACGAAGATTTTGTCCTCGAGAATCCTAATTTTCGGACAAGCCTTGGCGGGAGCTTCCCGGGGCCTCGATGTTAGCTAAAGATAACAACAAGGTAAGCATATTTCACCCGCGCGTTGTCCTGGGCAGTGGGGATCGGCCCCTCGGGACCGTGGCGGCCCTGCAACTCTGTGCGAGAACCTGGCGCGCGTGGACGCAGCTAGACGTCGATACCCGGTATTATTATTGTTTGGAGGGAGCAGCAGGGAACAGAACAGAGAAAGGCTGAGGAAGCACGTCGGGCAGAACCCACCAACACCCATCACGCGCGCGGATCAAAGGTGACGTTATGCCTGCATGCGATCACGTGGTCGGGAGTTCCTTCTCGAACACATCAATGCAGCGAGGATGCATCTCATCAGCCCGCCGCCAGAAGAGGAACTTCAGTGGATCCATGTCTTTGGTTTTCCTAGGGTGCGTCGAACGTTTGGTGGCATCCACGCACTTGTCTCACCTCGTGTGTTGCTTGTCCTCGTGTATTCAGACCAACACGAACACGAACACGGCGAGTGCGCAGACGAAGCGTAAGCGTGCGGGGGTTGCCAGTAGCTCGACGACAGAGCCGGTAGAGGCACTGCCGAGCCCCAAACCGCGCAAGTCGCATCGTCGCCGCACCAGCACGCTCGAGTCGCCTTCTCGCACGTCCTTTTCTCACGCCAACCCGAACCTGAACGCCGATTACGTGCCCGCGGTTAGCCTCGCAGCCCCGCACGGACACGGGAAAGGCCGCAGGCGCGTGAGCGTGACGCCGTTAGAACCGCTCCCGGACGTCTTCGCGCCTCTGACTGCCACTCTACCGTCCGCGCTGAGGCCCAAGTACAATCGGAAAGGGGCAACCAGGCGGACGTGGACATAGAGGAAAGTGGAGGTGGGGAGGAAGACCCCGAAGAAGAGGCAGAAGCGGCGCTGCTGGGCCTGGTGAAGATCACGAGCGCGGACCCGAGGGCGGCGGCGATTTTGAAGCAGATACGCAAATCGCCGTGCCCCGTCGCCGACGTGTTCAACGACGTCTTCAGCGTGTTTGTCTGGGCCGCGATTTCGCCTGCCGGTCATCAATCCCGCTCTTCTACGAGGCTCTTACGTCGTAGTCAGTGGGAGTACGTCTCATACTCCTTTCTTGGACTGGTAACTTTATTGCAGATTGCACGGACGCACGAAGCATACGCTCAAGAAAGCTACGAAGCATATACGCAGAACATTCCGCTTTCCGCTTCGCATCCGTGTTCTGCCTTGAACAAGCGAGCGCGCATGTCCACGCACACTACAACCTAGAGGTACGTATGTCTATAAGTACTTTTTTTGGCCGCATATTCACGCATCTCCAGCACCAACGCGTGGGCACCCATCTACTCTTGGGAGAATTCGCGGGGCACTGGTGTTCGCAGATGCAGGCAAACACGGTGCCACTCGGCTGAGGAAATTCGGACCATGAGGTGAGTGCGTCAATCTTCGTCGTGGGTGTGATGCAACACACCTATATCCTTCGTCTCATCTCAGAATCGAGCGACGGCAGGCTCGCTGTCATCGCCAGTTGTGCACGATATCAGTGGCGATACTGAGCAGGATTGAGAAACACGACGTTCGGGCTGGGGAGGGTAAAGAGTCCGATGAATGCACTACGGCGAACGCCGCGGGGACCAGACGAGCGCCGCATCCGCGCATTGCGTCAGTTGGAGCCTGGTAGCGGGAACTGCGAGGTAAGTCTCTCGTTCCGTGACGCGCACCACTACCTCGGGGTCGCACAGCCGTACCCACAGCCGTGCAAGAGCAAGGGCGCCCGTCGAGGCTGGTGAATCGCCCGCATGCATCGTGTCCACTGACAACGCACGGGGCAGGCGCGCGGTGTACGGTTGACGAACTGAGGGGTGAAGGTACGCGTATCTGCAAGTCTGTCTACAAGCTCTCGTGGTCGTAGAAAATATTACTCGCCATCCGCCCCCGCCCCGCCCGCCTCGTCCGTCCTGTTCTGTCTCAAGATTGAATCACCGCACGCTGGCTGCTCGCGGACGGCCGTGGCTGCGGCTGGGACCGGACGCGAGCGCGAGTACGCAGGGGCGGCTGGTGCCCGGGTGCGAGACCAGCGCACGTAGCCGCGCGACGGATGGGCGCGAGACGGCCCACGGATACACGAGTGCGTCTGCTGTGCGTGTTCGAGATACACACGCGGTGCGGAGGGGACGGGACGTCGATATTGTAAGTACGATGACTTGTGTTAATTAGCATGAATACACCTTTTTGGAACATAAACATCTACTTCATGAGCGGGATGATTTGGATGCAGCAGACGCAGGGCGCGCGGTCCGTTCTATGAAGACATTGTAAGTAATAGATTTGTTAGATTGGATTTTTACGACGCACTTGAAGGAAGGATAGAGTTTGGAAACGAGCTGAGCCTGGGTGGATGGATGACCTCCAAATTCGAAGGAATGAAGAACTTCCCTCGAACTTGATAGAGCAGAAGTAAACGTGAAAGAAAAAGTTCACGGCGAGCAATTCTAGAGAGAGTTGAAGCGTACTCGACGCGTCGGACACGTTAAACAATACAACGAAAGACACAACTCAAACGGAGATCGGGTTATAAGTACGGTCAGTCTGCGGAATCTGAATCAAAGGAGCATCGCAGAAGCTCTCATTCACCTCGAAGGACTGTTAATCGAGGGAATTGAAAAGAACTCAAAGCGCGACAGCAAGAGGCTTCAACACACATGGCCGACGAGTCAGCACGACTCAAAAACCACGCCGCTCTCCTCGAGCTGAGCTTCCGAGCATGAATCTGAATGCGAAGTAGATCCGTCCATAGTAAATGAAGGACACTTTGAACGGCAATTGGTGCGTGAATGAATTTGCAAAGAATAAAGATCGGGAGGAAGGGAATGTAATTCCAACCCAGGACGACATGAATATGAGTTGGAGTGAGACTGCGGCTTCGTCCAAAGCTCGGCAAAAAAGTCCTAAAACCTTGTCAAGACAAGCGAAGGAAAGAAGATGTGTAGATGGCATCGGGATATTTCAGAGAATATGTTTTCACCCACACATGAGATTCTGGAACTGGGAGTGAGAGTAGCAACGGGTTCAAGGCAGCGCTGACAACGATCGAGTCATGTAGAAACAGGTGGCTAAAATGGGCGGTTTTATGTCCAGGACTCGATCCAAGGGGTGAAAATTGAACCTGGTTGTACTGGTGGAATAGGGACAAGTTTCATATATGCGAGCTCAAGAATTTCGAACGCGGCACGACATCATGAGCTTCGAAGGATCCCATCAGCATCTGTTTCCCTCTCGCCAATGAATGCGACCCGTGCGTACTCTTCATTCTTGGCATGGATACATTTGGACCTCTTGACGTGGGGAGTTACTGTTGAGTGGCCTCCGCATTTGCGACCACTGTAGTGGATTCTCTTCCTCATCCGGTGAAATTTCTTCCCGTCCACTCGCCGTTTCCCTTGCTTGGATTTCTCGCTATCTGTTCATCTCGTTGGATGGAAAGTATTCCGGGCTGCTCTGTCTCTTCTCGCGACCGCCAGTTTCAAAACTCATGTGCCAGCAGTGCGCAGAATCTCTATCTACATTACCACAGTCCATCTTGCTCAATGTGGTCCTTCGAGAGTGCGTTTCCCGATTTTCAAAGTTCACAAGGGATCTACACTCTGGAAACGTAACCAAAAAAAGTTGACAAAAATCCAGAATATATAGGAAGCCAAGCGGAACGGAGAATTCGAAGTGAGGCCGCCGCACTCAGTTCGGATACTCAAACAACGTGTCCCTTCTCTTTGTCCTTGGAAGGAGGAACAGTGAGGCGGGAATGATTCGGAACGCACAAAGTCGAATTCGAATTGAGATGGCCAAGGTTTTTATAAGGACAATTTGGAGCCCAACAACCCGGTGGAAGGATTGGGCGAGGAAGGCGAGCACGGCAGTGAAGTAGGACGCCGGTCGGCGAACTCGGCGATGTTCGAAATTCAAATTCGTTCACACTCAGAGCTCGGCCAGCTATACGCACCCAATACCACTGCATCCAAAACTTCGAATTCAAAACGGCGAGACGCAATCTGTCATCATTCAACCGTGGGAAATAATATTGGTGCCGAGGTGTCATAGTTATTCGATGTCACCATTACCAAGGCTTAGGGTAAAGAAATACATCTGCGATTTCTCCTGAGAGTGTGGTGAGTGAATGTAATGAAGAGCACAACGTGAACTGGTCCACCGCCAGCCACTTTTAGTTCCACTGTGCTTGGATCCAGGGCGGAAATAGCAGAAACTATGTAACATGTTGAACAGAGGGAACGAACGAAAGCAGTCTGCGTCGCGCGAGCAGGGCCGCTGAAACATAGGTCAAATTTGTTATTCCTCAGATCAATTTCGAACGTACAACTATGCCAAATCTGTAGGCTTAAAGATCTCGTGGCGTGCATCTGCACTGTCTTCGAATTTATCAACCGCCGTCTGGATGCGAACCTCCAAAGGAGGAGTTGTATTCGATCCCGGTTCTGCCGTGGTGAGATCGGTGCGATGAAAGTGAAGGGAAAGAGACCTCGGATTTGCTGTGACGTGGAAATCCAAGGTGGGAATATTGGATGTCCCGTCCGAACTTATCAGTCCGAATTTAATCTCCCGGAAGACTTGACAAGCCATTGCGTTGATGAGCGCAAAGGCAGGGACGGACGCCACGACACGATAAACAGTGAGCTGAGGCAGCTTCAATACGACGAGGAGAGCGACATTTGCAGCAACTGCGAGCCTGGGGGGAACATCAAATCAATTGAAGTATCCCACATACATAGCATTCACTCACAAGTAAAAGTGCTGTCCGCTCTGAAGCAACGCCTTCGATAGCGCAGATAAACCCCTGCCACCAAAGAAAATGCGAAGCCGGGCCATGGGAGAATCCGCAACTATTGTGTGGGCAAGAATACGGTAGTTTATGGCAAAGAAGATGGCAGTGTCGTTGACTAGAGGCAGAACCGTCCATGCCGCGAAAAATTCTGTATTGGCTGGTTCAATCGTGGTAATACACTGCATGGTGGGTCCTATGTGAGCTCCCTGATTTCCGCTGAGGCTGAGAGCCAAGGTGATACCCTCCCCAAAGACGGCGATCCAAAGGACGAAGAACACTGCCTGTGCGACCTTGCTCGGGTGCCAGACCGCGATTACTCGTAGAAAGAACAGCATTGCAGTGGCTGTCTGTGAGGAAACGGAGCAGAGCTCAACAGCGAGTTTCATGGCATTGCAATTCTTGACCGGCGACACTGCGGTTATAGACATGTTCAGCCTCACGTTAGTCAAACAATGGTTTGCTTGCCTTGCAAGACGAAGGATGTGAGAGCGTAAGCCAATGTCGACGCTCTTGATGGATTCAGCACGGCAGACGTGCCAAGTTCAAAGATCGATCACCTTGAGAGAAAATACGCAATCGTCGGAAGGCGAACCCTGTGCTCGAGTAACAATGTATAGTCATTTCCGAGGTTCAATGCAATGTCCCAAATGTATGCCTGCGATTCGGAACGTAGATTAACCCGAATTTCGTGCAAACAAATATCGATTTGTTCTTACTCCGAGTGTCGCTGCGAGGACATATCGCGATCCCTCAAATTGACTTGCGAAATCTGGAGGTAAAAAAGCGAGGGGGGTGAAAGGGTTCGGTAATTCTGTTGCATTAGCCATGAGACACGTTGGTATCTCTTGTGCAGCTCGGTCTATATGTACGGGAACGCGACGTGGGAGGTGATATCACAAGGGCGATACCTTGGGAAGCGAAGCATATGTCGGAGAGACGCGCGTACAACTCATTAGCACAGATAATATCTTCCGCTTCCAACGCTCTGACAACGAACGAGAAGCAAGAAAGATGGATAGATGGTATTGAGTGTTTAAAGGAATGTGTTCTCACCCACATGAGATTCTGGAACTGGGAGTGGGAGTGGCAAGGAGTTCAAGGCTGCGTTGACAAGCGTCGAGCCGTGTAGCAGACGGTCAAAATAGGCGAGTTTGTGTTCAGTACTCAATCTCGAAAGGTGAACGCGAAACATGCTTTTAGCAGGGTGGGAAGAAGTTCCGTATACGCCAGCTCGACATCATGAGCTTTTGAAGGGTCCCATCAGCATCTGTTTCCCTCCCGCCGATGAATGCGACCCGTGCGCATTCTTGGAATGGGCATCCAACGGCGAAAGAAAGCATGTCCGTAGCCGTTCCCGTTAAGGGTGCATTTGAACTTCTTGACGCGGGGGGAGATTCTCAGAGCAGTCCAAGAGAGTAAAGCCAAAGGGGTTAAATATGTAGTGCGGGCAAGCATAAACAGGTATAAGTTGACGCAGTTCAGAACGACTAGACTTTGGATGCGGCGAAGGTCAGTCAGGCGGTCTCCGACTGGAGGCTCATGGGCCATGCCCGGACTCGCGCCGCCGTGAGAGATGTTGCACCCGCCATCGCCGTGCAGCGAATTCGCATCTCCACATTCCGACGGCAGTGATAGCGCAGGAGGAGGGACGCTCAAGCGCATGCGATACCGCACTTGATTCCTGGAACTTTCAGCTGTGGACCTCCAAGTTAGGCTTGTTGCAGTAAGTAGGATTTAAATCAATACCACATACACGCAAGATCTGATTTTGAGGTGCCGCTGTGCCCAGTCAGTTGCCTCGCGGTCATTTTGCTCTCCGGATCGAGTCTGATATAATTAGCCAGTGCAGGTGCAGTAGGCCCGAGACAGGACACAGTCGCACCGGGGCTTTGCAGAAGATTGAACTTGCGCTCAAAGATGGAACATCGAGAGCGTTCGTCCATTGATGAGTCAAAAGGAATTGAACTTGACCGGACGTCCACGATAAGTGAGGTCGACGCTTCAATTTGGGTTGGAGGCACGATGAAGTTCTCTTCAAGGAACAGTGACTGAACTTGCGAAGCAGGAACGAACGAGCGAATGACGGGTGTGGGTGTTGAGATCGCCATGCCGAGGATGAGGACCACTTGAAGCCTAAGCCTAGGAGGTGCGAGGCGAGGGAGCTACCAGGGAGCGAGAGAGCCACACGGCATGGAGATGCGGATTTTGAAGTTTGAATAAGAGCAGGAGCCTGGAATGTTGACGACAGTGGGTCTCGAGACGAACTTGAAGGTCCTCGTGAGGTAATTGATCGCGAGTATTGAGATTCTCTGGGATTCCATCGCCACTCGCTGGCTAGTGTTGCTACTGCTTGAGACTCGAGGTAATGTCGGTCGTCTTGGTCAACTGCCAGTTATTGAGGGATGTGGGTAAATATACACCACAGATTGTGCACTGGGTTGGATAGTCGCAACCATGAGGATTAGATGGGCGCCGATTCCGTTCTCTCCGTTGACAGCGATACAACTCGGAGCCTGACACTTCGTCGTTGCAAGGACTCCTACAGAAGTTGGATGCCAGTGCGGCGGCTATTTTGAAGCGGATTGTTCTGAAGAGCGCCCTGTACTTGCCGGAACGAGCCGAGAGCGAGGTGTCCGGTCTCAGTGTACTGCGGTCGTCGGACTCCTCAAACGCGCGTTGTCCTGGAAATCGGGAACATGGCGCCGCCCTGCAGGAACCACGCGAGCGGAACACGCAAGTTGGACGTCGAGACCGGCCGTTGTTTTGAGAACGCGGTGAACAGGATATTTTGAGGTGCCATAGAAAGCCCCAAAGCAGAGAAGCAGCAAGCATGTCGGGCAGAACAACGACGGACCTGCCGCCCATACGCAACCCAAACCAAGAAGCGAGCGATCATAAAGTCCCTGACACAGACCTCGGAAAGTCGCTGCACGTGAAAGAGGGAGGGGCAGGGGGTACGTAACCATTGTCCAAAGGCGGAAGCAGGCGGAACCTTTCCAAAAAGAATGTTTGTTCCGTTAACGTCATGAGCGTGAGAGATTGATCTCTGCAGCCGAAGCGTGCCGCGGTTCATCAAACTTCACTCTAAAATACGCTACGCTGTTTCTGTCAGTAAATCCTTGAGCTGGAAAGTGTCCCAAAGCTCTGTAAACCTCGTCAACTCAGTAAACTTCGTAAACTCTCGGATAAAGCCGATGAACGACCGAATCGGGATGGCTTCAGCTGCACGTGCTATGCCATGCCACGGTCGCGTCGATTAACCGCTACTTCCTACGATACCTTCATTCACGCGTTTACATGGAACCATGGCGTCCATGGACGATGTACACGCCTTTCTCAGACATTTACACTGGGATAATCAGACATGTTGATCGGTGCAGCCGTGCGAGAAAGAACTATGACGTAACCACTTGGTACTATAGTACTAGTCCAAGATGCCGTGGAACATTCTTACCACGACACACAAGGCGCGATGGTATTCGGGCGTCGCAACCATCGGGGCAGGGGATGAAGTCATGGTGGTGGTGGTGATGTGCCATTGTTGGCTTGACTGTTGGTGATCTATTGGAACAAATGTCATGGCTGGTGGGTGGAAATGATAGCTGTGATACTAGGTGAGCGATTTGGGGAATTTCAGCCTAGGCGAGCACTCACAGGATTAGGTTCTGTACATACCGTATGTGGTGCAGGCAGAGGACCGACGCGTCACATGGATCACACGTGTCGGGATGTCACGCTACCTAGCCTTGTGTTTATCGCGGGGTCCCGATCGTAGTGCGCCGCTATTACCTAAGCTTAGCTAATCTTAGCTAATCCGGGCACAGCCGAAACTCCTGCATTCAGCTCTCCAGGGCAATTAGGACACAGAATTTGTGATCCTGAGAGTATATTGAAGTGTCCTGAGTGCCCACAATTATTTTTGTGAATTTTGTGCAAATTCTTCGTTACATCGCAAGACGCGCGCGGTTGAATCACGTGTTAGAATCACGTCAAAACGCGCTGTTTTGCACGACCATTTCTTGTCACTCTTTCGAAATTCTGAGTAGGCAGAAAGTTAGAAGCATTGAATAAAAGTTATAAGGCACATGAATTTCCACAAATTGAGAGTATTCTGTGCAAGGAGAACAAAATCGGACTCTGATTAGCTAAGATTACCGAATAGCGGTGACCCCGCGGTAAATAACAGACTTTATATAGCGAGGTACGAGCGTTCATATAAAGTGTCTGTCTACGAGAGACTACACGCTACCGGCCTTTTCCAAGGAGTTTACCAAGTTGACAGAGTTGACGAAGTTTATGGGAAACTCCGTTGACTTTCCAATACAAGTATGTACTCGACGCTCGTTTCTGTGGGCAAATAAAATAATCTGAGCTTGTACATACCTAAATTGAATATCATTTTGGGGAGGTAGTCAAACTCTCAGGCTTATCAGTCACAGTTTGAAGTCGTAGTGAAAAGTCCAAAAGTGAGACTATGTAAAGTCGGTCGGCAACTGTCAGCCGCCTTCCTGATTTGGGGGGGTGTCGAGCGAGGTCTGTGTTTGATCGAAAATGATCGCTTGCCTCTTGTGTGAAGAGAAGTGAAGTGTACTTTCCGGAACGATCCGAGAACGAGATGTGCATCGGTCGACGAGAGAAACAAGGTAAGTCGATTTCAAACGCGCGTTGTCTTGGGAATCGGGAACCTGGCGCGACCCTGCAACTTTGTGCGAGATCCTGGCGCGCGTGAAACACGCAGCTAGATGGTGAGACCAAGTATTATCGCTGCTTGGAAAGAACGGCGACCAGAGAGCCATAGAAAGCCTCAAAACAGAGAAAAGTTCAGTCGCACAGAACGATGACGGACCTTGGACAGACCCACCAACACCCCTGCATGCAAATCGACAACGTCCTACCATCACCGAAACTCGCGCCTCACAACACGAGAACGAGGACACGGCGGGCGGCAGAATAGAACGCGCATGCTTTGCGCTCTCCACTTCGTATCATACCTTTTTTTCCCCCTTGCCGCTGCGCCAAACACCGGCTTGGAGCTCGCAGCAGTGCATTCTTGATCAGCTAGGGCAAAATATCCTTCCTTTTTCTATTGAGGCCGGCTTTTCTCATGTGAGTGGAGCTTGTAGAACCGATCATCCGACAAAAATATGTTTCTCGAATACAATGATCCCGCGGTTAACTTGTATCAAGCTTGTAGAATTCTTTGAAAGTATTGAAAGGGAGGTGGAATGAAGATGTATGTTCGCCTTTCGACTTCGATTCAACTTGATCTCAATCTCAACGTTCTACGTTCAACCTCTGAATGGGTTCGACCTTCCTTCCGCTTCCTCGATACTCCTCTGGGAGCACCGTCACTGCCGACGTCAGGTTTCATCCAAGAAGATCCCAACAGCCCAAGTGTAACAGCTTTTTTCAGCGCTGCCTGGCATTCCCGCCCCTGTCCGAGAATCTCATATGTCCATGGTTGGTGGTGGCTTCAAAAAATATGCACCACAGGTTTATGTTGGACCTGGATACTCCACAGGTATACATACATCTCGTTGAAAACCCGGTCTGGCGGGAATCAATCAATCAGGAGGTTCGTGCATTGATGGATCTGCGATGTTGCTTTGAAACGTCCGAGAATATCCTACGTTGCCGTTGGGATTGACGTCTTCAACTCTCTTTCCATTCTGTATTTACTATTCACCAGTCAACGTCCCGACTCGAGCTCAGAAACCAAGAGGCAGAAGCGAATGTCGGACACAAAGTCGGCTTTTCTTACCGAAGCTTTCTGGGACATTTACATCGTTGTGTATATCTAGTGCAACTTGACAGTTTTGGCGTTGCCCGGGATTCCTTCCACCTCTAGTTCTAGAATCCCACCAAAATACGGTTTTGGCAACGTCTTGACATCTCCTCTCCCGATTCGAAGACTTGGCCACAATTATCATCATGTTCTTGGATCGGTGCCAGACTGTCGGAGTGACAAGATCTCAGCCTTCTGGGAGAGATGATACCAGCACCCTGATAACGGTAAGATCTTTCCTCATACTCCGTTACGGTCATTCGATATTATGTTAGCTTGCAAGTTCAGGCTGGCGGGCTCAGACGTCAAACTGTTCTCCAGTTTTACGAGTTAGCTGTATGGGTTCTCCGACTGTCTGTTCAGATCTTTGGATGTAACGTATTCTAGCGCTGCGGCTGCCTGGGAGGCTGGGACTCCTCCCACCGTCTGTTCCAAAACTGGCGTGCCGGTGATTCAAGTTGACCTGAGAGCGCTTCCTCCCTTCGTTTTTAGGACAGAAGTGAGCCGATCACGCGGATCTAGAACTTTGCTTTCAAAATATCCTCGTTTCCGAAGGTATCCCCCATGATATCATCCCCACAGCGCCCCCATCTGTTGATAGTCTGGGTGAGCGCTGAGTCCGTACATATACCGAACTCCACGACATGCCAGCGTAGCTTATGGCTAACACAACTGAATTACCCAATCCCTTCACCCCCCTCGCCTTTCTACCTCCAGCTCTTGCAAGTCAGCTCGAGGCATCGCGCTATCTCTATGCGGCAACACTTGGAGTAAGACCCGAGCCATATTCGTCATCAATTCACATTCTGAATTCTTAGGCATACATATGGGACATCGGATTGAACCTAGGAAACGACTATGTCTTGTTGTCGAAGTACAGGGTGCGCTTCCCGACAATTGTGTATTTCATGTCAAGGTGAATTTCTGAATTTAAAGCATCCGCTGCCATGCTGATTTGGTGGGAAAGAGCATTCACATTGGCTTATACCCTCACAGTATTCGTCTTCCTAGGTTAACTCACTCTTCTTTGAGTTGGCCCCAGCACTGAACTGAACATTTCAATAAAAACCACAGTTGCACCAATCAAAAATTGCAGTGCCTTCGTGGCTGCCGTCCAGATCTGTCTTATTCTTTCGCAGGCAAGTACTGCACTGCTATTCTTTTTACGAGTAACCGCGGTCTGGTACCCGAACAAAATTGTCTATGTGGTGTTCTCTATCCTTTGGGTGGCTGTCCTCGGAGCGGGTGTTACTGTACCGCTTGGAGTTCGCGCAGCTCACATAGGACCCACATCGCAATGCATCCTCACGGCCTTGTCTGCCAATACCGAAGTCGCCGCGATTATGCCCCTAATCAACGACACCGCCGTCTTCCTTGCCATAACCTATCGTGTTCTCGCCCATACGATAGTGGGGGATTCTTCCATGGCCCGCCTTCGAGTGTTCCTGGGTGGTGAGGGACTATCCACACTATCGCAAGCGCTACTCCGAAGCGGACAGCATTTCTACTTGTAAGTGTATCCTTGTATGTGGCGTGGTGGATGATTCCTCAATCGACTGGACTAGGATTGCAGTTGTGACGCATATCGTGGTTCTTGTCCTGTTAAAGCTACCTCATTTGCCCCCGTTTTACCGCGCGATCGTCGTGATTCCTGCTGCGGCGGTGATCAACGCGATGGCTTGCCTTGTATTCCGGAGGATTAAGTTCGGACTCATAAGTCCGGACGGTACATCAAAAATTTCTATGACCGTGGATTTCCATGCCACAGCGAATCCGAGGTCTCTTTCCCTTCCAATTCATCACACGGATCCCACTACCGCAGGATTCGGGTCGAATACAACTTTTCCGTTGGATGTCCGTCTGCGGAGGGAGATCGATAAATTTGAGGATGGTGCAGATGCATGCGAAGAAATCTCCAAAGCCACAGATTTGGCATAGCTACTCGTATATAACTTCGTACTCCCTGATCTAACTGAAATGAGCAGAATCTTTGCCTACCTTACCGCAGTCCATCTTGTCTGATGTGGTCCTTCGCGAGGGCGCATAGTCTAGAGACGAGCTCGAAGGTGTTTGCTGGATAATTTATCACAAGTATGGGGATTCGGATTCTAGTAGGAAGCCACCTGCCCTGTGAGATTCCATGGGTAGTCGCTGTGCTTGATGCCGATCGGTCGTAGTAAATTGCTAGTGATTGAGGGATTGTGGGAAATATATATGGTGCCTGAGCTGGCAAGCATAAGGATTAGACCGGCCCCGATCGCGTTTTCTCTCGGTTGAGCACGGTGCAATTCAGAGCCTCAGAATCTCTTCGTCGTTGCAAGAATACAGAAGTTGGAGGTCCCAGTGGGGTGGCTATTTTGAAGCGGTTACTGTGACGAGCGAGACGTACAGCGACTGACGAAAGAGGCAGGGTAAGTAGATTTCAAACGCGCGTTGTCTTGGGAATCGGGAACGTGGCGCGGCCCTGCAAGTCTGTGCGAGAACCTGGCGCGCGTGGAACACGCAGCTAGACGTCGTGACCAGGTATTATTATTGTTTGGAGGGAACAGAGAGCCATGCAAACCCCCAAAACAAAGGCTCAGCAGCACGTCGGGCAGAACAGCAAAGGACCCACCGACACCCATGGTTGTCCATCCACGCCAGGAATCAAGCGGCGATCAAACGTGACGTTATGTCTGCATGCGATCACGTGTCTGCTAGTTGACCTTGTCTGCTTCTGCCACCATGAGCGAAAACACAGAACCACAGAAACACATCGATGCGGCGAGGATGCAACTTATCAGCCCGCCACCAGAAGAGGAGCTCCAGCGGACCCATGTCTTTGGTTTCCCTAGGGTGCGTCCAAAGCTTGGTGGCATCCATGCACTTGTCTCACCTCGTGTGTTGCTTGTGACTGACCCATGCGTGTATTACAGACGAACACGAACACGGCGAGCGCGCAAACGAAGCGTAAACGCGCTGGGGTCGCCAGTGGCTCGCCTTCCAAGACCAGCGCTGGCGCGGGCACGACAGAGGCGGTCGAAGCGACACCGAACCCGAAACCGCGCAAAGCGCACCGCAGGCGCACCAGCGCGCTCGAATCTCCTTCGCGCACGTCTTTCGCACCTACAAGCACAAACCCGAACGCCGACTACGTACCCCCGGTTACCCTCAACGCCACACACGGCCCCGGGCACAGCAGAAGAAGCGTGAGCGTGACGCCATACGAGCCGCCGCCCGATGTGTTTACGCCCCCGCGCGAGGTCCTTCTCGCACCGCCTCCCTCTTCGACCCGCAAGGCGAAATCGAAATCCAAGTCGAAGCAGACAGACACGAGCACGCCAGTCGCGAGAGCTCGGGCCCAGACGCCCCTGCGCGTAGTTGTCCACAGCGTGAAGAAGGAGCCGCCCCCGAGCATCGACCGTGCGCGGCCGATGACGCCCCCGAGCCCGACAGACGACCCGCTGCTGTTGTTGCCGTCCTCGAGTCCTGTGAAGGTTAATCGGACTCGCAAACGCAGTGTGCCTGTGCCTACGCCGACGTACGAAGAAGAATCGGAGGAAGAAGACGCGGGCGTGCGCTCGTCCGACGCCGCCTACGCGCCGATCGACTGGACCGCGGGCCTGCCGCTTGGTGCGTTTCTCCTTCCTTTCTCCGCTCACGCAATCAAATGCTAACTCTATCGAATGAACAGACTTAGAAGCCCCACCTCCGACTCCATGTCCATGGACCTCGACGTCTCCATCGAGTCGTTCGACGGCCCTCTACCTCTTACGCTCATTCTGCCGCTCTCGGTGCCTCTTCCCGCCCCTACAACCCCGACGCCACCACCGTCTACGCCACGAACGCTAACGCGGGCTGGGACTCATCCGACGACGACCCCGACTTGGAGGACGGGTTGCCAACTACTACCCAACCCCTCGGGGCGACATTCTCCTTGGATTCAGTACCCAGCGGGACACCGATGCGCATGCCATCGCGCACATCGACGCGCATCCGCTCGCTTCCGCCCACTGCGGTTACCACGACAATACACCACGCCTACGCTCAACACGTACACGCCCGCGCCGAATGCCCCACCCTCATGTCCACGCACAGCCTAGATACTACAACCTTTTTCGGCCGCATATATTCACGTATCTCCAGACCGACGCGTGGGCACCCTTCTGCTCTTTGGAGAACTCGCGGCGGACTGGTGTTTGCAGACGCAGGCAAACACGGTATGGCTCGGCTGAAGAAATTCGTACCGTGAGGTAAGTACGTCAATCTTCGTCGCGGGTGTGATGCAACACACCTATACCGTTCGTCTCGTCTCAGAATCAAGCGACAGCACGCTCGCTGACATCGTCAGTTGTGTACGGGCTGGGGAACGTAGAGTCCGACGAATGCGCTACGGCGAACCCCGCGGGGGCAAGACGAGCGCCGCATACGCGCATTGCGTCAGCTGGAGTCTGGCAGCGAGAACTGCGAAGTAAGTCCCTCGTTCCGTGGTGTGCACCACTACCTCGAAGTCTCACGACCTTATCCGCAGCCGTCCAAGAGTAAGAGCGCCCGTCGAGGCTGGTGAGTCGCCCGCATGCATGGCTGCCGCTGGCTAGGACCGGACGCGAGCGCGAGTACGCGCGGGCGGATGGTGCGCGGGTGCGAGACCAGCGCACGTGTGGCCGCGCGACGGATGGGCGCAGGTTCGGGTGCGGGTTCGGGAGAGCGAGACGGCCCGCAGGCGCACGAGTGCGTCTGCTGCGCGTGCTCGAGATGCACACGGGGTGCGGAGGGGACGGGACGTCGATACTGTAAGTACGATGACTTGTGTTGATTAGCATGAATACACCTCTTTCAAACAAAAGCACGTACTTCATGAGCGGGATGATTTGAATGCAGCAGACGCAGAGCGCGCGGACCGTTCTACGAGAACACTGTAAATAATAGCTTTGTTAGATTAGATTTTTACGACGCACTTGAAGGAAGGATAGAGTTTGGAAACGAGCCGAGCCTGGGTGGATGGATGACCTCGGGATTCGAAGGAATGAAGAACTTACCTCGAGTTTGATGGAGCAGAAGTACTGTAAACGAAAAAAAAAAAAATTCACGGCATCCAATTGTAGAGAGATACTCGATGCGTCGGATACGTCAAATAATGCAACGAAAGACTCAAACGGAGATCGGGTTATAAGAAGTACGGTTAGTCTGCGGAGCATTGCAGAAGTTGACTCACTGACCTCGAAGGACTGTTACTCGAGGGAATTGAAAAGAACTCAAAGCGCGACAGCAAGAGGCTTCAACACACATGTCCGACGAGTCAGCACGACTCAAAAACCACGCCGCTCCCCTCGAGTTGAGCTTCCGAGCATGAATCTGAATGCGAAATGGATTAGTCCATAGTAAATGGAGGGCACTTTGAACGGCAATTGGGAGTACAAGTCGAATGGTGCGTGAATGAATTCGCAAAGAGTGAAGGTTCGGGAGGAAGGGAATTTGGGCATGTTGAATGGAACGGGATCGAAAACGACAAATCGCAACCGTGGGAATAATATAACGTCGCGGGTGGTGTTGGGTGAATGCTGTGTGAGAAGCCCCTTGAATTAATTCAAGTACGAGGGAAATCGTTTGTTTCAGTTCCACTGTAGCTGCACCCGAGCCAGCGAAGCAGGAACACTGCCGAAATTTGTTGAGCAGCGAACAAGAGAAACAGTCTGCACCGGACAAGATGGGCCGCGGGAATTTTCTATCAGGTCAAGTTCGAGGTCTATTTCAGGTCAAGTTCGAAGTTATAGTACTGTAACTATGCCAACTCTGGGGATTTGGAGATCCCCTGGCTCGCCTCCATCCCTTTTGCAATCGTCATATGTACCTGTACATCCGACGGAGGGGTTGCATTTGATCCCAATTCTGCGGTGGTGGGATCGGTGTGACGAAATTGAAGAGAAAGAGCCCGAAGATTCGGGCCAGTCGTAGGAATTTTGGATGTCCCATCGGAACTTATCAGTCCGAATTTAATTCTCCGGAAGACTTGGCATGCCATCACATTGATCAACGCAAAGCTGGGGACTGTGGTTATGGTGTGGTAACCTGCGGACAAATGAGGCAGCTTCAATAAGACAAGGAGAAAAACATGTGTGATAACTGCGATTCTGGGGGTAGCGTCAAATCCATCACGGAATTATTCGGTATATGCAGAGGGCATACACTTACAAGTAGAAATGCTGTCCACTCTGCAGTAACGCCTGAGACAAGGCAGATAGCCCGGTCCCACCGAAGAAGACTCGAAGCCTGGCCATGCGAGGCGAATCTGCCACTATCGTATAGGCGAGAATACGGTAGTTTATGGCGAAGAAGATGGCGGTGTCGTTGATCAGAGGTATAATTACTGACACTGCGACATTGGCTCGTACAGCCGTGGTGATGCACTGCAGAGTAGGTCCTATGTGCATTCCACGAACTCCAAGTGGAACGGTGATACCCGCCCCGAGGACGGCGACCCAAAGAACGGAGAACACGGCATAGGCAATCTGGCTCGGGTGCCAGACTGCGGTTACGCGTAGGAAAAACAGCATCGCGGTGGTTGTCTGTGACAAAAGGAAGCAGATGCCGAAGCCAATTGCCATGGCCTTGCAGTTCTCAACTGATGCAACTGCAGTGAATGTTCAGCTCTGCGGTCAAGTCAGGGTGCGGTTCAGTTCACCTTGGTCCACGAAGCCTACGAGAATAAAAGCTAATGTGAATGCCCTGGGCCGATTCAGTATGGCGGACGTTTCAAGTTCAAAAATTGATCACCTTGAAAGAAAATACACAATCGTCGGAAGGCGAACCCTGCGCTTGAACAACAAGGTATAGTCGTTTCCGAGGTTCAGTGCAATATCCCATACGTATGCCTAAGGTTCAGGACGCAGGACGTGAATTAGTCCGATTTCGTGCAAATAAATATTCATGTGTTCTTACTCCGAGTGTTGCCGAAAGGACATATCGCGTTACCTCAAATTGAATTGCAAGAACTGGAGATAAGAAAGCGATAGGGGTAAAGGGGTTGGGTAATTCAGTTGTGTCGGCCATGAGCTGCATTGACATCTCACGGACTTTGGCTTATATGTAGAAAGATTTTGACACTCAACCTAGCTACACTGCCCCCGTTGTCAAATTAGATCAGTTTGTTATAACAGATAGAAGCGTACGGTTTGGGGTGGCAGATGGTCTTATTCTAACAAATGGAAGCATGCCAGTGAGGATAGTTTTGTAGGCCATATTTCGCGAACAAAGTATATTTTCAAAGTGATTTTTAGATCCAGTCATGAACATCTTAGAGGCAGAAATAGCGTCTTGAACTTTCGCCCTGACAACGGAGAAGAAAGAACCAGAAGATGGATTATCGTGGTGTGTACACAGAACATATCTTTGTCTGAAGGTCACCACCAATTCTGCAACTGGTTAGAAGGGAGGACCCAGACAGCGGTGGAAATTCCAAGTTATGCAAGGGCTCATCACCGCAATTAGTTGTTCAAATGGAGCTCGCACAGCCTGGACTGTCACTTACGAGGATGCCCAAATCAGAATCTGCCGTCTTTATGTGCTCGGAGAGTACCCTAGGTCTCAAATCGGGTTCTCCCACCTTGATAGCAATCTAATCACCCTCGATCTACATGCACAATGGAACATTGTCATTACTATACTTGCTTAGATCGTGTTCACATCCACACTTGTCCAGAGGTCGGGCGATTGACAAAAAGATGATGGACCCAGATAATTTTGGTGCGAGGGAATAGCTATGTGGATAACTCAGAGGAAATTTCAACACTGGGTAGATTGTGCCGTCATCGTGTCCAGCCGGAGAAGACGCCGTGTCCGAGCGGATCCGCCTGAGGAACGCTCTTGACCGATTCCGGGGCCAGTTTGGCTACAGAGAGAGGGATTCGATTTTGATTCGTCCGGGAACAGAAGTCTGAGAGCGTCGCATAGCTGGCGGTGTGGTAGGTTAACTTCTTGGAGAAATACGGAGTTCGGACCCGCTAACCTAAGTATTCAGTCGCGACCCCGGAACGAGTGCAAAGCGTGAGCGGGAGGCATCTGCGTGACGGTCGGTCAAGGAGTCGATATCGGTGGCCGCACACTGAGTAGGATTTCTTGCAATGGGAACATCGACTCGGAGACGACCGTGGTGGTGTCCAAAAATAAAAATGGCTGGGTCGAAAAGATCATTCAAGTTGTGCTGGGATGGGAGGGCCTGTACGAACAGCGAAGGTGTGGAACGAGACGGCAACAAGGTGGATGGCAAAGATTGGAGACAAACGGCTCAGGCGTATACGGCGTTTTGATACATCATCTCTCCTCTGATTAGCGGAGAGTCACGGTGTATCAAAACCTCTAAGCAGCGGTAAGTCCTGATGCATCAATTCACCTTTATTTCACCCATGCTCCTCGCATCACCCGATTATCGCGCCCACCGTTGGCCCGCCAAGCCGCCACAATTGATGGCGCGCGGTGCGCCGTCAATTTCGCTTCCCCAATGGGTTGATTGTTTACATATGTTACATTTACATCGCTTCCCATCATCCGTCGTTCCTCCTCCTCCCCCCACCCTCGGCCTCTCGCTCCTGGCCCCCGTGCGGCTTGCCAAGACCCCCTTCGCCTCCCCCACTCTGACAATCACGTGATGGCTTCCCATCACGTGTATGAAGGACGTGTCTTGAATGCAACTCTAAATGTGTCAAAAAATAGAGAATAAAAAAGTATTGGTGTATTATATAAATTAATATGGTTGAGAAGGATGTTTTGGCTCCCAGAACCATCTTCAGACCTGATGGAGCACCTCAATAAGATTATTCAAGATATTCCTTAATTTCTGGGTTAAAACAAGCTAAAATGCGGGTTCATAGTGGAATACAGAGGAAGATGATCAAACTGGGTGGACCCTGCAGCTCAACCTCCCATCTGTACTCGCTGAGATGACTGGGTGGTACACCTCCTGATGCAGTGTCGCACTTCGCAGAGCTGTAATATTAATTTTGCACTGATCAACATTTTTCCTAACATTCTCAGGTGATTTATGGCACGGGAGACTTAAAAAAGAAGTGTAGCAGCGAACTTGAAGGTGCTGCGGGGGCTTGCGCTGAAAGGTAAAGGGAGGTTGCCAAAAAGAAAGCTAGTGTTGTTCGGGTCGGGTCGGGCTTGAAAGCCCGGGCTTGGGTCGGGTCGAGGAGGGCTTGGGCTTGAAAATATACCGAGCCCGACCCTCCTTCGAGGGTCGGGCCGGGTCAGGTCGGGCTTGGGCTCGAGCCCGGGCTTAAGCATGACCTTTTCAAAGTGTATTAAGTGGTGCTTTTTGGTCAAAAAATGAATGCGACTAACCTCTTCCGAAGCCCAACAACTATGCTGAAAGGTAATTGGCTATGTAAATAGCTTTTCAAAGTCGTTTGATGTTGATCAGATCTTGGCAGAATTTCCCAGTTCATCCAAAGTTCATCTACCCGGCGTTGAGGAGGAAATGGAAGTAAATTCTGGTTCTTTGAATGTTTAATTCAGCTTTTGTATGTTCAAAGTCGCCTCCCAGTCATGATTCACTTGCCTGATTACCTCCTTCGACCGTATGCAAGGCGACCCGGGCTCAAGCCCGGGTCGCGGGTCTGGTGAAATTCTGAGCCCGACCCTGAGCCCTACCGAAGCCCGCCTCGGGTCGGGCCTGGGTCGGGCTCAGAAGCCCCGGGCTTGGGTCGGGCTTGGGCTTGAGCCCTGGCCCGGCACATCACTAAAGAAAGCATAACCCGCACAAAAATTAATACCGTGACCGGGATTGAACCCACGACCTACAGCACGCTAAGCGAAGGCAGGGGCTACCACAACCACTCGATAACAGCTGCCATGTCCAGATGGCCTTCAGCGAGCGTCTAGAGGTAGTGGGAGGCGGCTCCGGGCAGCACGTGAGGCAATTAGATTAGATATGCCTTTTAAGGCAATGTCAGAGTGGGGGAGGCGTGGGCCAGCTGGCTTGCCATCTTGCCCCAGTGCATGATATAGGTCTATACTGTATCCCCATCTCCCTTTTGTGCTTCAAATCGCCGCCAGAGCTCCGGCATGACAGCCACATCAACATGTACCTCCAGGCCCTATTTGGCATAAAAGCTGCTGGTGGCTACTGGGCCCTCTGAAATTTGGACTCAAGGTTCCCTTATATGCTTACTGGACTGTTTCTGTTTGAAATCCACTCAATCTCCCCACTGGGCTCACAATTGACCTCGCTGTCTCTGGTCCTTTTTCTCGCTTCTCAACGGCACCGTGCGCGCTCTGGCCATGAAACCTCGCCAAGGTCATGTCTCGATATGGTTCCCAAGCGTCTGGTTCAGTTGGTGCTTTCTGTCCCGCCGTTAGTGCGCTGTTTCGTGCACACACCCACTGGCTGCTCCCAATATTTCTCCAGAGCTTGCGATTCCCAGACACTAATCTTGGTGGGGAGACAAGCACATCCTAACCTCAGCTCTCTCCGTGGTTAGGCACCATCTTTCTGCTGCCTGTTTTCGCATCCTGGCTCGCGCACCTGCTGCACAATCTGCGCCGGCCCGCTGCACCTGCGCAGGGTCAGTTACAAGGCTGCGGTAAAGGCTTATATGCACGCACGCGTTCGTTTTCTGTTCCCATCAATGCGCTGCTGCACCCGCTCTTGCCACGTTGTCAAGCTGGCCCGCGTTTGCTGCTCGTTTGCCAATACCGTTCCTTTGTACAACCACCTGCATTTTCCATACTCATTCAACACCCGTTGTGCATGCACACGTACAGCCCGCGTTGCCAGCACCTGTGCATTCCGTCTGGTCTGTCTGACATGCCTTTGCTGCGCTGTCCATCTCACCCGCGTTTGCTGCTCACTTGCATACTCTCACCTCGCCATGGTTTGGCATTCCCACCCCATCTTCGCATTCACATTTTCTGCGCACCCACCGCTCACACCATCGGCTCTCCGACCCCGTGGGACGTCCGGTTCCCATTGTCACATACACCCTGTGCTTCCCCCTTGCCCTCTATCCACTCTTATTCGCTCTGTGGTAACTCAATGTCGCGCACTGGCAATAGTAGATCATAGATGCTGTCGTAACCTAGTGGAAATGTTATTTTTGTGTCTTCCTGTGCTTATTCAATTGTTCTGCGACAGAACTAAACGTACTGGACATGAAACCGAGCGAAATACTTCACGAACAATTCTGTCGGGTTGCCCGAAGGAATCGGACAATAGTCCGAGATGTCAAAATTGCATTCAATATTGTTTTGAATTAGTCCAAGAGAATTACCTTTCGACCACCATCATCTAATCTTGAAAAACCCTGATACGGTGCTACTACCCACCCCGCACACAAACGAAAGTGTCCGTAGAGGTGCTGGAGAGCCTGCTCAGCTGTTATTTCAGTAGATGCCCGTTGTCGAGAAGAGAAATTGAATAAAATCCCAAATTTGCTGCATCCTCTGTGGAAAGACTACCAAGTGTTCGTCACTTAGGTTTCATTCCCTCGAGACTCATTCTAGTGTTCCTTCCAAGCACACTAAACTGTATAGTGCTGCTGCCCCGCCCAGGAGGAAACGTCTGCTGTGCGACCCGTCAGCGAACCCTGCGTCCACATTCTTGTGGAATCAGTGGCTGTGAACCACGTGTTGTACTACATAGCACCACGTGATGGCAGCTGTCAGAATTTCCTTACTAATACCAAGTTGCTGCCATCGACGATCTACTCGTCGTCTCCCTCTCAGCCCGCGGCCTATAAGTGAAATTAAATGAATACTCTGGTGTGTGAGGAATTTCATCCAGGTCAATGTGGTCAAAACAATCATTCTGATCTTTGGACCTGCCATCCTCCCCCTTCCAATTTTTCACCGGGGCTCCAATCAACTGAGCGTGAAGACGGAGGAGAAATATGATGGTGTCAGTATCAGAACGAACACATAAAATGTTTGCAGACTATCATAAACCCCAGGCATGCACCGCACATTTTTGTGGACACCGAATCATGGCAGTTGAAGATATGACTGGAAGGTTGACACTAAAAGAACTTGAACAGCTATACATGGCCCGCGTCGACTGTCATTTGATACACAGCTGCGTAATTGCCAAACATTTAGCTAGGGTTCAAATCAGCTTCCCCCCGTCAAATTCTCAATTTGCACAGTCGATCCATAATTGCGCCACTATTTACGGAGACTGAGATCATGCCTCTGTGAGTCCGCCGTTCAACTCTCGCTCTCGGCTACCAAGGTTATCTACTAGACCTATCAGATGATCCTTATGCCCGTGCTGCTCTAAATAGTTCATTTGAACTTGCTGCACGCAGCAAAACATCGTGGGTCAGGGATCTAACCAAAGCTGCGTCGAGACTGCCATTCCCTTGCCCAGATTTGATCCTGACGAGTCAAACTTCGGTAAAAGATGTCGAGGAGTATGCAAAACTGGTGCGAAGACTTTTACAGGAATGGTTAAGGCTGAAATCGACTCGTCTGATAAACTCGACCTATTACATGGACGTCGTGAACCTCGAAAGGACAAGAGACCTGTGCAAATTACTTCATGCCTACGGCAATATTTGACTATGGTGAAGACTCAGAAACATCGGGAGGCAACTACCTCGATTATGCTGTCCACTCACCAGCTCGCCGTTGAAGTATTGCGCTACGTCGATCATGCGCATCAACCCATGCCACGATCGGATCAATTATCTAGAGTGTGCAAAGCAGACATTGAGACGCCCGAACACGCCCTCATAGCTGCAAGTCCTCGGACCGCTCAGTTGAATTGAGGACTGTCTTTCTGTCGAAAGTCTTCGCTGATCTGCCGTTTCTACATGATCGGAATCATTTATCCGAGATTGATTGCATTGGTTGCAAAATTCGCATACAAAGTCCTAGAAGCGTTCTACGAAGTGCCAGATGATAGAGGAGAGAATTAAGAGGTGAGGATCTCGAGTCGCCATAATAACCCTTATTTTTCCTGCTTTTCCTTGCTTCGGCTAGATCTACAGCGGCGGGTTTCGACTGCAGCCGTGAGCTCATCTAGAAGGACTTGGGAGGGCCCACGGAAGATGTTGAGGCGGACTTTGGCGTGCAGAGTACGCGATCAACGGAATAATCCGTGGAACCGGCGTTCATGAGTTGGACCATGCCGTGTAAACCTACCTACCTACCTACCTGAATAGAAGGATGTCTTGCGAGACCCTTCCCACACTTGCGGGTCCGCCCAGTTTCAGAAATGAATCATCCTGTAGCAGCATATGAACAAAACTTGGGTGGTGAGCGCTTGATGAGCGCTTAGTGATGGCCGTAACAAAAAAAATCCGTCTCGATTGCAGGGAACGGTGCCTACCTAGGATTTTACATCATATATGGTCTTCAGGATGGTAACCCATTCATAAAATGTCATCGGTTGTGGGAACTTGAGCAAACAGAAGATCTTGAACAAAGGTGGTCGTTCAGTAGCCTAAATCGCAGTGCGGTATAAACTCAACAGTCTCAACTTGAAAATTGCGATTTCGAAAACCTTACTGTAGCATTAGTTTTCGAAACAAAGCATATCCTGTGAATTGGCTGGACTAATAGACGTCATTGAAACCCTCAAACCATGTATATAACACTGAAGTGAGGGATATCGAGGAGATTTTGTATGTTACGGCGCCAGTAAGCGCCTATTAAGCGCCCCGTCAGGACAATTTGAGTGCTCTTGGTTCACAGTTTGATCAATTCCTCAAAATTTTCATGCACACAGGTTTGGCTAGTCCATTGTCAATGGAGAAAATTCACCCACTCCAAGTTGTTCAAAACAGCTTGAAAGTTTCAAGCTTGCATCAACTTCGTGTTAAGGCACCTTTCGGAGGTCTTTCCGAGCCATTCGGCGTCGTGACCCGACGTGACCAGGGTGACATTTCCTGTCGTCTACCACCACCATCTTGTCCAGAACATGTCTTCCGTCTCATCTCATCGTGCGGTTCACTTTCGAACTTATTCTACTGGTTCTTACGCTCTCTATCCCTTTCTCGGAACTTTTCACGCCGCAGATGCCTTCCTGCGAGTGTGGAGCCGATCTCGAAATCTATGGCTCGCAACTTGACATTATCGCGCCCAATTTGCCTAAAGGCCCAAAGTCCTGTTAATCTGTCTTGGTGGACCTGTGTCCTTTCTGTGCTTCCTTTTTGGTTGCTCCGGGACTGCAAAACTCAAGAATTTTCTCACTTCCGATACAGTCACGGTTATCAAGAGAATCCATTATCATTAGCAAAAGAATTGTGTTTCCGTGGCCCACGGTGTGCCTAGAGTCTTTCTGTATGCTCTTAAAGCACCTACCTTCAGGTCTATATTGATATCTGTGCTGCATGCACACTTTTTCTGTGCCACATCATAGATGTCATGCACTCCACTTCGGCCGTCCACCTACTGCACCCACGTCCTCACAGCATTTTGGGGATAGTGGCCCCCGGGCCCGTACCTTTTCGCTCCCAGCTGTAATCATGTGGGACAGCTGCCACGCGCAGATAAGTCCTTCCATGCGCACCCTCCGTTCCACAGAGGGCCATGCTGCGGGACAGAGGTGCACAACTCCGCATCTTCTTCTATGGTTTGCAGGATGGGCTAGATAGAGTCCCTAAGTACCAGGGTCAAGCCGACAGGTTAGTGGTCGTGTGTTAGTTCTGCAGATGGCAGGAGCATCGCAGCGGCTGTACGATCCTACTTGCTGTTTCCCTTGCTTGAATTCCCCACTATCTGTTCACCTTGTTGGATGGAAAGTATTCCAGGCTGCTGTGTCTCTTCCTCCGACAGCCGGCTCCAAATCTCACGTGCCCGCGGTTCAAGTTGGAACGAGCGAAGAAATGACTCTGAGCAGCAACTCATCTTGCTTCTCCCCTAGTCACTTGTCGGGACAGAAGTTGAGAACTCTATTTCTGCACGTGAATCGATCACGCATGGATCTATAAATTCGGTTTCAAAATATGCATTGTTTCCGAAGGTGTCACCCATGATATCGTCCCGACAGCACGTTCCATCTGATGGTAACCTGGTTGAGGGCTGCGAGCAAATTTTCGTACATACATATACCGAACTCCACGAGATGCCAGCGTATCTCATGGCCAACACAAGCTCAACGGACTTGCCCAATCCCTTTACTCCCCTCGCGTTTATCTCTCCGGCCCTCGCAAGTGAGTTCGAGGTGTCACGATATCTCTTCGCGGCTACACTTGGAGTAAGCGCTGATTGCTATTTTGCTGTTGAAACAACTTATGTCTTGAATCTTAGGCATACCTCTGGGACATCAGATTGAATCTTGGAAACGACTGTACCTTGTTATTCAAGCACAGGATTCGCTTCCCAACCATCGTATATTTTTTTTCAAGGTGATTTCAGAAAATCTCTCTGAAGTTTAAGTGCCAGCCGTATTGATCAGGCCAAGATCAATCACATTGATTTTCATTGTCGGCTGCTTTGGTTTGCAAGGTGAATTCACTATTATTCTTTGACTTGACTCCAGCGCTGAACTAACTGTAGTTGCCCCGGTCGCGAACTGTAATCCCGTAGCACTTGCGTGGAGCATCTGCGCTGTTTTGTCGCAGACAAGCACTGCACTGCTATTCTTTTTACGAGTAACCGCGGTCTGGTATCCGAACAAGATTGCCTATGCGGTCTTTTCTATCCTTTGGATGGCCATCCTCGGAGCGGGTATCACTGTCCTGCTTGGAATTAGCGCGGCGCACATAGGACCCACCATGCAATGCATCATCGGGGCCCCACCAGCTAAGTCAGAATTCACGGTGATTGTGCCTCTGATCAACGACACCGCCGTCTTCCTTGCTATAAACTATCGTATTCTCGCCCATACGATAGTGGTAGATTCTTCCATGGCCCGGCTTCGAGTGTTCCTGGGTGGTAAGGGACTATCCACACTATCGCAAGCGCTACTCCGAAGCGGTCAGCATTTCTACTTGTAAGTGTATCCTTGTCAATGCATGTGGTGTGGCGGATGATTCCTCAATCGCCTGGACTAGAATTGCAGTTGTGACGCGTATCGTTGTTCTTGTCCTGTTGAAGCTACCTCATCTATCCCCGCGATGCTCGCAATCCCTGTCATTGCTTTGGTCAACGCAATGGCCTGCCTGGTATTCCGGAAGATCAAGTTCGGACTTATAACAACTGACGGCACATCAATTTCTATCAATAGCCACACCGTGGATTTCCATGTCACAGAGAATCCCAGGTCTCTTTACCTTCAATTTAATCACATGGATCCCACGAACGCAGGGTTGGGGTCGAATACAGCCTCTCCGTTGGATGTCCGCGTGCAGAGGGAGATTAATAAGTTCAACGATGGTGCAGATGCATGCGAGGAATCTCCAAACCACAGATTTGGCATAGATACTCGGACTTGCGGAGGGAAGGTACTCGTATAACTTCGGACTTAGGGATGGCTCCACCACCTAGGGATGGATTTAAATAACTGAAATGAGCAGAATCTTTGCCTACATTAACGTAGTCCATCTTGCTCAATGTAGTTCTTTGCGAGTGCGTGTGGTTTCCCAATTTTTAAATTCTACAAGGAACTCAACCTTCCAAATGCCACAAAAAAGTTGAATGAAATATACAGCATATATTAGGAAGCCGAGCAGAGCGGGAAACCCCAAGTGAAGCTGCCGCACCCAGTCCCGATACTCAAGCAACACCTCTCTTTCTCTTGCTCCTTGGAGGGAGGAACAGTGAGGCGCAAAAAATTCCCAGGGCACGAATTTGGATCCGAATTGAGATTTTCAAGGTTATAACAATGCCAATTGGAGCGGTGAAAGGCGAGAGATGGGCGAGGAAAGACAATGTTGCAGTGAAGTGAGACGCCGGTCAGCGAACTCGGCGATGTTCCAAATTCAAATTCATTACATTCAAAGCTCGGCCAGCTAGACATACCGAAACACACTGTGATGTTTGCATCCAAAATTTCGAAGTTAAAACGGCGGGACGTAATCTGTCATCATTCAACCATGGGAAATAATATTGGTGCCGCGGTGTCATCAAGCCTCAAGGTGTCATAGTTTGTTGGAGTTGAGTCAACCCGGCATCATGGCCAAGATGTGACCGAGGTCACTACAAGTCAGAACAAGTCAGTACAAGAATCATAAAGAATGGTATAGAACATTATGGAATATTCTAGTTAGCTTGGACATTTCGTATATAAGTAGCACAGTTTCCTATGTATTTCTCAAGCGTTTGCAGAGCTCAGTCAAGTGCTAATATCATCTGTTATTTATTTCCTGAAACCGCACACATTTGTCTGATTCTACCATCACTAAATCCAACATAGTTATTAGATGCCGAAGAGATACCACCAAGACTTAGGGTGAAGAAATACATCTGTGATTTCTCTTGAAAATGTGGTGAGGGAATGTCATAAAGAGCACAATATGAATTGGTTGATGAGGGAACTGCTTCACCGCCAGCCAGGTTTAGTTCCACTGTGCTTGGATCCAGGTGGAAACAGCAAAAACTATGTAACATGTTGAACAGAGGGAACGAACGAAAGCAGTCTGCGTCCCGGGGGCAGGGCCGCTGCAACATAGGTTAAATTTTTTTAATATTCCTCAGCTGAATTTCGAACGTACGAGTAACTATGCCAAATCTGTAGGCTTAAAGATCTCGTGGCGTGCATCCGCACTGTCTTCGAATTTATTAACCACCGTCTGCATGCAAAACCTCCAAAAGAGAAATTGTATTTGATCCCAATTCTGTGGTAGTGGGATCGGTGCGATGAAAGTGAACGGAAAGAGACCTCGGATCTGCTGTGACGTGGAAATCCAAGGTGGGAATATTGGATGTCCCATCCGAACTTATCAGTCTGAATTTAATCTCCCGGAAGACTTGACAAGCCATTGCGTTGATGAGCGCAAAGGCAGGGACGGATGCCACGACGCGATAAACAGTGAGCTGAGGCAGCTTCAATACGACGAGGAGAGCGACATTTGCAGCAACTGCGAGCCTGGGGGGAACATTAAATCAATTGAAGTATCCCACATATATAGCATTCACTCACAAGTAAAAGTGCTGTCTGCTCTGAAGCAATGCCTTCGATAGCGCAGATAAACCCCTGCCACCAAAGAAAATGCGAAGCCGGGCCATGGGAGAATCTGCAACTATTGTGTGGCAAGAATACGGTAGTTTATGGCAAAGAAGATGGCAGTGTCGTTGACTAGAGGCAGAACCGTCCATGCCGCGAAAAATTCTGTATTGGCTGGTTCAATCGTGGTAATACACTGCATGGTGTGTCCTATGTGAGCTTCCTGAGTTCCGCTGAGGCTGAGAGCCAAGGTGATACCCTCCCCAAAGACGGCGATCCAAAGGACAAAGAACACTGCCTGTGCAACCTTGCTCGGGTACCAGACCGCAATTACTCATAAAAAGAACAACATTGCAGTGGCTGTCTGTGAGGAAACGGAGCAGAGCTCAACAGCGAGTTTCATGGCATTGCAATTCTTGACCGGTGACACTGCGGTTATAGACATGTTCAGCCTCACGTTAGTCAAACAATAGTTTGCTTGCCTTGCAAGACGAAGGATGTTGTGGAAGGGTAATAGGCCCAATGGGAGGTTCAGTAGGAGGGGTTGGTGGCCAGTAGCTGTAGAATGATATAGATGGGAGATTGTTGTCGGCCAGTAGAATGGGAAAGATGCCAGAAAAGAGTGTGCTGGTAGGATAGAAAAGAGTGTGGATGTGACACTGGGTGCAAAACATTATTTCCAGGGTCCGGAAATGTTAAATTTCCGCAATATTTCTGCAGCATTTGCGCAATATTTCCAGGCCTTGGAAATTTTGAATTTCCACAGTATTTCTGCAACATTTCCACAGCATTTCTGGGCCTCAGAAATTCAAAATTTCTGCAGGTGCAGAAATTTGATCTGAATATTACCAACAAAGGCAAGTGTTCAAAAAAAATCAAAGTTGTAGCTCTTTTCAATATGAATCAAACTATATAAGAAATTTCTTTATCGGATACTTTGTTGTGTCACAAAACATAAGATTATCTGGTTATTACCAAAAAAGGCAAAAAATCAAAGTTGTAGCTCTTTTTAATATGAATCTAACTGTATCAGAAATTTCCTTATTGGATGCTTTGTTAGGCAGCAAAACACCAAATAGCAAGTGTTTTGTAGTTTGTGACACAATGAAGCATCTAATAAGAAAATTTCTTATACAGTTAGATTTGTATTGAACAGGGCTACAACTTTGATTTTTTTGCCTTTTTTGGTAATAATCAGATGATCTTGTGTTTTGTGACACAACAAAGTATCCGATAAGGAAATTTCTTATACAGTTGGATTTGTATTGAAAAGAGCTACAACTTTGATTTTTTGAACACTTGCCTTTTTTGGTAATATTCAGATCAAATTTCTGCACCTGCGGAAATGTTGCAGAAATATTACGGAAATACAATATTTCCACAACATTTCCACAGCCTGGAAATATTGTGCAAATGTTGCGCAAATTTAAAATTTCCAGAGCCTGGAAATACTGCGGAAATAAAGTTTTGCACCCAGTGTGAGGGAAGCGCCAGATACTGCCAGAAAGACACAAGGGATGGCTAGATAGCCCACAGTGACCAAATCCACAGTATGAGTCGAGGAGGGGCTGCTCCACCTCTAGCCGCTTGGCTGCACTGGGTCAGATGATGGTGGTAGGAGCACAAAGAGAGTATATTTCCCCATTAGTAACTGCCAAGCTAAATAGGTAATTCTAACTTGGCTAAACTAATGTAAGTATAAATAAACAATAAACCTTGAGTTCCACATCTGGGCTCGCTGGCCCTGCCACAATGTGAGAGTGTAAGCCAATGTCGACGCTTTTGATGGATTCAGCACAGCAGACGTTCCAAGTTCAAAGATCGATCACCTTGAGAGAAAATACGCAATCGTCGGAAGGCCAACCCTGTGCTTGAATAACAATGTATAGTCATTTCTGAGGTTCAATGCAATGTCCCAGATGTATGCCTGCCATTCAGAACGTAGATTAACCCGAATTTGCAAATAAATATTGATTTGTTCTTACTCCTAGTGTCGCTGCGAGGACATATCGCAATCCCTCAAATTGACTTCAGAGATCTGGAGGTAAGAAAGCGAGGGGGGTGAAAGGGTTGGGTAATTCTGTTGCGTTAGCCATGAGACATGGAGGTATCTTGTGCAGCTTGGTCTATATGTATGGGAACGCGATGTGGGAGGTGATATCATGAGGGCAATACCTTGGGAAGCAAAGGATATGTCAGAGAGACGCGTGTACAACTCATGAGCACAGCTAACATCTTCCACTTCCAACATCCTGACAATGAACGAGAAGCAAGAAAGATGTATAGATGGCATCAGGTGTTTCAAAGGTGTTCTCACCCACACATGAGATTCTGGAACTGGGAGTGGAAGTGGCAAGGAGTTCAAGGCTGCGTTGACAAGGATCGAGTCATGTAGCAGACGGTCAAAATAGGCGACCTTGTGTTCAGTACTCAATCTCGAGAGGTGATCGCGAAACATGCTTTTAGCAGGGTGGGAAGAAGTTCTGTATACGCTAGCTCAATATCATGAGCTTTTGAAGGGTCCCATCAGCATCTGTTTCCCTCCCGCCAATGAATGCGACCCGTGTGCATTCTTGGGATGGGCATCCAACCGCGAAAGAAACCATGTCCGTAGCCGTTCCCGTCAAGGGTGCATTTGGACTTTTTGATGCAGGGGAAGATTCTCAGAGTTGTCCAAGAGAGTAAAGTAGTACAGGCAAGCATAAACAGCTATAAGTTGACGCAGTTCAGAACGACTAGACTTTGGATGCGGCGAAGGTCAGTCAGACCTCACAAAATCATCTGCAAAAGAGGGTGCGGGGCAGTCTCCGACTGGAGACTCATGGGCCATGCCCGGACTCGTGCCGCCATGAGATATGCTGTGCAGCGAATTCGCATCCCCACATTCTGACGGCAGCAATAGTGCAGGAGGGACGCTCGAGCACATGCGATACTGCACTTGATTCCTGGAACTTTCGGCTGTGGACCTCCAAGTTAGGCTTGTTGCAGTAAGGTAGGATTTGAATCAATACCACATACACACAAGATCTGATTTTGAGGTGCTGCTGTGCCCAGTCAGTCGCCTCGCGGTCATTTTGCTCTCCAGATTGAGTCTGATATAATTAGCCAGTGCAGGTGCAGTAGGCCCGAGACAGGACACAGTCGCGCTGGGGCTTTGCAAAAAGATTGAACTTGCAATCAAAGAGGGAACGTCAAGAGCATTCGTCCATTGATGAGTCGAAAGGAATTGAACTTGACCAGACGTCCACAATAAATGAGGTCGATGCTTCAATTTGGGTTGGAGGCACGATGAAGTTCTCTTCAAGGAACGGTGACTGAACATGTGATGCAGGAACGACCGAGCAAATGGCGGGTGTGGGTGTTGAAATGGCTATGCCGAGGATGAGGACCACTTGAAGGAAGCCTAAGCCTAGGAGGTGCGAGACAAGGGTGCTACCAGGGAGCGAGAGAGCCACACGGTATGGAGATGCGGATTTTGAAGTTTGAATAAGAGCAGGAGCCTGGAATGTTGACGGCAGTGGGTCTAGTAGATCTCGAAACGAACTTGGAGGTCCTTGTGAGATAATTGATCGTGAGCATTGAGATTCTGTGGGACTCCATCGCCACTCGCTGTCTAGTGTTGCTACTGCTTGAGACTCAAGGTAATGTCGGTCGTCTTGGTCAGTTGCCAGTGATTGAGGGATGTGGGCAAATATACACCACAGATTGTGCACTGGGTTGGATAGTCGCAACCATGAGGATTAGATGGGCATGATTCCGTTCTCTCCATTGATAATGGTACGACTCGGAGCCTGACACTTCGCTGTTGCAAGGACTCCTACAGAAGTTAGATGCCAGTGCAGCAGCTATTTTGAAGCAGACTGTTCTGAAGAGCGAGCTGTACTTACCAGAACGAACTGAGAGCGAGGTGTCCAGTCTCAGTGTAGTGCAGTCGTCGGACTCCCTAAACGCATGTTGTCCTGGAAATCAAGAACTGGCGCCGTCCTGGGCGGTGGCCTGCAGGAACTGCACGAGTAGAACACGCAGCTAGATGTCAAGACCGGCTGTTGTTTTCAGAACGCAGTGACCAGGATATGTTTGAGGTGCCATAGAAAGCCCCAAAGCAGCAAGCATGCAACAAGCATGTCGGGCGGACCCAAGGGGCAATCACTAATGCAATTGGCAAAATACAGAGGTACTGTCGTCTATTGTTTGGCTTTTGATGCATGTCAGCGGCAAGAGCGGTGACACGTCATGACGATCATTGGCATCAACTCGGGCTGCACACTGAATACAGAACACGTTCAATGTGTTAATTCAACAAGGTGGGTAGATTTAGATAGAGCCTGTACAAAAAGTAGACAAAGACCAATTTTTGACTAACACTGCACTTCGCTGGCTCGAGTTGATTGCAGCTGGCCGCTTTCTCCGCAGTGGGCTAGGTGGTTGTTCTGCTTTGATTCCAGCATCCTGAAGCAGTTCCCTGTCCTCAGACTTGACATCTGAAGACATGGGTAAGATTGAGGAATATTATTCAAGTGAGGGTAAGAAACAAAGGTGCTACTATAACAGCGTGCACAGGGGCGTGTCTTCGACACGTTGTTCATTAAGCACGGCCGAATTGATGGCCATGACGTGTCGCCGCTTTTGCCGCTTACATCCATCAAAAGCCAAACAATAGACGACAGTACCAGTGGATTTCACCGATTGTGTTAGTGATCGCCCCTTGGGCGGACCTCTGTCGGGCGGCGCGGCGATCAAAGGTGACGTTATTGCCTACATTACGAGTCCTAAATTTATTTTAGGAATCGTTTTGTCAGCGCGTCACCGCTCAAAAAATGTGACCAAATTCAGTCTGATTTCTTCGTCGATCCCCATGGGTTTTGATTTTGTGACACTCACACTGATCTCAGTGATCCCCTTTTTAATTGGTGATTGCCTTTCGTAGCTTTATAGATTACTTCCTTATAGAAAGTCGCTGCTTATTGGGTCGTCGCAGCATTCAAATTGAGTGTGCTAGGTTGTCATTCTATGAAGCAAGTGCATTGTATAGAGGCTGGGTCATAGCAAAACAAAATAATAGCTTCCAACAAGATTTCAAGCAAGATAACGTCACGTTTTTTTTTTTTTTTAAATTCATTTCAGTTCCCCTTTCTCTTTTTCCCTCCTTTGCCTTTGAGTGCATTCAGTCTCGTAATTGTCACATTTGCCTTTTCTTTCGTTATGACGTGCCTTCCTTTCTCGAGTTCTCCCTGTGCACTGTTGAGTCCTTGTCCTCACTACTCGCAACGTGCTTACCTCAATCTTGTGGTAACAAATCCAAGCTTGAACTTCCAAGACCACCAATGGGGCCTATTTGAAGTAAGCAACAAAGCTCACCAGGTGACCCATTGATATGTGACAGTTCAACTCCTGACGACAGCCTAAAAGATTGACAAAGCAGGGTCTGAATCTGATGAAGGTGACTGGGCAAGCAACGTTGATGACACGATAATAGTACAGAAAGAACGAAAAAAGGCAAGAGAGTCAGATCCACTTACCACGGGTTTCTTTCTTCTCATAAGTTGGGTTAGCAATTAGTTAGCCAAACCATGCAGTGAGCTGTGACTTCGAAAAATTCAAAATAAGCATCCCCAGCTTTTTAGAGGGCGTGTTGCCTCAGTCGGACAACGGAGATAGAGAATGTTCCTCTAATTTCACCATTTTCGGAATGTGGAGGGACCCAGCCGACCTGAAAAGCGAGCTGGACCACCCAAGGGTCTTAGGTGGGTTTCTTGTAGGGTAGAAACCCATCTACGAGGTCCAGTCCGTCGACAGACACTACATCACTTCCTCTTTAGGCATAATATGCCTGCTCGCAGTGCTGTGTGACACGTCGGCAAGCGTGTCGGACACGCCCAATGCTGTTGATTTGTCGCAATTTTTCAGCTGTTCTACTGCGTTCCTGGACTGTTGCTCTCCACTGGTAGTATGTATTCTCTGAACAGAACCCAAGTATTTCTCCTTTGTTGTTCTACTCTCATTTGGCTGCCGGTTGACCTTTCGGCAACATCTGGCTATAGCCGTTGCTCGTCACGTCGGGGTCATTTAGATCCCTGCTACATTACTTTGACCTCCCCTGGGCAGACAGTACTCCGAACAGTTATGATATTGAGAACCACGACTTTCATCTATTTAACCACGTTTTTCAACTGATTTCTTAATGTACCGCTGTCGGACGTGTCTGCACCTTCCGTTGTTCGATTTTCTTGCTACCAGCAGTAAAAGCTTGACTCCTTTCAATTTAGCTCCCATTCGATTGTCCCAGGGATCCGATACCTCATTCTGAGCCACACCTTTATTGTAGGACTGCAGGAATTTAGTATCATATTATTGTCTATTTAATGCGCCTCAAATATGTTTTCCAGCTTTTCGGGCAGCAACGGAAACACTCGCATTCTGGCTTATATTTTCCTTGGCCTGCAGGCCAAGGTAGACAAGTTCTCTAGTCCGGAAATTTTGCCACTGTCCTTGGATATCTACTTCCTGCAGTGGCCCTGGCAATGCACGAGTTCTTCTTTCCTGATTTTTTCACAGCTTTCAAGTCAACCAGTCCAGCAATCTGTCACAGACACTCTAATTTCAAGTCCTGGCTCCTCGACTTATCAAGAAAGAGGCTTCTGGCCTGTACTTAGAGAGTCACAGTAAATTCACTAAGGCTCTCCGCATCGTCCCGTTTGGTAAGTACGTGCCTGATCTAGATCTGCTGGTCAATGTCTTCCATTGCTTTTGCAAGTATAGTGGCACTATTTTCCCCTCATGAAAATTCAACTCTTACAAACCAATTCAACATTGACGGTCTTGGCAATACTTAAGCGCCCCAGTACCTGTGATTTATTTCAGACTTTTACATGGTATTTGCAATCTGGTGCACAACACTGGTTTAAAGGTCAGTATCATATTAGCTGAAATGTCAGTACAATCTTGTATTAGCTTTTCCCTTCACAAGTACCACTTTCGTCCACCACCATGTAAACTCGGTCAAATATTGTGTTGACTCAAATCCTGAGCCATATAGGGCTTGATATATGTTCTGATATACATATATAGTATATTGGACTGCTCAGTAAGCGTCCTTGAAAGTTGAAGAATGAAATTGCTATCATTATTGGACTATCATCTTCGAATATTGAACTTCTCGTGAGTGAACTGTGTTTATTTTGTGGGTTTATCTATCTCGTACGTGATTAATTCAAAATTCTTGACGTACTAGCCACTCCAATTTCAGGCTACAAGTCGCAGACATGGACCTCATCAAATCGTGCTGCTATGTTCCCACGGTTTAACTTCGGTGAACGTACTGAATCGTCCTAAGTGGAATTGAAAGTGATGAACTGAAGATTTACCAAATGAATCATCTCAAAGGGCTTGAAGTGGACGCATGAAGTGAAATTGAAGATATGTGGATCAAGGCAGAATTGAGGCAGTATTAATGTGCAAGTTTGGAACGGTAAATGTGCACTGTCGGCTGAGTTTCGGAGTTGATTCATAATGCAATGTAGTGCAGGAGAGGAAGGACAGTGTTCAAAGACGAAAAATTTCCAGTACATAACAGGAAACACAACAAGTTTCAGCCCCTCGCCGCTCCGAAATCACTTCCATGAATTGCTGCAACAGGAAGATATTGTAGCAGAAAGGAGGTATTTGTAGCCACTGAACATTTTTGCTCATGAGTGTTGGCATGCGACCTTTGCAAAAAAAGCGGAGGCTCATGAAAATAAGGTCGCAGAGGTGCAGATTGGTGGCAAGGATGGCCTGCCCAATCATGAGGAAACTAACAGATATCCAATACATACTTGAGGAGACAGACATGTCCATCCGTGTGTGGAAATCCCGTAAGTCAGCTGAGGTCAATGCAATGAAAGCATGCCCCTAGTACGGTGATTCTGCATATGCACAGTGAATGCCGGGCCATGTGAAGTAACAATGAGACATGCATGTATGGGCCGACGTGTCCATTGCTATGTGAAACATCCGAAGAGTATTAAAACTTAGACAGAGAGCAAAGAATAGCATACCAAATATTGAGGCTGAAGACTGAGAATTCATATTAGTCGGATGCAAAATGACTTGTATATTTTGTCAAGTCAAGCTACAAAGGCGAGAAATAGACACGACATGGAGTTCAGTGGGTTAAGTGTGCTGCTAGGAAGCGCTTTTGTGCAGCTTCCACCACAATAATATGACCGACATTTGGGTTTGAGAGCAGAAGCTCTACAACCCGGGCTGCCATACTAGGTCAAATCCTGTGGCACCATTTTACCAAAGTGGACCCAGTAAGACAACTGGAACAGACCCTGCTCGATAAAAGTCATGAGCAGCTCTAGAGAATACGTGGTTCGGGGCTTGCACTGCAGAAGATATCGAGTCCTGAGAAGTAGAATCGGCAGCGATAGCGTGTGCATATAAGCCATCTCATCCTCACCTTGAGGATGATCAGTTTCGCAATGTTTCCATCATTATCATGTTGAATGTGGACAAGGATGTCATGAATGGCCTCGGGCCTGAACATTTTACACGAGACACAGGACATGGTTTTTTTTACAGCGCTCCAGTGCCCAAGCTGTAGATAGGAGAAAATGGAAGAACTGGGAGCAAGCCTCGAGAGATATCAGGTTACAACGCACTTTGTGGGACGCTCTGCCGTCAATTTCAGCGGAACAGATTCCGGGTTGTTTGAAGTTGAGTTTAGGCATACCAGTCATGTAAAATCAAATGAAGCTACTGAGCTTTGTATCACTAAGGGCCAAGAGGCTGTGGTCATAGGATGGGATAGTAACATGGGACCTGATGGTCAGAAGGTTTTAGACAATTCGCTGCTGCTAGTAATCAATCTGCCACAAACCATACAGATTCCAGGCTTACAAGAGAATGTGATACCTATGATGAGGAATTCAAGACATGTAGCAAGACGATACCTTGCTGTCTTTGAGCAGAGATCAGGTGTTGGTTCTTCTTGACTTTTCAATGACAGATTATCGATCACAGGGTAAATCCAGGGATCTGAATGTTGTATGCCTCCAAACCAGGACCACAAAGCCTATTACACTGCTCCGCTGAGAGGCACTAAGCCAGTACCACTGTCATTGTCCAAGGTTTTGATGAGCAAAGCTAACAAACGGCATGAACGGTCACCTTCGGTAGAAATTTCACAGAAAGGAGGTGCTGGACACAAGCTTGGTTTGATCACCCTCCAACTAGAACTCCAGTGCACTCCCGTCTGCCAACATCCCCACAGGCGCAGAGTTCTCGAAGCTAGTATGGGACAGCATAGATTATAGTTGCACATACAGCTCCCTGCTCACTTGACAGATATTATGCTGAAAACAGATCGTGACATCTAAAATATTAGCTCAAAGCAATTCATTCATGTAACTGTGATGCTTAGGCATGACAACTTACTGTGCTTGACCGCAGACAGCCCGGGTCATGGCACGGCAATTGCTTCACAAATCGGGTCCGGGTAAATTTCCTGACAGCCCTATAGGCCTACACCCATGAGTGTTGACGTTGGTGGAGCCCTCGTGTCGCACCGTGGTGGTTAGAAACAAGCAATGAACTCCTGTATCAAATGACAAATACATGCATATGTACTCGGAACGACCGGCCCGTAACTATTTTCTCGACAATGAGAATCTATGAGTTGCTTGCAGCTGTTGGGCTGAAATCGTTTTCGGGGTGGACAGCCACCATCACAGAAGGGTCACAAGACGGACAAATAAGGATCAAAACCGGATCAGGAAGGACAAAGGAAGGACGAGTACCGCCATGCGAAGCAGTGGCCTAAAGACTAGTGCGATCACGTGGCTGCTAGTTGACCTTGTCTCTTTCCGCCTTGTTTCCGCCACGAACGAAGACACCGAACTAGCGATGCCGCGAGGATGTAACTCCAAGGGTAGCCCCTTTATGCAGGCCAAATACCTACACGGGCAAGGGGCAACCGGGATTCGGAAAACGGATATAGGGTCGAATTATTTTTTTCGGCCCTCAGCTGGACCCCCCTCCCTACCCCTCCTTCCATATAGGGAAGGTATTTCCCACCCCTGATAGCGGGCCGTATCTTCCGGCTCCAGGAGCCTCCCGAAATGAATAAAATTCAAATTATCTGCATATATTAAGTGCTTGTACAGTTATACAACACTCCTTGGCACCTTATGAGACTTTCTGTTCATTTTTCGTTTACCAGCGGAAACCTGTTTTGTGTGTGCTTGTTTTTTGATCCCGAATCTGATCTGTTGCCCAAAGCGGATGAACTGTTCGACTTGGGTGCCAATGAATGGGCAGACCCTCAAGGAACACTCATATATGCTCCCCAACACATTTTGAACGTACAAAACTTTGTTTTGAGGGCTCTAAAGGCTGTTCTTTAAATGGGCCTACACAATTTTTTCGGCCATCCTCGGACCCCCCTCCCCCCAACCCTATATCCGAAATTTTAATCCCGGTGGCCCCTTGTACACGGGTACGGTATGGCTGTGACCGTACCGTAACCGTACTAGTCTCTCGTAGACAGACGCTTTATATGAACGCTCGTACCTCTAGTGATGTGCCGGGCCAGGGCTCAAGCCCAAGCCCGACCCAAGCCCGGGGCTTCTGAGCCCGACCCAGGCCCGACCCGAGGCGGGCTTCGGTAGGGCTCAGGGTCGGGCTCAGAATTTCACCAGACCCGCGACCCGGGCTTGAGCCCGGGTCGCCTTGCATACGGTCGAAGGAGGTAATCAGGCAAGTGAATCATGACTGGGAGGCGACTTTGAACATACAAAAGCTGAATTAAACATTCAAAGAACCAGAATTTACTTCCATTTCCTCCTCAACGCCGGGTAGATGAACTTTGGATGAACTGGGAAATTCTGCCAAGATCTGATCAACATCAAACGACTTTGAAAAGCTATTTACATAGCCAATTACCTTTCAGCATAGTTGTTGGGCTTCGGAAGAGGTTAGTCGCATTCATTTTTTGACCAAAAAGCACCACTTAATACACTTTGAAAAGGTCATGCTTAAGCCCGGGCTCGAGCCCAAGCCCGACCTGACCCGGCCCGACCCTCGAAGGAGGGTCGGGCTCGGTATATTTTCAAGCCCAAGCCCTCCTCGACCCGACCCAAGCCCGGGCTTTCAAGCCCGACCCGACCCGAACAACACTACGTACCTCGCTATATTGTACAGGCCTCCAGAGGAAGGCATACGGTTACGGGCAATTGGCATACGGTTACGGCCGTAATCCATACGGCCGTATCCGTATACAGTACGGTGGGGATCCCTGTCAATGCGCACGCAGGAACGACTCGACTCGTACGCGTACCCGGTCCTGATGCTGCCGGGCGAAATTACCTACGAGATATTCATGAAATTCATTCCGGAGTAAATCGAATGTCGCAGATAACCAACAGATCTAGACTATACGGCGTCCTTTTACGGGTCAAATGCAGGGTCCAAGGATTCTATCTAAACTTGTGGGTGAATCTAGCCAGAAAAACTGTTTGAAACATAAATACCTCAGCCAACACCTGGCAGGTAGCACAGAGAAGACCCGGAACGAACGGTCCGACACGCCTGCGACCTCATATCAGAATTGTTCCGTTTCTGACATCCATTATGTCGGGAGATGAACAGACGGTCATACTGGTAGTGTGCGAACGAAAAGGAATTCAAAGCGCTTTGCCACGGCGCCTTCGGGATTGTTCTTGGACTCTCTTCCCATATACGGTGAAATTTCTTCCCATCCACTCGCCATTTCCCTTGCTTGGTTTCTCCGACGATCTTTTCACCTCTTTGGATGTAACGTGTTCCTGGTTCCAGCGCTACGGCTACCTGGGATTCCTCCCAACTGACATGCCGGTGATTCAAGTCGACCCGAGAGTGTTGTCCGGATAGAAGTGGAAGATGCTATTTCTGCGCACTGGAGACGACCACGCATGGATTTAGGAACTTGCTTTCAAAATCATGATATCCTTTGTTTCCCACGATACCATTCCGCTTCTATCTGTTAGTACCTGGGTGTGTGCTGTGAGTAAAATTTCATATATACCGAACTCCACGACATGCCAGCGTGGCTCATGGCCAGTGCAACTGAATTACCCAATCCCTTCACCCCCCTCGCCTTTCTACCTCCAGCTCTTGCAGGTCAGTTCGAGGCATCGCGCTATCTCTTTGCAGCAACACTCGGAGTAAGATCTATGTAATCCATATTTACCTAGACGAGTTAATTTCACGTTTTCGAACTGTCAGGCATACATATGGGACATTGGATTGAACCTCGGGAACGACTATACCTTGCTGTTCAAGCACAAAGTTCGCTTCCCGACGATTGTGTATTTCATGTCAAGGTGAATTTTTTAACTTCGAGCACCCGCAGTGTTGATTCGAGCTCGCCTGGCAAAGAGTATTCACATTGGCATATATTCTAACGAGCTTCTTCTTCCAAGGTCAACGTTTCAACTCGCTATTCTTTGAGTTCGCCCTGGAACTGAAAATAACCACAGTTGCGCCAGTGAAAAATTGCGATGCTTTATCGGTTGGCCTCGGCATCTGCCTCGTTCTCTCGCAGACAAGCACTGCACTGCTGTTCTTTTTACGAGTAACCGCGGTCTGGTATCCGAGCAAGCTTGCCTATACGGTGTTCTCTATCCTTTGGATGGCCGTCCTCGGAGCGGGTATTATCATCCCGCTTAAAGATCGCGCAGCGCACATCGGACCCACCATGCAGTGCATCATTGGGGCCCCACCAGCTAGCTCAGAACTCGCGGTGATTATCCCTCTGATCAACGACACCGCTATTTTTCTTGCCATAAACTACCGTATACTTGCTCATACGGTAGTGGCGGATTCTTCCATGGCCCGGCTTCGAGTTTTCTTTGGTGGTAAGGGATTATCCGCACTATCGCACGCATTACTTCAGAGCGGACAGCATTTCTACTTGTGAGTGTATGCCTTGCCCTATGTGTGGGACAATTCCTCAGCTGATTCGACTAGAATTGCGGTTGCCACGCATATCGCTATCCTTGTCCTATTGGAGCTACCTAATTTGTCCCCAATTTACCGCACCATGCTCACGGTCCCTGGCTTCCCACTGATCAACGCGATGGCTTGCCTAGTATTCCGGAGGATCAAGTTTGGACTCATAAGTTCGGACGGCATATCGAAAATTTCTATCACTGGCGGCACCGTGGATTTCCATGCCACAGCGAATCCGAGGTCTCTTTCGGTTCAGTTTCATCGCACGGATCCCGTTACCGCAGGATCCCAGTCGAATACAGCCGTTCCGTTAGATGTCCGTGTGCAGAGGGAGGTTGATAAATTTGAGGATGGTGCAGATGCATGCGAAGAAATCTCCAAAGCCACAGATTTGGCATAGCTACTCGTATATAACTTCAAACTTGCAGATCTAACTGAAATGAGCAGAATCTTTACCTACCTTACCGCAGTCCATCGAGTGCGCGTAGTTTCCCAATCCTTAAACATGAAATTCATAAGGAATTTACACCTTCGAACGTGACGAAAGAAGTTGAAAGGATTATACTTACAGTATATAGGAAGCCAAGCCGAGCGGAGAATGTCGAGTGAAGCCGCACTCGTGCCCGATACTCAAACAACCCTTCCCTTTTCAGGGCCCTTGGAAGGAGGAACAGTGAAGCGGGAACAATTCCTAGTGCACGAGTGCGAGTATTGAGAATGAGATAGCCAAGGCCTCAACAAGGACAATTAGCTGCTCGGCGATGTTTGAGATCCAAAATCGTTCACACCCATGGGTCGGTCGCACGTGCAAGCGCTGAGGACAATTATTGCATCTCTCATCTAAAGCAGATGTTATGGCTGGAGTGTTGACATGGCCACGACGAGGACGAGGACCATTTGAAGCCGAGAGCTGCGAGCCGAGGGAGCCGCCAGGGAACGAGTGAGAGTGCGGCGGCGTGGAGATGCGGATTTTAAAGCTTGAAAGCAGGACCCTGGGATGTTGACGGTGGTGCGTCTAGAGACGAACGTGAAGCTTGCGATGTACATGATCACGAGGGATGTCACGTGTTCTCCCGACCACCACCTCGAAAAACGGGGACCGACGACGACAGCGCTCTGAGTCTCCCCCTGGCATCCCTGCACCTGCAGAACCTCCCCCAGCGACCCCCAAGTCAGATCTCATCACCTTGTCACCGTCCACTGCCCGCATACTAAAAAAGGGACGACCTGGCGAACCCACCGATGTGGAAACGCCGTCGCCACCGACGACACCTACACCGTCAACACCTACGCCCGTAGGGTCCGCCCAACGTACCATGTCCAGACTAAACCCCTATTCTGCACACCCTCGACAGCCATCTGCCTTTTGCGCGGGCGGCTGGGAGGCATGCCGGAAGAAGGTGGTTACTGGCATTAGGTCCTTAGCGACCGACATCGCCCACCTCGCAGTCGAGGCCCCCGAGGGTCACCGTCCGCGCAATTCACGCTCGCTTTTACAGCAGCCACCAAGACTCTACGAGGAGATCCAGTTACTGCGGCGACTAGCCGAACAGCTGGAACGGGCTTTTTACCCCGACAACCTTCCTCAGGACACAACGAATCCGACCCCCGAGAAACCCCAGCCCACTGCGCCGGTCGACGCCGTCACAACGAAACCCACTTACTCGTCCGCAGCTAAGGCTGCCACCCCGCCGTCGGCTACACCCGTACCTACGGCTAGACCACCAACCAAGAAACCACCACAGAAGCCACGCCAGCCCGCCAAGGCCTCCCCAACCACGATGCAGTCCCGCTCTGCACCACAGCGCCTTATCCTCCGCTTCGCCAACTCGTCTATCATCAAGAGTATCTCCGACCAACAACGTCTCCGCGACACCCTCAACGAGGCGCTTAACGGCGCCTCCAAGGTGAGGGGGGTCAACCTTTCCCGTGGGGGCAACCTGGTGCTACATACGCAAGCCCCCTACACGGCCGTGCAACTGCGCGAGCACGAGCAGGCCATCTGGGGGGTGATTCGGCAATACTTCTCGCTGCTCGACCGCGATCGCCCGCGCTTCCACCTCGACAAGCCATGGCAGCGCGTCGTGATCCACCACGTTCCAGTGACGACGGCCTCGGGCACACGCTCGTTCATCGAAGAGCTCCGCTGGTCGAATGATGGAATTGGGGCTCTAGCAGACGTGATGGGCGTCCGCGACCTCTGCTCCTTCGAAGGAATGCAGAAACGCCAGGACGGTCTGCAAAAAGGTATCCCGCAGGAGGCCACCTTAATGGTCATGTTACTGAATGCAGACGCGGCGCGTCGCTTCCTGCGGGATGGGGTTTTCCTTTACGGGGCACACTGCCGTGTGTCGGTTTATGTGCCCAGATAGGGCAGACGTTGAGGGATATACTGTCCTTCTACTCGCTTACATCGCTCACCCCGTCGCTCCATACCCACTACCATACACTTCCTCGCCATTAGCTATACCATCTCCGCACTACTTTACCCCGCCCACCTTTTCCGTACTTATTCGCCCCCTTTGGGGGCACCGCGTCTTAGCACTAAGTGGTTGCTTGTTGCGGTATATAAATGCAGAAACAAAAAAAAAAAAAAAAAAAAAAAAACATGATCACGAGGATTGCGATTCGGGAATATGGGATAGCCGCTGTCCACGGCTTGAGACTCGATATAGTGTCGGCTGCAATAGCTTGCCAGTGATCCAGGGATTGAGTCGGAGAAAATATATATTGGAATCTCTTTGCCGTTGCAAGGACTCCTACAGAGGTCAAGGCAAAATCGCTGCGAGTGCGGCGACTATTGAAGAAAATACTGCGAAGAGAGGTGAAGTGTACTTGCCGGAACGAACCGAGAGCGAGTTGACGAGAGGAACGATTTCAAACGCCGCGTTGTCTTGGGAATCGGGAACCTGGCGCGGCCCTGCAACTTTGTGTGAGATCCTGGCGCGCGCGAAACACGCAGCTAGACGTCGAGACCTAGCATTATTATTGTTCGGAGGGAGCAGCAGCGAAAAGAGAGCCATACAAAGCCTCAGAGAGAAAGGCAGCAAACCGGCCCGATGGACCCTCTGACGCCCATCCGAGTCTATCCGAGTCGTGCATTTATCGTCGGCGATCAAACGTGACGTTATGCTTGCATGCGATCACGTGTCTGCTAGTTGACCTTGTCTCCTTCTGCCACCATGAACGAAAACACAGAACCACAGAAACACATCGATGCAGCGAGGATGCAACTTATCAGCCCGCCGCCAGAGGAGGAGCTCCAGCGGACCCATGTCTTTGGTTTCCCTAGGGTGCGTCGAAAGCTTGGTGGCATCCATGCACTTGTCTCACCTCGTGTATTGCTTGTTACTGACCCATGCGTGCATTTCAGACGAACACGAACACGGCGAGTGCACAAACGAAGCGCAAACGCGCCGGGGTCGCCGGTGGCTCGCCTTCCAAGACTAGCGCTGGCGCGGGCACGACAGAGGCGGTCGAAGCGACACCGAACCCGAAACCGCGCAAAGCGCACCGTAGGCGCACCAGCGCGCTCGAATCGCCTTCGCGCACGTCTTTTTCTCCCGCCAGCACGAATCCGAACGCCGACTACGTACCCCCGGTTACCCTCAACGCTACACACGGCCATGGGCACAGCAGGAGAAGCGTGAGCGTGACGCCATACGAGCCGCCGCCCGATGTGTTCACGCCCCCGCGCGAGGTCCTTCTCGCACCGCCTCCCTCTTCGACCCGCAAAGCGAAATCCAAATCCAAGTCGAAGCAGACAGAGAAGGAGCGCACAAGCACGCCAGTCGCGAGAGCTCGGACCCAGACGCCCCTGCGCGTAGTTGTCCACAGCGTGAAGAAGGAGCCGCCCCCGAGCATCGACCGTACGCGACCGATGACGCCCCCGAGTCCGACAGACGACCCGCTGTTGTTGCTGCCGTCGTCGAGTCCTGTGAAGGTTAATCGGACTCGCAAGCGCAGCGTGCCTGTGCCTACGCCGACGTACGAAGAGGAGTCGGAGGAAGAAGACGCGGGCGTGCGCTCGTCCGACGCCGCATACGCGCCAATCGACTGGACCGCGGGCCTGCCGCTTGGTGCGTTTCTCCTTCCTTTCTCCGCTCACGCAATCAAATGCTAACTCTATCGAACGAACAGACTTGGATGCCCCCGACTTACCCACCTCCGACTCCATGTCCATGGACCTCGACGCCCCCATCGAGTCGTTCGACGGGCCCCTCCCTCTTACGCTCACCCTTCCGCTCTCGGTGCCCCTTGCCGCCGCCTACGACCCCGACAATACTACCGTCTACGACACGAACGCTAACGCGGGGTGGGATTCGTCCGACGACGACGCCGACCTGGAGCAGGACGCGCTTCCCGTAACCACCGCGGCCGCGCTGGGCGCCACGTCGTCTTTCAATTCAGTACTGAGCGGGACACCGACGCGCGTGCCTTCGCGCACGTCGACGCGCATCCGCTCGCTTCCGCCCACTACCACTGCAGCTACCACGACTACTGCCTTCGACACCAACACCACGCCGGTCCCTACTCTTACGCTCAACACGCACACGCCTACGCCGAATACCGCACCCCCAGCTCTCCTCTCGCCTTTTGTTCAGATTCAGACTACTACGTCGCTTGCCCAGCCCACGCCTGTCTTTGCTACCACACCTTCCTTTATTACCACTCCTCTCAACACCGATACCACTACCACTCCTTTTTCTACAACAGCTACGCCGAATACGAATACGCCGAACACCAGGGACACGCCCAACGCCGGATTGAATATAAACGACTTCCTGCACCCGACGAAGCCCGACCCGCCGACGCCGCGGACGCTGGCGCGCGCGGAGGCGTGGGGCGTGTGGGGGAGTCCGTGGCCGGGGAGGTGGGTGTTTTCTTCCCTGTTTCGTTTCAACCTGTCGCGATTGAGTCTTTGGGCGATTTGGACCGAGTTGTTTTGCTCCCATCGCGCCTTTTGCTTGATATTTTTTTTTGGAGGAGTACGGAGTGGAGTGTAGACGGGGAGGAGTTGGGCGGGAGGGGCTCCTTCGCGTTGAAACCTCTCGCGGGGGCACACCTTGTTTTTCAAGTGGCGCGCCTTGTTTTTGCTACACTTTTTTCTCGCTTTTGCCTTTTTCGCTATTTTCTCGTTCTCAATTCTGCTATGAACACACGTTGACTTTTTTTTTCTACAGAGGCCCACACGACGGGGAGAGCAGCTTCCGGATGGACGGACTCGGGCGGGAACGGAATGCGAGTCTGCGCGCGTGGGGGACGGCGCCGCCGGCTTTGTTTGCGTCTCAAGAGGATTCCGTCCCGGCAGACCAGGGACAACACCGCGAAGAGGAGGAGGAAGCAGTGCAGGAAGACGAGCAACAAGACGAGGAGGAGGAAGACTCGGCAGACGAAGGCGTGTCGTTCCTCCGCGCGTTGCGGGAGGAGGATGCAAGGGAGCGCGAGCGCCTCCAGGCTGGGTCTCTGTCTCCTGCTCGTTCGCTTTCTCTGCCCCGTGCCTCGTTGCCCCTGCGTCGGCTTTCGACTCCGCCACGGCTTGAGGGAGGTGTGGAGAACGAGGAGGAGGAGGGCGCGGGTGCGGGTGCGGAGCAGCTGGAGCAGGGTGGGGAGGAGGATAAGGAGGAGGAAGATGATGAGGAGGAAGAGGAAGAAGAGGTCCGCGCGATGAGCGTCGATCCTGTCGACAACGAGGACGACGAACACACCCTCACCAAACGAGGAGCCAACAGGCCAGAGGGTGCAGAGGAAGATGAGGACGAAGACGAGGAGATGCACTCGACCGCCTCGCGCATCGATGCCCGCGCGCAATCCGACGCCCGCTTCGCCTTCCCCACCCTCGCGACGCCCGCCCGTCAAAGCAGTACAGGACGTCAAAGCCAAGGAGGCGGAGGAAGTGAAGTGCAGACGCCCCCCTGCGCGCCGTGCCCCGCATGTGCCCGCACGGTCGGAGAGGGTGGTGGGGAGGGTTGTGGAGCGGTCTGTTGTCTCGGCTTCTGCCCCCTCTACTGCGTCCACTTCGCTCTTCGCTGCGGCGGCTTCTGCCTCGAAGGCTTCGACTTCGGCGTCTACTGGGGGTGGTGAGGGTGCACAAGATGGAGAAGACGTGCGCATGCCGCATCATTCCGAGCAAGAGGCTTCCGCCTCACATTCCATCCAAGCAGGCGAAGGTCAGAGCCAGGGTCGGGAGCGAGACCAAAGCCGAGAGCACGATGAAGACGACCCCAGCGAGGAACACACCACCCCCAGCGCGCGCCGCACCACCCCGCCGATCCTCGTCGGGGTCGGAACGCACGTCGTCGTCCCGCCCTCGCCGTCTCCGCGGAAGAAGAGGGAGAGCTTGGGACGGAGGAGGGCGAGTTTCGTGCCGGTGGACCCGGAAGCAGACGAAGATGTCGAGCTGCCGCACGTTGACTCCGAGCTCCGCTCTTCCGTCCGCGCTGAGGCCCAAGAAGGAGGGGAGGATGTCGAGGTAGAAGCGGAAGAGAGTGGGGACGACCCGGAAGAAGAGGCGGAAGCGGCGCTGCTTGGGCTGGTGAAGATCACGAGCGCGGACCCGAGGGCGGCGGCGAGGGCTGCGGCGATTTTGAAGCAGGTGAGTGCGTCTTTACCTTCTGTTCCCTACTTCCTTTTATTCCGTCAACTCTCGCTAACACGAGCATTGGTTCGTAGCACGACTACGACTGTTTCACCCGCTTGCGACAAGGGAAGGGCAGGCGCCACTCTTACGCCGGCGTTACCAAGAGCAGCAAGACACCGGCAGCCGCAGGAGGGAGCAAGACGCCCTCACCGGGGAAGGGAGGCATGCAGGATCTGGTCGAGTTGCGCGCTGCGTACGACAAGGCGAAGAACACCAAGACGCCCGCGAAGACGAGGCACAGCATGGGTGAGAAGACGCCCGCCCGCGTCGTTGGCGAGCACGTATATTTCCCGGGGAGCCCCGCACCGGTGACGACGGCGGAGTTGTTGGCGGAGGCGGAGGCGGAGATTTCTGTCGAGGTTTTACTTTCGGCTGGACCTTCGTCAGCGAGGAAATCGATGCCGGCTTCGCCCTCAGCACGCGCAAGGCAGGCGATGGACCGGGAGACGAATCGGAGAGCAAGCGCGCGCGTGGTGCCGTTGCCCGAGTCCGACGACGAGTCTGCTTCCGACGATGAGGAATCGCAGGGACAAGGGAGGGAGTGGACGAAAGCGGAGTGGAAAGCGCTCGACGCGTGTTTCACGGACGAGCGGATCGCCGTTGCGCGCAAGATGGGGATGGTACTCAACCTCTCGCCTGCACCGGGGCCGAGCACGCCTGTGCGCCATTCTGTGCACCTCAGCGGCAGCGACAACGCACCCGTGGTGATGATGGCGTCCGCGGACGCGGTGGACCTGAACGCGGTCGTCGCGCGGTTCGTCAAGACCGTTGGCGGGGAGGAGGTTATCAAGGGGTGGGGTGCCGCGTGGGAGATGTGAGTTGTCCTTCCATTCCTTCCTTCCTTCTTCCCTTCATTTCGTGTGTGCTGATGCGAGAATTGCAGGGACCGTCTCACGCAATATGCACGCGCCCTCCAGAACAAGCAGCGCGCGGGCCACGTCGCGCCGCCTACGCCTTCTGCTGTCGACAAGGACACCACGAACGATGTGTTCGCGAGCGAGCGCCGCCGCGCGTCGATGGCTGTACCGGACTTTACGCCCCTGGGCAAACGCGCGATGCCTCCTCGTGCTAACGGCGCGCGCGCCCCGATGTCCGCACTGGCCCTTAGCAGCCCGTCTCCCCTCGGCCCCGACAGCAACACAAGCATCAGCACCGCAACTCCGACTCCGGCCTTCGCCAGTCGCGCACGCCTGCCGCCGCCCGTGGGCGTAGGGGCACCGTTCAGCAATTTGCCCCCGACGCCGGAGCCTGCGAGGAGGCGGCGTGTGCCGGGGTCGTTGTTCGCGCCAAGATATTCGCATTTGTTGGAGGAAGCGGTGGCGGTTTCGCGGAGTGAGAGGGGGCCTGAGGAGGAGCAGGAGGATGCGGATGGGGACGTGAGCTTGGAGGGCGAGGAGCAACTGGAAGAGCAGGAGGAGGAGCAAGAGCAAGAACAAGAATCGAGCTTCGATTCATCCGTGGACAGCGAAGACGCGGAGATGGTGCCTGCAACGCCACTCCGCGAGCGCGAGGAGCGTTTGGATTCGCAGCACCCTGCACCGGAGCCTTCCACCGCGACAATCGGTAACCGCGTCAAGGGATTCCTCTTCTCGTACCTCCCCATTCCCACCCTCGCCAAGACCGCCCCGCCCCCGACACGCAAAGCGCCCCTTCACGCGGGCCCGCGCCTCCCCCTCCCGCCGCTCGAGCTTCTCGAGAAGCCCCGCGGCCCGGTAACGACGCCTGCGCGCCCACCGCTCCCCAAGACTCGCGCGCCGAAGGAGCTCGTCAATTTGAATCCGGCGCCGCAGCCGAAGCAGAAAAGCCTTCTCCCGCGCCGCGCGCCTCCGCCGAAGCGGCTCGTAGAGCTGCAGCATGTTGAGCCGCCTGTCGAGGCTCCGACGGTGCCGTTTGTGCCCCGCCCGAGGACAGCGAGTGGGGGCAGTGTGAAGGATTTGGTGAAGAATTTTGAGGCGAAGACAGCTAGTGCGAATGCGCCGCCGCAGGTGAAGAGGGTGCGGAGTGTGGGTGATTTTGGCAGCAATAACAACAATATTAAAAGGCCTGGGACGGCGACGGGGGGCGCTGCGCGCCCGATCTGGCGGCCGTGAGCGGGACCGGTTGTATGTGTATATATCTGTATCTATGCGTATGATTTTAGAGACGAACCTATGTGTATACCCAGTGTATGTTTTCTTCGTAAAATTCCTATGGCGGTCTCTGAGTGGCCGCAACTCTACCTTAACTTTCGGATGCAGCCGAAAATCGGCATTTGCTTCAGAAACTTGGAACTAATTGTTTTTTTTTTTTTTCAAATTTGAAGGTTGAGACTCGGAGTGTTCAATGCGAGCGAAATATCGTTGGCTTCCATCTATCTGATGTGCATTTCATTGCGGGAAGTTGAGATTGAACTCGGCAGAAATGAGAATTTGAATTGAAATTAGAAGAAACATCGAGGTCCGAAACAGTATTATAGTACAACATGTTGGCCCTGAGCCAGTTTTCTATCGAATTGGGTGAGTAGAAAGCGCAGCAGAAGAAGAATCGAAACACACGCTGAATATACATTGTATTTCCACAAAGTCCTGTTGAATGAAACCTCGGGAATGTCGGGAAATGTCTCGGGATACACGTCCTCTGGCAAGAAAACCCGGCCGGTGACACACAGACGTTGTAAACGGCAACCGGAGTGCGAAATGAATCTACGAAGCACGCCCAGCGGGTCGGGATGAAGGATTATCTCGGGGAACACGAGGGTGTTGAGTGCAGGGGTGAGTAAGACTTCGAGATTAGTGATCCGTTGGCTTGGCTTGGCTTACAAACCAGGGCTTTGGCTTGGCTTGACCTGGCTTTGGTTTCACTTTCCTCAAGCCAAAGCCAAAGCCAGCAGACAGGGCTTGGCTTGGCTTGGCTTTGGCTCAAGCCCTGGCTTGTAGTCAAAAATATAATACTGTGTTAAAATGTTGAGAGAGACCGGTAGAAGAGTTGCAAGTACATATTTCATCTATGAAGTGTATAAAATACCATTCCCTCGTTAGAAATACGCAGATGGGAGTGCTAGGAGCGTCGAAATAATCTTTCGGAACATCATTTTCAAACTCCGACGTCGCTCCGATGATTTGATGGTGACCCGAAGAGTCAGCAAAGACAGCCGAAGTTGATTTTCAAAAATTGAACATGATTCGACACTACAAAATGATGGAAGAGGAGCTGTCATTGATTTCAACAGTCACAAAATTTGGAAAATATTAGCACCAAAATCGGTCTCAAGCCAGGGCTCAAGCCCTTGGCTTTGGCTTCCGACATCTCAAGCCAAAGCCAAAGCCAGCGCGAAGCCAACCGTTTGGCTTGGCTTGGCTTGTCGAGCCACGGGCTTGGCTTCATGGCTTGGTGGCTTGAAGCCAAGCCAAACGGATCACTATTCGAGATGTTGTCCCACTACTGGCTCATCGTCCTGCGGGTCGTTGTTGTCCAAAAACTCGGTAAAAACCAGTGATTCCAAAAACGGGAGTCGAACATCAGGCACAGGCTCGATGGGCCGGTGGTCACTGCAGATCGCCAAGTGGCAATGGACGAGGTTAGCAGTGTGCTGGAGAATAGAAGTGCAAATGGGAAAAGACTGGTCTACCAATGTCAGGGAGGTCAGTTGTGCCCAAGGTAGAAAGTCGGTAGTGACATAAAAAGACGACCACAGGGTGACTGCACGGAGCCGGGGTACTTCTCGAGACTGTGTCGGAAAGACCGTTCCCGAATATTCGACCCCTATTTCCAATTGCCGAAGGAGGGGCATTGCTGCTTGGAAGGTGTCCAACGCAGATTGGTCAATTGCCAATGCCACATATTCCCATCGTGCGCGATGTGGAACCAGAGCGTCGAGCTCTCCACCATGAATTTTGTTCAAATTAATATCCTCTACTTTGAGGGAAAGGGGTAAAAACCCAGACCTCCTGAGCCAGGACTGGAGGATACAAAGACGGGCACTCTCGTGCAAATCCAGGGGGAACGATATGGCTCTCCAAAGCGCGGGCGTTGAGACAGCAACTTCTCGCCATTTGCGACAGATGTGCGTCAGAGTAGTGGGCGAGAAATGACCCGTCAGCGGTGGAGGGGATGGATAGCCAGGGAGGAATTTGGTGAAGATCTCGGATGTGATTTCGTTCGGCAGCGTCAGTACCGGGTACACGTAGGAATTAAGCCGTTCCTGCACGTGCAACTTCTTTGCTTCTAAAGCTTGGATCGAGCCCTTGAGGGACAAAATCTGGGCATCGATCTCGGCGATGCGTGCGCGGTCGGCTGCACGACTCGGAGAGGATGTAGCGCACAACATGGACTTGAGAGTATGCGTGACAGTGTCAGCCCAATATCGATCCCCTTCCGACTTGTGTTCGTTTCGCAGGCAGTTCGTGGGGAGGGGCGGCGAGTTGGTGGTAGGGGCGAGTTGGTAGCAAATGCAGAAAGCCGGCAGAGGTCGCGGATCAAAATTACTTGTGTCACATTTCAATCGCCCGCTGGTCAAGTAGAAATTTTGAAAGCTCCAAGAGAATTATGACGGGTGGTCTGCGGGAATGTATATCTCCGACATTCAACTTGTGTTCTTCCAATGTTATTCCCACGGTTGGATTACCAGATTGCGTGGTACTATTTTCGTCTAACATATTTGAACAAAGCAAATTTTGATAGACTATACCAATCCGAAATACACCGGTCACCAAGAAGGCGAGGGAATAGTCAAAAAGAACGTGATTTTGAACTTCGAATAACCGTGAGGGACAAACACCACGAACCACGTTGACCGCGGTAGTATGAATAAAATTTGTATTCATCCCTTGGATCCATACCTGAGTTCTATATGATACAAAGAACTATACTAAATTTACAGTTTTGGATGTCTCCTTGCTGTCTTCAAATTTATCAATTTCCGTTTCCACCCGAACATCCAACGGAAACGTGTTGGTTCGGAATTCCATGGTAGCGAGATCGGTCCGACGAGAGTGAAGGGAAAGAGACCGGGGATTTACCGTAGCTTGGAAATCCGAGGAGTCGCCAATTGTAGGAATTTTGGATATCCCGTCGGAACTTATGAGCCCGAATTTAATCCTCCGGAAGACCAGGCAAGCCATAGTATTGGTCAGTGAAAAGACAAGGGTTGCAAACATCGCGGGCCAAAGCGGGCCCAAGTGGAATACGATGAGCAGAGTGACATTGGCAGCAACTGCAACCCTGTGGGTGGCCTCGATCGAATCAGCTGAAACATGGAAAGAAAGGGCGTACACTCACAGATAGAAATGCTGTCCGCTTTCAAGTAACGCCTGCGACAGGGCGGATAATCCATTCCCACCAAAGAAGACTCGAAGCCGGGCCATGGGAGAATCCACTGCTATCGTATGGGCGAGAATACGGTAGTTTATAGCGAGGAAGATGGCGGTGTCGTAAATCAGAGGGACAATTACCCCGACTTCGAGATGGGCTGGAACGGCCGTGGTAATGCAATGCATAGTGGGTCCTATGTGCGCTCCACGAAGTCCCAGCGGGGCGGTGATAGCTGCCCCAAGGACGGCAATCCAAAGAGCAGAGAACACAACGTATGCAATCTTGTTTGGGTGCCAGACTGCGGTTACTCGCAAAAAGAACAGCATCGCAGTGGATGCCTGCGACAAAACGAGGCAGATGCCAAGACCAAGTTCCAAGGCATTACAGTTCTTAACCGGTGCAACTGCAGTTAGTTCAGCTCTGGAGTCAAATCAAAGAATGATGGTGAATTCACCTTGCAAGACAAAGCAGCTGATAATAAAAGTCAACGTGATTGCTCTTGGACTGATCAGTACGACAGGCACTTGAAATTCAGAAAGTTTTACTGAGATTACCGTGAAAAAAAATACACAATCGTCGGGAAGCCAACCCTATGCTTGAACAACAAGGTGTAGTCATTTCCGAGATTCAATCCAATGTCCCAGACGTATCCCTAAGATTCAAAGCATAAATTGATTCGCGCAGGAAAGTAGCGATCAACACTTACTCCAAGTGTTGCGGCGTAAAAATAACCCGCTACCTCGACTTGACCTGCGAGAGCCGGAGGCAAGAAAGCGAGGGGGGTAAAAGGATTGGGTAATGCAGTTGTGCTGTTGGCCATGAGGTAGGTTGGCATCTTGTAGAGTTCGGCTTATATATTCTTGGTGCTCGGCCTGACTCACGATCTCGATGACCGGGTGTTGCCATTGGTCCTGTTGTCAATTCAGATGATTTTCTTCAACAGATGGAAAGGCAAACCGTGGGAATGATATCGTGCCTTCGGAATAGATTTCAGCACACCGTGGGCAGAAGTAGCTGTTGGAAGTGCAATCGGCACCTGAACGCCGCCGATTCTTCTCGCGCTCGTGATCACGTCGCGTGCCTGCGCAAACCTGTACAACAGCAATTTTGTTATGCCCTATGCTTTGTTTATGCTCACTATGGCTCACCATTACCATGCTCGTAGTGTCGCAGCTATTCGCAGTTGATGTACATTTTATCTCCTTTTGTTTTTCTACTTCATATTTATACCCGCGGTATTATGTACTTCCAATAGACGTTGTTCAACTTCTTTCCTTGTGCTTAAGCTTCTTGAGCATCCAAATCCAACAGTGGCATCTTCGACTCCCGCCCTGACAACAGAAGCAAATGAAGCTAGATGAACAATGGCGGGATGTTAACAGAACACACTTTTGTCGGATCAACCGGAGGGACATGAAATTCTGTGGTAGCTTTAGGGGTAAGAAAAAGGCACACAGACAGCGCTGAATTGCAACATCGGCGTAGCAAAGCCTTCTCTATATCAACTTCGCACGCGATAAGGTATCTTGGTTCGGATAGCCACCAGTATCTGTTCCCTCCCGCAGCGATCGAACGCGGGAGCAAGCTTCAAGTGCATGCTCTGGAGTGCCGTGATATGAATGCGTCTTTGTACTGCACCCGCCTGTTGCGGGTGTATTTTTGGCGCCTGCGAACTGATCTGGAGGATCTTGGCTGGATTAGGTGGATTGAAACTGAGTATTGCGGCAAGAATTACCTCTCGCCCCGTGTCGTCTCTGCAAGAAACTACCATTCCCAAGACTCGTTGTCAGCGATATGAATACCTCAGTAATCAACTTGCATTTCAAAGTAGGGCTGCCGCCCGTGACCGTCTCCACGGTTCCACGACACCCGTGGTACCGTTCCGTCAGAGACTTTTTTGGGTTGAACCACGGCACGGGTTGCGGCCTCTATGCGCCGTTGAAACACGGTCGTCGCGGTCGTGGCACAGGTAAGTACCTCATTTGTAGGCCTAATATTGTTTTCTCATGGGGAAGTTGTCTGCCAATTCACATATGGAATTTAGCTTTCCAGTGTCATGTTTTATGTGGTTCAAGCAGAGTTCAATCAAGCGACGGGAACCTCCAAGAGTGATAATGGAGTTTATTTTCCGAACACCATCTCAATTTCCTTCGTTTCTGCCAGCAGAAAACTGTTTCTTCAGTGCCAAGCATCAAAAGTAGTTGAAGTTGAATTCAAATGCCTTGTTTGAACGATTTTATCATCTCGAGTCCCATCATATCAACAACCACTCATACCGTCACGGCCGCGCCGTACCATTCAAGATGTTTTAACGACCTCGGCGGCCGTGTTTTTCACGGCCCGTGCCGGAGGAGTTGACAGCGGCCCTCGAAATTGTTGTAACTCTTTTGATGGCCTGTCGACTGAAGAGCGAGAGCTTCTCCAAGCAACGAATTAATTGTGGCTGATGCCAGGGCTTGGCTTAAATTGGTTCGTTTTATATTATTATTACCTAAATTCAGTGAAATTCGGATTAAAAACCGCAGAATGCGATCGGGTATTTCCAACCGTGGGAACAGAATCACTCCGTTTTCAAAGTCGAGTTTGTGACATTAACGGCCAAATATCGAGTCCACTATCCACTGTACGGATGCTAGTTCTAACATAACCCTAGAACGAGTCCTTACGATGTTTGGCTCTGACTACCGCCTGAGGGTATAATTGAAACTTTCTCTAAAACATCTCGCTAATTGCTTTGAAGTCCCTCTGCAATCAGCTACGATGTCCACAAATGATGGATCCAGAGACCTTGACGACTCTAAGTACAATCAGGATGACGAAAAACTCCTGAACAGTTCTTCCATGGAGGTTTGATGTCCCAAGTCGCACCCCAGTCCTCGACGGTAACCCAATACTACAATCAAATTCTAAGCAATTAAACCGCTGCACAAGTATAAATATAGCAATGCTCATGTGGACGCGTTGCTATCATAGGTGCCGGCGAACCTGATGGAGGGCCCGAATGTTGATCCAGTTGACCGTGAGGGATGGCAATCCAGAATATCAAATGGAGTACATACCTAAAAGACGCGGCCATCGCGGCAGAACCTGATTTAAGGTCAGTCTCGAAATAAGCTGTGGAGCGGGCTGCCATGCATTTCCCATAGATTCCTGTCACCGAGTGCCTTTTCGTACGCCGGGCGAGAGCCGTTCGACGATTTCATGACTTTGAGAACGAATGTGCTTCCAAGTTCAACACTCGGAATCGGCTATGAATGTCGAAATTAATGGTTTTGAGGTCATGTAGTGCGAAAATTCCAGCAGTCGTCTAAAGTAGTCGCTCCATTCTGATCTTGTCCTGGTAAGTTCACAACAGCGCTCTTCTATCCAGTAGAATTTGCGCAGAAGACTCCACCGTGGTGATTCTGGAAGTGGAGCCATTGATTCCCTGATTGAGAACGTCAATCGCGAACCAGGCTGAGCGTCAAAATCCCCATACATATACTCCGAGCTCCACGAATTGCCGACGGAGCTCATGGCCAACGCAACGGAATTGCCCAATCCCTTCACCCCGCTCGCTTTCTTCCCTCCGACCCTCGCAAGTCAATTTGAGGTCTCGGGATACTTTTACGCGGCAACACTCGGAGTAAGACCAGATCCGTATTCATCTAATTAATTCACAAATCCCTAGGCGTATATATGGGATATTGGTTTGAACCTCGGAAACGATCATGCCTTGTTGTTCAAGCACATGATTCGCTTCCCGACAATTGCGTATTTTCTGTCAAGGTAATCTCGAAATTATTTCTCAATTTGAAGTTTTCGCAATACTGACTCGGCCCAGAGCTTTCACATTGGCTTTTATTCTCACATGCTTCGTCGCCCAAGGTGAACTTTTTAACTTTGACTTGAGCACTGAGTTGAACCTTTCAATAACTGTAGTTGCATCGGTTAAGAATTGCAATGCTTTGGCCCTGGGCCTTACGATCTGCTTCGTTTTGTCTCAGACTGCCACTGCGATGCTGTTCCTTTTACGAGTGATCGCGGTCTGGCATCCGAGCAAGATTGCCTATACCGTATTTTCTATTCTTTGGATCGCCGTTCTCGGGGCAGGTATCACTGCCCCACTTGGAATTCGCAGGGCACACATCGGACCTACTAAGCTATGCATCCCCACGGCCGTACCAGCCAATACCGAAGTCTCAGTAATTGTACCTCTGATCAACGACACCGCCATCTTCCTCGCTATAAACTACCGTATTCTTGTCCATACGATAGTTGGACATTCTTTCATGGCCCGTCTGCGGGCTTTCTTCGGTGGTACCGGATTATCTACACTATCGCAGGCGTTACTTCAGAGCGGACAACACTTCTATCTGTGAGTCTATGCCACATATCTACGGGATATTCACCGAATTAATTTGATGTTATCCCTAGGATTGCAGTTGTCACTCATATCGCTCTCCTTGTCCTATTGAAGCTCCATCAGTTGTCCCCCGTATACCGCGTCATGCTCACAGTCCCTGGTTTTGCGCTGATCAATGCAATGGCTTGCCAAGTCTTCCGGAGGATTAAATTCGGACTCATCAGTTCTGATGGGACGTCAAAAAATTCTGTCACTGGCCTCTCTGTGGATTTTCATGCCACAGCAAATCCTAGATCTCTCCCCCTTCACTATCGTTCCACCGCGACCGAATTTGGAACCAATACCACAGCCTTTCCGCTGCATGCCCTCGCGCAAAGCGAGATCAAACAGGTTGAAGACCGGGAGGGGGCAAGCCAGGAAATTTACAAACCCATAACTTTCCCATAGTTCCGTGTATGACGGATTATAATCAATTAACGGAAACATTACCTACATTTTGCAGTTCATGCAGACTATTAACAAGTTTCAGGACCGTTTCTGCTTTTACTGCATTGGAGGCATATACAGCGAAACCAAAACAAATCAATCCCCTCAAATATTCACGGCGCTCTTCAAAGTGCAAGGCATATAGATCAGTTGTCGGAGGCATATTCCTGTAGAATCATTGAATCGTTCTTAACGGACTGATCTGCCGTCCCATCTATTGGCGCCGCGGCGAACAAAATGCAGGTAAAAGTTTTCGGTTGATCCTCATCCATAGATCGGCAAATTCGAATTCATGTGAATAACTATGCCAAATTTGGGGGTTTAGAGATCGTATTCCCTTCATCAGCATCCTCTCCGGATTTATCAATTTCCACCCCAATCTCAACGGGAGAGGCTAAATTCGATCCAAATCCTGTAGTGTGATGAAAATGAAGGGGAAATGACCTAGGATTTGCCGTGGCATGGGAATCCTCGAGGCTGATGGTAGGAATGTTTGATATCCTGTTAGAGCTTGTGAGACTGAATTTGACCCTCCGGAAGACGAGGCAAGCCATTGCGTTGATCAGCGCAAAGGCAGGAACTGAAACCATTCCGTGATAAACTGGGGGTAAATGAGGTAGATTCAATAGGACAAGGAGGACGATATGCGTGACAACCGCAATCCTAGAGGCGACCTCGGCGTCAAATCAAGTAAGGAATTATTCCTGGAAACACTCACAAGTAGAAGTGCAGTCCGCTCTGAAGTAAAGCCTGCGATAGTTCCGATAATCCGGTGCCACCAAAGAAAGCCCGCAGACGGGCCATGGAAGAATCCGCAACCATTATGTGGGCGACGATGCGGTAACTTATAGCGAGGAAGATCACCGTGTCGTTAATGAGAGGCACGATCCCAGCGACTTCTATATAGCCAGCTACAGTCGTGTTGATGCACTGCCTGGTTGATCCTATGTGCGCTCCACCAATGCCGAGCGCAACCGTGATACCCGCTCCAAGGACGCCGAACCAAAGAACAGAGAACACCGCATAGCCAATCCTGCTTGGGTGCCAGACCGCGGTAACTCGTAAAAAAGAACAGCATCGCGGTGGCTGTTTGCGATAAAACAGAGCAGATGCCATGACCAAGTTGTAGGACATTGCAATTCTCAACGGGTGCAACTTCAGTTGTTAAAATGCTCAGCTCTGCGGTCACCAGTCAAGAGGATAGCGAGTTTACCTGCGAAAATGAAGCCGGTGAGAATGTAAGCCAATGTGAATGCCCTTGACATAATTAGCTCGACTGGTGGATGCTTGAAATTCGGAAAATCACCTCGAAAGAAAATATACAATTGTTGGGAAGTGAACCCTATGCTTGAACAACAAGGCATAGTCATTTCCGAGATTCAATCCAATATCCCAACCGTATGCCTACAAATGCCGGATGTAAATCGAGTCGGTCTGGATAAATATTGATTGGGTCTCACTCCGAGTGTTCCCGCGTAAAGATACCTTGACACCTCAAATTGACTTGCGAGCGCAGGAGACAAGAAAGCGAGCGGCGTGAAGGGATTAGGCAATTCAGTTATGTTAGTCATGAGCTACGTTGGATCTCCTAGCATTCGGGTTATATGTACTTCGGAGTACTGTACTTTTTCATTCAATTCGGCAGTCACGCGTCACGCACCCCTGTGTCGATCACGAATTTTGGCTGGAGTCACGCGTCACGCAGACCTCTGTCGAACCGCCAGGCGGTCACGCAGGTCATAAAATGGCGAAAAAGGGTGGAACAGATGTAAAAAAATGAAAATTTTCGGCTTGAATGTCGAAAATTTTGCGGTGTCACGCAGAAATTTATGAGGGTCAGAATGCACATTTAATCCTCCGCAAAACTTTTCGGACTTTTCGGTCGTTCCGCAATATAAATAGGGTACTTGACGTTAACCCCGCAAAAAAGACAGGTGCCGAGAGTGCCGTATGTTTTGCGGGGGAAATCAGCGATTCCCGCAAGATAAAGTTGACTTCCCGCAAAATATAGGGCGACGCGCCCGCAAAACATTTGATGTCGTCCGCAAAACTGTTCTTCGAAAAATCAGATACGTGTTGAATCTGAAGTAAATGATGCACGGATGGTGTGGACAGATTTAAATTACTTACGCAGGCCATTTCCAAGTGCATAACTCTCCAGACAAATTACAGAGTCACTAAAATTCTGTCCTTGAGACGAGGGCTGCTGTCTACGCGTGCTTACCAGTTCTACAGCACCTGTGTCATTGGGTCCGTTTCATCAAACTCTGGTGGTGAGACCAGGATTTATGGCCTGCATAATTATCGTTTTCGATAGATCGGATCCGGGCTTCATTACTTCGCTCGCAGTTCAACCAGAATCCACCAAACTACGGGAGCCGGGCAGTGACAAAGGAAGTCAAATACAATGGCCATCTCCATTATTAATAATGAAGGAAGGAACAAGTGCCTTTCTTCATGCCGACTCAAGGTTAGGGCCAACCTCCCGGTATTGAAAACACTTCGTTCAGAATCCTTCCTCTGATTATGAAGGTTACCATTCAAACTGAGCAACTGCTCTGGGATTTGAAGTTTCTAAGCTATCATATCTTCGTTACGCACTTCTCATATTTATCGAACATTCTCACCCCATTGGCTGTTTCGGTGATCTATACAGGTAGTCGAGGCCCTGCATGACATCTCCAGACAGAGCATGGCTCGAATGGATTTTGATGCAGTTCGGAGCTTGATCTTGCATTTGATTTCGATATCCCAACCGGTAGGTAAGTTTGCCGTTCAGAGCACTCTATACTAGACCATACCGGACTCGAAACTAGTTGACTCCTAGATGATTTAAATTACAGTGACATTGTTGGAGGATCTAATTGGCAACTAAAAAGTTGCTCGGCTTGCAGACGATAAAACCCTGGCCTGGTTATTCCCTGGTTACTTACCAGTATGCATGCAATGCTCCTCAATCTCTAGTATCACGGGGATCACCGAGGGGTTCCCGCGGTTTAATCTCACTTCCTGCTCGCCCTGATGCACCTGTTTGACCTGTCTCACATTCGTCATTGCATTGTTGCGCTGTGAGTATTCATACCTAAACAGTTAGTCCAGCATGAGCCTCCTAGTTGAAGTAGTCACTGTAACACTGTCGGCCACGCCTTCACTTTGGCCCTAGCTGTTTTCTCCATCACCACCTTTGCTCCTTACCTCTCGAGCATCAATTGAACTACTTCCATAGTTCATACCTCTTGTCGCACCTTGAAATATGATACCTTCTAGCTACTCAAGTGATCACCTTGTATTCCAAGAATTTCAAGAAAAAATGTTGCGGAAAGTCGAACAGAAGTTTTGCGCACCACCCCAAATGTTTTACGGGCGCATCGCCCTATATTTTGCGGGAAGTCAACTTTATCTTGCGGGAATCGCTGATTTCCCCCGCAAAACATACGGCACTCTCGGCACCTGTCTTTTTTGCGGGGTTAACATCAAGTACCCTATTTATATTGCGGAACGACCGAAAAGTCCGAAAAGTTTTGCGGAGGATTAAATGTGCATTCTGACCCTCATAGAAATTTGGCGGCTACCGAAATGTCGAATTGCTCAAATGGGTCACGCGTCACACCTCGAGTCGATTTGAATGAAAAAGTACAGTATTTAAAACTCAACCTGCCAGCGGGTGGACTGGTGGGTCGCGATCTCAAACACGGGAAGTGATAGTTACACCAGGGCCCCAACGGGACGTTATGCATATGGAGCTAGTTTCGTCACTGGACGCGGGAAGCCAAAATGAAGCGTTGGAGTGTACTTATACGAGTAGCATGGGAGCCTACGAGGAGATGGTTGCTGGACTGACATCGAATTTTGGCAACAAGTCTGACCTATTTCAGAGAGAGAAAACATGGTTTTAACCGACTAAGACTGTTTTGTAGGCCAGGTCAGAAATTTTTTTCGGCTGAACTGGGTTCTCACCCCCCCTCCAACCCCAAGTACGACATTTCAATCCCGGTTGCCCCTTGACGTCATCAGTTCGTGGCTTCCTGAGCGATCGGGGTTACTACGTATATCGGACTACGCCGCGTCTCCCTTCAATCAACGCATCTCGCCGCTCGTTTTGTCAGTGCTCAGTGCTCACCAACGCCATTCGTACTTGACTTGGGCTGTGCAAGATCAATGATCTCCCATTCGCACCCAAATAGTCAAAACAGCTCGACATTTGGCGGGCTGCGCTGAGTGCAGGCAGATCCAAGGCCCTTTCATCATAAGTACCTGAACTCCTGCTTTTCTAGCAGCCATCGAATACGGCTACCCTGCTGGTGCTTCTCCGGCTGTTTCTTGACGGAACCGCTTCAGAATATATCTACTCACACATATAACCCATCGGCGACCGCAATCTGAAAGAAAAATCGATGTTTGTGACCGGTTCGTATTGGAAGCGCAGGGAAATATGTTGTACGGAGAAAAAAAAATAAACTATGCCAAAGTAGTGGGTTTGGACATCTCCTCGCTTGCACCTGCACCGTCTTCGAACTTATCTATCCCCGTCTGCACGCGAACATCCACCGAAGAAGTTGCATTCGTTCCGAATTCCCTTTTAGTGGGATCGGTGCAGTAAGAGTGAAGTAGAAGAGACCTCGGATTCACTGTGGAATGGAAATCCGAGTGGAAGTTGATTGTAGGAATATTTGATATCCCGTCAGCACTTATGAGTCCGAATTTAATCTTGCGAAAAACGAAACAGGCCATTGTGTTAACCACCGCGAAGGTCGGATAGAGAGCATGCTTTGGATAACGGGCCTCATGTGGAATGAAGCTAGGAGGGTGACATTGGCAACAACTGCAACTCTGGGCGTGCATTTGATCCATTCAAAAATTATCCTGCACCCACAGAGGACATACACTCACAAATAAAAATGCTGTCCGCTCTGAAGCAACGCCTGCGACAGTGTGGATGATCCCACACCACCAAAGAAAAATCGCAGCCGGGCCGTCGTATCCCATCCGTATGCCTAAGAATTCAGGACGTAAGTTGGAGGTAAATCAACGAGATGACCATGGATAGGTCTTATTCCAAGTGTTGCTGCTTCAGCGTACCTCGATGCCTCAAATCGACTTGCCAGGGCGGGGGGTAGAAAAGCGAGGGGAGTGAAGGGATTGGGTAATAAGTTAGTTGTGTTGGCCATGAGGTAAAGTTGGGATCTGGCGGAGCTGCACAACTATATATACCGGATTTGAGCGCTTACCTGGGTCTCAATTACAGAGTGTACCACTGGCCTCAGCCTCTTTTGAAATCCGACGCTGATACAGGGAAGGCGCATTGGTCGGTATTTCCTTCAGAATCATGGCGGAAAGAGACGAGTTCAACGAGGAGACGTGGGCGCATGCGCGGGATAACGTAACGATAACGTCACCCTTGATCCCGGCGTGGACGCCTGCGTCTTTGTCTGTCGGACTCTGTCCGCGGAGCCTTTTTCTTTGGGCGTCCTATGGCTCTGATAAGTTTGCATAACATCTTGTTCCTGCACTGTGCTCTGTCCCTACCCTCTTGCGAGACTCCGAGCCTAGCACCCTCTCGTGCACTGCACGCTCGTGCGGGCCCCAGCGCCTCGCATCCCAGCACCATGAATTCTCAAAATAGCGCTCGTTCTAGCTGCCTCACTCTGGCCGCCCCTCACGCTGGGCCCCGCCGCGACCCGCCTCTGTCTGGTGCCACCTACGACCATTCGTTTGGCCATACCTGGCATCTCTGTTTGTCGTTTCCTGGCCTGTTTTTTCCTCCCTCCTTCCTCTTCTCTCTTCCCTGTTTCTTTGGCCATCTACATGACTCGAATAAAGCGCCACAATGCGCATCATCTCGGTTCTCGTCGCCTCTGTCATGCCTGCGCACTTGTCGAGTTATTTCTGGCTTTAGAGCGACCGAGTCGGCCCCGTTTCTACCGTGGATGCCAGTGGGGGTCAGCCCAAAACCGAAATCGAAACACGCACGCATATAGTGACGTCCCGTCTCACACGCATGGAGTGGCGTGCGCACCTCAACTCTCGAGTCCCCGTCCAGATTATCGGCTACTTATAGGTCTCATTTCCCACTCGAGCTGAAGTGCCATACTTACTTCCGCTCCGAATCCGGACTCTTACATCGAGTATCTCCGAGTCCGTTCCGGGCATGCTAGCCAAAATGCCGCCGCCGCTCTTCTCCCTTTCGGACAGCCGCGTCGTATGGCTTGACTTCGGTCTCCGCAGGAAAACAGTTGGTGTCTCCGTCTTGACGTCTCTGCATTGGCAGCGTGCTATTGCAACTTCCACACTCGCGCTTCGCTTCCTGTAAAAGCAGGGCCTCGCACGCCGTGCGGCCGAAACAAGGATGAGAACTTTGTATTGCGATCAAGCTGGCCCGACCTATGCCCGCACCCAAAGTTCCAAGTTTCTGCGGCCGCATTACTTCGTTCGACCTGCCGCATTTATGTGCCTCGTCTCAATTCGCGATCGTGCGCCCGCTTTACTCATTTCTGACTCGACTTACGAGCCCCCATTTACCTCGTTTCGACCGGTGCATCTGTCGGAACCCTCGAGTTGACTCCGAACAGTCTCTCCTCCCAAAAGCCGTCTCTCTTCCTCAAAATACGTCTCTTCATTCTAAATGCGGCCCCACCGACGACGGGCGGGTGGTTTACCCGTCATGGACTCCGCAGCTGGGCTAGCTGGGGGTATCCCCATGGTCACGGCGTTCCGCTGTCTGTCCTAGAGTATTAAATCACCGAAACTGTGGTTGTTCTACTCGATCACCTAACCTGTTAACGTTCTCATTGCTTGTTCCCTTGTGCAATCATCGAGCGAGCGTTGGTGACCGCAATCAAAAAAGACAACGTATGTTCGTAAAATTCGTATTGTCATCACAGCAGAATTAAACTGAACAGAGAATGCAAAAAGGCAGTCCACACCAAGAACTATGGCAAAGTTGTCGACTTGGAGATCTCCTGGCTTGCATCCACACCGTCTCGAAATTTATCGACCTCCTTCTGCACGCGGACATCCAACGGAAAAGTTGTCGTCGTATCCGTGCCGATTTCCGTGGTAGTAGCATCGGTGCGGCGATAGTGATGGGGGGAGACCCCTAGGATTCACTGTGACATGGAAATCTGAGTCGAGACCAGTCGTGGCCCGACTTTTTGATGTCCCGTCAGAACTTATGCGCCCGAATTTAATCCTCCGGAAAACGAGGCAAGCCATTGCGTTGATCAACGAAAGGCCAGGGACTGTGAACACGGCGTGGTAAAACCGGGGACAATTGCGGCAGCTTCACTGCGATAAGGAGCGTGAGATTCGCAGCAACTGCAACCCTGGTTGTGCGCTCAATCGGGGAATTAATTATTCAAGACACACAATGCACGCACAAGTAGAAATGCTGCCCGCTCTGAAGCAACGCCCGCGACAGTGCGGATAATCCCGTGGCACCACCGAAGAAAACGCTCAGCCGGCCCCGCACTGGCGAATCCGCCACCGTATTCTCAAGAATACGGTACGTTATAGCAAGGAAGATGGCCGTGTCGTTGATCAGTGGGATAATCGCGGCGACTTCGATATTGCCTGGTACCGAAGTGGTGATGCACTGCATAGTAGGTCCTATGTGTGCAGAGCGAACTCCCAGTGGGGCGGTAATACTCGCGCTGGGGACGCCGATCAAGAGGATGGAAAACACCACATAGATGATCTTGTTGGGGTGCCAGACTGCAGTTACTCGTAAATAAAACAGCATCGCGGTGGTTGTCTGAGACAAGACAGCGCAGATGGCCCAGCTAAGTGCTAGGGCATCGCAGTCTTCAACCGGCGCGACTGCAGTTATCACAGTCCTATGTTGAGCTCTGGCCAAATCCAAGAAATAGTGAATGTACCTTGGAAAATGAAGGACGTAAGAATAAATGCAAATGTGACTATTCTTTTGCGCCAAATCAGCACGGCAGCAGCGGATGGTTAAACGTCGCGAGATCACCTTGAAAGAAAATACACAATTGTCGGGAAGCGAACTTTGTGCTTGAACAACAAGGCATAGTCGTTACCCAGGTTCAATCCAATATCCCATATGTACGCCTGGAAATTCGGGGGTGCAAATTATTATAATTCTTCGAGATAATAATGAACCGGGTCTCACTCCGAGTGTTGCCGCATAGAGATATCGTGATACCTCAAATTGACTAGCGAGTGTCGGAGGTAAGAAAGCAAGAGGAGTGAGGGGATTGGGTAATTCACTTGCGTTGGCCATGAGCTACGTGGCTAGTGGCGTCTAGCGGGGTTCCGCGTATATGTACACTCTAGGTATTAGCAGATAGAAGGGCGCCACAATGGCTATAGTACCGTGGGACATACGTTCGGGAACAGAGGATATTTTCAAAGCAAATTTCTAGATTCATGCGTGAGTCAGGAGCAGAAATAGCATCTTCGACTTCCGCTCCGCCGTGCCAACGACGGGAAGTTTATTTTCGCAGAATATTATGAGATTCTGGAGTACCACGCAGGACTGGCAAGTGCAAGGCTGTGTTTTGGAAAGGTGAATACTAGAATGATCAGGAGAAGTTCCATATATCTCAAGAAGGCATTCGTTGAATTGTGAAGCCGGCACGGCAAAGTTGTGGCGGTCTGAATTTCCCTTACCTTCGCACGCGGCACAGCAGTATCATGAACCTCATTGGCTGGTGTTACCCTCCCGGCAACATGGGAATGCGAGAACGAACTTGGGGCCAATGCCCTGGAATAGTGCATCAACGGCGGCCGTGATGCGAGCCCGTATCCGCACCCGCAGCTGTACCCGACCGTCACGGGGATTTGGAGCGGTCTGGGCTATCCGGAAGGTCTTTGCCGAATTACCCCGGGTTAAAACCGACTCTTCTAGCTAGATTCATCTCTTGCCCTGTGTCGCCTCTGGGCTGAATTATTTGAGATCAAAACTGATTATTATGGTCAAATTCACCTCTCCCTTCGAGTCATCTCTGCCAGAAACCGCTTCCTCAAGACTCGCAGTGAAATCATCGTCGGAAAGTAAATGAACTCCAAGTTTAACTTGCATGAAGACTGCTGTCCCAAAGGAAAATACGAGCAGCTGACCATGGCTCACCACGACGACAAGAATTCGGGTTGGATGAACGTGCGCTCTTTCGATTCGTCCCCTTTTAGGCTTGCAGTCTTGACGCTCCGAATTTACAGAAGTAGACATTGAATTGGAATTGAAAGATAGGTCGACATCCGCCACTGAGCTATGGCCGCACCTTTTCCCATTATTTGGGTGAGTGAAATGAAAATGAATAACTGTAGACTCCACACGCACCCTGAATATGAAAAGAATCCTGTAAAAAACTCGTTGAATGAAAGCTCGGAAATATCAGGGAATGTCTGGCGATATGTGTCCTGCAAGACGGAAGCACGGTCAGCGACTGGGCGCCAAACATTGTAGATGCTGATAAACTCAGGTCACGGCACAAAGGTGAGTCGCGATGTATTCGGGCGCGGGAACAAGAGCGCAGGAGGATAAAAAAGACTACAGAAAGGGGCGACACACGGGGATCATATACAAGTCGGGGGACGACGGATAGGGGGGGCAACCGGGGTGACGCGTGCGAGCGGCGCATCGCGATCCCTATTTCCAACAGATGCAACCGGAGACTAAGACAGATACGCGAAGCGCGTTCACAGCTTTGGAACTAGATTGAGAGGTGCTGCAGATCGCGGGGTCAAAGACTCAAAGCAACACGGCTAATCCAGCAAAGTTGGTGAGTTTAGCTGTGCAGAGAGTGAGGCGTTATAATTCCAAGGTGACTGCACGCACCTGGTTCTTGGGAAACCGTACGAGGACACCTACAACAATAACTGCGGGACCATATTTTGAGTTGCAGAGCAGGGAATCGTTGCTTGGAAGCTATACACTGCAGTTTCGTCAGCTGCCAATGGCGCGTAAGTATCCCCATAGCGCTCAATAAAGAACGCGAGCTCTTTATCTCCCTCCAGTACGCAGGTGTCGTTAGGGCAAATTTCCTCCGTTCGCGGCCAACATGTGCCAGTGTAGGCCCGGGAAGGATAGTCAGGAATGAGTTGGTGAGGATCTCGGACGAGTCGGACGCGATTTGGTTCGTCACGAGTGGAATCGGTCGAACTTCTCTCTCGTCGATCTGGGCCTCGATCTATGTGATGCAGCACGGTCAGCTACGCGGGAGTACTCGGATGCCGCCGGTAGACATGCGAAATTTGATTAGGCGTCAGCCCATTATATGCGGTCGATTCATGTTGGTTCACGGACGGTATCAATATTGAGGTTGGTTTGAAGCCAAGTTAGCAAGCGCGAGCTGAGAGAGAAAGAGATCTGCGGATCACAGATGGTTCCGGCCGATCGACACAGCAATCTTGATCCGACTTTCCTCACCTGGCATTATTTTCTGCAGTCACGGCGTGGAGCTGTTGGTCTTTCCTTTTGGTATCCTCTAGCTTTAGGGCACCTCTTCAAAACACTGTCTGGATCTGACTGTCAGTGTCCCACGGCTGTTCCGACACGGTTACTCAGCCTGTTCACCCGGCTCCCAACCCAATAACTGTGCTAACGGCGGTTTTTCCTTTGTTTGGCCGTGCCCGCCCCATGCGCACCTCTCTCCGATTTTTTTCATTCACGTTCGCTCGCATGCTTACCGTATCCAAAAGTACCTGGAGGCAACCCCAACTTGACTGACATTCTCAGCCTCAGCTCGACTCAGAAAGTGTCGAATTACTCCTGCGATCACGGTGACCACTGACTGCGCTGTACAACTTTGAAATCCAAACACTGTACTGTCAAATCCCAAATCTATGCCACCAGCGGGCAGAGGAGTCGCATATCACAGGGCACAGAACGCAGCCGAGGTAGGTACTTGCTTGCCTGGAGGTGAAAGGGCATCGATACAGGCTGGGCATTGAGCATCAATTGAAAGTGAACACTGGACCAGCTTTCGATTCCGCTGGAATTGCCGGACCTGGAAGAATGGATGGCGTGTGCATCAACGCAATATTTATCTACGGTAATCGAACTTGTGTTTTTCTTGTCTTATTGCTCAATTTTCACCGGACCTCTTGCCCACCATTCCCACCCGACTATAGCTGCTGTGCCGCGTTCTTAGCCTTATCACCCGCTTCGCATTCGGAAGACTGGTTCTCTGTCATGGTCATTTCCAAGTTCGTCATCCTTTGTTCCAATCTTCATTTACTCTTATTGAACTTGTTTTTGGTCAGTGTCTTGCAAACCCGTACGTTCCAATTCTTTACTTAGCCGTTGACTGATTCTATTCGATAGAAATCTTAACGAACCGCATTTCAACTCGATTTGAAGTCTGGAGAGTGGGAATTCATGGTTGAATCCCGGTGCGTCTTCCTATTTGACTTGAATTTCAAGTACACTCACCCGAACGACTTTGAAGGATCCTCATTTTCGCTGTTAAACCGAGCCGCTGAAGGTGAGTGTGTCTCCCCGAGTATCTACTGAACAGAATATTTCAGGTTGGATTTGAATGCATTTCATATGCTTGCGACTCGAATCGAGTTAAATTTCCGAACCGAACAGCATGGGATCAGCCGTACGTTTTGACTTCATTCATTCTCACCCGACTAGCTAGCTAATTTTTTCATATCATCATAATCTAGTTCAACTTGGAAGTCTCGGATTGTTGAAATTCAAGTGCGTTGCGCTGATTTTCAACATTCTCATCTCTAACCTTTGACATCATCACTATAGATCTGGTTGACTTCTTCTCTCGCTACTACTGATCTGCGCCGATTCCGACTTTGATTTGCATGAAGGCTTCTCTCGACGTACGGCTTACGAGTCCAAACATTACTCAACAAATTCAACAAGTTGAACTCTCAGTACATTGAAGTTAAATGTGGCATGTATGTAAGTCAACGCGACGTCTTGCCCAGTAGTTTGATAGTCTTTTGATTCGTTGACAGTAAATCTCGACTCTGGAGTTCCTCGCAAAACCCCCCGGTAACATTAACCGCACGTCCTTGATAACTTTGGGCTCACGAGCAACCTCTGCGACCCCTCCATACTTGGTCGGTGTGTCGCCGCGCGTCGTCTTGATATGGATGATTCAGTTACTTGCTAACTGGGCTCTCTCAGCAAGGTCGGCTCGGACTTTTGACGAGGCTCATCTTGTTCAACTTGACCAACAATCCAGCAGTGCGACTCGGAGGTGCGTGCGTTCGCGCTGGATCCCACTCGGTGTCGTGTATCGAGTCGTCTCGCCGTTTACAAGATTTCTTCCCGACTTGCCTTGAGTATCGGACGCTGGCGCCGACTTTGCCCTTGAAGGTCCGAGTCCACGCTCGAGGTACGTTCACGATGATTTCGTTTTACGTTTCTTTTCCCCTGGCTTGTTAGATGAGCCGAAACTAGATGTCGAGTTACTCCGGACGGACGGGTTGGTTGTTTCTGAAGGTAATTATCATGATTTCTTGCGGCTCAATATCACTATCAAAAGTCTTGCCGATGAACTCACTTCAATTCAATTAGTGCCCGCGCACCGCGGAGCATTTTTGTTCGTATTCCTTCCAGTATGTCTTATTTCGTCTTCCCCTCATCTTGCACTGACTGGAAGTACAAGAGATTTTATGCCCGGTTCTCTTGTATTACTGCTGCAAACTCGGGTGAGTTTTCTCCCATCTCCTTCCGTTCGGCTCATTCCCCGCAACTTAGATCTGGATTGCGCTTCCGTTTTCTGTCGAGTCGACAAGTCCCGCCTCCTACTTTTACCCTGTCTTTATGAAATTCAAAAAGCGACGTGTTCAAGTTGGCATGGGATTTACCTCCGTACTTGTCCCGAGGGTTGATCAATGTAAAGGCTTGACAAGCCTTGCAGAGGACCTTGATCAGTATAATGAATGAACGGAAACTTCATTGATAATTATTGCAGCTCATGTAGACTGTTGCCAAATTTCGGGAGTATTTCTGCTTTCGCTGCCTTGGAGACATGTACAGCGAAACCGAACTGAATCGGTCCCCTCATACTTGAATTATTCACGACGCTCTTCATAGTTCACAGAACACCCATCACGAGCTATTCCCACGGTTCAGATTTGCTGCTCTGAATCCAAATTTCATTCAACATAGCAAAAGAATAACGAACGCGCTGGTCCTCAGAAGAAAAAGATCATCAGAAAGAATGCTGTCTAAGAAAGTTTTCGAAATTCTCAAGTTTTTTAGTTGGAATAACCAACTATCGCACAGCAATTTCGATCCGGACCTCGGGTTATCCGTCTCGACACCCCAAAATGTCTCTCAATCAAGCTGCGGCTCCCACCGGCACCGTTCAGCGGGTATGGATGGACTCCGCCGCGAGAAGTATACGGTATTCTAGTAGTTCTGCTGTCCGTCCGAAAGACTTGAATTATCGAATCTGTTGTCAATATTCCCTTGCGTCTAGCGGGCTGTCCGCAGTCGCCACTGGAAAAATGTTCGGAACCATTCCGTAATGGACTAACAGCAGTATTGTGTGAAACAGAGAAAAGCAGTATACAAAGAACTATGCCAAAGTTGTCGACTTGGAGATCTCCTGGGCAGCATCACCACTGTCTGCAAATTTATCAATCTCCCTGTGCACATGAACATCCAACGGAAAAGTTGTATCCGTTCCAAATTCCGTGGTAGCAGGGTCAGTGGGGCGATAGTGAAGGGGAAGACGCCTAGGAGTCGGTGTGGCATGAAAGTCGAGACCAGCTGTAGTCCGATTGTTTGTTGTTCCGTCGGAACTTATGCGCCCGAATTTAATCCTTCGAAAAACAAGGCAAGCCATTGCATTGATCAGGGAAAGGCCAGGGACCGTGAACACGGCGTGGTAAACTAGGGGATAGCTGTGGGAGCTTCACCGCGATGAGGAGTGTGAGATTAGCAGCAACTGCAACCCTGGGTGTACAACCAGTCGAGGGATTAATGATCCTACATGCACAGAAGGCAGACACTCACAAGTAGAAATGCTGCCCGCTCTGAAGCAACGCCTGCGACAGTGCGGATAATCTCGTGGCACCACCAAAGAAAACACGCAGCCGGGCCCACGGAGAATCCGCTGCTATCGTATTGCTGAGAATACGGTACGTTATAGCAAGGAAGATGGCCGTGTCGTTGATTAGTGGGATAATCGCGGCGACTTCGATATTTCCTGGTACCGAAGTGGTGATGCATTGCTTAGTAGGTCCTATGTGTGCGGAGCGAACTCCAAGTGGGGCGGTGATACTCGCGCTGGGGACAGCGATCAATAGTATGGAGAAAACCACATAGACGATCTTGTTGGGGTGCCAGACCGCGGTCACTCGTAAATAGAACAACATCGCGGTGGTTGTCTGCGACAAGACAGCGCAGATGGCCCAGCTAAGTGCTAGAGCATCGCAGTTTTCAACCGGCGCGACTGCAGTTATTACAGTCCTATGTTGAGCTCTGGCCAAATCCAAGGAATAGTGAATGTACCTTGGAAAATGAAGGACGTAAGAATAAATGCAAATGTGACTATTCTTTTGCGCCAAATCAGCACGGCAGCAGCGGATGGTTAAACGTCGCGAGATCACCTTGAAAGAAAATACACAATTGTCGGGAAGCGAACTTTGTGCTTGAACAACAAGGCATAGTCGTTCCCGAGGTTCAATCCAATATCCCATATGTATGCCTGAAAACTCGGAATTCAGATCAACTATTAGACAAATATGAATCAGATCTTATGTACCCCGACTGTTGCTGCGTAGAGATATCGCGAGACCTCAAATTGACCAGCGAGCGTCGGGGGTAGGAAAGCGAGAGGTGTGAAGGGATTGGGTAATTCAGATGCGTTGGCCATGAGCTACATTGGTATCTCTTGGAGTTTCGGCTATATGTATGGAAATTTGAGTCACAGCGCTGAAACAGGCTACTAACAGATAGAAGGGCTGTCATTGGCATTACCTTCAGAAAGGATATTTTCAAAGCAAGTTTCCAGATCCATGCGTCGACATGCAATTGGCAGACATAGCATCTTCCGCCTTGCCAACGGAGGGGAGGAAGTGAGATGTGTAATAGCGAGTTGTTCACAGAACCTATCTTTGTCGGATCCACTGCCGGCACACGAGATTTTGGCACTGGAGAGAAGGAACACCATGCAGCGCTGAGTTATGCAGGTGAGCCAGAGCCCATGGTTTGAAACAGAACTGAACAGATGGTTGGATAAGCTGATGTACTGAACATACGATTGATCATGACCAGAATCCTTGATCATCACCTTCCGATCTGCTAACCGACGGGAAAAAAAAACTGCATAACCACCGAACGTTCAACGCCGGTACGAAAGAAGACCATGATATTATTGTCGGGCCAACCACTAGCGCATGAGATTCTGGAGCCAAGGGTGGGAAGAGTCCCAGGCAGCGCTATAGAAAGCCAAGTTTCGCATGAGTTCCACATTTACAATACAGCTTGAATTACCTATATGTAAATGTCCTCGGTGGGAAAGTGGCTCTGGGTCCAAAGACACGGTTCTGCATCTCGGGGGTCTGAGCTCCAGCCTGAGTCGTGTGGCTCACTGGGGGAATTTGCAGAGATGACAGATGAGTTGAAGACGCCAGCGCCGTTTACCTCATCCAGAAGCAGTCGCCGCGGCAATGCGCTTCCTTTTCATTTCGCACCCAGCATCATTTGCCCTGGAATAGTGCATCAGCATGGTGGCACCTGTTCACAGCTGTATTGTGGCTTCTCTGTTTACCGGTCCTTCCTGGAAGCTCTTGACGGAATTATGTGAGGTCAAGAATGAATCTTCTGCCCAGATTCAGAAACCAATGCGTCGGAGAGATCAAGTCCGGTAGAAGGAAATTCAATCAAATATTCGAGAGTCGTGGACTGCAATATTCATGTGTTGAATCGGTGCGAAGACTGGGGCCATTGAGGAAAATACGAGCAACTGACCATGGCTCGCGACGTCGCCAAGACTTCTGGTTGGATGAAGGTGCGCTCTTTCGCTTCCCCAAATATTCATCCGAGGCTGACAGTCTTGACGCTCAGAATTCACGAAATTACAGCATTGAAACTTTGAAAGGGAAAGAGACATCGACATCTGGCACCAAGGCACAGCACAACGCGTTGGCCGGTGGCCAAGTTTCTATCAGTTGAGGTGAGTAGAATGAACCATGGAACCCATGGACGATTCACCACGCACCCTCGATATGAAAAAATAGTCCCATAAAGATTCTTAGCATGAAAGCGCGGAAATAGCTGGCGATACGCATCCTGTGATATGAGAAGCTAGCCGGTGATGCATCAACGTTGTGAAAGACAATTGGAATGTGAAATAGGTGGTGCACCGAGAGCGCGCCCAGGGCCCGGCTTCAGGAAGGCACATGAGCCGTGGAGATACCATTGGCTCGTTGTCATCCAGACGTGAAGACCAATGGCTTCAAAAACCACAGTTCCACATTAGACACGGGCTCCTCAGCCCTGTTGTAGAGCGCCAAATGAGACAGAACCAGGCTAGGGGTGTACCACAGAATCGCGGGGCAAAATCAAAACTAAAACGGCTGCTCCAACGTCAGCGGTGTGAATTGTGCCCATGGTAAAAATCGGCGGCGTCATAATTATGATATTACCACCCTTGAACCAAAGTACCTGGTCCTCAGGAAACCGTCACGGCGGGCCGTCCCCTCGCCGGAGGAAAGACATCGCTGCGTAGAAACTGCAATTTCGTTAGCCGCGAATGCGACGTATTATTCCGCACAATGAAGAACAATAAGGAGCCTGGACTGGTTCACCACACACTACGCCCCACGGAAGACCTGTTTCGAAGGAAACAGACAAAAACCCGGACGAACATTGAAGGACAAAAATTGGGTAAATTCTCGCACAAATCTTTAGAGCTCCGGCGTCGCAAGGGCACTTCTCTCCACGCAATAGTGGGCGATAGAATTCCCCTCAATGGTGCAGGGAATGGATAGACAAGGATGAATTTGGTGAAGATTCCGGATGATTTCGTTGGGCAGTTTCAACACCCAAGTTCTTGTTAGACAATGAAATTTGGACCTCGATCTTTGAAGTGCGGGTGCGGTTGCGCGGGGATTATGCTGTAGAAATTTTGTAGATCTGGGATTAGGTATCGGCCCATCATGTTCCCCATTCGTGTTGGGTCGCGGACAGTAGAAAATGTATCCTATGAGGTGTTGATTTGGAGCTAAATTATTGGTAAACGCGAAAAAATGGACTAGTAAGTCTCGCAGACTGATGCTTGATATGGACCCTGCGCACTTGCCGCGCGACATCGAAATAGTCACGCGAGGACAACGCGGAAGAAGTTGGGAGTGCAATGGGCGAAAGGAAGCATTAACTTATCGAGGACTCCGAGTCGGACTGTTCGGGCCGCTATTGACACATTAACTTTGATCCGAATATTCCCGCCCACCCACCAAGCACCTACTCGCTTCCACTACAATTTAATTAGTACAAAAAGCACCCATAGATCTGTTACACCGTGGCGGCGGCGTGGATCTGTTAAGTTACATCTTTCTCTTGGCACCTATAGCTCTGAATCTCTGGGGTATTGCTCACCTCATCCTCAAAAAAAAAAACAAGCGACGCACGCGAAGTGCTTGCCCGAGTCCGACGACAGAGACCATGAGAGTCAAGGACTTGAGGGGAAAGGAACGGAGACAAGGGTAACCTTGGACAAAAGCAGAGTGGAAAGCGCTCAACGCGTGTTTCACGGACGAGCGTCGAGCGGATCGCATGCGCGCAGGATGAGGATGGTGCTTGACCTTTCGCCCGCGCCGGGGCCGAGTACGCCTGTGCGCCATCCTGCTCTCAGCGGCAACGGCAACAACGCACCCGTGGTGATGATGGTCTCGGTGGACACGGCGGAACTGAGTGCGGGCGAGGAAGAGGTTATTAAGGGGTGCGGCGTTAGAGATGTGAGTTGTTCTTCCATTCCCTCCCTCCTTCCCTTCATTTCGCCTGTTTCGTCCATTTCCTTGTGCGGTGATGCGAGAATTGCAGGGACCGGCACATGCAGTACGTGCGCGCGCGCTGTAGGACGAGCACCGTCGCGCCTATGCCCTCTGGCAGCAAGAACGAGAACGGTGTGTTCGCAAACGAGCGCCGCCGCGCGTCGATGGCCGTGCCGGACTTCACGCCCTTGGGCAAGCGCGCGATGCCTCCCCGCACCAGCAGCGCGTGCGCCCTGATGTCTGCACTTGTCTTCGGCAGCCCGTTTCCTGGTCGGCAACAGTAATACATCCACCAGGAGTGCTAGCTGCGACGCCTGCGCCGCCCGTGGACGCGGGAGCGCCATTCGGTAATTTGCCGCCGACGCCTTCTTTATCGCGCGAGGTACGAGCAAGAATCGATAAAGAGTCTGTCAAGAGAGACTAGCCGACGCCGGAGCCTACGAGGAGAAGGCGTGTGCCGAGGTCGTTGTTTGCGGCGCGGTATTCGTATTGTTTGGGAAGCGGTGGCGGTTTCACAGAATCAGAGGGAGCCCGAGGAGGAGCAGGAGAATGTAGATGGGGATGCGAGCTTGGAGAATCAGGAACAATTCGAGAGCAGGAGGAGCAACAAGATCAAGAACAAGAAGCATTGAGCTTCCGACTCGTCTTTGGACGGCGAAGACGCGAAGACGGCGCCCGTCCGTGGATGCGAGGCGCATTTATATTCCGCGCCCGAACAAGCGCCAGCCAGCACGACGATCAGCACCCGCGTCAGGGGCTTCCTCTCCTTGTGTACCTCCCCATCCCTACCCTCGCCAAGACGGGCCCGCCCCCACGAGCAAAGCGCCCCGCCACTCGAGTTCCTTGGAAAACCGTGCGGACCGGTAACGATGTCCGCTCTTCCCCAACACGCGCGCGCGCTGAGTCCGAAGGAGTTCGTCAATTTAACGCCGCCGCCGAAGCGGCTCGTGGAGCTGCAGTATGTCGAGCCGTCTGTCGAGGCACACCGACGGTGTCGTTTGTGCCCCGCACGAGACGGCGAGTGGGAGGAGCGTTTGGTGAAGAATTTCGAGGCGAAGACACAGAGTGCCTATGCGCCGGTCGTACAAGTACGAACTTCTGGCTTTGAAGACGTTTGCAATAGCGATTTCTGAGTGACTGCGATCGTCAATCTATGTCTACCCCACTTTCGAATGTAGACGGGAGCGGTTGTTTGCTTGATTGAGAAACTTGGAACTGCTCGTTTTTTCCAAATTCGGGGGTAATATGACACCCCCTCTGGAGCATTTGATGCCAGCAAATTATCGTTGGTTCTAATATTCATCTTCATTTCATTTGTGAGTGGCTGCGACGTAATTCGCCACAGCAAATGACTTGGAGCTGAAAGACACTGACATCCGATTCGCTGAAAGATTACAGTACAACATGCTGGCTGTGGGCCAATTTTCTAAATGGGGTGAGTAGAACGAACGATCACAAAACACGCGAAACATACGCTTAATATACATTACAATCCCCCAAAGACTTGTGTCATCATAGCAGAATTAAGCTGAGGGAATGCAAAAAAGAGTGGTCCACACCAAGTACTATGGCAAAGTTGTCGACTTGGAGATCTCCTGGCTTGCATCCACACTGTCCTGGAATTTATCAACCTCCTGCGCACGGATATCCAATGGAAAGGTTGTAGTTGTATCCGTTCCGAATTCCGTGGTAGTCGCATCGGTGCGGCGATAGTGAAGGGGAAGACGTCTAGGAGTCGCTGTGACATGGAAGTCCGAGTCAAGACCTGTCGTGGTCCGACTTTTCGATGTCCCGTCGGCACTTATGCGCCCGAATATAATCCTCCGGAAAACGAGGCAAGCCATTGCATTGATCAGCGAAAGGCCAGGGACCGTGAACACGGCGTGATAAACCGGGGACAACTGTGGCAGCTTCACTGCGATGAGGAGTGTGAGATTAGCAGCAACTGCAACCCTGGGTGTACAAACAATCGAGCAATTAATGATCCTACATGCACAGAAGGCAGACACTCACAAGTAGAAGTGCTGCCCGCTCTGAAGCAGCGCATGCGACAGTGCGGATAAACCCGCACCACCAAAGAAAACCCTCAGCGGACCCCGCACCGGCGAATCCGCCACGGCGGTATTGTCAAGAATGCGGTATGTTATAGCCAGGAAGATGGCGGTGTCGTAGACTAGCGGCATAATCGCGGCGACTTCGATATTGCCTGGTACAGACGTCGTGATGCACTGCTTGGTAGGTCCTATGTGCGCGGCGCGAACTCCAAGTGGGGCGGTGATACTTTGCGCTGGGGACGCCGAGCAAAAGAATGAAGAACACCACATAGGCAATCTTGTTTGAGTGCCACACTGCAATTACCCGTAAATAGAACAACATCGCGGTGGCTGTCTGCGACAAAACAGCACAGATGGCCCAGGGTGAGTGCTAGGGCACTGCAGTCTTCGACCGGCGCGACTGCAGTTATTACAATCGTATGTTTAGCTCTGTGACCAAGTCCGAGAAATAGTGAATGTACCTTGGAAGATGAAGGAAGTAAGAATGAATGCAAATGTGACTATTCTTATCGGCCAAATCAGCACGGCAGCAGCGGACAGTTGAACGTCTCCGGGCTCACCGTGAAAGAAAGTACACAATTGTGGGGAAGTGAATCCTGTACTTGAACAACAAGGCATAGTCGTTCCCGAGGTTCAATCCAATATCCCATATGTATGCCTGGAAATTCGAGATGTAAATGAATTCTTCGAGATAATTAATCGGGTCTCACTCCGAGTGTTGCTGCGTAAAGATATCGCGATACCTCAAATTGAGTGGCGAGTGTCGGAGGTAGGAAAGCAAGAGGAGTGAAGGGATTGGGTAACTCAGTTGGGTTGGCCATGAGCTATGTTGCTAGCGGTGTCTCGCGCCTATATGTACAATCTGGCTATTAACAGCAAATTAACAGCCAGCACGGCGCCGCAACTTGAATGGGGGTAATGCCGTAAGACATCCGTTCGGGAACAGAGCTTATTTTCAAAGCAAATTACCAGCTTTATGCGTGAGCATGCCATGAACAGAAACAGCATCTTCAACTTCCGCCGTGTCAAAGGAGGGAAGTGCCATTTCCACAGAACATTGGTAGCCAACCGTCAGCGCATGAGATCCTGAAGAAGTAACACGTAACGCTGGCAAATGTGCCTGATCCAAGTTGGATATATTTCAAGAGGGTGTTCGGCGTTCGCCGAGGCTCCCCGAATTGCGATGGGCAAAATGCACGTTGCAGCACGAGGCTGTGACGCGTCACGCGGGCGTGACCGCGTCACTTTCTCCCTTTGCTCACATCCTCGTCGCGTCGCAATACGTGCTCCTTATTCGCTCACTTCCACGCAGTTCTCACTGGCAGAGCCACGTACTCGCCCGTTCGGAGCTATTCGACCTGACGCCCTTGGGAACCAATTTTGAAAATTACACTCCCCGCGTAGTGAAAAGCGAAAACACGGATTCGCAGTTGGATTGCAAGCTCAGGGAAGAGCCAGGGCTCGTCCGTTTGTCTCGCTCGGCCGACTAGTAATCTTGTGTCGCTACCCGACTCTCTCTTGCACCGCAAGTTTCCAATTTAGGCGCGGTTTCCCGAAAAGGCAGGTCCGCCACGTCGATGCTTCGCGACCGCGACCGCTCAAGGGACCGGGGCCCGCGCGGTCGGCTTCTAACGAATGCGAACTCGTCTCTGCAAACTCGGACTTCGCATGCCCTTCTAACCATACTACGAAATGACAGAAGGCTCCGACACGCGGCACTTCTCAGCCTCGTCCCTCTGCTGTTCTTCCTCCTCCTTACCGCGGGCTACAACAAGGGCCAGATCCCTCGAGTCCGCTCTGAAGATCCAAACGCGATATTGTATTCGGTCATCGTCCCGACCTACAAAGAGGTTTCCAATATTCCACTCCTTGTGGAGCAAGTCTTCGCGGCTGTTCCCGACCCAGAACGGACGGAAATTGTGATCGTGGACGACGACTCCCGGGACGGGACGGAGGAGGCGGTGGAGGCGCTGAGAGCGGGCACGTATACCCATGACGATGAGGAGGGACACACACATGAAGACGGAAACGATAAGGCCGGGTACCCAAACCTCGTTCTCGTCGTGCGCACCGGCCTCACAAAGGCAGAGAAAGGACTCAGCAGCGCGGTGCTGCGCGGCTTCGCGGAGGCACGCGGGAGCAAGTTCGTTGTCATGGATGGTGGGTGCGTGCATACTCCTACCTTCCGTTATACTGAGTTTTTGCCTCCCCCAGCGGACCTGCAACACCCCCCGTCCTCCGTCCCAGACCTCTTTTTCCGCGCTATCGTCGAGCACCCCGTTTGCGCTGGGCACGCGCTACGGCGGCGGCGGGGCCGTCGACAAAGACTGGCCTCTGCTTCGAAGAATCATCAGCGCCGGCGCAAGAAGCCTCGCGCGCCCGCTGACGAAGGCGACTGACCCCATGAGCGGGTTCTTTGGTATCACGCGGGACTTGTACGCCTCCGCCTCTCCTGTAAACCCTGTTGGCTTCAAGATCGCGCTCGAGCTGCTGCTCAAGACGGGTATCAAGTCGACGGTGGCAGGTGCGCACCCTTTCTATCCACTCCCTGCAGTATAAACTCATTCGTCCCCAGATCCAACAATGCCGCACCTAGCCGAAGTACCCTACGCCTTCGCCAAGCGCGCGGCGCGTCCAAGCTCTCCTCCAAAACTATCATAAAATACGTGCTGCATCTCGGCGCGCTGTATCGGTGGCGGGTCGGCATGGTCGGTGTATTCGGTTTGGAGGTGAGTGAATGCCAAATCATCCCTCGTTCGCGAAGTGGGGCTGCGGCCGAAGTGGGAGGCGTTGCTCGAGCGCGAGATGCGGCTTGGAGAACCTGTTCCGAAAGTGTGGCTCTCCCTCAATCGAGAGCGGGGTCCTCGTTCGAGGCTCCCGTAGTTTCGAGACTCTCCTTACTTTCTCAACGTTCTTCTAATACCTCCTCGGACTGCAATCGCTCACTCACTCTTTTTCCACTCAGATCCTCCTTATCGCTGGATCGTACCTAGCGCTTGTGTTTTTTCGAGGCCGGCGCCGGGTGGTGGCGCGAACAGCGGCGGGCGGAGGGGAGGAGGAGAGGGAAAGGGCGGTTGGATGTCTAGACGCGCATCAGGGGGTTCAGGGTGTGATCAGAGTGCGGCTCATGGTGCGTGAGAGGAGCAGAGAGGAGGCGTAGGTGTAGATGGAATAATTTATTCAGCTTCAATATTCTTATCTTATCGCATTCCATTTTTATTTCGGTTTGGCTGCCATCGCAGATAAGCAACCAGCCTCATAGAACTTTGAAAGCCTCCAGCCCCGAGAACCTGAGGCCTGAGGCCTGAGGCTCCGCGTCTCCTGGGCTTCGGTGAACCGCAGTAGACCGGTGACCGTCTGTCTATCGAAAGTGTGTTGGTGGTATTGTGTCGTGTCTATCGACACATCACCTACACAGTTTCGATAGACAGGCTGGATTCGAGCCTAAACCGCAGCGGGCTCGTCGGCAGGGAATGCGACGAACTTCTTGCCACTGAAGATGACCGCTTCGGAACTCAACCAAAAGAATTGGAGAAAGCCCTGATGTCGTGAGGGTTAAACACAGAATACTGTACCATTTCGACCGTAGGTTCAGTCGCAGGTCACAAACGAGGTTGAGGGACTCCAAAATGAAAAAATTTCTGGGTTCATTTAATTACAGCTAACCCAGTATATTATTTGCTGTATTTTTAGTCCTGAACGAACAAAATTTGCCATGGAAATACAGACAGAAAATGTGAGCGATTGAACCAAAAAATCGACGTCACAGGTCCTGTCACACCGGGTGAACCTACGGTCGAGATAGTACTCTGAGCATGAGAACCGGAAAAGAATCATGATGGTTTTGGAGATGTAAAAGGGCGATTTTGAGGGGAGGGTATTCTGCTGTTTTAGCGGAATAGTACTATGCACTCACGGGATTTAGTATTGCGGAAGAGAGCAGTTGTTGAATGACCATTGTCTACATCCGTTTCTTGTGAAAAGCTGCGACGTGAATTAATTTGCGCCACGATACACGAAGAGGCACCGAAATTGAATAATCAAGAAAATTGGATTGAGAACAACTAGAGCAAGAGCACGAGATATCATTCCTGGGTTAACTCTGTCGAATTTGGGTAAATAGACTGAACAATGGAAGAAGACTCGAAACGCACCATGAATATAAAGGGAAATCCGAATATTCCGTATCGAATGAGATCTCAGAAATATCTGGAAATGCGCGGCGATACATCCCGCGAGATCCAGAGATCGCCGGTAATACATAGAACCCGTAATTGACATCTAGAGTGTGAAATGAATAGATCAGTGCGTGCACAGGGTCTGGGGAAGAATTGCCTCCCGGAATTTGGAGAGTGCGGAGTGCAGGGGTGATTAAGCTGTTGAGACCCACAACTATCCCGTCATCCTCTGGGTCGTCAACTTGGTCAAAACTCTCGGTGAAGACCAATGATTGCAAAAATGGAAGTCGGACATCGGGCACGGGTTCGTCAGGCCCGTCCCAGAGTGCCAAATGACAATGGACGAGGTTGAAAGTGTGCCGAAGAATGGCGATGCAAGAGCAGAACGACTGGTCTGCCAACGTGAGCGAGGTCAATTGTGCCCAGGGTAAAAAATCGGCGGTGACATTATCAGATTGCCATAGGGTGACTGAACGTAAACGAGGTGCCTCGCTGAACCGCGTGAGAGAAGCCGTTGGGGAATCATAGCCGCGGATCCATATTTCGAGCTGCCGCAGGAGGGGTATATGCTGTATTGCGACTTGGAACGTCGGTACTGCAGCTTCGTCGATTGCCAATGCGATGTACTCCCATCGCGCACAATGAGGAACAAGGGCTTGGAATTCTTCAGCATGGATTTCACGCCCGAAAATATCCCTGTCTCGAAGGAAATGGGTAAACACCCAGACCTGCTGAGCCAAGATTGGAGGATATCAAGTCGGTAATTCTTGCGCAACTCCGATGTCAATGATATTGCTCTCCAAAGGGCGGGTGTGGTTAGAGCAATTTCTCGCCACTTTCGGCAAATATGGGTTAGGGGTAGTGGGTGATAGACGACCTCTCACAGGTGGAGGAGAAGGATAGACAGGAATGAATTTCGTGAAGATCTCGCATGCGATCTCGTTCGGCAGCGTCAAGACCGGGTACGTGTGCGCGTAGAGGCGTTCCTGCGTGTACAGCTTCTCAGTCTCCCAAAATCTCCTATCGAGTCTTGAAGCCTTTGAATTAAGTCCTCGAGGGAAGCAATCTGAGCCTCGATGTCCGCGATGCGGACGCGGTCAGCTGCGCGGGAGAATGGAGTGGACATTGGACTGAGATTCTGCGTCAGTCCAATATCAATTGCGGGATCTGACTTACGTTCGTTTCGCGGGCGGTTTCTAGCGAAGAGCAAGTCGGTGGCAAAAGTGGCAGGGCGGATGTCTCCGGATCAAAATTACCCGTGTCTCACGGTTTTGATCGCGCGCTGATGAACGGTGAACCACAAGTCAAAACTTCGAAAGCTCCAAAAAGAACCACTTATGACGGAGGCTGTATCACGCCTTGGTGAATTCTATCAAAAATCTGCTTTGTTCGCTCAATTTTGGATTAGACAAAACAGTATAACGCAATCCAATAATTCAACCGTGAGAATAAAAACTGTATCGACGAACCACATTGAAAAAGATGGACTGTGATAATATAGGCAAAGTTTCCATCCATTCCTCAGATCCATACATCTGCAATAAAAAAACTAGGCCAAAGTTGTGGATTCGGCGATCTGGTAGCTTGAATCAGCAACGCCTGCAAATTTATCAATTTCCTTCTGCACATGGGCATCTACGGGAAAAGCTGAATTCGATCCAAATTCTGTGGTAATGGGATTAGTGTGACGAATGGGAAGTGAAAGAGACGTCGGATTTGTTGTGGCATGGAAATCAACGGAAAGGCCAGTGATAGGATTTTTTGATGTCCCGTCAGAACTTATAAGTCCGAATTTAATCCGCCGGAATACCGAGCAAGCCATTGCATTGGTCAGCGCAATGGCAGGGATTGCGAGCATCGAGTGGTAAAGGGGGGGGAAATGAGGCAGCTTCAGCACAATAATGACAGTCACATTTGCAGCAACTGCAACCCTGGGTGTGCGTCCAATCAATTGAAAGATTATTTTACATATACGAAGGCCTAGGGCATACACTCACAAGTAGAAATGCTGTCCGCTCTGGAAGTAACGCCCGCGATAGTGCGGATAATCCTTTACCACCCAAAAAAACTCGAAGACGGGCCATGGAAGAATCCGCCACCATCGTATGGGCAAGAATACGGTAGTTTATAGCAAGGAAGACGGCGGTGTCGTTGATTAGGGACATTATCGCGGCGAGTTCGATAGTGTCTGGTACGGCCGTGGTGATGCACTGCATAGTGGGTCCTATATGTGCCCCGCGAGTTCCGAGCGGGACGGTGATACCTCCGGCGGGCACAGCGAGAAAGAGAATGAAGAAAACGGCATAGGCAATCTTGCTCGGGTGCCACACTGCAGTTACTCGTAAAAAGAAGAGTGTTGCAGTGGCAGTCTGTGTCAAAACACTGGAGATGCTCAAGCCAAGCAATAAAGTATTGCAGTTCTCCACTGGTGCAACTGTGATATGATCAGTTCTACGGTCGAATCAGAGAAGGGTGAGTTCACCTTGGAAGATGAATGCTGCGAGAATGTAAGCAGATGTGAATGCCCTTGGTATAACCAATGAGCGCGGTAGACATTTTAAATCTAAAGATCTTGGAGATCACCTTGAAAGAAAATACACGATTGTTGGGAAGCGAATCCTGTGCTTGAATAACAGCACATAGTCATTTCTGAGGTTCAATCCAATGTCCCAGACGTATGCCTAGGATTAATACTTAAATTAAGTCTTACAGAAAAATAGCGATCAGCGCATACCCCAAGAGTTGCCGCATACAGATAGCGCGCTTGTTCAAATTGATCTGCGCCAGCTGGAGGTAAAAAAGCGAGAAGGGTAGAGGGATTGGGCAATTCATCCATGTCGTTCATGAGCCACTTTGTGATATCATGGAGTTTGAGCTACTTATACATACAGGGATGGGCGCCTCAAACCTGGTTCACAATCTCAATAACTCAGGCGATAGCATTGATATTACCAGGCACCTAGTCTCTCGGAGCCAGACACTTCAAACATTTAACCTCGTACCTCGGTTGTTTAGATCAGGCACCAGCCCACTGGTTTTACGATGAACTTATGTTTCATCGTTCTTAATATTTGTGCACAGCCAAATTTCCAACCTGTCTTACTTTTACAATGCAAATGAAATTAGTGGCTGTGCCAAATTAGCTTTTTGTGATCGTTTTAAAAAAGGGTGATTCTATTCGGCACCCCGGGCGCTTCAACCTGAAACGTGTGCCCCTGGGGGCGCTGCAGGGGCAATTGCACCCCCAGCAAATAAACGAATCTTGTCATGAACGTGTTCTTTGATCCCATCACAGCTAATAGACGAATGCACCTTCTCCTCGCCGTTGAACTGTATCGCCAATCACCATCAGTCAATAGTCACCAATAACTACTGGTGGCCAGCGGCGGCCGCCACTGGCTTTGCTAGTGGAGGGTATATTACTCGCGGTCCGCTTTGTAACTCCTAAATGAAACCTCATATTTGATCTGTCAGGTCGAAATAGCGATCGAAACGCTTTTTCTCCGCTACTGGTACAAGCATCCCATGCTGCTCTCGAGTCTCGGCTATATGGAAGCTACGTATCTTAACCTTAATGCTCGCGCTCCTCTTGATATCCGTTGGATTCACATCCCTCTCCATCCACCAAAGACGACCGGCGTTCAGTTGGAATGTATACCTGCAAATCACAACCGCTATCTCTCTTGTACTATATGTTATCAATGTGGATCAACATCCAACGGCACGCTGTATGTGTATGTACTTCGGACCGCGAGTGGATTGCGAGAATCGTGCTCGGCAAGATGCACATCACCATGTTCAACCCTTAGGCCTTATTACAGGTGGCACGACTGGTAAATAACGTCTTCCACGTTTTAGCACGATTTTAGGAATCGTCTCTATCGGCTTGCCGAACGCCGAATGCTCGCAAAGATGTATGTGAAGAGTCTGTTTTCTCCTTGGTCAAAACTTTACTCACCCGCTTACAAATGTTCGTTATTCCGCATGTGGAGGACAGGCGGTAGTGTAGCACAGTATATTATATAGGCTGGTGTACTGTACGCTACAACTCGATATGTTCCGAAATGGGACCGCGCCGAGATAATATATTATCCTGAGTCTTATCCGGTCGGAAGTTCCACCAAGATCTTCCATCGTTTTCTTCGTTCCTCTATCTAGAAGTTTAGTAGTTCGCTGTTTGATCACGAGCTTGAGAAACCTCGGTATCTTCGGCTACATAAGTTCATCGTAACCCCCGCACGAAGCGACGGCCTATACCCCCTAGTCAATTCCGATGTCTTTTGTTATAGGATGGGAAGGCGGGAGTCCACATGAGCTGGTATTGTGTCAACTTGAAGCTGATCCACCAACAGCTTGAATGAATGATTATGGGCTAGAAATAGGGTCTTCAAACAAGATATAACTCGGAGAGTAGATACCAAGACCAATCAGGATGAATATTCAATGCCCGTGCCAAGACCGTATTTTTGCTGGGATTTTAGAACAAGGGCTGGAAGGAATCCCGGGCAATGCTGAAATTTGTGTCCGACGCTCGCTGCTGCCTCTTGGGTTCTGAGCTCAAGTCGAGACATTGGTCCGTGAATTCAGAATAGAAAGAGAGTTGAAGACGTTAAGTAATCCCGACAAATATTCTCGGTGGCGCATCTGTGTGGTGGCGTATCTGCGTGGTGGCACACCTGCGTGGTCCCAGACGTTTTGAAGTAACATTGCAGTTTCGCCGAGGCGAACATTACTCGTATTCTGGAGATTCTCTGCCCAATCTGTTGTGGCTTATTTAGCTCCATCTCCTTGAAACTTGCTCAGCTCCAGTTCCCCGCATTTCGATGCTTAAAAATTGTTCAGCCTGCCAATTCGATTGGGCTGAGGTGACGGCAACATGTCGAATTTCATCGTTTAACTGCGAGCTACGGATTCCGTTTGAATTGGCGATGTCGTGCAGTGTCGGAGGTATAACATGTGGTTCAACTGCCGTTGAAAATTTCCAAATATGATCGTGAGGTTGGGCAGTCATGAACACAGGGCTATGACATAGCCACTGATTGACGTGATGGGAGGCTTCAATCGGTGCGAGGTCATAAATCTCGCATGCGGAAATATTATAAACAACTACACGAGTACCCGTGATATGGAGTATCACCCTGTGAATGCTGTCGACAAGTTGTGGGATGGAAAATTCGAGGTGGTCATAAAATTCCATCAAGTCAGCATCACAACATTTGAACATTCCTGATCCGACTTCAGCCCGATAAGGACTGCCGATAAGCCTAATAACTTATCGGCAAGTCCCATTATGATTGGGTTGGGGCTAGATTTAGAGCTCGGACAAAACGGACGAGGAAATTATATCCACGACGAAGATTGGCGCACTTACCTCACGGTACGAAATTCTTCAGCCGAGAGGCGCCGTGTTTTGCCCGCGGCTGCGAACGCCATCCGGCGTGAGTTCTCCCAAGAGCAGAAGGGTGCTCATGCGTCAGTGCTCGAGATGGTGAATATGGGGCCAGAGGTAGTACATATCCGGGCTGTGCGTGGACATGCGTGCTCCCTCGTTCAAGGGAGAACAGGGATGCGAAGGGGGCGCACGGCGGGGCTGTCTGCGTATGTGCATCGTGGCTTCGCTCGACCTATGCGCTTCGTGTGGTCCGCAAGATCTCAATACATCAGTATGGAGTCCTGGAAAGGGCGTATCCCGCCGACTACGACGCGCGAGCCTCGTGGAAGAGCGGGATTGGTGATCAGCAGGCAGATTGCGGCCCAGATAATCGCGCTGAAGACCACCTTGAAGAAGTCGTTGGACGAGTCGGCAACAGGGCGCGGTGGTTTGCGTATCTGCTCCAGAATCGCCGCTGCCGAGCTCGTGGTCTTCACCATGCCCAGCAGCGCCGTTTCTGCCTCTTCTACGACTACGTCTTCTCCCTCTTGTCCACGAGGCTCAGCGTGGAGACCAGGTCGCAGGTCAGAGCGGAGGTCGTGGACACCTAGCAGCTCCACATCCGCATCCTCCTCGGGATCGACTAGTACAAAGCTGCTCCCCTTCCACTCTAAGCTCTCTCTTCTTCCGCAGAGACGGCGAGGGCGGGACGACGACGTGCGTCCTGAGCCCAACGAGGACGGGCGTCGTCGCCGGCTCGGAATGATGTGGCATGCATACGGCTTCTCCCTTGCCTGCTCGTTCCCTGTGCCGCCCGGTGCGGCGGTTGAGGCGCGGCTGGGGCAGTGGGCGAGACAACAGGCCGCTCCACAGCTCTCTCTACGATCTTCTCCGAGCGCACCGGGACGCGTAGGGCTCAGCGCGCAGCGGGGACGTCAGGGCGCTTCCCGCTGCGTCTGCTCCCTGTCTCCGTGTCCGTGGGGTTGAGTGAGCCCGGGTGCGTGCGAGCGTGGAGGGAACGCAAATTGGGTGCTGACGTTAAGCTCGGGCGTGTGCGGAGGCGGTGGAGTGCATCTCCTCGTTTTCGTCCCGCCACACGCTTTGTTCGTAGTCGGCGGCAGCTTCTTCGGAATGCTCGACAGGATCGACACTCATCGCGCGCATCTCTTCTTCTGGCTCCTCGTCGTCCTCTTCCCCTCTTTCCTCGTCTTGTTCCCTACCACCGCCGCCCTCCGGTTGCTCGTCCTCGTCTTATTCCTCCCTACCCGAGAGGGAGGCGACGAAAGACGCCAGGGAGGAGACGCCCAGAGCCGGCGCGCCGGTGCCAGCGAAGAACCAGCCACAGCCCGCTTGCACTCCCTCGCATCCCTCCTCCTGCAACACACGCAAAAACGACACGCCTTCGTCTGCTGAGTCTTCCTCTTCCTCCAGCTCTGCCACATTCTCCTCCTGCTATGACTCCTCGTCGTGCTCTTCCTCTCCCTGCCCTCCCTGGGTATGAGCGGCACCGTCGGTGGGTAGGAGCAGAAGGGAAAGAGGGCGAAGCAGACGAAGACACAGCGCCGTCCCCACGCCCTCAAGCTCGCATTACCTCCGTGTCAGTCCATCCGGAAGCTGCTGTCCCCGTCACTGTAAATAAAACGCTAGCGTCCATTCAGGAACCAAACAAAATGAGAAATCGAAGAAAGTGAAGTGAAGTTAAAGAGGGCAGAAAAAAAGAATTGTTCCCAACGCCGAGCCAGAAAGTACCTGGCACTCTGCAAAGACTCGCGTCGCAACGGAATGCAAGACAAAAAAAAACCGCGCAGCGTTCAAACGTCTCGCAACGGCATCAAGTCAAAAAAACTCGGTGGAGAGTGAGGCCTGGGCTGGAAGCACGAAGCGAAGGAGGAAAGCGAAAAAAAGCTTCCAAAGAAGCTCGCCACCTCCACCCCAAAAAACTCGAAAAAGCTCCTCCACTTGACTCGAAGAACGGGAGGATGGGGAAGCCCAAGAAGCAGCAAAACAAGGAAAGGGGAAAGCGGAAAAAAACTCCCACCTCCCGGCCACGGGTTCCCCCTCACAAACGCCCCCACACGGCGTCGGTGGGTCGGGCTTCGTTGGGTGCAGGAAGCCGGATACTTGGAGCATCGTGTTCTTGTTCTTGCTAGGGGTGTTCGTATTTGTTAAGAGACGGTGTGTTGTGCATCGTAAGTGAAAGGGTAGCTGTTCTAGGGACAGACATAGCGATAGAGCGACGTCGTAGTCTGAGCAAAGAGCAGGAGGAGAAGCGAAGATGTAGCAGAACAAATCCGGGTCCAGGTTCGCGTTGGCACGCGTGTCGGTGTCCCGCTGGGTACTGAATCCAAGGAAAGGGCTTAGGGTGGTCGGCAACGCGTCTTCCAAGTTGGCATTATCGTCAGAATATCTAGGAATCCTGCCCCGCTTTGGCGTTGGAGATCGGAGGAAGACTTTTTTTTTCCGCGTTGGCGTGACGCCAACGCAAGGTACGGATCATTGATCCGAAAGTGAGCCGTGGTACTGCCACTCATTATTACTATTAGGGAGCGCTGGTCGAACGAGCCTCCGACACTTCGCTCTGCAAAGGATCAAAATTCTACAACAACGTCTGACTCGGAACTCGCTTGCAACGGATCACCGTGACCGTGTGCGTGTGTTCAGAAACTCTTATCGCCGCCGTGACTGTCTGGCGATCGCAAGACATTCCGCCCAGCATACAGCCGCCGACATCGATCACGAACTCTTGGCAGCTTGTCCGACCGCGACGCCCATGCTCCCTGTCTGGATCGCGACGACGTCGACGTCCTGACGAGGGGCCCATAACCATTTCTCCTCTCAACTATTTGTGTCTCTTGGTCTGTAGTCGGGGGAAATCAAGCGAGAGTGTTTCTCAAGTTGATCCCGCTCCGGACACCTATGATGCGGATGCACCGAAAAAACGGGCATGTCGGATTTTCTGCGAATTCTCTTCTCCGACTCTGAACAAATCCGAACGGCACGATCGACTCGGTGTTCAAAGTTCTTTCCGGTTGACACGCTCACTATCTAGCATCTCGCCCGTTCTGATCCCGGGGAGAGGGAAATCCTGTGGCTGTTATCCACGGCAGGGCGGCTCGGCGGTTTGTTCCACTGCGCATTAGGATCAGGGGGCGATACCATACTGACGATCTATCTACGGTGATAACATACTTAGCCGGTTAATGTGTGAGGCGGGAGAACCTGATTTACGGCCTCCAGAGCACGCAGAGACAGGTGCTCACCCTCGGAGCACACGGCTGTAGAACCCGATTTGGGGTCGCATTCGTAGTCGACCGACAACCGTGCAGGCCTACCACGTTGATGTTTTCGTTTTTTCAGGGAGTGCTGATCTATTTGTGGGAGTGGTTCACTAGTGGCGATCCTAAGAAAGATAACTTCTCCACACGACGCCATCCATTGTCTCGGCGGAGTCGAAGACGCTGGTTCTGCTTTGGAAAGGAAAGCCCGGAGATGATCCCCGAGTAGCCCACGACCCGCGATCCCATTTGACAAGCCATAATACTTTCCCATCTTCACAGCAAGCCCCCATCTGCGAGAGCAAGACCTACGTGGATTGAAAAAAAGGCGGATGCCCCGTGATCGTGAGCTGGTTGAGCGCCAAAGTCGCTGTTAAAGAGGCCACAAAAATGCTAGCATAGTCCATTGGCCAACACAACCGAATTGCCGAACTCCCTCCACCCCTCTCGCTTTTTAGAGCTCCAGTCTCGCCAATGAATTCGAGACAGAGCGATATGTCTATGCGGCCACACAAGGAGTGAAACCCACTACATATTTCTCTTGTCAAGTTTACTCACATCCCGAACTTCTAGGCGTATGTCTGGGACAATTGGATTGGAACCTCGGAAACGACTATGAGTTGTTATTCGGGCTCCGGGTTCGGCTTCCCAATAATTGTGTATTTTCTTTCAAGGTGATTACAAAATATTGTTTGAATTTGAAGCGTCCAGCTTGCTCGATTTCATCTTAGAGCATTCACATTGGGTTATATCCTCTCAAGCTTCATCTTCATAGGTGAACTCGATGTTCTTTGACTCGACCCGCAGAACCCCAACATAACAATAACTGCAGTTGCACCAGTGGAGAATTGCAACGCCTTAGCGGTTGGCCTCGACATCTGCCTCGTTCTTTCGAAGACTATCACCGCGTTGCTGTTTTTTATACGAGTAACCGCGGTCTGGTACTAAGCAAGATTGCCTATGCGGTGTTCTCCATTCTTTTTCTCGCCATCCCAAGCGCAAATATCACCTCCCCACTGGGAGTTCGCGCCACGCATATAGGACCCACGAAGCAGTGTGCATCATCACGGCCGTAGGTCAAGATCGAAGTCGCCGCGATTATGCCCCTAGTCAAACGACACCGCCATTTTCCCTTGCTATAAACTACCGTATTCTTGCGCATATGACAGTTGCGAATTCCCCCATGGCTCGGTTTCCGAGCTTTTTATTGTGGTACCGGATTATCCGCATTATCACAGGCATTACTTCCAGAGCGGGCTGGAATTTTACTTGTGGGAGTGTATCTCCAGATGACGTTGGATAATTCCTCATTAATTCGAGCCACTCCTAGGATTTCACTTGAGCACATCTCGCTGGCAAGGTCATACTAGAGCTGTCTGATTTGACCCCGTTTTACCGCGCGATACTGGGGAATCCCCCTGCATTGGCTGACCAATGTGATGGTTTGCCTCATCTTCCGAAAGGATTAAATTGGGACTCATAAGTGCCGACTGGGACATTAAATCTTCCTACAATTAACTTCCTGGTATTTAACACTGACGGGAAATCTCAATCTCCTTTCCCCCCACTCTCATCGCACCGATCCCACTACCGCAGAATCAAAATCGAATACAACTTCTCCGTTGGATCTCAGTGTGCAGAGGGAGATTGATAGATTTGAGGACGGGGCGGAGGCAAGCCACGAGGTCTCTAAACCTACAGATTTGGTATAGTTCCTCGTGTAACTTTCGAAATTGATCTGAAGAATGAACAAATTTGACCTATGCTATAGCAGCCCTGCAGAGGGCCTGCTTGCGTTCTCTCATTTCAACCAATTTCAATAGTTCCTGCCCGGGATCCAAGTACAGTGGAACTAAAAAAGTGGCGATGGTCCAGTTCCCTCATCAATCAATTCACGTTGTGCTCTTCATGACGTTCCCTCACCACACTCTCAGGAAAAATCGCAGATGTATTTCTTCACCCTAAGCTTTGGTGGTATGTCCTTGACGTCGAATAACGCGGCACCGATATTATTTCCCTCAATTGGGATTCGAATTGGTGCGTTTAATCGTTCACGCCTCACTGTTCCTACCTCCGGAGGACCAAGTGAATAAGCCGAATTGTTTCAGTATATCGGGACCAAGTGCAACTTCATTTCGAATTCCTCCCTTCGTTGGAGCTTCCTAGTGTTCCACCCTGTACTCTCACAAATATTGCTACTATTCTTTTGCCCAACAGTCTTCTTCTTTGTATGCGGGATGCTTTGTTCCTGGAACTCGTCGCCTGTTGCTCCGTTAAGCTGTTGCTGACTGCCAGTTCATCTTAACTGTTCTGGCTGCTAGCATTTTTGGACGATACATACAACGTATCGTCCTCGCCCGTTCCGTCTTGGCTGCTTTACATACGGAAACTCTGGACGACGGCGTTCGATTTTGCGTGTAGCTACTTCTATAAAACAAACGAGAACGAGCGACCGAATTCGGAACATCGCCGAGATCGCTGATCCACGAAGTACGGTTTTTGCTTTTCCTCCCCTTCCGCACCAGACAATTGCACTCTCACTCGCTAGCGGCCTCATTCCTTGTATCGCCTTCCGCATCGCATATGCTCATCAACTGAGTTACTTACTCTCTTCCGCGCGGATCTAGTCGGTATGAATGACTATAATCAAGTACGGTGAGCACAACATTCGAATGCCGAGGCCACTCACCCATTTACGACTCTGAGTCCAGCCCCCGCTAGTCTGATTCACGAGCCCGAGGAACACCAGACCTGGGATTTGAAGCTCATGGTCAGCCCCTGGGCTTCAGTAACCCGAATACGCAAATAACAGAATTCAAAAATGTAACCATTAGCCATAGAACAAGTGTGGAGTGACTCCTGTAAACATCAAAAACGATATCTGAGCCCATATACTTGTGCGAGGGAGAACCTAATTGAGGGTATGTTCTCACTTACGCACCCGGATGCTGAACGTGGCTGAGGGGAATACTCGACCCAGAATCTCCTACGGTAATGGGGTACATATCACATAAAGACACTGCGGCAGAACCTTGATTGGGAGCCCCCCCATATATTCCCACAGTTGACGTCTTCCTTCGCGATTCGTGTTGCAGCTGATTTTGCCCACCTCAATTCCCTTCAAATACCGCGAAGACCTCTCCGGTCCAGACTTCATGGTGATTCAAATCGGCAAGCACCTCAGCGTGGCCTCCAATGTGTACCTCCTACCTGAATCTTCGCAATGGGCTGGAGTCCTCGAGAAAGATCCCTGTGAAGCTCTGGCTACTTCTATAGCCCTCGGTTACAATGCTAGCTTTTCAATTCTCATTACACGGCGACTTGAATGCAAGAACAGGCTCTATCTGCTAGCTCACACGCTCGATCCTCCAAGACTCTCTCTTGATGCCACGGTATCCACACGCGGAAGATGGCTTTGCGAAATGCTGGGCGACCACAACAAAAACGGGGTAATTAAATTCGGGACGCACAGCGAGGAACTTCCACGTCGTTTCAAGGGAAAGCTTCGGGATGAAGATCCCTCGCGCAAATCAGTTATAGATTATGTCGCGTGCTCCAGATCCACCTTCGATCAAATCTCTAAGCTTTTCTATCTGTCCACTACTTGGGGATATGATCGTACCGCAACAGTTATTGACATCAAACTCTGCGTCCAACTTTTCAGATCATCCCCCTCGAGACGTCGTCGTAAACGGGAGGATCCCGAAATCGCTTTCTTCCCAGTGTAACCGAGCTCGACAAAACTTTTCATTTCAACTCTGAAGGCAGGCAAAGACAACCGAAAAAATTACTCGCTTTATATGGGGTGTATCATCCATGTCACCTCTCCTGTGCAGAGTGACCGTTCACGACACCGGCCTTGACACAGGCCAGAATATCTGCATCCGCAGGTGCGGCGGCGTTACTGGGGCCCAGACGCCCGCACAAACTCAGCTGCTCGAGTACACGGATCGCAAACAGGACCACGCGCGGAGCTGCTGGCCGTAATTCTGGCACTGGAAAAGGCGACCAGGGTTTAAATCCTCTAACTATTTGCACACGATCACAATATGATATAAGGTCTGGCGTTTATTATGCCAGCATGAGACAAAAGCTTGTGGTTGGCGTAACACAAACGGGGACCTCAAGGAAATCCTAGTAGCCTTGATCAAAAGCGCGCTCAGCCCCGGTGCACTTCCGAGTGTATTTCGCAAGACACTGCATCAGAAACATGGTCACCTGCGGCGTGCGGCACTCGCTGCGGCGGAGGCCTGTTCCCTTTCTCGACCGCCTACCTCTCTCCTCGCGCCACCGCCGGACAACCTCTCCCCACGGGTGTCAGTACATAAAAGGTGCCCTAAAGTGAGCACTGACATACCAGATGATCTATTGACAGTGATTCGGTTTGAAATCGAAGCCGAATCGAGGAAATTTTCCGGAAGAGGTCACAGAGGGGCCGAGACAAACGATCAGCAATCGGGAAGCGAATCGAAAGAAGGTCACAGATGCGGAATCACCTGGCTTTTGTTGGAAAGAAGTAAACGGCTCGCGGATCCAAAGCCACACCGATCTCCGTCAGCTTGCATCGAGCCTAAGAGGTGTCAAAACAGAGGTTGAATCCTGCAGAATTCACACCCCTCCGAATTTTACCTCCACCCAGCTAGATTTGAATCAAAAATTTGGCCCTTTAGTGCTTGAGACACAGAGGACCATTCTCCGGAGGGTTTCTTCACTGTAACTGGAATGAGGATGATAAAGGGGATTGAAGATCATCTTCGGAATCATTTTTGAACAGTTCAGCAGGTGAAGACTCAAACCTCTTTATATGGACCTCATAGAAATCCCGAACGAAGATCTCAATGGAAGTATACAATCAGTGATCAGATAGGGGAGATGGACCGTCTATTTGGTTTATGTCTCCGTAGGTTGGAATACTCAAACGGCTCAAACCACACTCAATACTGATAGCTATCGACTCGTTGCCCTCAAAGCTGTTTCCTCAAAGGTTACACCATCTTGACCCACTTGCGTATACTGAATTTGCGAAGCGCAGAGGCTTGATTCCTCCCTTCCAAAAATGGGTTCATTCCTGGTTATCCAACAAATAACATCGCATCATCTTGGGGTGCTTGAAAGAATGGCTAGAGCGCTTGGGGAAAAGCTATATGTGGCCTGCGTCGACTTTACAAATGCCTTCCCTCCACAGATCAACAGACTCTAGGTTGAGATTTAATCCCACAAAGTGGAGAATGGGAGGTAAAATTTTTGATTGGCCCGAAAGCTTTTTAAGCGCATGGCCTACTATGTATCAGGCATGGAGAGATGAAGTCGGAGGATTTTGGGCGGCACTGATTGGCTTGCTTACAGGTTCCGCGGCATCTCCGGTGCAAAGGAATCTTTTCTTGCCGACTTGCTCTATGTTGCCGACTTTGAAGACATCTTTTTTTTGGCAGCTGTCCGGAATTTCCTTACTTGCTCAGGCCGACGATCACTCATCGTTTCCCTCTAAGACCGCGGTCTAGCAGGTGAAATCTAATTACTCTGAAATACTGAGTGCGCGACAGCAACTTCGATCCTGGCCAATATGATCAAAAACGATCATTCTGATTTTAGGACCTACCACCCCTCCCCCTTCCAATTTTTCCACTTAAAGGCTCCAGTCAACTGACGCGTGAAGACGAAAGAGAAATATGTTGGTGTCAACATTGGGACGGACGCGCGTAACATGTTCGAAGACCATTAAAAACCAAAGTCACACAACACGCGTTTTTGTGGACATCATCATGGGGTTGAAGATATGACTGAAAGGTTGACAACAAAAGAACTCAAACAGGCCATACCTGGCCCCGCGTCGCTGTCATTTGATACAGCAGCGAAATCTCGCCGGACAGTGAAGACCCTCCACGCCAAACGCGCTTGAGCTAGGGTTCAGATCAGCTTCCTCCGTCAGATTCTCAATCTACACAGTCGTTCAAAAATTGCCCTCTATTTACGCGAGACTGGAATCATGCCTCTGCGAATCCGCCGTCCAATTCTCTGTCTTGGCTCATAGGTTAGTTACCGGGGCTATCGGATGGTTCAATATTACCCGCTTTGCTAAATAGTTCATTTGAACTTCTGACGCGGCAAAGAGATCATAGGAGTGATCTAACCAAAGCTGCGTCGAGACGCTACCATTCCATTGCCCAGATTTGATCCCTGACTTGCATCAAACTTCGGTAAAAGACGTCGAGGATTGCGTGAAGCTGGTGCAAGAGACTTTTACAGGAATGGTTCCTAGGATGAAATTGACCCGTCGGACAAACTCTACCTACTACATGGGAGACGAGAACCAAAAAGGAGCCCAAAGGACCTGTGCGACAAAAACATCGAGAGGTCCCTCGAGTATGCTCTCCACTCACCAACTTGCCGTGGAAGTCTTGCGCTACGGCGATCATGCGCATCACCCGTGCCGCGATCGGAACGGCTGTGTAGACTATGCAAGGCAGACGTTGAGACGCCGGAACATGCTTTCATTACCGGCAAGTCCTCGGACAAGCTTATGTCGAATTGAGGGAAGCCTTTCGAAACTCTTCGCTGATCTGCCGTCTTTTTACACAGTCGGATGGCTGAACTCTCGAACACGGAGTTCCTCAAAGCCATCATTTATCCAAGGTCGACGTTGCTCTGGTTGCAAAATATGCGCACGAGGTCCTGGAATTGTTCTATGCGGTGCCGGTGTATCGGGGAGAGGATTAAGGAGGTATTGATCCGGAGTCGACGCACTAACATTATTTCCTGCTTTCCCAATGTTTCTCTAGATCTACGACGGCGAGTATCTCGCGACCGTGAGCTCGTCTAGAGGGACTTGGGAGGCCCACGGAAGATGCTGGAGCGGGCTAGAGGGTGTGTAGCGCGCGTCCGGCGGAATAATCCGTGGAACCGGCGTTCATGAGTTGGACCGTGCCGTGGTAAATCTACCTACCTACCTACCTACCTACGTGTACTAACTAGCGAGGTATTTTCATCATCTGTCTACGAGAGACTGCTCTTCATGTGCCATTGAAAATCTTTTTAATCGCGCTCTGGAAACGACTCGAAACCTTCACCACCATGGGAAACCCCTATATTCTAATCAAAATGTGCTTTATCCGTCAAGTAACTGCAACGCTCCGACCCAGAATCAAGAGATCGAGATGGTGGTTGCTTAGAAAGTTTCGGCAGCTGCCGAAATTAGCCGGAACCCACTTCCATCTTCTCGCATATCCGTGGGAACGAATTCATAGCGTCAAAATCCACGCATATATAGGCCGAATTGCACAAGATGTTAACGTAGTTAACGTTCATGGCGAACACGACTGACTTGCCCAACTCCTTCACTCCCTGGCTTTCTTGCCTCCAGCTCTCCCAAGTCAATTCGAGGTGTCGAGGTATCTTTACGCCGCAACACTCGGAGTAAGACCCAATCCATATTCCTCTAATTACACAATATACATTCGGAATTCTTAGGCATACCTGTGGGACATTGGGCTGCACCTCGACAACGACTACACTCTGTTGTTCAAGCGCAAGGTTCGCTTTCCGACCACGTGTATTTTCTGTCAAGGCGAGCTCCAAATGTTTCCGAATTTCAATTTTCCGCCATACTGAATCGGCCCAGAGCATTCACATTGGCTTTTATTCTCACATCCTTCATCGGCCAAGGTGAACTGACTGCTCTTTGACTTGTGCGCTGAGCTGAACATTTCAATAACTGCAGTTTCATCGGTTAAGAACTGCAATGCTTTTGACCCAGGGCGTTACCATTTGCTTCGTTTTGTCTCAGACTGCCACTGCGATGCTGTTCCTTTTACGAGTGATCGCGGTTTGGCACCCAAGCAAGATTGCCTTTGCGGTATTCTCTATTTTTTGGATCACTGTCCTTGGGGCAGGTATCACCGTTCCACTAGGGGCTCGTTCATCGCACATCGGACCCTCTATGCAGTGCATTACCACGATCGTACCAGCCAATACAGAAGCCTCAGCAATTATACCTCTGATCAACGACACCGCTATCTTCCTCGCCATAAACTATCGTTTCCTCGCCCATATGATGGCAGCAGATTCTTCCATGGCCCGCCTTCGAGTTTTTCTTTGGTGGTGCGGGATTATTCAGGCTATCGGAGGCATTACTGCGGAGTGGGCAGCACTTCTACTCGTGCGTGTGTGCTCCAGCTATGCCCAATAATTCCTCAATCGAGCCAATGTTCCCTAGGATTGCAGTTGCTGCGAATATCGCTCTGCTAGTTGTATTAAAGTTGCCCCAGTTCCCTCCGGTTTACCACGGCATGCTCTCAGTCCCTGCCTTTGCACTAATTAACGCAATGGCTTGCCTCGTCTTCCGGAGGATCAAATTCGGACTCATAAGTTCCGACGGGACATCAAATCTTCCCACCTCAGATTTCCATCCCACGGAAATTCTAAGGTCTCTTCCGCTTCACTCTCGTCGCACAGATCCTACTACCGCAGAATTTGGAGCGAACATATAACTAGCGCGGTACGAGCTAATTGTTATAACGTCTGTCGGAGACTAGAGCGAACACAACTTTTCCTTTGGAGGTTCACATGCAGACCGCGGTTGACAAATTCGAAGATGGGGCGGCGGCAAGCCAGAGATGTCCAAACCCCCAGATTTGGCATAGTTACTTGTATAACTCCGACCTTGAGCTGAAAGAAAATTACTGCGGCCCATCTTATCTAATGCAGACCGTTTTCTCTTGTTTTCTGCTCAATAAAACTTTGGCAGTGTTTCTGCTTTGCTGGTTCCGGATGCACCGGCGGCAACGAAGCCGGAACAAACTATCGTATTTGAATTACTTAAATGCGCTCCGCACACAATATTCACCCAACAACCACCATGTTATGTTCTTCCACGGTTGAGATTCGCCGTTTTCGAAACCGGCAGACTGATGTGAAAGGATTGAAAAATGTAAGTATGAGTACCAGCACGGTGTTTTGGCAAGGTTTTGGGATTTTGTCGAGCTTTGCACGGAGCCGCCGTCTCACTCCAACTCATATTCAGATACTCCACCCCAAGGACGATTCGAGCTCTGCATCCGAACTACTCCGGGTATGAAGTACGTGCTTTTTTCTGAAAGAGGTGTATTCGGGCCAATTATGTAATACAAGCAGTCGTATTTGCAGATATCGACGTCCCTCCGCGCTGCGTATCTCGAGCACGACCAGACGCGCTCGTAGGCTCGTGGGCTCTCTCTCGGCGGGGTGGATGGTGTGTAGATAATATTCTGCACAACCGCGGGAGCTTGTGAGCAGACTCATAGATACGCCACGCGTATCTTCCAGCCTGCAGTTCGATGTACATCGGCAACCATATACCGCGCGCCTGCCCGTGCGTCGTCAATGGACACGACGGATGCGGGCGATTCGCCGGCTTCGACAGGATGCTCTTGCTCTTACACGGCTGCGGATAAGGCTGTGGGACTTGAAGGTGGACGTGCGCGTCACGGAACGAGGGACTTACCTCCCAGTTCCGGCTGCTAGGCTCCAGCCGACGCAATGCGCGGATTCGGCGCTCGTCTTGCCCCCGCAGGTCTTGTCGTAGCGCTTTCATCGGACTCCTTACGCAGCCTGTCCGTCGTGTTTCTCGATCCGCTGCACGGTACCGTCACCGATGTCCTGCACGACTGGCGATCATGGACGGCTTAACCGCGCCGTCGCTCGATTCTGAGACCGGAGGCGCGATATCGGTATGTTGCGACAATCCACGACGAAGATCGACGCATTTACCTCACGGTAGAAATTCTTCCAGCCGGGGCATCGTACCTGCCCGTGTCTGCGAATAGACCGGTAACCGGTCCGTCTATGGAGCAAGCTGTCGATAGACAGACATTTATTCCCGGAGACGAATCGGTTATCGGTCGGTCTCCGAGCACCAGTCCGCCGCGAGTTCAAGGGAGAACAAGGACGTGAAGCGGCGCGCGAGCACGGCTGTTCTGCGGCACGTATGCGTTTCGTGGCTGCCGCTCCGTGCACCCGTGCGATCTGCCAATAAAGGTTGGTATGGAGTCCAAGGAAGGGGTATGAATTGCACAGTCCCGCCAAGTACACGGCGTGAGAGCCTCTCGCGGAGAACCAGAGCGCGCCGTGCTCAGTGGTCTAGAGAGCGCGCGCGTCGTTATGGCGTCGAAGAGGTAGGGCGACTTCTTCATCCCTGCTTTCTCTTCCCTCTTCCGGCGGCTTCATCATCCAGACCCGGTCCACGGACCACCGAAGAGTGCTCACTCACTCCGCCCTAAACTCTCCCTATTCACCAGAGACGGTGTCAGCGGGACGACAAAGGTGCGTTCCGCGCCCGACGAACAGATTAGGGTGGTGCAGCGCGCGTCTTCTCCTCCTCCGTCCTCGATATCCTTTCGTGGTCCACTCTTATCTAGATCCTATCAGCTCTGCTGGTGCCGGCTGGGGCTCTGGTGGGCTCGAGTGCTCTCCGCTTCTGCGCATTCGCTCGTCGTCATGCTCCGGAAATAATTTGGCCCAGCACGCCGTCCCCCCCCCCCCCATCTTGTGCACCCCACAATCACTCCCGAAGCAACAGAACGCTCCTGCCGCCTCCTCCGACCCCCTCCGACCTCGCCGCCCCGTGTGGGGCGCGTTGGGCGAGGGCGTTTGCAGTGCGCTTCCTCCGCCTCCTCTCGGCTTCTTGTGCCTCCGGGACGGGCGTGCTTTGAGAACGCCTGCCAAACGGCCCCCATTTCCGGCGCGACGCAGTCGAGGGTCACGTCTCCTCATCTTCCATCTTTCCCTCCACCCTGCTCGTCCTCAGGCTCCGGGACCGACACTCATCGCCGCCGCACCTCTTCCTCACTTTTTCTCTTGCTCTTCGTCTTGCTCCTCGGCATCCTCCACCCCACCTCGCTCCAACTGCTCCACACCCTCATCCTTCCCCCCACTCCAGTGCTCCAACTGCTCCTGCTCTTCCACCTCCCTCGAAACTGAGGGCGGGACCAAAGCTGAAGGCGAGGGCAGTGAGGCACTAAGGAAGAGAGAAGGCGCAAGGCAGGAACCAGCCGCGAAAACCGCGCTTCCTCGCATCCTCCCGGCACCGCATTCCGAATGACTGCGTCCCTTGTCTGCCGGAGTCTTTTTCATAGAGTCCCTATTCCTCGTCGTCTCGCTCTTCCCCTTTGCTGCGCCTGTTCCCGCTGTTGCTCAATCCCACGGCGCGAGAGTGGTTTGGCCGGATGTGCGGCAGAAATGCGAGTCTCGGAGGCATTGGGGAGACGGCTTTGCCTCCACTTTGTTTGGCTCTCCGGTCCTACCCTCCAATTCTGCTATCGATCCTGCCACCGCGCGATGCCGGACCCACAAGAAAAGGGCCTCTGTTTTTTAGAAAAAAGCCTTCAGCGTGCGCTCATGGCATCGTAAAAAGGCCACGTCGGACGAGCACACGCCACCATCTCCCTCTTCCACGTCCCATTCTTCTTTATACGTCGACGCAGGCACCGGCACCGAGGCTTGTGACCAGCCTGGACAGGTCTCGACGACGGCAACAGAGGGGGGGTATCCTGAGGCTGGGCAGCGTCATCAGGCGAGTCCGGTTAATCGGGGGCGGCGCTCTTTCTTCACGCTGTGCACCACCACGCGTAGCGGAGTTCCTGTGCGTGCAGGGACGGGGGGCAAAAGAGGACCTCGCGCGGGGGCGTGAAGACACCCGGCGGGGATCGCGCTCGCGCTCGTCCTGAGTCGTCCTGGCATGTTCCGGTCCGTGCGTGGCGTCAAGTGTAATTTGAGGAACGTAATCGGCGTTTGGGTCTGATACGGCGGCGGTACGGCTTGCGCGGTTTCGGGTTGGGCGTCGCCTCTACCGCCTCTGTCGTCGTGCCCGCGCTGGTCTTGAACAGCGACTCACCGGTCATTCTGAGACAAAAACTGCGTCTACGGCCTTATTCCGCCTGCGGTTTGATGCCTCATTCCAAGAATACAGCGTACTCGGGTCGCATTCATTGGCGGGAGGGAAATAGATACCGGTGACCGGTCCGGCCTTCAAAAGCTCATGATGTCGTGCCGCGTTCGGAAACGCACAGTAAAAGTGGTTCACCGCAGCGGCTTCAAAGTTCTGGTGCATCGGGATTTGGAAAACGCCTTTCTGAACTCTTGTACATGGAAGATGCTATTGTGCCCAGAGATGTTTGACCATGACTCGGAAATAGCCGAATTCCCTACATATAGCCGAACTGGACAAGATCCCCAACGTAGCCCATGGCTGACGCAACTGAATTACCAATCCCTCCACATCTCTGGCCTTCTTGGCTCCGGCTCTCGCTAGTCAATTCGAGGTATCGCGTTACCTCCATGCAGCAACACTCGGGAGTAAGACCCGGTCCATATTTGTCTATATACTTTGATTCACATCCCAAATTCTAGGCATACGTGTGGGATATTGGACTGAATCTTGGAAACGACTATGCTTTGTTGTTCAAGCACAGAGTTCGCTTCCCCACGATTGTGTATTTTCTGTCAAGGTGATTGCCGGAATTCAAGCATTGGAATCTGTCATACTGAACGGGTCAAGAGCGTTCACATTGGCTCTTATCCTCTCATGCTTCGTCTTCCAAAGTGCTTATACTCAAAATGACTGCTCTTTAGATTTTGACCGCTGGGCTAAACATTTCAATAACTACAGTTGCATCGGTTGAGAACTACAATGCCTTAGGAATTTTCTTGGGCATCTGCCTCGTTTTGTCAGAAGACAGCCACCTCCGATGGTATTCTTTTTACGTCGTAACCGCGCTCTGGCACCCAAGCAAGATTGCCTATGCGGTGTTCTCTGTTCTTTGGATCGCCGTTATCGGAACATGCATCATCGCCTCTCACTGCGAATCCGCGGAGCGCACATAGGACCACACCACGCGGTGCAGATTCACGGCCGTACCAGATACTATCGAACTAGCCGCGATTATGTCGTTTAATCAACGACACAGCCGTCTTTCTGGCCATGAGCTTTTATCGTATTCTGGTCCATATGATTGTGGTGGATTCTCCGGGAGTTCGGTTGCGAATTTTTCTTTGGTGGTAAAGATCAAATCCACACTATCGCGGAGGCATTTGCTTCAGAGTGGACAGCAGTTCTACTTGTGGAGTGTATACTCTCTGTGTATGGAGGATAACTCTTGAATTTGATTAAACGGGACCCAGGGTTGCAGTTGGTGAAAATGTCACCTGTCTAGCTGTATTCCAACCTGGTCTCCGGTTATCCACAGCATGCTTACCTGCCGCGACCTCCGCGTTGGTGAACGCAATGGCCTGCCTCGTCTTTCACAAGATTAAATTCGGACTCATAAGTGCCGACGGGACGTTAAGTATTTCCACAGAATTGACTTCAACTCGACTCCCACGCTACAGCTCATCCTCGATCTCTTTCCCTACACTCTCATCGCCCTGATCCCACTGCTGCAGAACTGAGAATCCGGATGCAGCTCCTCCGTTGAATCGCCGTGCAGAGGAGATTGATAAATTCGAAGACAAGGCGGAGGCACGCCAAGGGGAGATCTCCAACCTACAGATTTGGCATCAGTACCCATGTAACCTCAACTTAATCTAGAGGAGTTGATAGAAACTCACTTATATAACACGACCCCGATACAGACCGTGAAAGTGCTCTTCTGGTTCTCTCTATTCAACCAAAAACTACTGTTTCAGATGTTGTTTGAGTATCGGGTCCAGGGCAGCTTGCTCGACAAATTCTCCGCTCGACTTGGTTCCCTATATATACTGTACAGTACAGTTCTTTCAACCTTTTCGTTACGTTTCAGAAGTGTGGATCACTCATGAATTTTTAAAATCGGAAAACTACAGTATATGTACACTCGCGAAGGACCACATCGGACAAGAAGTACTGCGGTAAAGTAGGTAAAGATTTAATTCCGCTCGTTTCAGTTAGATTCACCCCCAAGTACGAAGTTACACACGAAAATGTGGGCGGTATACTGTCTAAAAAATAAAAGAGTTTCTGCAATGACACTGAAAAAAGGTTAAAAAAGTTGAAATGACATAGTCCAACAAGAAAAAAATCCAAATGGTCATGCCGAAAAAGTTGAAATGACACACGAAAAGAGTTGAAATGACCGCGAAAAAAAAGTTGAAATGACATGGTTGCACAGAAAAAGTTGAAATGACACATGTAAGCAACACGCTCATGTAATCCTTGCATCAGACTGGAATTTAACTTTAGGGCTGGCCCACAACCATCTTTCGCTCTTGAGCAGAAGTGGCTGGCCGTCGGCAGCGACGCCCATGCGGTGTAATCCAGTTCAATTTATCTACTGAGAACAAATGTCATTTCAACTTTTTTTTTTCTGAGTGTCATTCAGATCTCTGAGTGTCATTTCAACTTTTGCAACCTGATGTCATATCAATTTTTTTCTAGAGCCACATGTCATTTCAACATTTTTTGCGACAAGGTGTGTCATTTCACAGTAATTTTTGTCATTTCAAGTAAAGTTAAGCGATTTATTAGACAGTATACCTGCCATACAAAAATCCCATGCCAAATCTGTAGGTTTGGAGATTTCCTCGCATGTATCTGCACCATCCTCAAATTTACAATCTCCCTCTGCGCACCGACATCCAATGGAAAAAGCTTTATTGACCCAAACCTGCGGTAGCGGGATCCGTGTGATGAAAATTGAATGGACACAGACCTCGGATTCGATGTGGCGTGGAAATCCAAGGTGCGGCCAGTGATAGAAATTTTGATGTACCGTCGAACTTATGAGTCCGAACTTGATCCTCGGAATACAGCCATCGCATTGGACGGCGCGAAAGTTGGGATTTAGGAGCAACCGTGGTGAATCGGGGACAAATGAGGCAGCTTCAATAGGACAAGGAAAACGATATAAACATCAACCAAAATTCTAGTGGAATCAACTGAGGGATTATCGGATACATAAATCTGGGCTACACTTACAGGTAGAAATGCTTATCCGGTTTCCAAGTATGCTTGTGATAGTGTGGATCACCTACCACTACAAGGAAACTCCTGGGAGACGGGCCATGGAAGAATCCGCCACTATCGTATAGAGGAACACGGTGAGTTTTATCGCAAAGAAAGATAGCGGGTGTCGTCGATTAGAGGTACAATCAACGCGAGTTCTAAATGAAAGCTGGTGGGTCCGAGATGATGCACTGCATAGTGGGTCCTATGTGCGATGCGTGATCTCCAAGCAGGCAGTAATACCCGCTCGAGGGGACGGCCATCCAAAGGATGGAGAACACCCACATAGGCAATCTTGTTGTTACCACACCGCGGTTACTCGTAAAAAGAACCAGCAGTGCAATGCTATCTGCGAGAGAACAGAGCAAATGTCGAGGCCAACCGCTTTAAAGCATTTCTAGTTTTTAACCGGCAACAACTGGGGTTATGTTCAGTTTCCAGGACCAACTCAAAAGAATAGCGAGTTAACCACTCTGAATAAAAAGGCTATACGGGCACCAATGTAAATATTCTTTACCAGGCGAGCTCGAGCCAGCAAGTAAGGATGAAGTCCAAAAATCTAATCTTGATATGAAATACATTAATTGTTGGAAAGC